>OZ038379.1:160854033-161482611 GCA_964036045.1 Eutreptiella sp. 'Long Island Sound 2002' | reverse complement strand
ATGCATCGCTAAAGGCCCAGATTGTGTCCAGAATGTGCGTACGCTGCGCATCACACCGCAGAGGAACCTTGTTGTCCATCAATCGTGCTATGGCAGGTGAGAAATTCCGTGGCCTCAGCAAAAATGTAGGCAAAACATCTGTCAACAGAGTCCTGTATGTCTCCATGTCGAGCTCGCTGTAAGGGTTGGACGGAAAATCCAGTTCAGCCTTCCAGGGCCTCTCCATGGTCGAGGTACCCGACTGCCAAGGACAGTACCGAGTTCTCAGGCAGTTGTCAGTAACATACGAGTGCAAGCGCTGTCTGATCCCGGTTTCAATGTCGGAGGACGAACCAATAACCAGCAGGCGTCCGTTAACTCTTGGCGGGCAGATTGGGACAAACAAATCTTCCGCGTCGCTCGGTGTGAGGGGGCAAGTGTGTCGATTCTTCACCGACCCAAGTCGACTGAGCATGACTTCGGCAAACTCCTCACCATAGCACAATCCGGGCAGGCCGCTGTTGAACGCCTGCCAATGCAACAAAGCAACACAGATGGTCCTCACATTCGCAACTGGATCAGCTGCGGCCCTGCCGAGCTCTGTCAAAAGCACGAACACCGGTCGCAACACATTTTGGGCGTCAATGGCGGATGCTGGGCGCTGTACAGAGCAGTTGCATTGTCTCACGAGAAATCCAGAGTAGAGGGCAAGCGGACACCAGTTCTGCAGAAGGTCCACGATAGCTTTACATACTTCACTCTTCAGTCGATCCATCACCGTCCCATCGTGATCGGCAACAGCCTGCAACCTGTTCGACCCCTGCCGCAACTGCAGCAAGAAATGCGGCGCACCTTTGAGGATGCCAGCCATATTTCTCTCCATGACTCTCAGCTTCGGGTACGACCCCACTGTTTTCCCCAGTCCTGAGTGGCCAAAGCAGAAGTACACAAACAGCGAATGCAAGCTCCGCCACACGTTCTCTACAAGGTATTTATATGGATGCCAACAGCCGTACAAGACGGGAGTCTCCTTCAGTTTTTCGTGCCAGTTCCAACGCTGCGTTCCGTCGGAGTACAGCAACTTCAGGCATCTTTTGTGTCTCTTCTCAGCAACGAGGATGGGCAGAATGGGCTGCCTGTGGTTCGACAGGGATGGGATGTAGTCCAACACCTCGACAAGGCCCTTGTACAAGGATACCTGATGCGTACTCAGCAGCAGCGGTTTCCAACCAGGATTCCGTACTGGATCTCGCACCATGTCAAGGGGGGCCCTGATGCTCGGTATTGCTGCAGGTCCGTCCGCAAGCAGGCCCATGAAAGCTCGGTTTCATTCTGACAAGCTGTGCAGCCACACTGCCGATGCTGCCGATGATCACATCTATGTTTGGGTGTCCTCTGAAATACAGCAACCTGCACGAAATCTCAACGACGCAAAGGCCTGTGCAATTTTGCGACTGATCGTGGATCTTTGGATGCGCTCCAAACTGCTTGATGTAACAATTGTCGTTCCAGACGCAAACCTGCCGGTTCTGCATCCAACGCCATATTTCAAGTAACTTTCTCGCGGACCGTTGCTTTATTGTTTCCTCTCGCAGCCGCAGCAGTCCTGTCCTGCGCAACCAGCGCCTGTTCTGCCAGCCAATAGAGGCAAAACCCGGGGCGTCCTCGTCCTGGTGCGGGGGTGTGCGCCATAAGCGCAAGATTTTGTATAAGTTGAGGAACTCCTCCTTGAAGTAATTCGCTGCTCGGCTCTCTGGTCTGCCTTTCAGTCTCAGTAGTGAGTGCTGTCTCTTTCGGATCAGTCGCAACAAGCGCGCAGAATTAAAAGAGAAAACAGCTCCAATCTTGTTCTTTCAACGGCAGCCCATGGTGATTCAGCAGTGGTATATCCATTTTCCGTTGCACAGAAAGCTCGCAATTGCCTGACAGTCCATTCGAGCTCCCTCTGCGCTCGATGCGCAATGTTACGTGGCATGAAGAATAATCTCAAAAAATTGAAAATGTGTATCTCGATTCTACAATTCCGCACAAAACAGGCTCCCTAAACGCTACAGATAAATAAATTTCTTGCCAGCACAGCCCTGCACACGCGACACGCGCATATCAATCTTTGAGCGCAAGACCGCTGCGTGTGCGCATTCTCGGTTACTGGCAACAGTCAACTGGTCCCACATTTTGCTTGTTTATGACACTTGCGGTACCAAGCTGCAAATCGCGACCATTGCTGTTGGGCCGTGAAGCCAGCGCTGACCACAGTATGAAAACTAAAGATGCCGGTGGGACCTGTATGGGCAACCATACAGTAGCGCCGCATCTAAGGGAGTGCACATGCTGTGTAGTTGGTGGATCTGCCCATTTTCTTGTTTCCTGCTCCATTATTGCGAGGCCTCGCATTGCGATTTGCAAAACTACACCTTTTTGGAATATCTTGATTTGGAATGTGAGGCCTTGCATTCAAAGAAGAATGTTTTTTGTCGTAATTACCCTAATCCGAACTCTGCATGTGTTCGATTCTGGTAAAACAACTGAAATCAAATACTTGTATTGCGAGGCCTCGAAGTCTGTTGCAGAAAAAAGGAGTAATAACCTACACGTAGTAAGACACATAGTGGGTTACCCTTCTGTATTGAGATACCATCGTAGGCAGTAATACAAAGGAGCCCAATTGGTTGCAACGTCAGGAAAAAAGTACTTTTTTTTTACGGAAAAAACATTCATGAAAAATCAGGGCCAAAAAAAAACAGGGTTATTCACTGAAATAACCCTCGACATTTCTCGGTATTTGTTTTAAAAAACAGTGGTACAAAAGTGTACCTGTTTCAGTCGCCTAAGTAGCTCCTGGGCGTTGGGCGTCAAGTCCACCAGCAGGAACCCACTTCGCTTGTCCATCATAGTCTTGTAGCGGCAGAAAGCTATCTTCTCTAGGGTCGACTGTATGTTCGGAATGTACCCCCAGTGGTCCAAGGCTTTCTTGTTCAGCTCTCCATAGTCCACTACCAGCCGTCTGACTGTAGACCGAGGTTTAGCAACCAGGAAACAGGGGCTGGAGTGTTGGGGGTCGTCCCCATCCTTGTAATCCAGGACCAGGCCAGCGTCGGTACATTCTTGTATCTGTCGCTTGATCTCATCAGCCTGCTCTTTACAAGCCGGGTAGGGCCTCGGCGTATCTTGTGACCCACGAACCCGGGTTTCAGCTTGAGGTCCATCTGGACCAGCTTGTTGCAGGCAGCTGGAGGGGGTACTTCGTCGAACACCTCCAAGTAACTCCTGATGAGCGTCTGTACTCTCGGGTCCAAGGGTTTGATCTTGTCCTCCAGGTACTCCTCAGAGTGTAGGTTGCTTGCCCCTGGGTGTATGGAAGCGGGGAGGTGGTCCTCAACTGGCTCAGCGCCCTTAGCGGGGTCCTTCAACCCTTGATAGGCATATAGTAGGTCCCGCTCCACCGTCTCTGGTGGTCCGTCGAGGAGGTTGGCGTACTCATTCCTCTGAGTGCTCATCTTCTTCGGACGTCCTCAGATGGGCGCTCCAGGCGCTCTTAATGAGCTCCGAGTCCACGTCTGTTTGCCAGGTGGTTATGTTGTGTTCCCGGTCCCCCTTCAGCTGCGAAATATCTCCCATAGACCCTTGCCTCAACGGCCATGAGCTGCGGGTAGGTCTAGCGTACCATAGCCTTTCTGGCACGCCTCTTCTCTTGGAGTCCACATGCTCTCTCAGCCTGGATCCGAGGTCCAACCCCTCGTCCAATGGCTCCTCTCCCCTCATGGAGCGTATGAATTTCTGTGGGCCAACCAAACGTTTACCAATTCGTCCACAAAGACCCCAAAATGATCCATGACTGGTCCACAAATGGTTCACAAATAGTGAACAAATGAGCCACGGTCCAATAAAGGTCAACCACGGGTCCAAGACAGGTACAAATGGTCCACTAATCCACATGGGACGAGCACGGGTCCAAGGAGGGTCCACCCTTGATAAACGAAAACGATTTCACAAGCGTGAGTAAGACTCAACCAACTCTTCTGGTCGGACCACATGCAATGCACGAATGGAGAGTTCATAGGCATGGGCATCATCCTACAGACTGAAAGTCATGCATGAAAAAGTGCAAACTAAGAAATCACAGTACTTTTACCCGTCAACATGGATGGTCTCACCGGATGTCGAGGAGTGGAGAGAATTGATCGAAACCGCCGTGGGGCCATCCCCAAAGAACGAATCAGTCACACTTGAGTCCCTGGAGGTCTTGAGTGTACCAACATGCGAGAAGGAAGTGCACATGCACATACATGGTCACATGGGGCAGTTAATCGCACCAGAAAGGCACCAAACCATGCCCCGGTTACCTCTTATGATCAACAAATAATCTACACTCAATTAGCAAATGAGCAATACACCATTGACGTGGAGATCCACCTTGGGCAAGAACGCACACAATAGGCCAATGGCGTCGCGGGCTATTTATGCGACCTAACCTCCACCCAAAGAGAGCACCTGCAAGCAGAAATGATCCGGCCCAACGAGAGCACGTGCATGGAGAGTTGATCTCATCCCAGAGAGAGTACATGCATGGAGACAAATTCACCTAACCATGTCCGAAGAGAGATAGTCCCTAACCAAATTCCTTGAGTGAGATTGACCTATCCATCATGAAAGAAACATGCATATGGAGAGACTTTCGCCTAGCCTTGACCCAAGAGAGCATACATGCACTGGGAGGGAGAGTGGCAAAAGCCCGACCAATGCCTATCCTTGAGTCTAATCACAAGGTGGTAAAACCAGGGAATGACTTAATTGGATATCTCCCGAGCCACGGGCAGTTAAAAAAAGTGAAAGAGCCAAAGAGTCTCAAAAGATTCAAGAAAAAGGCCACATGGTACATTAAATGCTCAATTTACCTCTTGAGGAGAATGACGAATTGGGAGAGAGAGGGAGAGTGAGGAAAGGAACCAAATCCACCTTGAAGAGAGGAGACACCATATGTTCACCTTGACCATGGAATCATGGGCACCACCAAATTTGAGTCACACGATGAAGACACAAATGAACCATGCATGAATGACAAATGCAATGTCACGTCTTAGAATGAATGCATAAGACCTCAAAACCAAATATGGTGTGGCACGCCAATGGCTTCCAGTTGCAAGGCAACAACCAATGTGTCCGACAACCAGCGGTGCACCTACAGTAAGAAAAAGTTCTTTTCCAATGCTTTGAGGCACACTCTAGTTGTATTAGACATGCACTGAGCATCCAGGCATTTCTATCTTAGTATTGGGCCCACCAAAACTGGTGATAACACACTTTGACCTTTGGAACCAAACACCCAATCAGGATATGGAGTGGACCCCTTAATCCCCTTTCAATGTGAGGCAAATCATCTTTTCCTGAGTTGACTGAGTACTGACATATCCAGGGCAGAGCCTATGAATTTATCTATGTTTTTCCATGAATTCTTAGCTGTCCTAGTGGTATGCACCCTAGGGGGCTGGGCACCTCTTTTTGAGAGGTCCTGGGTTAAATTCCCGGTCAGCCCTAGCTAAGTAGGAATATCCCATGTGACATGGCAGTGACCTCATCGCCACATGCCCTGCCACCCCAGCACATATGGGACCCAAAACAAAGAGTGCACATCTCCTGAGATGGCACTATGGAGCTAGAGTGACCATGGGGCAGTTTTCCAACTCTTTTCCAAAACATTTCAGCTATCTTTGTGAATATGCAATCCGATTTGACCTGAGTTGCAGTTTCTGTGAATGTCCTTTCATCTTTCACTGTTTACACTGCAGCCCTTCATGCTTTGATCCTGATTCTCTTCTCCTTGCATACCTCTGGCTTGGGCTATCCTGGATTGACTGTATTTCAGCAAACCAAAGCTTTTCATCCCCAAAAACAAGCAGCAGGAAACCCTACACCAGCAGCAAGCAGCAGGAGAGGCAAAAACACAGTGTTGAAACCACTATAAACGTTTCTGGTAGCAAGAGGCAGACTGTCTCTGCGCACCAGCAGCAACCCCGCGCTGTACATCCAGTGCGCCGAGCAGTCACATATAAGCAGAAGGGCGAACGAAGATGGATACAAGGAAAGAGGACGCCGACGTGAAGACAGCGCCTGAGGCACCGGCAAGGCCGGCACCTGGTGAACCCGGACCTGGACCTCGCGCTGTACCTTCGGAGCCCTTACATGGGCCAGTGGAAGTGGCTGAGGACTCGTTGGTTGGACTCCAGACGGCCTTCAGGGCCCTCTCAGTCGGGGAGGTGGTCACTCAGCCTGTGAAGAGGAAGAGAGAGAGCGAGAAAGATGCTGGAGACGAAGCAGACGAAGGAGAGGAACAAGGGCAAGACCTGACGAATGACCCTACCTTCGAAGGCGCACCAAGCGCTTCTGGCTTCCACGCATCACCCTCTCCTATAACCACCACCCTCCCAATTCCAGACCCAGCCGCTGCAACATCCACTCCCATAACCAACCCGCCTATGGCAGAGGGCACAGGCTTTACTGGCATGCCTCCCTACCCCGCCTATGGTATGGGCCCACCTACCACTGCGCTCCCAGAGGCAACTACTGCGAATGGGCCGGTGGCTTCCAGCTCTGCGCCGCGATGGTATGCGGCTGAATATCCCCATCCACTACCCGCTACTGGAACCTATGTGGATGTTCCTGGGTATGCACCTGGGTATGCAACCTTGAGTGGGTTGAGCAGAGGACCTGAGTCTGTTGGAGGCGGGAGTAGAGGATCGGGGAGATCCTCCAACAGGTCCCTGACGCGGTCGGAGATCAACGAGGTGCTCCGAGGAGCCACTTCAAAAATCGTGGGTGACCTCACTCAAGAGATCCGAGAGAAACTGGAGCCCCTGATGATACCGCCCCAAGCGTCACCTACCACGGTGGGAATGTCACCCCACCGAGTACAGGCCAGCCACCTGGTGGCAGGGTTGATAAACACCCTGGGGAGCCTGAGGAGTCGACCGATGCCGCCCCGTGCAGCGATACCGAGAAGTCTCCTCGTACCGATAACGGCCCAGCCGCCCTACAGCCAGGTGACGAACTCTACGAGGGCCGAGCTAGACCGGCTGGGGCTGACAGCCTTGAGGGCAATGGTGGACGAGGAGCCTTATGGCTCTAGTGATCCAGGCGGAGACCCCTTCCATGATGAGCCGCCGTCGATGACTTCTGCTTCGCCCTCAGAGGACGATGACCCGGAGGACCCTGAGGACCCAAGGGCCAAGAAAAAGAAGGAGAAGAAGAAGAAGACCCGACGCCCTGAAGGACGCAGGTCTCAGGAGGCGAAGGCTATTGGCACCTCCAAGATCGTGGTGAAATTGCCTGAGTTCACAGGCAAGGACCTCAGCGAGTTCGCTGAGAATTTTGGCCGGTTTCTTCGATTGACCGGCCAAACCCACGCTAGTGGGCGAGTCAAGTGCGATCTGCTCCTGCAGTACTGCAAGACCAAGTACCTGGAGAAGCAGGTCAGGCAGATTGTGACTAACTCCGCCACCTTTGCCGATGTGTTGGTTGCCCTGGAGAGGCAGTAACCGACCTACGAAACCGACCTCTCCATCAGGGCCGAGATCCAGAACCTGCCCGTGCTGCCCAACAATCCCAAACCTGGCAGGGTCTCTGAGCTGTTGGCTCACCTGGATGACTGGCCTGGACGACTGACGCCCGGTTCCTACAGCAGCGACGACCTGCTGTTCTGGTTGGTGGCCAAGCTCCCTCGAGATCTATGGGACGAGTGCCGTTCGACGGCGGAGCGCAAGGCTAGATCCCTCCGCTACGAGGATCTATGCGTGCTACTCCTGGAGCTGGCGCTGGAGAGGGAGAGCGTCCAGCACTTGAACAACTACCGTCCTGGTGGTGGAGGTTCTGGAGGCCATCGCAAAGGGTACCAAGGGTCCCGACCTGGGCAGGGGACTACCCCCATACACGCCCACGCCCGTATCATGGAGAACGTTAAGGAGCTATTCTGGTGTGATGCCAGGGACGAGCAGGGCCACCTGCAGCACGCCCCTGACTGCGAGCAGCGAGACTGCTTCGTAGTCCAGGGGAAGCAGCAGGAGAAGAACACCGGCGCCAAAGCGAAGCTGCCGGATGATTACAGGTGCACCATCACGTGTGCATTCTGCGGGAAGCGGAAGCACTACGAGGATGAGTGCTACCATAAGCAACGCCTATCGGCGAAGCTTAAGGGTGAAGATCCTGGCAAAAGCTCAGGCAAAGGTGGAGGCAAAGGCAAAGGCAACGACTCCGGCAAGGGCAAGTCGAAAGGACGTGGTCAAGGGCAAGACAAAGGTCAAGGTGGACGAGGAGGAGGCGCTAACCGCCAGCCAGACAAGGACAACAAGAATAAGAACGGAGGCAACCCCAACCCTAATCCAGGGGGGAACTCCGAGCCCTCTGGAGGGCAGTCTGGTCCTACCACACGCTCACAAACGCAGGCCCAGCAAGGACAAGGAGCGAAGCGTGAGCATGAAGGTCGTGATGACGGCAACGCTAAGAAGAGGAGCCGTTTCCTGAGGATGGCCCGCAAACTGCGGAACAAGGGGTTCGAGGTGACCTGTCCCGCGGAGTTCTGACGGGGACGCTCTGGTGGCACCCAAGACCTGGTGTTTTGGGTACGTATCCGACTAGGGGACGCGAATACCTGGGGGTATTGGACACTGGGGACACCATATCTATAGTGGCCAAGAAAATGTTACCTTGTGGGAGCCTGAAGAACACCATGACCACCGCTGCTATACGCATGGGGGACGGACATGTGGTGCACAGCTGCGGGGACTGTGAAGTGGAGGTACCTATGGGCTCCCGGACTATCGCCCGTCGGTTCTATGTGATGGACACTGAGGCCTTCGACTTTGTACTGGGGACTGACTTCTTCGTACAGCACTCCCAGATACAAACCCTGACGCTGCAAGCGCGCTACCTGCTCTACGTGGACCACGGCAGTGGCAGAGAGTCTGTGCCACTGGAGCAGTCGGAACATACCTCGAGTTACCTGAGGCTATCGAAGGAGGAACCCTCGAACATGATGGCGGCCTCCAAAAACTGAGGACTATCAACTATTGGGGGAAGTCCTAGACCAAGGTTTGAAGGAGTTGGGTTACTCTCGAGAAGACCTGAGTGTGGAGTTGTTCGCCAGCGACAAGCAGCATGTACTGGACCTTTACTGCAGCAAGGGGAAGAACTGCAGCTACAAATTTTACTGGCCCTCTTTCGGGATGGCCTACAGGAACCCCAGGTTCAGTGAACTGGGGAAGGTGCTGACGAAGGTGGCCTTGGAACGTTCCCGTATGGTCCTGTGTTCCCCCGATTGGCGAGCCCATCGGGGCAACAAATACTGGCGAAACCTCCTGGACAGGCTGACTATCAGCTCTGTTCGTTTGCCTGATGAGGCCATCTACGTGCCTCTGGGACGCAAGACGCCTATTGGGAAGCCCGGATGGGGGAGTATGCTCAGCGTGGTGGACGGAGGTCTTACCTCCATTCCCTGGGAGGATCTGGACCCGGCTCTGGTCCAGGCTATAGGAACGAGAAAGGGATGGACTCGCCTTGGGTGACTTGAAGGATCGCCTACGACCTCAAGATGCTATTGACACTACACCCGGAGGAGATGAGTACGTCGTGACTGACACCAACGCCCCCAACTCTCCCTGCCATGTACTCGTTCCTGATCGAGTCTCTGAGTGTGGATTATCTGAGCTACCTAGCTCTATCCACTCAGACGACGAAACTGAGCACGACGCCTTCTTCGTGCAGACTTGTGTGGAGGAAGTGGAGAACGCCGAGTACGTCGCCCCACTGAAACCCCTACTCTCCATGAGGGTGGAAGACCCCGTGGACGAGGAGCTGGACCCTTGATCCAGGCTAAGGGAGTATGTGGATTCCAAGAGGAAGTTGGTGGCAAAAAAGCTATGCTACGCGAAGCCTACCCGCAGCTCATGGCCACCGAAGCAAGGACGTATTGGAGACCTATCCCGATTGAAGGAGGACCTCGAACAGAAGATCACCACCTGGCAAAGGGAGGTAGATCTTAAGCTTATGAAGAGCGTGTGGGGCGCCCATATGAGGACCCCAGAGGAGGAGGACCTCTCGGAGGAATGTGTATGTGAACCCCCTCGAGTGTGCCTATGTTGCCATCGTCCACCGGAGATGGTTGAACAAGACCTTCTATATGCCTACCAAGGGCTGAAGGACACTACCACGGGCGAAGAGTCGGTGGAGGACCACCTCCCGACGTCTATTACTCAGGGGGCAAGCAACTTACACTCTGACGAGGACATGGAGGACAAGATCAAGGTACTAGACCCGCGGGTACAGAAGCTTATAAGGACCTATCTGGAAGTGTTCGGAGAACTACCCCCTCCAGCCTCATGTGACAAGCTGGTACAGATTGACCTCAAGCTGAAACCCGAGTTCGTGGGTCACAAGATCCAGAGGAGACCCTAACCAGCTCATAAAGAGCAGGCCGACGAGATTGAGCGACAGATACAAGAATGTATCGACGCTGGCCTAGTCCTGGAGTACAAGGACGGGGACTACCCCCTACACTGCAGCCCCTGTTTCCTGGTGGCTAAACCTGGGTCTACAGCCAAACGGCTGGTAGTGGACTACGGAGAGCTGAACAAGAAAACGCTGAACCACTCAGAGTCCATTCCCAATATGGAGTCTACCCTGGAGAAGATAGCCTCCTGTCGCTACAAGACCAAAATGGACAAGAGGAGCGGATTCTGGCAAGTGGACCTGACGCCCAACGCACAGGAACTACTGCCCTTCATCACCCCTCAGGGGAGGGTGTTCAAGTGGAAGGTCATGCCGTTTCGCGTGGCTAACGCACCCGCTCTATTCCAAGAGCTGATGAACAAGATCTTGTCCATCCTACGAAGGAGACCTAAGGTGCAGGAGCTCATATCCCGTGGTGCCCAGATGGAGGCCCACATCGACGATGTATGCCTCGGGACCAATACCCAGGAAGATCACCTAATCCTTTTGGGTGAGTTCTTTGCGGTCTGCCAGGAGAACCACACACGACTCAAGCTGGAGAAGTGTGAGTTCATGCAGGAGACCATGCAGTACCTGGGGTTTGATGTTGGCTATGGGTGGTGCACGCCAGCGGCCTCCAGGGCCAAACCCCTGATGGATGCCAAGGTACGACACGAAGACCTCAAGAAAGGACTTCATGATGTACGCAGTTTCATTGGGGCGTGCAAGTTCTATCGCCGCCAAATCAAAAACTTCACCTACACCAGCGCCGTTCTGACGGACTTGATCAAGAAGAGTAATCCTTGGCGCTGGGGCCCACAAGAGCAACAAGCGTTTGACGAGCTCAAAGACAAGGTAGCCAACGCTAAGTGCTTGGGCGTGCCTAGGGAACAAGGGGAGATTTTCCTGGTGACCGACGCCAGCAATGTGGGCGGTGGTGGAACGTTGTTCCAATGGCAAGCACTAGAGAAGGAGGAGTTCGACTCGGCCATTTCCGAATGGGGGACGGAAGGTCTCAACCGAGATGGAACCCTCAAGCACAGCTACCCTGACGACAAGTGGGTCCTAGTACCTCTGGGCCACTGGAACTGGAAGTGGAACCAGGCCAGGGGGAACTACTCCACCTATGAGCAGGAATTGCTCGCGGGTATGCTGGTGCTATCCTCACAAGCACGACTGTTGGCGAGTAACCCTGTGGTCTGGCTGTGCGACCAAGAACCGGTCCGCAATTTCCAGAAGGGTCCCCCACCTGAGAAGGCCAAGCTACGGCGCTGGTGGACCTACCTCAGTCAACTACGGCTGACGGTACACCATATCCAGGGAGTGAAGAACGAATGTGCCGACTACATCAGCCGCAACAACTTCGACGCCCTGATTGGTGCCCGGTCTGAAGCGCTGGCTAAGGAGGCGTTCAGCCGTATGGACGTCCACTTGGACCTCAACATGACGATGATACGCCCCCTGGATGGACTCCAACAATCGGAGTACCTGAAGGAGTTTGGGGATATCTACAAGCGCCTGGAGAAACGCCTTGAACCCCTCCTGGTCAACCAAGACCAGTGGAAGAGGGACAACAGCTACCTCTGGCACGAGGACCGCATTGTGGTGCCTAGTGACAGAGTCCCAGCGCTGCTGAAGTGGACCCATGAGTCCAGCGGTCATGTGGGTGCTGACCGTACCCTGAGCCTGTTCAAGCAGTGGTTCCACACTACGTGGACTGACGACCAACTGCGGAAAACCCTCCAGCCTATCGTGGACAAGTGCCCGTGCAGGTCCTGTAAACCAGGGGATATCAGGGACAGAGGTCTCTACTCGACCCTGCCCATCCCTCACTGTGCTAACAGTGTTCTATACGTGGACTACACGGAGATGCCGAAGTTCGGGGGCTATGACTTCGCCCTCGTGGTAACCTGTGGGTTGACCAGGTTCACCAGGGTGTTCCCATGTACCAAGCACATTACCGGGGAGGAGACTATCAAGATACTCCTGGAGGAGTGGTTTTGTGTCTATGGGGCGCCCAAGGAGATCAACCCCGATGAGGACGTACGAGTACGCTCAGATACCGGTTGGTACAAGAGGGTCCTGAGATCCCTCAATGTCCAGGTGTCTACGGGGATTCCCTACTCGCACACAAGCAACCCCCTATGTGAGCGACAGATCCGTGTCCTGAAGGAGAATGTACGGATATGGTGCAAAACTGAACGTACCAGAGACTGGGTGAGACTACTCCCCGTCATATCCTTGATGATGAACTCCCAAGAGAGTTCAGTCACTGGCTACTCGCCCCATGAGCTATTCCTAGGGCGCCCGGCATGGTTCCTACATGCCCCCTATGCAGAGGACACCCATTCTACTGTGGGTGAATGGGTCCACGAGCAACAAGCGAAGGTGGACAAGGCCAAGGCTATGCTCCAGAGAGTGAGGGAGCGTCAGTGGAACAAGATGAACAAGCACCGAGTACCGGCCACCTACCAAGAGGGGGACTGGGTGCTGGTGCACCACAGTCGACTACCCGCCTGGCCACGCTCTACCAGCGATGACCCATACTTCGGGCCGTACAAGATTCTATCAGTGCATGGACACCGTATCACCGTGCGGTGTTCTCCCCGTCTAGGGGGGACCCTGTTGTGCGCTGCTCAACACCTGAAGCGCTACTATAATCCTGAAGACCTCTGTGGGGAGGAGTGGGAGCTGAACGACGAGGAAATCGCCGCTCTGGACCTACAAGGGGCTGCCAGCCCTATGGAAGTTGAAGGTGAACTCCCCGACATGAACGCCGAGGAGATGGCTAAGGAGGGCTTCTACCTGGTGAAGTCTGTCCTACGTCACCGCTGTCGCCAGGGTTGGCGCTTCCTCACCCTCTGGGAAGGGTTTGGAGTCGAAGAGGCCACCTGGGAGCCCTGCTCTGCGTTTGTTCCCCCTGAGGGACGCCTAAACTCAGTTCTGGTGGACTACTTGTCCCAGAACAACCTTGGTGAGTTGCTGAGGCTCGCTGAGACGCTTGCCTCCAAGACTAAAGCTAGGGAGTGAGCCTTACCCTTACCTGCCAAAGCGTATGTGTGAGTGTGCTATTCTCAAGGTCCTGAGAGCAAGCCGCAGAAGTGGTGTCCTAATTATACCCAAGTCTGCACGCTTGCTAAACCTGGAGGGTTGGCTTATTGATGCCACGGGGTACGCCCCATGTCTCCCCTCCCCTAAGCGCCCAATTTCTGTGCTGGCGCAAAACCTTTGGGGAATACCCAGCGTACTAATCCAGGTATTGTTTTCCCTACCTATCTGCAGATGTCGATGAAGTCGGACTCCCTGCTCTGCCACAGGCAGAGGCGGAGTTACTTGTTTGTGTGATCTGCGCCCTTGTTTAGCAGGGCACGAAAAAAGAATGGTATGCTGCTGCACCAATCACCCTACCTGCCCACCTGTAAAGCAAAGGCCAATGAAGGGGTGTTTGCGGCGGAGGAACCAAGCCACACTCCACGTATTATACGCTTCTCAGTGTGACCTATAATACACTGTCCGCAAACACGCTGAAGGATCAGCTCCCCTGTCAAGCAAGCAAGCGTTAAGGGACTCCTCAGGTTCTCTTAAAGAACGTACCGAGGAGCCCCTGGGTAGCCTAAACAAGGTTTACCGTGCGCACTCCGCGTGGCCTACCCTTTAATGCGTGTGTGAATGCGCGAGCATGAACGAGTATTTTGGGCAAACCTGCCCATCTGAACCTCAATCACGAACTGCACCAGGGGGTGGCCCCACCTGGGCTTACTCACCTTACCTACCGCTGGAGAGAGAGAGCAAGTGGGCACGTGAGGGGCGCAAGCGAAAAACGTCACTATGCACTTCTGTGTATGTCCAATCACCCTGATCTGACCTCTAATCATCTGCAATCTTTCTAATCAATCCCTCTACCGCGTCCTATCGTTGTTAGCGCTGCTACAAGACTCGTTCACGGAGACACGAGACGAGCAATGTGTATGCGGCATACGAGACGAGCATACCTGTAGTTTATACCTGACTCATTGAGGTCTTTTCGTTCATTTTCGAATTCTTGGATTTTTGATTCTTCTATTCGTGTGGGTGGAATCTGTATGTTTATTTATTAATGTGTGTCTCGTCATTTTCAAGACTACGTGAGACATACGTTTATAATTCCATTATTTCTGCATTTTCCGGCGCTTCGCTAGGAGCCGCTCTTGCGCGCCGCTTCTTTATGCGTAGGAATTTCTTGATTTAAAAAATCTAGAGATGACTATAATTTTTATAAAAATGTCCTTCTGATGCACAATTGGATTCTGCTCAGGTGTGTTGTCTTAGAAAAACTCTAGGCCGTCATTTGACGGATTTTGGTGTCGTCGCTCCGCTTTGGCGTGGATTCGTCCATTATTCTCCCATTCCTGCCTCCGCAGATACCCACGCGCAGCCTCGCTGAGTAGGCCGTGTTCAGGCCGAAACGCAGCAGGCTGGAGAGACTGAGCAGAACCCAAGAGCCCACCAAGGGGCAATTTAATTTTTTTACGACTCCCTTCGCCCTAAGACAGGTCACAGGTCGCCAGCAGGTTTACAAGAACCCATGCGAGTGTGTATATTGTGTCTTGCGTTGGGTTTGTGTCGCGCTGCGTCTTGGAGGGAGGGATGCACATGCACATGTTTTGGCATGCTCCCAAACTAACCCAACCAAGCCAAAGGAGCCCCGGCAGCGCCATGAGCGCTGAGTCTTCTGTAGGAAATGTTACAAACAGAGCAGCAAAAGAGCGCCAGCCATGGTGAGCACCCATTTTTCTGTGTGAGGGAAACTATAGGTATTTTAAAGTAGATGTGGAAACCAAGGAAAGGCCAACAAAAAATCCCTTTTTCCTAAAATGCGACAGTGGTGGCCACCACAGCACAGGGGGGAGTAAGAAAAAGTGCTTTTCCAATGCTTTGAGGCATACTCTAGTTGTATTAGAGATGCACTGAGCATCCAGGCATTTCTATCTTAGTATTGGTCCCACCGAAACTGGTGATAACACATTTTGACCTATGGAACCAAACACCCAATCAGGATACCGAGTGGACCCCTTGATCCCCTTTCAATGTGAGGCAAATCATCTTTTTCTGAGTTGACTGAGTACTGACATACCCAGGGCAGAGCCTATGAATTTATCTATGTTTTTCCATGAATTCTTGGCTGTCCTAGTGGTATGCACCCTAGGGGGCTGGGTACCTCTTTTTGAGAGGTCCTGGGTTCAATTCCCGGTCAGCCTAGCTAAGTAGGAAGATCCCATGTGACATGGCAGTGACCTCATCGCCACATGCCCTGCCACCTCAGCACATATGGGACCCAAAACAAAGAGTGCACATCTCCTGAGATGGCACTATGGAGATAGAGTGACCATGGGGCAGTTTTCGAACTCTTTTCCAAAACATTTCAGCTATCTTTGTGAGGTAGGTAGGTAGGTATCTTCGCGAGCTCGGGATGCCTCCTTTGACATTGCAGGAAGAAGGTCTTACCAAGGGGACGTCCTGTCCCTCCCACTGCCCTATGTCAGGTGCCTCTTGAGCCGCTCCCGCATGTGCTTGGGAAGGCATTGTCGCGGCCACCCGGTCCATGTGTCCCAGGTGGGAGGGTGTCCCCACATGTGTCCATGGGTAGGGCCACATGCCCCCTCCTTTGGGCGGCAGCTCTGGGGGGCTGCCCAGCCGTGTGGAGTATCTCTCACCACGAGGGGTATTGCTCCCGCTTGTCTACGGTACAACCGCCTCACCCTTGTGGCTTGAGTTGCGGGGCCACTCTGCTTGGCAGGTGACCCCCTCCTGGACTGTGTACCGGCTCGCCTGTCACCGGTTGCTTCCATGGCTCCGGGTGACGTTTGCCATGGTCCTCGATGCAGCCTGGCCGGGCTCGGACCAGTGGCTTTGGAGTACCGCTCCTGCCACTGGCCCGGTGGGTCGGCTGGGTCGCCCCAGTGCGTCCGACCCATGGGGTATTGGTTCCTTCCTGTCCCTCGGCTGCCCTACGTGTGTGTAGCGTCCTGGGCCGTTGGGCTCCTGTTCACCGGTGTGCCCGCGCGGTTTGCTGTGGTGCGTCTGCGGTGTCCTGGGCCAGCTGGCTCCTGTTCACCGGTGTGCCCGCTCGGTGTGTTGTGTTGCATGTGCGGTGTCCTGGGCCCCTGGGCTCCTGTTTACCGGTGTGCGTGCTGTGTGCGGTGCGCGTGTGCCATGGGTGGTTGTGTCCCTCTTCCTCCCCCCCTAATGTTCGTTTTTTTTTGTTTGTTTTTTGTTTCTTTTTTTTTTTTTTTTGAAAAAAGAAAGAGAAAAAACAAAAAAGAGGAAAACACAGGCGCGCGTACACTGCAGGCACAGGCATGGGCAGCTGGTGCGGCGGTGCTATAGCGTTGTGTCCTCTGGCGTGTGTCGCCGGTGCTGTGGCGGCGGTCGCGCCCCAGGGGTGCGGCTCGCGTGTCCTGATGTACATGGGTATGGGTCAGGGTGGGTTTGGTTAGGTGTCTCTTTGCTTCTGGTGCTGGCTGGTTAGGCGGCTGTGTGGGCTGTGGCTGTGGGCTGTGTCTACGCGTTTCCCTCAGCGGGCCTGGTTTGGAGTCAAGGGTTAACGGTTTCGGGTTGTGGCTCGGGTTTGATTTGTGTTGGGGCTTCGGCCCGGTTAGGCTTGGGTCAGGGTGGGTTTGGTGAGGTGTTTCTTTGCTTCTGGTGCTGGCTGGTTAGGCGGCTGTGTGGGCTGTGGGTGTGGGCTGTGGTTGCGTTGTTCCCTCGGCGGGTTTGGTTAGGAGTCAAGAGTTAGCGGTTTCGGGGTGTGGCTCGGGTTTGATTTGTGCTTGTGTTCTGGCTC
Source organism: Eutreptiella sp. 'Long Island Sound 2002' (assembly GCA_964036045.1). Lineage (NCBI taxonomy): Eukaryota > Euglenozoa > Euglenophyceae > Eutreptiales > Eutreptiaceae > Eutreptiella > Eutreptiella sp. 'Long Island Sound 2002'. The sequence goes on along the minus strand of OZ038379.1, from coordinate 161,465,336 downwards.
GGTTAGGCGGTTGCGCGGGGCCGGGCGTGTGGGTAGCGGCGTCCACGGAGTCGTGCGCCCGAGGCGGGTGCGGGGTGGTGCGTGTGGGCCGGCCGTTGGCCGGTGGCCTCACTGGGAGTCCCACACGGAGGGGTCGGCGGGCGTGCCGGGGGCGTACGCAGCGTGCAGGTTGGGCAGCAGCGGGCGCACGTGCTGGGCGTCGGCGTGCCCGATGGGGACCTCACTGAGGACCGAGGGGTTGGCGGTAAGTAGTATGCGATGCCCGGGAGGGGTGGTGGCGGGGAGCGGGAGGATGTCCGCGGCCCGCGACGTGGGGGCGAACACGGCGTGGGTCGGGTGCGGCCCCGGGAGTGGTGCTGGGGGGAGCGGGACCACAGGACGGCGGTCTACTGTGAGGTGCCAAGTGCCGCGATGGTGGAGGAGCCGGACTAGGGCGATGCTGTGGCGCAGTGTGTGGGGCTGGGTGCTGGGCGGCGTGGGGACGTGCGGCGGGAGGGGGGGGGGGGGGCGGCGGTGGCGTGGGAGGGGGCACGGCGGAGGAGTGACGTCAGTGACGTGTGTGTCGTGTTGAGGGTGGAGAGGAGTCCACGGTATCGGGCCCGGGTTCGGCGCCTTTGGGCGTAGTGGTGCTCGTTGTCGTGTGCGTTGGCTTCCTTCGGCGTCCGGTTTGTTTGGTGACTCCTGGGCGGGGCCTGGCGTGGCGCCCCGTGGTGGTGCTGTGCTGGATAACGGGGTTAGATGGCGGCGCCGCTGGCCGGGGGGTCAGGCGCGTCGTGTTGTGTGGCGCGCAGGGCTCCTGGGGTGTGGTGGGTGTCGCCGGTGTCGGTGCGCCGACGCTTGTGGGGTGGTTAGGGGGTGTGTGCGTGCGGGGCTGGGCTTTGGGTGATGTCCCACAGGCGGATGCCGTCTCGCCGTGCTTCCTGGAGGGTCTCCCGCAGGCGCCTGAGGACGTACGGGTGGTCCTGGGGCGCGGGGAGGTTGCGGGGGTGGACTCCCAGGGGGTGGAGCGCATCGGCCAGCATGGCTTCCCATGCGGCCTGCGGCATCCACCCCCCCGCCGGCCGGAGGCGGCAGTTCTCCACCGACCCCTTGCGGGGCCGATGGACCAGGCCCTCGAGGGAGGGCTCTCCCCGGGCCCACTTCCGCAGCTCCCAGAGCTGCGTGTGGGTCCAGCGCTGCCACCACTGTTCCTGGGCGGGCCTGCGGTCTTGGGCGGAGGAGTGGGCGTGGGTGGGTGTGATGGGGTCGTGGGGGCCGGCGGCGGTGGCGGGCCTGGGGGATTCCTCGTAGTCCTGTTCCGTGGGGGTGCGTGGGGAGTGGGGGTGCACGCGGATGTGGACCCGCGGGTGTGCGCGTACGGTCTCCGCCTCGGGGTTGGGCGGGGATTCGTGGCGGCGGCGGTAGTGGGGCATGCGTTGCATGTGGGCTGTCATCGGGGGCCGGTAGGGGGGCGGGGGCGCTGCTGGTGGACCCTGGAGCGGTCCGTGGGCCCGGGGTGCGGGCTTTGGGAGGTGGTGGGACGAGGCGCGTCGCGCTTCGGCCGCGGCGCGCTCCGCCATGAAGGTGGTGGCGGTGGTGTCGGTGACTGTGGGGGGGTGCCGCGCTGGGCGCTGCTGCCTTCGGGCCTGGGACGGCTGGGGCCGGATGTCGTAGAGGACATCCTGGGGGGGCCGGGCCCGAGCTGCCGTCGTGGCGCCGGGTTTGGGCCTGGGCTTGGGCTTGGCTGCGGGCCGCCCTTTGGTGGCGGCCTTGGGCTTCGGCTGGGTCGTGGGCATGGGCTTCGCCGGGGCGTGGGCTTTGGCGGCGGCGGGGCTGCTCGCGGTGGGGGCGGGTTTGGAGGTCCGTTTGGGAGGTGTCCCCCGCGGCCTGGGGGGTGGAGTGCTGGATGAGGACGTGGTGGTGGTGGTGGTGGATGAGGTGGTCGTGGTGGTGGAGGTTGTGGAGTCGGAGGCGGAGGAGAGGGCCGCGGGAGACGGCGGAGGGTCCCGGGCCTCGGGGGCGGGCGTATGATGCTGGGTCCTGTAAGTAGCGAGAACGCGGGTGCTGGTTCGGGCATCGGGCGTGTGCGCGCGTTTTCCCTGGTGATCCGTGCGTGCTGGTGCTGGCGTGGCGGTGTTGTCTCGGCTGTGCGGGCACGTGGGTTACCCGGGGGGTGGCCATATCTGCTCCAGGACGCGGGGGTGTGTCTGCTGGAGGTAGTCGAGGGTCTCGAAGAAGCATCGCTGGATGCCGGGCATGTCCCCCTCTGTGAGGTGGGGGTAGTTTTGGGTGGGGGTGTGGGGGCCCGGCCATAGCAGCGCCATGAGGCGGGCTGCCACCATGTACGGGCATAGTTGTGGGGTGGTGGGGCGTGGGGGGGTGGGTCCCCCGCGGTTTCGGGGGGCTTCCATCTGCTGGGGGCGCAGCGTGACCACCCACACCCATCGGTCCGCGGGGATCCCCCAGGTCCGTTGGGTCCACTTGGCGAGGCAATACATCGCCCTACCAAGGCCCTGGTAGCCGCTGCGGATGGAGAGCAGCGCGTCCAGGGATTCGGGTTCCCACGTGCCCCAGATGTGGGGGTCGTCCGGGTCTTCCCCCCTGGCGTACGTGTCAGGGGCCCGGGTTGTGTGTGGGGGGGGTGTAGGCGGCGGGGAGGAGGGAGTCGGTGCCGTGTACCACCCAGTGGTCTGTGGGTGCGTGGTAGGTGGTGGTGGAGAGGGTGTAGTGCAGATTGTACATGAGGGTCATGTACGTGGAGGGGGCTGGCTGCTGCTCGTCGGGGGTGGGGATGTCCCCCGGGACGTGGTGCCGGAAGTTGCTTAGGGAGGCCATCCACCCATGTTTCCCGCTCCCACTCTTTGGTGCTGTTGGGGGTGGCGTCGGGTGGGGGGTGGGCCATGTTGGGCTCGCGGTAGCGGGTGCGGCCCTGGGTGCTGTCCCGCTCTGGCACGCGGTGTCCGACCAGGTGTCGCCCCCAGTCGATTGGGGGTACCCAGATCCGGCTCCCCGTGGGGGGCGGGCTCTCGCCGTCCAGGGTGGCGCGTGGGGGGCGCTCGTGTCGGGCGACGTGGAGGAAGGCGTCGAAGAGGAAGTCTCTGACGCCTTCCCCCAGGGTGGCCGCCTGGACAAGGGTGGCCGCCCGGATGGGGGTGCTGGTGCCGGAGGTGCGGAGGTACAGCACGACGTCCTGTTCCCCGACCCCCCGGAGGTGCTGCCGTACCGCTGCGGGGTTGTGCAGGGCGTAGGGTTCGGCCGGTGCGGCGACTGGTGGTGCGGTCCGTGATGGGGGGGGTGGTGTGGGTTGGGGGGGGTGGTCATCGTTGTCGCGCGTGGGGTCCGGTGATGGGGTCTCTTGCGGCGGTCGCGGGAGGGGGGATTCGCGGTGGCATGTGTCGGCGGGGGCATCGACATCGATTAGCTGGTGCTGGCTGCCGCGTGTTGTGTCCGTGGCCTGGTCTCGGGGGGGGGGCGGGGGGGGGTGGTGTGGGGGTGGCGCTGTTGGTGGTGGGGGGGGCGGGGGTGGGTGTTGTGCTGGCTGGGGGTCTGGGCGTCCCTGTGGGTCGTGTGGGTGTTGCGTGTGTGCGCCGTGTGGCCCTTGCGGTTCTTGACTGGTCGCGGTGCCGGGGTGCGGGTGGGAGGCGACCGCATGAGCCCCCAGGTGGGGCTGTGGTCCGTATGTGATGGGTGGCTGCTGGTGGATGGTGCTCGCTGGTATGGGGAGTGGGTGGGGGGGCTGTTGGTGGTGGTGGGGCGCCCCTACTCGGTCCTGGTGTTGCCGGTGTGCGTGCGCGGCTCCTCGCGGGTCCATGGGGGTGTACCGTGGCTCGTATGCCGTGGGCCCGTGTAGCGGGGGCGGCGGGTGGTGCTGGACCGCGTGGTGGTGGTGTGGAGGGTGTGTCGGTTGTGTGTGGTACCCCGGCGTTGGTGGGTGTGGTGGCAGGGGCTGGTGGTGGTGGTACACGTGATGGTGTGGTGCGGTGATGTGCGCTATGTGGGGTGGGTGGTTCGCGGGGCCTGGTTGTGCTGGGGCGTGGTGGGGATGTAGCTGGTGGGGGCCGCTGTAGCTTGGGGGCATTAGGGGGTAGGGGTTGGGAGGGACGGGGGCGCGGTGGTGGTGTTGGTGGTGCCATGTCCCCTGGCTCTGCGCGTACGGTGGTCCTGGCATGGTGTTGACGTGTGTGGGCGGTGGTGGCTGACTGGGCTGCAGGGTTTGGGTGCTGCGGTACGGTGGTGGCGGTGGGCGTTGGTGGTGGTGGTGTTGTTGGTGTGCCCCGGGGGTCTGGGCGTGGGGCGGTGCGGTGTGGTTGGACCCGGGCCTTGGTCGGGGCGTCGCGCCCTGCTGGCAGGCGCGTTGGCGGGCCCCCTGGTGCCGGTGCCCCTTGGTCTTCTTGGCCTGGTGGGTGTCGGGGGCGGGTGAACCCCCCTGTCCCCGTGGGGGCGACGGGGAGCGGGCGCGCCAGCGGTGTGCCTCTTGGAGGCTCGTCTTGAGGCCTCTGACGTAGGCCTCCTGGTCCGTGAGGCTCATCCGCGTGGCGGTGGCCTCGTCGGGGGCGGCCAGGTGGGTGTCCCGGAAAGACGCCCAGCCCTCCGGGGGCGTCCGTTGTGCGGGGTGGGGGTGGTGTGCCGGGTAGAGGAGTGCGCTGAGGGGGTAAGGTGTTCCCTTCCGTCGGCCGAGGGCGTTTGCGAACCGGCGGCACGTGGCTCGGAGGTAGGCTGCTATCTCCTCTGGTGCCGTGTCGGCCCACGCTTCCGGCGTCAGGGCTGCTGCTTGGGGGGCCGGGAGTTGTGGGTCTGGGAGGTGTAGGTCTCGGTGGTGGAGGTATAGGGCGAGGAGGATGTGGCGGGCCGCCACGTTCAAGCCGCCTCCGCTGTGGCGTAGGGGTGGGCTGTGGGGGGGCAGGGGTGTGTTGCCCGCGGCCACGGCTATGGCCCATGCGTGGTCCGCCGCGTCCGCCACGTAGTACCCTCCCAGTTGGTCCCGGAGAGTGTCGGTGAGGTACCCGAAGAAGCTGGGGTGGCTGGCGGGGGGGGGTGCAGCTGGGGCCGCGGGCCGTTCGCGGTGGCGGGGGTTGAGGTCCCCGCAGTGGGGGCAGTGGGTGAGGCGGTGCGCGGCTCCCAGGCAGACCCAGTGGTCTGGGTTGCAGGGCAGGGCTGTCTGTGGTAGCCGCTGGCGAACGCAGAGGGGACATGCGGTGGCTGGTGGTTGGTGGTACCTGTGGACGGACGGCGGCGTGGGGGGATGGGGGCTGGTGGCGCGCGCATGCTGGTGGGAGCGTGTGCGGTGCCTGTGGCGCCCGTGTGTGCTGTGCCAGTGCTGTGCCCGGTGGACGGTGTGTAGACGTGGTGGGGGTTCGGTGTTGGTATGTCACGGGGTAGGTTCTCATGGTTGGTAGAACAGGAGTTTGAGGAGGTGGGCTTGGTCTGTAGGTGGCAGGGTTGCCGCATGCTGCAGGTATTTGTGGGTGCGGTATGTGAGCTGCTCCGCCGTCTTGGCAACGGCCGTTCGCTGCATGTGTGCTGCCGTGGCCTTGGGGTCCTCCGCGTGGGTGCGTAGTAAGGTGTAGACGGCAGTGGGGACGAGTCCCCTGCGGACTGCCTCGAGCACCTCCGTCTGCTTGAGGACGGTGGTGAGTTGCTGGGTCGCCGGGGACTGCGCCAGCCATCCGGCGTGCTGTGCGATGGTGTGGGTTGGGTTCCAGTCTGTGAGGGTGTCCAGTCCCCTGTACAGGGGGCACGCCTTGAAGTGGTCCCACGTTTCTTCTTCCGCGTGGCTGCAGATGCATTTGGTGTGTCCTGCGGGGACGTGGATCGAGCGGCGCGTATACCATCGGTGGTATCGGGTGAGGAGGGGAAGTTGTTCGAGGGCGAGCTGGAGTCGGGGCTTTTGTAGGTGTGCTGGGAGGCTATCCGGGCGCAGGGCGGAGTAGTAGAGGGGGGTGTGGACGGGGTTTTCGAGGCGTCGGAGGAGTTCGGTGTTTGCTGGGTGGCCCAGTGTGGCGGTGAGTTGCTGGATGGGTGTGGGGTAGTGGTACTGCTTGTCTCGATCCGTGTACGGCGTGTCCTCGGGCATCCATTGGGGGGGCTGTGCGGCCAGGGGTATCAGGGGCAGGTGCTGCAGATGGCTGTGGTGTGGGGTGTCCAGTCGCACGCGTTCGAGCCCTGGGGTGTGGTTGGTGTTCTGGTGTTTGGCCTGCGTGTCTGCGCGTCCATTGCCGTATGCGTAGCGGTGCGACTCCTGCTTGACGATGTGTAGGGCGTCCTGGGGGTGCATGCCCTTGAAGGCCATCCATAGTCCCAACGCTTGTGTGGTGAGGCCGGAATTGAGTGCTTTGTGGAGGGGTAGGTCCGCAAGGCGCCTGGTGAGGTGGATGTCGACCGTGGCGTCCACGACTACCCAGATGTTGCGGGGCCGGACCGTCGTGGGTGGCGGTGTGGCGGTGACGGCGTCTGCCATGGTGCGCAGTTCGCCGTGGGAGGACGCCCCAAAGATGGTGGCCCCGGTGTGGTGTTCCACGTGGAGGCCGTCCGCGCGCCGGGTGATGCGCACGGAGGCGCAACCGACCGTGGGGGTGCGTTGCTGGGTGCCGAATGCGTCAGTGAAGTAGATGATGTCGGTGTCGCTGGGTATGGGTAGGCGGGCGATCGCTGTGGGGTGATAGACGTAGATGGGGTTCCCCTGGGTGGTTCTGGCGGTGATTTGCGTGGGTTGCAGTAGTGGCGCTGCATAGACACCTATTCCCTGGGTGATGATGGCCTGGGCTCGTGGGGTGAGGAGGAGGAGGCCCCTGTCTGGGCGTCCCTGGGTGATATACGCGTACATCAGGTGGAAGAGGTATCCCGTATTGGGGTGGAATTTCTGGCACGTGATGGTCTGTCGCCGCTCCGTGTCGTCTTTGTCGCCGCGGAGGGTGGGGCATTTGTGCTGTAGGGGGCGCATGGGTGCCTCCTGAGGTCCTGCACGGTGTGGGTCGCAGCGGTCGTACTCCATGGCTACGCTGTCCGGGTCTGCCTGCTCGTTGGTGAACGTCCATGTCGCCGTGGGTGTTCGGGTCCAGGCTACGTGCGCCGGGTGGTCTGGGGGTACCGTGTGAAACCAGGGGGAGAGCCATGCCTGCTGGTCGGCGGTGGCGGCGGCGGTGGGGGTGTGGTAGTGGGTGGAGATGAGGTGCAGCAGGGGCCACGGCGTGTCGAGGGCTGCCGGGCCGCAGTGCCAGCACGTGCGTGGTATGCCCTGGTCACTGTGTCTGACTGGTGGTACATCGGTCTCCGGTGCATTGTGTTTGGGGATGGACCAGGGGGCATGGTGTCGCTGGACGGTGCGGGTTACATGTTTGTGGCCGTTTGGTGCTAGTAGCAGGATGGTGGGTGGTGTCCAGCCTTCGGCTGACGGGGTGGGCTCCCCCTGCGTCGTGCCGCCGTCGTTGGGGGTCTCGTGTTCGCTCAGACGGGGCCGGGGGTGCTGGCGCTGGAAGGCTGTGTACGCCGTGTCGATGTCCTTGGGCCCCGGCATGTCGCGCCCTGCCTTCGTAGCACATGCGCGGAGGTACGTTTGGAAGACGTGGCGTGCCGGCCATTCCGGGTCGGAAAGGAACGGGGCGTGGTGGGCGTCGCATTGGGCCATGATCTGCATCTGTGTTGGGGTGATATACACTATGGTGATGCTGGCCCCTACGAGGCGCAGGGTGTCCACCTCGCCTGCCGGGTGTCGGTGGATGTCGGTGTGTGTGGCCACGAGTGGCCCCTGTTGGTCGCAGTGGTGGTTTGTCAGGATGGCGTGTGTGTGGTGCGGTAGGGGGAGTTGTAGCTGGGCCCAGATGCCAGTGCCCACGGGGGTGGAGACGCCGTGTTGTGCCAGTATCCACCGGGGGCAGGTGTTGCGGGCCATTTGCGCTTCTTTTATGCGTATGGCCGCCGCCTCGCGAACTTCTGGTTGGTGGTTGTGTGTTACCCTGTGTAGGAGGTGTGCTGCGTGTTTGGCATAGGCCATGTCGACCAGGGCGCCCGTATTGTCTCCGTAGTAGCGCCAGTGGGCCATCATGGCCTCCTTGGGGAAAGACGTGGGCCAGCCTCCGTGTTGCGCCCATGCCTTCGTCACTTGTTGTCGAGCGTGGCGTAGTGCGTCTTGGGGGCGCGGGAGGTGCAGGGCTTGGTACCCGATGGCCGCGTTGAGCACTGCTTCCATGAAGTACGCCAGGCCCTGCGTAGACAGGAGGTCCCCCCTGGCAATTTGGGTTAGCCGGGCGAGGCGCTCTTCTAGCTTGCTTGGGAGTGTGATGTGGTGGTGCCGCGTGGCCTGTGTGACTCCCAGGTGGACTGTGGTGTCTTCCAGGTGCAGGGGTTCGCCTTTCCGGATGTGGGGGGTGGGGGTCTTGGCGTCGGCCAGCCCGACCGATTTGCGGGGGTGCACTAGGAGCTGGTGGGCGTCCAGGTAGGTTGTGGTGAGTTGGAGAATGGCGGACGCTTGTTCGGTGGTCGTTGGTAGCCCTGCGTTCTCAGGGTCGCGGTGGCGGGTGGCCGTAGTGAGGAGGTTGTCATCTGCGAAGTTGATGAGGGGGGACCGTAGCGGGTATGGGGCATACCCCGGGTATACCCGTGCTAGCTCGAATGCCAGTGGCAGGGTGACGAGGAGGTAGAGGAAGGGGCCTTCGGCGCCTCCCTGGGGGACCCCGCTGTCTGTGCCGGTCCAGGGGGTGAGGCCCGCGGCCGTGATGACGGCGTAGAGTCGGGTTTGGATGTACCCGGTCATGAAGGATAGGAATGGGAGGCCCATGGCATCCCATACCTCCGTGAGGAGCCGGTGTGGGGCGTGGGGGAACGCGCCTTGGACATCGAGGGAGGCGATGATCATCTCGTAGGGGTTCATGTCCAGTGCGGTGTCCTGGAGGAAGATGGCCTCGTGGGGGGACCTGCCGGCCATGGCCCCCCACATGCTGGCGGGCACGTGGGCGAAGACCGCTGGCGCGATGCGGCCTAGGATGAGCGTCCACACCAGCTTGACCTCGGTGGTGGCGCATACTATGGGCCGCCAGTTCCCCGGCTGCGCCCAGTCCCCCTTTTTGTAGAGGGGGTGGACCAGGTTGGCCCACTCAGGGGGGATGGGCGTGGCGCCCGTGACGATGTCCCACAGGCGGGCTGCCAGGCGGCGTTTGATGGGCAGGGTGAGACGTTGGTACGCTTCGGCCGGCAAACCGTCGACGCCGGGCACGACCCCCTTCTTCAGGCGGTCCAGGGCGCGCTGCAGTTCTGAGATGCTGAAGGGGTTGTGTTCGATGGCGCGCCGCTGTTCCCGGTTGAAGACCCTGGGCACATGCTCGCGGATGGTGTTTCTGGTGTGGGGGTCGAGCTCGGGGAGGGCGTCCCCGTGTTGCGCCTGGAAGCTGTCCAGGACTGCCTGGAGGACGGCGTCGGGGTCATTGGTGAGGCCTCCTTCGGGGGTGCGGACCGCGTGGATGGTACGGCGCCCCGTGTCCTCCAGGATGCGGCTGACGTACCGTAGGGACTTGTACGGCGTGTCGTTTCTGCCGTATCTTTCGCGTTCCTGGGCTGCTGCCGCTATGCGGTGGGCGTGCCATTCCTGGAGTTGGTGGCGGCGGGTGGTGAGGAGCGCACGGAGGTGGGCGTCCCGGTCTCGTGCCTCCGGTGTGCTGGGGCGTAGCAGGGTGGCGAGTTCCCCTTTCGTGGTCCAGATGTCATGGACGAGTTGCTGGAGGGTGAGGTCTGGTGGTGCTCCCGTGTGGTTGGTGTCACGCTCCATGCCGCATGCTTGTGCCGCCCGGCGCATGGCGGTGGTGAGTGTCGGTGCACCCGGGCGGCGTAGGATGGCGTGTAGGGCCCTGTTATACCTGTGCCAGGCGCCGTGGTCGTCCTCGGCCGGGAACTGCAGTGTGGGTGGGAGGGTGTCGTCTGGCAGGGTGGCTGCGGGTGGGGGTAGGTCGGGGATGATGAGGTCGATGTAGAGGGGCCGGTGGCCCGTGCCTGTGGGCGGGAGGTCCCCGTAGGCTGCTTCGTGGACGCGCACCGTGGTTGGGTCCCCGTAGCACGTGTCGATGCGGGATGGGTGGGTGCCGGCTTGGTGGGGGTAATGGGAGGGTGTGCCGGTGAGCCCTGCCGTGAGGTCGGTGAGGCCCAGCTGGTGCATGGCGTCCCGGACAGCTATGTTGGTGGCTGTGGGTGGGCCGGTGCGGTCGTCGTCGGTGGGAGCGGCGTTCAGGTCGCCTATGATGATGGTGGGTGCCAGGAGGGAGAGTCGGCGGTACGCCAGGCTCAGGGTGTCCAGGAAGTCCTTGGTCTCCTCCCCGAACGGGACGTGCGTGAGCAGCACGTTTAGCTGCCATCCGGGCCCCACGCACTCGTACGCCCCGAGGCGACCATCCACTCCGAGGTCGGGGTGGGCATGTACCGTGACCGATGTCTTGTGGTAGAGGGGTACCCCCCGTTCCCAGTGGGCGTGATACTTGTTCCCCTCTGGGTCCAGGATTGGTGCTGGTTCGGGTTGGTCCGCTTTGCGGAGGGCTTGCTCCAGGAACCCCAGGAGGTCTGCGCCTTGGGGGTGCGGCCCGGGCATGGCTTGCAGTGTGGCGGCCTTGGTGGGGTCGTAGGTGACCGCGGGCTCGTTGAGGATGTTGATGCGGGCGTGGGCTTCCGCAGGCGCCGGTTTCTGGGGACCGGTAGTTGGGGGGGCGGGCCGTGTCCGGCCCTGGCCCCGTCAGGCGTTGAGGGGGTCGATGACGCCCTGAGCTGCGGGTGCCCTGCGGTTCCGCTTCTCGGGCTGGGGTAGGGCCCATGCATTGTGGACTTCGCCCGTGTACTCGGTGCCGGTGAGGTGCTCCGTGTCGGGGGTGCACAGCTGCATGGGGACCATCTCACGACCGGCTTGGTCTCGCCAGAGTTCGATGGTGCGCCCCAGCTTCTTGTCGTTTGGGGTGGCCGGGTCCCACTTGACGTTGATCTTGAACCCCTGGTGGTCCCCGGTGACGCGGTACCGGTGCTTGACCTCCCCTGCGGCCCATATCCACTTGGAGGGGCCCGCGGCCGTGGGGTACTCGAAGGGCAGCTGCACCCGGGTGTTGATGGCGTATTCGGGATACAGGGCAGCGGCTTCCTCTTTGGTCCAGCTCTTCGGCTTGGCCCTTCGCTTTGGCGCGGGTTTGGCCTGTGTGGAGGCCTTGCGCTTTTGCGCACCTTGGCGGCGTCGGGCAGCGGGTTGTCCCCGTTGGGGAGGTGCGCCCTGGGGCCGCTGTACGGGTGCGTGGCCCGGTGCAAACACGGGGTGTTCGCGTGCGGCTGGGACGTCGGGCTTGGACGTGGGGACGGGGTCCGCCAGTTGGAACACTTGCTTGGTCATGAGGCCAAGCACTTCCTCGGCCTCCTGCAGGGCGTCGGGCGGGTCCGCGGGCCAGGTGAGGAGCCGGTGCCCGGTGCCTGCCCCGTGGCGGCGCATGTGGGCCGTGTAGCGGGTGGCGTGGCGTGTCCACGCTGGGGTGCGTTCCGGGGGGAGGGGGCCTTCTGGCGCCCCCTGCGCCCAGTAGAGGGCGTAGTGCAGCGCTTCCCAGGCTGCCTCTGGGGCGTGGGGGATGCGTGCGGCGAGTCGCAAGCGGTCTCCTCCGCGTGGTGGGGGCGGGACTTCGTCGTCGGGAGCGTGTGCCGTTGCCCGTCTGACCTTGCCGTGGTCGTCCCATTCCACCGTCCACCAGGTGTCCCGGTGTTTGAGGATGTGGACCTCCGTGGTGGCCGGGGGGGCGTCCATGGCGTCCCAGCTGACGAGCTGGATGGGGCGGACCGCAGGGTGGGTCTTCGGGGGTGCTCGCATGTTGAGGATTTGGTGGATGTCCTCGGCGGTGGGGCCCGTGTCAGGGGCGTCCTGCGCTGCTTGGGCTAGAGGTGGGGAGGGGCGGTCCTCCCAGAGGCGGGATGCGGACGCCGTGGCGTACATGGCTGCGATCAGGACGTGTTCCGTCAGCCCTTCCACCATGAGGTGGTTTTCCCCCTCCAGGTCTCGGGGGATGGCGGCTTCCGCCTTTAGGGTGAGGAGTGCGATGGCGCGTTTGGGTCCAGGTGTGGCGTGTGTCGGCTCATCTGGTGGGCGTCCGTCGGATGGGCTGTGGGGGGGGCGCTTCTGGAAGGGGGATGGTCCCACCGCCAGGTGCTCGACAAGGTGTAGTGGTATGGCGTGGTGGCGGTCCGCCGCGGGCAGGAGGTAGGGGTGTGGGTCTCCGGGCACCGTGCCGAGGAATATGCCCCCCCTTTAGGTAGGGGTGGGCAGGGGTTGCTGCAGAGCGCCTGCGCATGGTAGCGCGCACCGAGGGTTGCAGTGGGTGCATGGGGCTGTTATGGGGTGCGGTACCGCGTACACGGTGAAGGGCCCTACTGCTCGCTGGATGTGGCGGGGGATGATGTTGCGGAGGTCCGCCACCCGTGCCGTGCGGCCTTCGCCATAGTATATCCAGAGCGTGTCCTCCATTTTGGGGCGTAGTTTGCGAGCCAGTAGGTTCAAGGTGCTTTTGTGGGTGGCCTCGGTGATGGTGCCGGGCCCAGCGTTAATGCGTGGGAGCAGGTGGCTTTGGTGTTGTGCTGCGGCCCGTCTGCGGGCGGTGTGGAGGGCGGTGCTGTCGGCGGGAGGGGGCGCGTGGTGGGTGGGCCTTTTGCGTGGGGTCGGGGCGACGTGTAGGGGGTGCTTCCATGCCGGGCGTGGGTGGTGTTGCGGTGGCTGGAGGCCAGGGTAGGTGGTGAAGGTGTATACGGTGATGGGGGAGCGCTCATGCGTGGCCTGGAGGTAGTAGTGGTCGCGACCCGTGTTGTTGGTGACGATGACGTTGGGCGTTGGTATGTCGTAGTGGAGCGCGGTATTGGGGAGTTGTTTGGTGATGCGTGCCGTCGCGTCCCCTGTTTTGGGGGCGGTGTCGTGGGGCACGAGGATGTGGACTGCCCACGCATCGTGGGCGCAGAGGTCGAGGTCCGGTAGGGTGGGATGAATGGGGCGTCCCCGGAAGTGTGCGAAAGCTGGGTTGTGGCGTGCCGCCGTTTCCTTGATGATGGACGGTGCCCATTGGGGTGGCGCCCCAACTTGCTGGGCCATGGCGGCGACGGCGCGGGCGATCGCCGTGAGGTCTGGGCCGATGCCAGGCTGGTCTGCCGGTGGCTGCAGGCCCCCTTCTGGTGCGGGGTGGTGCCACCATAGGGTGTAGCCCTTTTGTGTGTTATCGTGGGGGGTGTGCACGAGGCCTTGGTGGTTGGAGATGGCGGTCTTGAGGGCTTCCGCTGCCTCGCGGTGGAGGGTGCGCGTGTAGGCCCAGACTCCGGTGGGGGGGGCCGCCCCGGTGTGGGATTCGGCCGTGGTGGGGGCCGGTTCGAGGGTGTGACTGGTGAGGGAGGGTCTGTGCAGCCCTTCGTGCAGGGAGGCGCACACGTGTGCCCACCTGTCCGCCCATCCCTGTTGGGCGCTTCCTGTGTCCGCTATCTTTGTGAATATGCAATTCGATTTGACCTGAGTTGCAGTTTCTGTGAATGATCTCTCATCTTTAACTGTTTACACTGCAGCCCTTCATGCTTTGATCCCGATTCTCTTCTCCTTGCATACCTCTGGCTTGGGCTATCCTGGATTGACTGTATTTCAGCAGACAAAAGCTTTTCATCTCCAAAAACAAGCAGCAGGAAACACTACACCAGCAGCAAGCAGCAGGAGAGGCAAAAACACAGTGTTGAAACCACTATAAACTTTTCTCCTACGTATGCTTCCCTTGGTGTCACCTCTCGTTCCCTTCAGAAGACACACAATGTGACAGGCAGCGTTTGCTGTGACTACTCACTACCACCATAGCATCGATAAGGACGACCTTTGTTTCCCCGAAGATGCTCCCTCAACACTTGTCAACGAAAGGGATCAACGTACGTACTATGGCTTTCACATAGTCTTCCTCCGGTTGGATAAGTGAGTCCTATTTCCACATGATAGATCTAATACTATTAGCACATGACTGGAAGGGTATTCGATTGGCTCCCCTTCATTACGGCGCGACCAAGGACGGCGCGCGCGCACACACAGCAGCAGCCGATCAACAAATCAGAAATCCAGCTAATGATAGAACAAGTGCGGGCCAACCGCAGAAATGAAATAAAATCAATGCAACATCATAAATGCAAAAACAAAACTGAAATGTGCAGTTGGAATTAATATCTGGGATGGAAATCTGGGATTGGAATCAAAGGCTGAGATCGCATAATGATTTACACCTGAAATCGCACACAAGAAGCAGCATGAGTGTGCAAAGAAGAAGTGGGCAATAAACATGGATTCTGACATGGCTATGCCCTACATTTTCCACCCCTCTCTGACTCAGACATCCCCGATGCTCTGACACAGCCAAAATCAGAAAACGAGGGTCAGCCCCATGCAAACGAGCACAGACAAGCATCATAGGGCGGGTGGCCAGGTGCAAAATCTACACAGGTGTTGACATTGTTGTGGTTTGTTGCTTGGGAACTCTCCTATACTCCTGTTCCTCTTGTTTCTCAAAAATCCCGAATCCAAAATCGACAAACCTCGCAGGATCCTGAGACGTGGCACCAATACATAGACACTTCACAAATTCGAAGACAAAGACCCTGTCCAGAGATCGAAGTATCATACAGCACTTCATTCACACAACTGGCATTCGATGCTTCTTAAGTATTCACAGGCTGCAGTGCGATTGTGACTGCGACTCGCACGCTCGCTGCGCTGCTGCTGCTCGAGGCCAGAACACTACCCCCCCCTTGAGACCTCGAAGAGGTCTCATTGCTCTGGGTGGGCGTCACATGGTCGAAACCGAAGGACAGGCCCAGAAATAACATTTTTGGACCTCGACATGTGCTGGCTACTGAAGCATAATAGTGGTCCAAACCCACACACTGAGGTACAGTACATGGTATACCTGTCGTCAGCGCCTCATTTGTACCCCGTGTTCGACTGTGCCACAGCTGTGTCTTGGCGGAAGCTGCAGAAGACAACTTCGCCAGGCACACTGCACGGGCGCTACCCACAGCAAGGCTGTGGGCCCGTCAAAATACCATAACATTGGGCACACGCCGTTTTGCTAAGTGGCCAAAACACTGACCTAACCACTGCCACAGCCCGGCAACCCTGCTAAAATTGCAGGAAACGGGTGGGACAGTGACGGACGCACTACAGATCCTACACACCCTACAGTGGCACCATCCTGGTGGGCAAGCACTTCTGCAACTGGCTCAAGCCCCCACTCAGGACTACCACTCCTACATGCACACTCTACTGGGTGTTGTTGAAGAACATGTCGCCGGTCCTAGCGACCCTCCTGTGAAGAAGACAAGAGAACACAGCGCTGCTACGCAACTGTGGCCTAACAGGGGACGCCACAACGCATTTCCCCTGCTAGGGCTTGGAGGGAAGAGGTGCTCTTTTTGCGTGCACGGCGCAGATGTCGATGAAGTCGGACTCCCTGCTCTGCCACAGGCAGAGGCGGAGTTACTTGTTTGTGTGATCTGCGCCCTTGTTTAGCAGGGCACGAAAAAAGAATGGTATGCTGCTGCACCAATCACCCTACCTGCCCACCTGTAAAGCAAAGGCCAATGAAGGGGTGTTTGCGGCGGAGGAACCAAGCCACACTCCACGTATTATACGCTTCTCAGTGTGACCTATAATACACTGTCCGCAAACACGCTGAAGGATCAGCTCCCCTGTCAAGCAAGCAAGCGTTAAGGGACTCCTCAGGTTCTCTTAAAGAACGTACCGAGGAGCCCCTGGGTAGCCTAAACAAGGTTTACCGTGCGCACTCCGCGTGGCCTACCCTTTAATGCGTGTGTGAATGCGCGAGCATGAACGAGTATTTTGGGCAAACCTGCCCATCTGAACCTCAATCACGAACTGCACCAGGGGGTGGCCCCACCTGGGCTTACTCACCTTACCTACCGCTGGAGAGAGAGAGCAAGTGGGCACGTGAGGGGCGCAAGCGAAAAACGTCACTATGCACTTCTGTGTATGTCTAATCACCCTGATCTGACCTCTAATCATCTGCAATCTTTCTAATCAATCCCTCTACCGCGTCCTATCGTTGTTAGCGCTGCTACAAGACTCGTTCACGGAGACACGAGACGAGCAATGTGTATGCGGCATACGAGACGAGCATACCTGTAGTTTATACCTGATTCATTGAGGTCTTTTCGTTCATTTTCGAATTCTTGGATTTTTGATTCTTCTATTCGTGTGGGTGGAATCTGTATGTTTATTTATTAATGTGTGTCTCGTCATTTTCAAGACTACGTGAGACATACGTTTATAATTCCATTATTTCTGCATTTTCCGGCGCTTCGCTAGGAGCCGCTCCTGCGCGCCGCCTTTTTATGCGTAGGAATTTCTTGATTTAAAAAATCTAGAGATGACTATAATTTTTATAAAAATGCCCTTCTGATGCACAATTGGATTCTGCTCAGGTGTGTTGTCTTAGAAAAACTCTAGGCCGTCATTTGACGGATTTTGGTGTCGTCGCTCCGCTTTGGCGTGGATTCGTCCAAAATCCTCTCATTCCTGCCTCCGCAGATACCCACGCGCAGCCTCGCTGAGTAGGCCGTGTTCAGGCCGAAACGCAGCAGGCTGGAGAGACTGAGCAGAACCCAAGAGCCCACCAAGGGGCAATTTAATTTTTTTACGACTCCCTTCGCCCTAAGACAGGTCACAGGTCGCCAGCAGGTTTACAAGAACCCATGCGAGTGTGTATATTGTGTCTTGCGTTGGGTTTGTGTCGCGCTGCGTCTTGGAGGGAGGGGTGCACATGCACATGTTTTGGAATGCTCCCAAACTAACCCAACCAAGCCAAAGGAGCCCCGGCAGCGCCATGAGCGCTGAGTCTTCTGTAGGAAATGTTACAAACAGAGCAGCAAAAGAGCGCCAGCCATGGTGAGCACCCATTTTTCTGTGTGAGGGAAACTATAGGTATTTTAAAGTAGATGTGGAAACCAAGGAAAGGCCAAGAAAAAATCCCTTTTTCCTAAAATGCGACAGTGGTGGCCACCACAGCACAGGGGGGAGTAAGAAAAAGTGCTTTTCCAATGCTTTGAGGCATACTCTAGTTGTATTAGAGATGCACTGAGCATCCAGGCATTTCTATCTTAGTATTGGTCCCACCGAAACTGGTGATAACACATTTTGACCTATGGAACCAAACACCCAATCAGGATATGGAGTGGACCCCTTGATCCCCTTTCAATGTGAGGCAAATCATCTTTTTCTGAGTTGACCGAGTACTGACATACCCAGGGCAGAGCCTATGAATTTATCTATGTTTTTCCATGAATTCTTGGCTGTCCTAGTGGTATGCACCCTAGGGGGCTGGGCACCTCTTTTTGAGAGGTCCTGGGTTCCATTCCCGGTCAGCCTAGCTAAGTAGGAAGATCCCATGTGACATGGCAGTGACCTCATCGCCACATGCCCTGCCACCTCAGCACATATGGGACCGAAAACAAAGAGTGCACATCTCCTGAGATGGCACTATGGAGATAGAGTGACCATGGGGCAGTTTTCGAACTCTTTTCCAAAACATTTCAGCTATCTTTGTGAATATGCAATTCGATTTGACCTGAGTTGCAGTTTCTGTGAATGATCTCTCATCTTTCACTGTCTACACTGCAGCCCTTCATGCTTTGATCCTGATTCTCTTCTCCTTGCATACCTCTGGCTTGGGCTATCCTGGATTGACTGTATTTCAGCAAACAAAAGCTTTTCATCTCCAAAAACAAGCAGCAGGAAACACTACACCAGCAGCAAGCAGCAGGAGAGGCAAAAACACAGTGTTGAGACCACTATAAACTTTTCTCCTACGTATGCTTCCCTTGGTGTCACCTCTCGTTCCCTTCAGAAGACACACAATGTGACAGGCAGCGTTTGCTGTGACTACTCACTACCACCATAGCATCGATAAGGACGACCTTTGTTTCCCCGAAGATGCTCCCTCAACACTTGTCCACGAAAGCGATCAACATACGTACTATGGCTTTCACATAGTCTTCCTCCGGTTGGATAAGTGAGTCCTATTTCCACATGATAGATCTAATACTATTAGCACATGACTGGAAGGGTATTCGGTTGGCTCCCCTTCATTACGGCGCGACCAAAGACGGCGCGCGCGCACACACAGCAGCAGCCGATCAACAAATCAGAAATCCAGCTAATGATAGAACAAGTGCGGGCCAACCGCAGAAATGAAATAAAATCAATGCAACATCATGAATGCAAAAACAAAACTGAAATGTGCAGTTGGAATTAATATCTGGGATGGAAATCTGGGATTGGAATCAAAGGCTGAGATCGCATAATGATTTACACCTGAAATCGCACACAAGAAGCAGCATGAGTGTGCAAAGAAGAAATGGGGAATAAACATGGATTCTGACATGGCTATGCCCTACATTTTCCACCCCTCTCTGACTCAGACATCCCCGATGCTCTGACACAGCCAAAATCAGAAAAGGAGGGTCAGCCCCATGCAAACGAGCACAGACAAGCATCATAGGGCGGGTGGCCAGGTGCAAAATCTACACAGGTGTTGACATTGTTTTGGTTTGTTGCTTGGGAACTCTCCTATACTCCTGTTCCTCTTGTTTCTCAAAAATCCCAAATCCAAAATCGACAAACCTCGCAGGATCTTGAGACGTGGCACCAATACATAGACACTTCACAAATTCGAAGACAAAGACCCTGTCCAGAGATCGAAGTATCATACAGCACTTCATTCACACAACTGGCATTCGATGCTTCTTAAGTATTCACAGGCTGCAGTGCGATTGTGACTCGCTGCGCTGCTGCTGCTCGAGGCCAGAACACTACCCCCCCCTTGAGACCTCGAAGAGGTCTCATTGCTCTGGGTGGGCGTCACATGGTCGAAACCGAAGGACAGGCCCAGAAAAAACATTTTTGGACCTCGACATGTGCTGGCTACTGAAGCACAATAGTGGTCCAAACCCACACACTGAGGTACAGTACATGGTATACGTCAGCGCCTCATTTGTACCCCGTGTTCGACTCTGCCACAGCTGTGTCTTGGCGGAAGCTGCAGAAGACAACTTCGCCAGGCACACTGCACGGGCGCTACCCACAGCAAGGCTGTGGGCCCGTCGAAATACCATAACATTGGGCACACCTATCGAAGCTGAGTGCCCAGCAGACAAACAACCAACAGGCCTATACATCTGTCAATTCGACAGGACAAATTAAGGCAGTTGACACCATTAATGGCGTCCTGACTGTCGAATCAGCCATTACGTGGCATCCAGACTGTCGAATCAGCCAATATTTGGCATCCAGACTGTCGAATCGGCCATTACTTGGCGTTCGGACTGTCGCCTTAGCAGTCGGTGACCCACCCAAAATTGGATGAGCGGTCCACTTGGAGTCGACATACGTGGTGCACTTCCTTCAGCGTCTCGACGCAAGCCATGAACTTGAAGGTGTCATGACCCGTGTAGTGTAGATGAATGTCACCTTCGAGGGCACACTTCTGAATCAGGATACCAGATCGATGATTAAGAAATCGAAGGTTGGTATCACCAGGCCAACCGTCGACGGGGCATTTGTACTGGAATACGAAGACATGTTCACGGGCAAGCGCTCAAATTTGTCTGGGTCCCAATGTTTGTGCCTTGGTCGCATAAAAATCCCAAAGATTCGACAGCTTCCAAACGGCCTCGTTCCACAAATCCGTTCGATTGGTGACTTGGAAGGAGAACGCGTCATGTCGACCGGAGGGCCGTCGATAGGTTTGCTTTGAAGCAGTACCAGTGGCCATGCTGTGGTAGAACTGACCAGTTCGCGTATCGACTCGCCACAACGGTGTGTCAGCAACCGAAACTCTCCGTACAACGATGATGGCATTGACGTCATCGACCCCAGGGCCGAGGGCATATCGGTCAATGACCTCAAGCTTGTCGGTTCGAGAGCTTTCTTCTTGGAGTTCACCGAGGTGTTGATGCACATACTTGCCATCGGCGAGAGAACTCTGCAGAGCGGATCGAACCAGTTCTGCAGTCACAAGGCTCGAAGCTGTGTCGACAATGACCGCTTCGAGGACCTGGTCTCGGCAGCTTACCTTCCGTCGATGGGCAGCCTTGAAGTTGTCATGGATAGGCGTGAGGTACTTGAAGAAATCGACGTCGAAGTGGTGCAGATAGAAGTTCTAATCTGCCGACAAAAACCGGTAGTCGACAGGGTCCAGCTGGAACAGGTCACTCGCAGGCGAGTCGCTAGACTCCATCTCCCCCGATTCATCGGCGTAGACATCCCTTCGGAACTTGACCGCTCGACGTTAACGTCGTCCATCTTCGTATCCGTCTTCGAAGGGGGACATGAGGTACTTGGAGGTACCCATGCTTCGAACCGAATCGGTGGCGTCCACGAAAGGAAAGAGATTGACGTACTCCTCACTGGTCGAGTGAAGGCGAGTAACTCTCGTCGGATTTCCTTATCGAAGTCGTGGTATCCGATTTGTCCAGGTCCAAACTGGTAAATCGTCGCCAGCTGGACAAGGTCGACGGGGGCACCTGATGCGACGGCGTTGTACGCATAGGGTCCGGTCGATTCTCCGAGTCGATAGTACTCCTGGAGTTCGACTACCAGGTCCTGTGTTCCATGTGCAGCTTACCCATATTATTTGTACACAAGTCGAGTGGTACCTCATAGGGCTCGCAGTTGGTGTCGGCGAAAGAGCAATTCGACTTTGTACGCGAGAAAGGGGGCTTGATCTTCAAACAGCAAGTCGTTCTTCTGGCAAACCTTCTGGAGGTCTCGAACCACTCCAAGGATCGAAACGGCAACAGGTGCTACTCGTTTCATCCTGTCCACTGTCCAGAGGCGTCGGTACCTGAAGATTAGGTCGATTCCATCAGCGACGTGCATCAGGTCCTCGATCCCTGAGATCTCTCGATGCATGCGGTTGAGTCGAGCATTTTGATTCGGCAGGTCATGTTCGGAGAGATTGTTTCGGAATCCCCAGTCGAGCTCTTCGTTG
Source organism: Eutreptiella sp. 'Long Island Sound 2002' (assembly GCA_964036045.1). Lineage (NCBI taxonomy): Eukaryota > Euglenozoa > Euglenophyceae > Eutreptiales > Eutreptiaceae > Eutreptiella > Eutreptiella sp. 'Long Island Sound 2002'. Next base: position 161,444,346 of record OZ038379.1, on the reverse strand, counting down.
TAGCGCCATCAGTCGACGAGGGCTTTTCAAAAGTTCTGGCAAGCCACTTGGATCTTTGTATACCACTGGTAGCTCGGCTTGCCACCGGCATTCCCATGCTCATCAAAAGATGTGTCAGGCGCCCGTCGCATCATATCGTAGAGAAACGGCGCGATTCGACCCCAGCTGTCGATGTTGACGGTTTTGCTCAATCCGGTAATAGCGGCAATGGTGTTCCTGACAACTGCGGCATGGCGTTCGCTCAGGAATACGTGGTTTCCTCGTTGAGCAGCCATGGCACTCGACGCGATGATGAGCACCGATGGTTCGAGCCTGATGTACTCTGTCGCAAGTGGATCGTCTTCGTGCGTCCCAAATCGACAGGGTGGCTTCATTCCGAACGTGCCCAGGTGTCGGAGTTGATCGATGGTCTCGACTTCATGGTTGTGTTCTTGCATATTGTATGGTTGCCACAGCGATTCTGGTTTCCGCACAGTATCGTAACTGGGCGGTGGCGTCGACCAACTCTGCGTGGCATACACATAGTCCGCGTCGTCGGACCAGGCATCGGGTAGATCTCCATAGTCTTCATCGTCGTCATTGTAGTAGTAGGAGTCGGACTGGTTCGTTTCAGTGGCAGCTTGCGTTCTCGGGGCATTCAACTGCCAGGATTGGTTGACCCAGTCGTTGGAGGCAGCGTCGTCGCTGTTGTTATAGTTGGAGGTATTCCGCTCTCCGGTATTTGGCTCTCCTACCCACGGCTGGATGGCCTCGATGTCCAGGTGTTCGGCCTCGATGTCGAAGAATTGTCGACCCATCTAGACGCTGACCAGTCGAAGGGGGATCAGTCGTCGTACCCCGTATACCAAACAAGATCTTCATCAGAATCGAACCATTCCTCATGAACCCATTCATTCGAAGAATTGGAGTGTGTATCAGACTCTTCGATTCCAGGACAGCCCTGCGAGCCAGGGCTCGCTGGAGCACTTCCAAGCCTGTGGTGGCTCCTGACATGATAACTCACCCACTCGGTGCTACTCCCGCAAATTCCTCGCCAGAGGACACACCTCCCTTGCCTCCTTTGGACGAGGGGCCTCCTTCTCCTTTCGAGCTCGCAGCGTATGCCGATTGACTGTAGTTCGGCGCAGCGAACGGATCCAGCGGTCGACTTGGTCGCGTTAGCGCTGACGCTACCGATCCACAGCGGCGAGTTGAAATCGATGTCGCTGGGGCTTCAGCACCATCGCAATTCTCAACGGTAGTGTCGTTGATCTCGTCAACATCGATGACATTCGACAGTGATGTTCGAGAAGGTGGAGGTCGACAGGGAGTTCAGGGCGTCCGAGAAGTAGTACCGTAGGCGGAGGCTCCGGTGGTCGACCCAGAACCCCGCATTAGTTTTTCGAAAAACCACGTTGCAGGGAGGAATGAGGTTACTCAGGGTGGGGTCGAAGGGACTCAAGGTACACAGGATCCTCCTCTAGAGCTTTACTCGACTCCCGAGACCATGTGTCGTCATCCCATTCACAACGGTACAGGAGCGTGCGGCGCTTTTTAGATCCCACTCGACGTCTAGCCAGGATCTTGACAAGTCGAGGGGAGTCCGCGGTTTTGACAGGTGGCATGGGGACACTGGCTGTTGGGCCCCCAGACCCACACACCCGCGCCAACAGCAGGTGGGTGGCGGACCCCAACAGCCCTCCCAGTGGGCGGGCAGTCGGGGGAGGGACAGCGCCTGACCTCAGACGCCCCTCACAATGGTGGAAGGCACCCCCCCTGGGGACGCACTTCCGCCACCCCCACAGCGAGCAACGCCGGCCCGCAAGGGCGCACGCTGTGGGGCCGGTGCTGGGTCCCCACGCCCGCACCGACCGCACCCGGGACACACGGGTCGCCGAACCCTGGCTCCCCGCTCCAGAGGACGCGCGGCCGGGAGAGGGACAGCGCCTGACACCAGGCGCCCCTCACAACGGTGGCAGGCCACCCCCCCCGGGGACGGCCCCCCTCCAACCCCGTGGCACGCAGCCCCCACAGGGCATGCAGGCCAAGGGGACAGTGTTGGGCTCCCACACCCACACACCCGCGCCCACAGCACGTGGGTGGCGGACCCGGACAGCCGGCCCCAGTGGGCGGACAGTCGGGGGAGGGACAGCGCCTGGCCTCAGACGCCCCTCACAATGGTGGAAGACACCCTCCCCGGGGACGCCCTTCCGCCACCTCCACGGCGAGCAACGCCGGCCCGCAAGGGCGCGCGCTCTGGGGCCGGTGCTGAGTCCCCGCGCCCGCACCGGCCGCACCCGGGACAGCGGGTCGCGGAACCCCGGCTGCCCACTCCAGAGGACGGGCGGCCGGGGGAGGGGCAGCGCCTGACACCAGACGCCCCTCACAACGGGGGCAGGCCACCCCCCCCGGGGACGGTCCCTCGCCACCCCCGCAGCATGCAGCCCCCACAGGGCATGCAGGCCAAGGGGACAGTGTTGGGCTCCCACACCCACACACCCGCGCCCACAGCACGTGGGTGGCGGACCCCAACAGGCCGCCCCAGTGGGAGGGCAGTCAGGGGAGGGACAGCTCCTGGCCTCAGACGCCCCTCACAATGGTGGAAGGCACCCCCCCCGGGGACGCCCTTCCGCCACCCCCACGGCGAGCAACGCCGGCCCGCAAGGGCGCGCGCTGTGGGGCCGGTGCTGGGTCCCCACGCCCGCACCGGCCGCACCCGGGACAGCGGGTCGCGGAACCCCGGCTGCCCACTCCAGAGGACGGGCGGCCGGGGAAGGGCAGCGCCTGACACCAAGTGCCCCTCACAACGGTGGCAGGCACCTCCCAAGAGGACGCCCTTCCGCCACCCCCACAGCGAGGAACGCCGGCCCGCAAAGGCGCACGCTGTGGGACCGGTGCTGGGTCCCCACGCCCACACCGACCGCACCCGGGACACACGGGTCGCGGAACCCTGGGCGCCCGCTCCATAGGACGGGCGGCCGGGGGAGGGACAGCGCCTGACACCAGGCGCCCCTCGCAACAGGGGCAGGCCAACCCCCCCGGGGGACAGCCCCCCCCCACCCCCGCGGCACGCAGCCCCCACAGGGCATGCAGGCCAGAGGGACAGTGTTGGGCCCCCACACCCACACACCCGCGCCCACAGCACGTTGGTGGCGGACCCCAACAGCCCGCCCAATAGGCGGGCAGTCAGGGGAGGGACAGCGCCTGACCTCAGACGCCCCTCACACAATGGTGGAAGGCACCCCCCCCGGGGACGCCCCTCCGCCACCCCCACAGCGAGCAGCGCCGGCCCGCAAGGGCGCACGCTGTGGGGCCGGTGCTGGGTCCCCACGCCCGCACCGACAGCACCGGGGACACACGGGTCGCGGAACCCGGGCTACCCGCTCCAGAGGACGGGCGGCCGGGGGAGGGACAGCGCCTAACACCAGACGCCCCTTGCAATGATGGAAGGCACCCCCCCCGGGGACGCCCTTCCGCCACCCCTACAACGAGGAACGCACCAACGCACCAACGCAGCAGCCACGGGACATCCGCAGCCCACCTCCTGCTCTTAGACACAGCGACACAACAATGGCGGAACCCGCGGCCCCACGCAAAACACGCCCCCGATCTCCGACGCTGGACGCAGCACACGAGGTCATCAGGGCGCTGGGACTCAGAGACGGCGAAGGAGACCCCCCGCAAGGGGACGCGGGCACAGACTCCGACCTGGAGGCAGTACCAGAGCCCTCCACGGGAGGCGCGCCCGCAGAACCTGCGCCACCAGCGGGCAGCGTGCCCGCACTCTGCCCCGCGTGGAAACGGGGCCACTGCACCGGCGAAGGCTGGTGCCCCAAACAGCACCGTCAGCCCGGCACCGATGACGGAGCGCTGCCCGAGGTGAGACCCGCGACCGCATGCGCCGCCCTAGGCTACGGGGTGGCGCAGGGCTGGATCCTGGATGAGACCGCAGCTTGATCATCCAGGAGGCCGTCGACCGAGTCACCCACGCGGGACAGGCAGCAGTGGCCTTGCACACCCGGGGCCGCCACGGCGGACCCGCAGAGGGGATCATTGTGGAACCCTCGGGAATGGTGCTGGTCCTGGCGGCGGACATGGTCCGAGCGGTGCTCCACGCATCCCGTGTGCGGCGGGCGTGCCCACAGTGGACCATCTAGGTGTACATCCCCCCACGGGCGTGGCCCTTCTCCACGTGGGCGGTGCTCGCCGTCATGTGGCACCTGGCACCGGAGGACGCCCCCAAAGGGACCGCGGAGGAAATCACCCGGGACCTCCACACCTGGCCGGCCGACCAGGATTACCCCTGGCGCAGGCCCCGGGGAGGCCTCCCAGTGGCACCCACGGCAGAGGGGCTCAGCCTCGCGGCAACCCTCCAACGGCACCCCGACAAGAGGGCTCGCCACTTCCTGCAGACGGGCACGGTCCCGGCCGCCCCGCCAGGCTCCGAGTGGCGATGGGACGCAGGGGGGGCGCAACCGCTGCCGGGCCCCTGGGTCCTCCCGTTATGGTATTTGCCCATGGGCACCCTGGCCCACGCCACTCAAGCCGTCAGGGGGGCTTTCCCGCAGCCGCTCCTCCCTGGCGTGGCCCTGCTCCGCAGCCTGCAGGCGGGGGTCGCCTGGGTACGGTGGAAGGAAGAAGGCGGGCGCTCGAGCCCCTATTTCCCCCTGGTCCGGGGCCAGGCGCTGCTCCACGCCGAGGGCATGGGGACCGTGGAATGGGGGGCGATCCTGCCCGGCACGATGTGCAGGTGGATCTCAGCGGCCGCCCCACAGCCCATGCGATCGCAGCCGGCGTGCCACCGCCTCCTACGGATTGTCCCCTCTTTGGCCCCCCAACACGCCTTTCCGAGGGACGTGTGGAAGGCCATACTGAGCCACACCAGGGAGTGGCTAAGGAACCCGGGTGCACGGTACCCGCCGGGGCCGCTGCTCGAACAGCGCACGTCCCCCACACCCCTGCACAGGGCGTCGGCTCTCACGGAGCAGCTCAACGACGAGGTGCTGGACCTGGCGCTTGAGCCGCTGCGGGTGCTTTACCCGCAGACCCACATCCCACACGCGGGCACGTCCAACCGCCTAGGCCGCCTGGGGTTGCAGCGCCGCGTCGAGGCCGCGCACCCAGGAGGCGTGGTGGAACAGTGGCTAACGCTCCGCAACCCGTCCGCCGCGGAAGGCCACTGGTACCTACACCAACTCCCCTTCCTACCACGGGCGGCCCCGGAACACCGCCGGCAAAACCTGTACCACGCGCACCCGGAGCGCCGAGGCGCGCAGGGCTTCCCGCAGCCAGTCCCGCCCGCCCTCTTGCCGGGGCAGGGCCCGGAGGCGCTGCAGCAGGGCCCCCCGCTCGACACTGCCACCACGGTACAACAAAATGGACGCGACGGCGCAGATGGTGCCGAACCGGACGTCACGAACTGCGGAGAGGTGGCCTGTATGGCAGCCTGCAGGCACCTCGCCCGAGATACCACGGGGCTCCGGCAGTACAGACCAATGGACCGCACGGCGCTGGCGTCCTCGGTCGCGGCCGTCACCATGGGTCCCGTGGCGGCGTGGCCGGCGCAACTGCTGCCCCACGTCCCCTGCCGCGACACGCAGCCCCGCCGGCCGGCCGCAACGCACGCGCCGACGGCACCCCTCACAGCAGAGCAGCTATACGTCGTCGCGGCGGCGTTGCTAGCGGACGGCGGGGAGAGCTTCATCTACCGCCACGGCCCGGGGCAGGTTGCGGGAAGCATACAAGGGCCGCAGCGCGATGCACCACACCCGTGGCATGCCACACACCGCGGGCGCACCCGCGTCTCGGATGTGGGCGATGGCACACCCCCACCCGGGCCTCAGCAGGGGGAGGTACTGGTGCTGCAGATGGCAGGCTACCAGGCCATCCTGCACGGCCACACCGGGGGGTACCGGTCACACGTCCTGGCCGGAGGCCGCTGGACTGTCTGGCACAGCACCGCCAGACAAGGGGCATTCCCGCCCCTGCCCCACGTCGAGTGGCAGCAGGGGCCCACCCAGACCTACTATATGTCGGCGAACCCCTGGACGCTGGCAGTCCTGCTACACATTGTCAGCGCCCCCAACAAGAGGCAGGAACCGGGGTGGGTCAACCCCCCAGCACTGGTGTGGAGCCCTGACCAGGAGGAGCATCTACGGGCCGCGTGGCAGGGAGACACCATCAGGGCCACGGACGTCCCGGACCTCCACGCGGGGCCAATCACGCACGCCCGCCTGGCGGCTACCCTGGTGGTGGCCCAACGGGGACAGCAGAACCCGCAGTGGGTGGTCTGCATGTTCAGCACGGCGGACGCGCACATCGTCGTCTGCGACCCCGAGCGCGTGCCGGGGCCCGAAGCCGTGGTCCGCGTGGCAGACTGTACCCGCATGATCGCCAAGGCGCTACGGGAGGGCGAAGACCATGCCGTCCTGCTCCAGGTCAGGCTGAAGGACAACGCCCGGGCGGCAAGGCAGGGGGTGTGGCCGGCAGCGGCGCACCCCGCCGACCTAGAGCTCCAGCTGGTGGTCCGGACCACAGTGTACAACTGGCTACAAGCCTTCCACAACCTGCGATTGAGGGGCAGACCCGACCGCCAAATCGGCTCCACGCACTGGCAAACGTGGTTGCAAGCAGACGCGCAGCGCTATGCCAGCCGGGGTCTCGGGACCGCGCCCGCGACACGAGCCCTCGATGCGGCGGCCCCGGGCCGCACACTGGCGCCACACACGGTGCCACTGGCCAACCTGCCCTTCGAACCAGCGGCGGAGGGCGCCATTTGGAAGTCCGTGCCGCTCCCTCCAGCGCGAGGGGCCACGGAGCCGACGAAATGCCCCCTGTGTGCAGACAAGTACTACACAGGCGGGGCAATGCTGGAACACCTGGCGTGGCTTGCTGTGCACGCTGCAGCCCCGGCAGACGACAAGGAGGCGGCCTCCGACATCCTGCAAGGGAGGGCACGGAGGTTCCCATGGCACGCCCCGTACGCCCGGCGCCCCCCGCCCCACGGCGATGAGGAAGCACCCAGGGCGGCCCCGGGGACCGGCGGTGCGGCCCAACCAGGGTCCATCCCCGCGGGGCTGGCCCCCATGGCCCCCCTGGCTCCCCCGGCCCCTCAGGCCCCCCTGTGGGCCCCGCTGGGAACGGGCTCAGCGGATGCGGCGCACCTGGATGCCCTGGCTGCGCCAGCGAACCCAGCGGCGATGCCGATGCGGGATAGCTGACTCCAGGAGGACACGGCGGGCGACGACCTGTGGCTCCTCTCGTGGAACCTGCGCAACGGCCTCGTGCCGCCAGACAGGTCCCTCCGGGACACTCTCCGGCGGCGCCGGGGGCTGGCGGCCTGTACCGACAAGGAGCACCTCATCACCGGCATGCTACCCCAGGAGGGGGGCTTTGCCATCATGCTCCAGGAAACAGGGATCGCCACCCGGGCGCAGGAGATGCACGTGGCCGCGGCGCTCCGGGACAAGGGGTACACCGCCTTCTTCAGCAGCTGGCTGGCGGAGACGGGAGCCACCTCCACCTCGAGAAGGGGGGGCCTCCTCACCGCGGTCAGCAGCAAGTACGTGGCGGAGCACAAGGTGCTCAGTTTCACGGAAATCATCCCAGGGAAGGCCGCGGCCCTGGAGATCCGCACAAATAGGGGTGGCCTCATCCTCATCAACGTCCACGGGCCGCAAGCAGGCTGCTCCCCGTGGGCGGGACGGGCGGCGTTCTGGGCCGACATACAAATGTTTGCCACGGCACGCAGCCTTGTCTGGAGACACCCGGTCGTCATCGCCGGCGACAACAACATCTACATGGAACCACCACCCACTCGGCCACAGAGCACTTCCGAGCGGGCTGGGAGGCCTGCGGTTTCCGGAGGGCCACGGCAGGCGGCGAGGAGGACATGACCCCCACGCTACACCCGTCCCGGCACAGGGTGGACACCTTCCTGGTCAACGAGCCCCTCCTGCCGTGGTCCCTGCGGGAAAGCGTCTGGGCTCGCGGCATGGCACACCCCCAGGTGGTCGGCTCAGACCACCTCCCGGTCCGCCTGGCCCTGCCGGGCCTTCTCAGCGCAGCGGGGCGCGCGGCGATGCCCACCCCTTACAGCCACACGGAGGGCCGCCTCCTCCCGTACGACGCCGGGGCCGCGCCCGTCCAAAACTGCCTGTGGGCGGCGGTCACCGCCGCGCTGGATGAACCCTCCCTGGCGCCCTGGCTGCGTCCTGCAGAGCAGCACGACTACGGGTCCATGCCCGCGGCCGCGGTGGACAAGGTGTTCCAACACCTCCACGCGACGCATGACGCCCTGGCGCGTGTGGTGCGACGCCGGCAGCCGTCCCCGGCGGGGACAGACCCGGCGGAGGGGGACCCCCCGGAGAGCGGAAAGCGGCCCCAGGCGGCGGTCCTCCGCTATGACACCCTGGCAGCGCGCGCGCTGGCAGCGTGCCAGGCGGACGCGGCATTGCATGGCATCCGGTCCGAGGCGGCGCTCCGGTTCACGGAGGAGCTGCGGGGTGTGTCGCCCGGGTTCCGCCCGACCACACAGGGCCAGCTACAGGAGGAGCTGGAGAGGCAGGCAGCCGCCCTCGGGAAGGACATTCGCCAGCTCCGCGCACTCCTGGCGGTAGACCGCAAGCATGCCATCAACGACTTCTGGCGCCGCCACGCCCCCGACATCGCTCAGCGATGGAAAGCCTTGCGGGGAGCCATAGAGCTAGAGGCCCCGGGCCCGTCAGGCCTCTGGAACGTGCGGGTCCCCAACACCCAATTGCTCCTCTCGGAGGCCCACGACGTGATTTTCGCAGTTCGCGCCTTCTGGCGAGAACTGTATGACGAACGCCTGGTGGACCTCCCAGGCTTCCAGGCAGTCCTCGGCCGCCATGTTTCTCGGGTCCCTGAAGGGGCCTGGACACAGGTCCAGCAGTACTCCATGCAGGACCTGAAGTCCGCCCTGGACAAGGCCAATGGCAAGGCCCCAGGTCCCAACCACGTGGAGGCCCGTTTCATCAAGGCTCTCCCGGCACCTGTCCAGTGGCTCCTGGTCCACTCCTACCGGGCCATCCTCCGCGGCGCCCCGCCGCCGATGCACTGGAGGGACGCGCACATCTGGCTCAGCCCCACGGTACCGGTCTCTGCCAGACTGGACGACTACAGGCCCATAGCCCTAGGCCAGCTGGGCATGAAGCTGCTCACGTGCCCCCTCACCCGGCGCATCACGGAAGTGCTCACACGGCACGGAGTGGTCAGCGACTGGCAGCAAGGGGCCCTCCCTGGCTCCAACACAGGCCCCCACTGTTCATGGCGCAGCGGCAGCTCCAGCGGGGGAAGTCCCCACTACGTCTTCTCCTTCGACGCCCGCAAGGCCTTCGACACCGCCCCGCACGGCGCCCTCCACCTCATCCTGCGCCACCTCTCCGTGCCTCCGGACGTCATCGACCTCCTGCTCTTCCTCCACACGTGCGCCAGGCTGCGCATCGTCACCGCACACGGGCTAACGCAGCCTCTCTACATGCTGCGCGGCGTCCGGCAGGGCAACCCCGAGAGCCCCCTGCTGTACGCGCTCCTCCTGGAGCCCCTGCTCAGGGCGCAGGGGCACCGCCTGCGCCCGCCCAGAGGGGCCGCGCACGGCCTCATCCACGCTTACATCGACGACCTGCTGGTGGTGGCCCACACGCTGCAGCACTTCGTCGAGGGCGTGGAGGCGATGGCTGCGTACCTGGGGATGATGGGCATGAAGCTCAACCCCGGCAAGTGCGCCATGGCCAACACGGATGGGGTCCCGGGCCTGCAGCTGCGCCTCTGTCCCCGCCTAGAAAACCCGTGGCACTGGGTACCAGCGGCGGACTCCGTCCCCTACCTGGGACTCCAGCTGCAGCCGGACGGGGAGTTCTCCCTGCAGCGCAAGCACCAGCTACGCCTGGCGGCGGTGCACCACTGGTGCCTCAATACCCTCGCGCCACCGAAAGTGGTGCAGGACGTCATCGTGGCGATCCTGGGGGGGGTGACGCAGTACGTCGCCCCTTTCATCGCCGACGACTCCGAAGCTGCACGCCACCTGGACCACATCACAGTCCAGGTCGCGAAGAACAGGGCGCGGTGCGCCTTCGACGCCTCGCGGGACAGCCTGCAGGATGACCGGACCCTGGGGCTCACATCGGTGCCGACGCGGTGCCCGCAGGCAGTGTTGGCCCTCGTGGGTACACTTGTCCACCACCGCCCAACCTCTGTGCGCGCCGAGGTCACCAAGATGTTCTGGGAAATAGCCGGCGCGCACGGAATATGTCCCGAGGTGCACTACCCCGTCCCGGAGTTCGCAACTCTAGCGGGGGGTGACTGGGTCCACCGCAACCCCCTGGGCCCTGGCCACCCTGGGAGTCGGGCTGTACAACCCCATCGCGTGCCCCAGGGCGGCCCATGTCCAACTACAGTCCCCGCCAGGCAACATCGTCACGCTGCGCACCGCCAAGCTGCGACACCGCGACACGTGCCGCCTGACGGTGCCGCACACAACGCCCTGGCATGGGCACCACGGGCCAAGCCACCCCTTCCCCGACAATAACGACTCGTGGCCGACGGCGGTGCGGGAATGCCTCAACGGATGCGCCGATGAACACCTCCACTATTGCCGCGGTGAGCAGGAGCGCACCAACCATCCCGGCTGGCGCGACGCCTTGGTCCACCTCTTCCACACCGACGGCACGCAGGACCCCCCCCTGAGACTCGTCCACCCCACGAGGGCTAAGCGAGACGCCCACACCGGCCCACGGGTGACCCAGGACGGCCTGCACCTCCACGTCGGGGGCTACCGCCGCCTGGGCGGCCTATCCCCCCCCACGCGGGGGGCGGCGTACCACCCGCCGGCAGCCCTCATGTACATCCTCCGCGACGTACTCGCGGAAAGCGAGCACCAAGAGCCTAACGCGGATGTGGCATGGCCCGAGCCCCTGCGCCCCCGGCCCCACGCGCGGACGACCAATGCAGCCAAGCGGCGGGGCAAGCGCAGCTCCGGGCCGAGTGGGTAATAGTGCAGGTTGGGGCAGGCCAGCCCAAAGCCCGTGGGCTCCCCCGTGGCGCCGCCCTGCTGGTAGCTACGAGGGTGCCGCACGACCCACACATGGCAGTGCACGCGCTGGAGGACCAGTCCGAGGACAGCAGACACCTGGTGGTGCACCAGCGCGGAGGCGCAGCGTGGCTCAAGGAACATGTGACGACACTTCAGTCCTGGGCAAGCACGATTGCCAGAGCAGAGATCCGGCTGCACGACCACACGGCGATCAGCCCCGGCGACACCAGGGCGCTGAGCGTGGACCAACTGACCCCCCAGCCACCCGGACGTCCGGTGGCACTCAGCCGACCTCAACGCGGGGTGGCTCAGCCCCACCGGGTACTACTGGATCCTGGAGGCCTGGGGCCACACCTCTTCTGACGCGTCCGGGGGCGGACCCTGCAAACACGCCACCAGAGTCGCTCTCGCCGCCAACCCCACCCGCACGTGGGCGGTGGCCATATCGGGCACGGTGCCCGACAGGGGAGGGGGTGGCCGCCTCCCTCCCCCTACAATACTGTGCCCAGCGATCATGGGTCCACACGGTGGACGCCGAAGTCATCCTCCACCTCCTGCGGCACGCAGATCGCGAGCGGACCACAGGGGTCCCCGCGGGCGCAGCGAAGGTAGTCAACCAGATGCCCCTGCGGTGGCTTCGGGACAGCCTGTGCGCGCGAGGGCAACACGCCAGGCACCCGTTCTGGTACGTCCGAGCCACCTCGCACCACAGTAACGCCCTACTGCACAAGGCGGACTGGGCGGCGTCCCAGGACACCGTCCTGCAGAACACGCCCCCCGACTCTGGCCACGCCCAACTCATTGTCGCAGGCCGTGACGGCCATCTCGATCTACGGCCCCCCACGATGCGGGCGCTTGGCGAGGTCGCGCAGCGGTGGCAGACGGACCATGCGCTGACGCACCGGGGACACACACACTTCCCGGCGTCGCCGTCGTCCCACAACCGTGCCTCCTATGCGGTGGCTCCGAGGAGACCCCGGTGCACATTCACGTGGGGTGCGCCCACTCACAGCTCCTCTGGCCCCACTACCGCCAGGCTGTACACGAGGCGGCCCGCCACGTCCCACCCGGGGACAAAGCCCTGTGGGTGGCCTCGTGGCGCTCCGCAGGCGCCACATGGACGGAAGTCTTCTGCTCCGGACTGGTGCCTGAGGACGCGGAGGCGCAGCTCCGCGCCATAGCCCGCTACGACCCGCCGGGAGGGACCTCTGTGGACGATTTCCTCCACCACATGCTCCGGCTGGGGGACTTCGCATGGGAGCTTCGCAACCACCGGCTGGAGCAACTCCTCCGCGAGCCCCTAAGCGCGGCAGCTCGGGCACACCGATGGCTCACTGCGGCGGAGGGCGACCACCCTCCCTGTCCCCCGCGCCCTGACAAGGACTTCGTAGCCTCCCTCCGTGTCGTGAATGGCACTCTGGAGTGCCCGTCCCAAGAGGGCCCCCAGCCGTACCAGGACCTGCCGGGGGGGTTCTCGAAGCACCTACAAGACGCCCTCTTCCCACCGTGGATCATCGGGCGCGGCTCCATGACTGCGTGGGAGGCGCGCATCGTGGGTGAGGAATGGGCGCACGAGTGGAGCCGGTGATGCGCAGCCAGGCGCGCCCCGGAGACCCCTTGCGCAACGATACGCCGCCATCCCGCTCGAGGGATGGGGGCCGGACACCCGGCCGAGACCCACCGTGATCCGCGGGGCGGGATCTGACCACCCGTGGGACGCGGCGACGGGGGAATGGCTGCAAGCGGCCCCGGGGCCGCAAACCGGATGGACTGGGGACGTGTCCTCACTCGTCAGGACACCCGCCCCCCCCCGCATCGTCCTTCACGCCGCCAACCTACTCCGGGCTACGGAGATACGCAAATGGGGACACGCCGCGGCCACCGTCCGGTGGCACCCCCCAGAGGACGGGGCCGCCCAGCTTGCCGTGGCGCACTTCAAAGCTGGGGGGCCGGTATACGACGACGCCCTGTCCCGGTTGGGCGACACCCAGGGGCCCTTGCTCCTCATGCTCCCCACCGACATTGCAGCCGCGCTGCGCCAGGAGCTGGACGGCTGCGAAGGGCTGCGAGTGGGATGGGAGGCAGTCGCGGACGGCACCCTGCTGGCCCTCCTCCACCGAGACGCGGCGAATGGGTGCCGATGGGATGCGCTGACGCCCCACCTCACTGGGCGCCACGTGTACATGGCAACCCCCCCCCCAGGGGCACCCCCGCCCGGATTGGGACGACCTCATCGCCGCCCTCCAAGACCACGGGTATCCCCTCGACGACACGTGGCGGGAGGTCCAGCGGAAGACGCTTGGCAGGGACTACCGGCGCCGCGTCCGCGCCTGCCTGCTGGAGATCCGGGACCCCCTCCGACAGGGGTGGGACGACCTCTGTCTCCGCCATCTCGACCCTTGGTCGACGCCCTCTCACCTCCCACACATGCCGGCTCTTCGAGGAATGTGACACGGTGTCCTCTGCAGCGTCGACAGGCGCCAACAGGTGCGCGCGGTGTGCCCAGGTGGCCGCTTGCCCCTGGCCCGAACCTCCCGCAGGCCCGCGCAGGCGCACAGAGGCGGAGGCCCTGCACCGGCAAATGGAGGGGGCACACGCCCCCTCACACGAACGCGCGGGCCCCGCGGGCGCTGCCCTTCTGTGGATCCACGTGCACCTGCGGGACCCCGGATCCGTTGCGCACCTGTCGCACGTGTTCGCGCCCTGACCCCCACCTGCCGCTGCCCTTTAGAGCCCGCAGTACCATGCCACGCCGACGGGGGGATGGGCCGGGACACACCAGGGCCCGCCGCAACGCGCAGAAGGCGGCCGTTCGGGGCCTGGTGGCGGACGCGGTGGCGGCGGCGCACGAGGCGCACGCTGCCGCACGGCGTGACCTGACGGACAGTGCGAGGGCTTTCCTCAACGAGAACGCCTCCCGGCCGTCCGCGCCCTGAACGGAGCGGGGGCCCCTACGCTGCTCCTGGCGATGCACCGGATCGTGAACGCCGTCCAGACAGGGGTTAATCAGCCCGGAGGCGGCCCTCTACGGGCACTGGATGGAGTGGCGCGAGTCCAACCGGTCGAGCCGGCCCCTGTCCATGGGGGATACCCTGCAGCTGACGGGAGCGGGGTCCGCCATGTCCCTCCGCAGCAGCGCCCCAGCACTGCTGGACGCCCTCAGGACGTGCTACCCCGGGCCCGCGACCCTGTACCTGAACCAGGCGCGGGCGACATACCCAGGGGGAGTGTCCGTGCTGGATGCGGCACTCCACCTTTTACACCCACCGGACGAGGACCTGGAGGCGGGCGAGATCACGGTGTTCGTGGAAGGCGCGGACGAGGCGTCCGCCCGCCCCCGGCCGACCAACCCGGTGTACGACGGCACCAGGCCTACCCCCCCGTACGCCATCGTACGCGAGGCGTTCCCCAGGGAGCTCACTTGGTGCCCCGCCCTCCCGCCAGCGACGCACGCGCCCCGCGGCTGGGCCAACCCAGACCTGCCCCCCCCCCTCTCCAGAACCAGGGGTGCCCACCACAGGGGGCAGGTCCTCTGGCAAGAGTGCCCTGGCACCCCCCTGCTCCTCCTCGTCGTCGCGACCCGCGGGGACCCGGAGCAGGTCCATGGGATCACCCCCACCCACCTCTATGGGGCAGCACCCGTACCCCGCCCCCCCCTCCCGGCGCCCGCGGCGCGGGACGGAGTACACACCTTCCTGCGAACACAGGAGGTCACTGCCGTTACGGGGGTCCACCTAGTGCGGCTCCCCCCGACACCACCCGACGACCCCCGGGGGCCCAGGGCCCTGGGCCCTGCCCCAGACTGGGAGCTGTGGCGCGACGCGTGGGCTGCGTGGCCCCCCCGCCTCCCCTCCCAATGCCCATGGATGGCCGCCGGCCCCCGGCCGTGCAGAGCTGACGCCACAGCCGCCCACCCCCTCCCCCCCTCACCCCCGCAGAGCACCGCACGGCACTGCCCACGGCACGGCACTGATGCACCAGGAGGTAGTGGGAAGGGCGCGCCTGCCACCAAGCATGCCTACCAGGATAACAGTGATGGCAGACTCAAATGGCTCCCCCCAGCGGGACGACCGCGGCCACCGCCGGTTCCGCTCCCGCTCCCCCGTCTCCCCGGAATGGACGGGGGAGACCCTCGCGGAGCGCGAGGAGCGGAGGCTGGCGGAGGGGGCGGTGCTGGTCGGGCCGCCGCCGCCGGCCCAGGAGCCTGAGCCAGCGTACGTGACTGCTCCCGCCGCCCAAGCAGCAAGCCCTGCTGCCTCGCCCCAGGAGGGGGCCCCAGACGCGCAGGAAGCGGAGACCTCAGCCCCAGCGAGCCACGGCCCGGCCCCGACCGCGGCCCCCGGCACGCCGCCGACACGGGTGGTAGCCCCGGCGCTGGAACCGGGCGCATCGCCGCGGGCTGCCGCAGCCGCAGAGGAGAGCGGGGAGGGCACGCGAGGGGTTGCGACCGCAGCCCCGGCGAGCCGCGCGGCCACCTCGGCCGGCCACGTCGCGACCCCCAGCACGCCGCGAAAGCGGGGGAAGGACCCCGCACGGGCCACGGGCGCCTTGCCGGCGGCCGCCGCAGCGCAGCAGTGGGCAGGGAGAGCGCGAAGTACCGCGCCCACGCCAACCCCACCCACACCCACACCAGCCCCCCCAAGCCGTTCCCCCCCAAGCCCTTCCCCCGGGGGCGGGCGCGGCACGTCCGCCCCCCGGCGCCCGAGCGCTCGCCGCCGGGCGTCACGCTGCCGCAGCTGCAAAGACAGCGGGACGCCCGGCGCGTGATCCAGGAAGGGGAGGGCGCGCAGGCAGAGCTGCGTGCCAGCCACGGGAGGGCGGTGCGGGGGACAGGAGGCGACAGGGGAAGTGCCCAGGAGCGCGCGCAAGGAGCAGGCCAGGGCACGCGCGGCAGGGAGCAAGGGCGCAGCAGCAGGGGGGGGAGAGAGCTCAGGCAGCGGACGGCGCGACTCAGGGCAGGGGGCCGGGAAGGAACCAGGGCACAGGAAGGGCGCGCAGGGGCGCGGACAGGGAGCCCAGGTGCAGGGAGCGGGGCGAGGGACGGTGGGCGAGCGGGCGGGCCAGGGCTTGGGGGACAGGGGGCGGGACCCGCGGCACGGGCAGGGGGCCGGAAAGGGGCCCGAATGCAAGGGCAAGGGCGCCGTGGGCCCCAAAGGACAGACGGGATGGGGCATGGGAACCCGGGGGGGAGGGCGGGCCGAAGGGAGGGGGGCGGGGAGCAGGGCGCCCCCGCCGCCGGCCATGCAGCCGGTGAGGTGCATCCCCCCCGGCATCCAAAAGATGCCCGCGCACCACACCCACCACCACTACCACCACCACCACCACCACCTCTACAACATCGACCCTGACGCCGGCGAGCTCGTCCCCCCCCAACCCCCTCGACCCCAGCACCAGCCAGCCCCCCCCGCGCCGAGAGCGGAGCCGGCGCGAATGGCCTCGGCGGGGGGGGGGGGGGGGGGGCGCGGCATCGGCGCCGCAGGCACAGGGGCAGCGGGGGGAGCCGGCGCGAGGGGCATAGGCAGCCCGGCCCTGGGACCGGGACTGGGGCACGGTCCCGGACCCTCTGGGGGAGGAGGCCCTCCCCCTGGTGGGGGAGGTGTACGGGCGGTTATGCTGGGTCAACCAGGGGACCACCAGGGGGTTGAGGAACCGGCGCTTTGATGCCGTGCTCCTCGGAGGGACGGAGGAAACCGAGAGGTACCCCCGAGGGGGTGGGCAGCTCCAGAGGACCATGAGAGGGTCCTCAGGTCAGTGATCTGGCCGGCCAGCGCCGCGCGACGACGGCAGGGGGGATGAGGGGTCCCAGCGAGGGCCTGCACGAGGGTCCGGCTCTAGGTAGAGGGAGGCGGGGGAAGGGTGCGACCCCCCAGCCGATGGCTGGCCCCTGGGGCCAGGACCGCCATGCCGCCCCCCCCCGACCGTCAGGAGGCGGCGCCAGGGGACCAGAGGGCCCCGCCCACTCCCCCCCCCCTCCCAGTCAGGCCCAAGAGCGGACGGAGGCAGACCGAAGAAACGGCGGCCCCGCACCACCCCCGAAGACGCCGCTGCACCCCAGGTGCGGGGGCACCACGGCTGAGGCAGGCGCCCGCACGCCCTGCCCGTTGCCGGCCGACGGCAGATCGGCGCCGCCCAGGACGGCGCAAACGGCGCGGCCTTATCAGAGGCCTGCCCGGGGAAGACGGGGGCGGGAACCAGGGCGGGGGGGTTCCCCCCCCCCCCCCCCCCCCCCGCCGCACTGACCCGTCGGCGGCTGACCGGACCGCGCTCGACGCGCGGGGCCGCCCGGCAGCTTCCACGGCTCGAGTATACCCCGGGGGGGCACGCCGGAGACAACGGATGGCAGGCCGACGCCCGACGGGGCGGGAGGGCGGGGGGGCGGCCCCCCCACACCCCCCCCCCCGTTCCCCCCCCCAGCTTGGGAGCGACAGGAGCGGCCCCCCGTCCCCCGGAGCCGAGGGGACGCCCCCCCCCCCCCCCCCCCCCAGAAGGGACCGCGACGCGGGGGGGGGGGGGTGCAGCTGGGCCTGCACACCGCGCGCCCCAGCGCCCCCAGCCGCCTGCTCCCGCAGGGGTCGCGGCCGTAGGGCGAGCCCACACCAGCGTGCCGGAGCAACGCGCACACCAGAACAGTATGGAGGCCGCGCCCCACATGACCCTCCCGTGACCACAGCCCACTCAGGGAGGGCAGAGGGGGGTTTAGGTCTGCAGGGGCCCCCGGGGGAGCGGTCCACGGGCGGCCCCTCACCCCCCCCCACCCTGGGGCGACACCGCGACCCCGACCGCACGCGCACGCCGGAGGGGAGTGCGCCGACGACACGAGGGGGGCCAGGATGGAGTACCGCAGGCCGCCACCCAGAAAGGGAGCAGGGAGGCCGCGGCGCGACCCCCCCCCCCCACCCCCCCCACCGGCCCGCAAGCCGCGGGGGCCCCGGTCCCCACCCCCCGAGGCAGGGGGGGTTGGTCCCCCCCCCGCCCGAGAGAGGAGCCGGAGCGCGACCCGCCCCCCCGCTCCAAGCCGCCGGCTCCCACAGGGACCGCGGATAACAAGCGAGCCCGCGCCAACGCGCCAGGACGCCGCACAGATCGCGCCCAGAGAAGGCGGGCGATCACGAACCGGAGTGGTATGGGGGGCCACGCCCCCCGTGGACAGAACGACGCCAGTGACACCCGCATTCTTGCCTGCCCAGGGGAGGCAGAGGGACGGAACGAGGCAGAGCGACCCCCCGCCCTACAGGCCCCCCCCTGGCCGCACAAACGGGGGGTATGGCGCACGCCCCCCCCCCCCCAGCCCGCCCCCCGGCACACGAACGCCACGGACCCGCCCCGCGGCGCGCAGCCCCCACAGGGGGTGCAGGCCGAGGGGACAGAGAAGGGCCCCCACACCCGCACGCCCGGGCCCAAAACACGTGGGTAGCGGACCCCAACAGCCCGCCCAGTGGGCGGGCAGTCGGGGGAGGGGGAGCGCCTGACCCCAGACGCCCCTCGCAACGGTAGAAGGCACCACCCCCGGGGGCGCCCTACCACCACCCCCACAACCCCAAGCCAAGTAGGGGGGAACCGGGACCGGACCGCCCCCCCCCAAGCACGCCAGACGGAGCAAGGGACCGGGGCAGGATACGCGGAGGGGCACGGACCACGTGGAACGGCCCTACCAGCGCCCAGTGCCGGGACCGCGCGGGGTGCGCACGCCACACCACCCAGGAGGGGGGGGAGCGGACGCCGCGGGAGCGCGAGCGCACACACACGTAGAGGGCACGTGGGGACTACCAGAAGGGCAACCGGACCGAGCGCGCGGAACGCACAGACCGCGTGGAATGGCGTACCAGCGAGCGAGGGTAAAGGACACCCGGACGGGACGGCGAGCCACACGCAGCGCGGAACACGCGGGGCGGGAAGGGCGAGACAGGAGAGACACAACACCAGGTACCGGCCCGCCCCCCCCGAACCGGCCGCGAGCGCCGCGTACACACAGACGTGGCACTGCACCCGCCAAGGCAGTAGTGGCGCACAGCGCCACGCCCCAACCCCTAGGCTAGGCAGCCTCCGCGCCAGCCCAAGCAGGTCCCACTGGCGACAAGCCAGTAGCACGGGCCCGGCGGCGCCGGCGCCCCGGGCGACCACGCATTAGGGGGGCGACGCAGTGGGTAAGTGCCTGCAGCCACGGCTGCGAATTGATGCACTGACCAGGGAGTGGCGAAAGGGGGAAGCCGGGGAAGGACGGGGCTCCGCGCCCTGTGAACCCGGGGGACTTCGCCACCACGCAGGAGGTGCGTCTTGGAGGGCCCCCCACTAGGACCCGGTGGGGAGGATATCACCTGGCCCGACCAGGTGGCCCCCCGGAGCCGAAAGGCGTCTAGTACCCGCAAAATCAAACCTCAAACCTCAAACCTTGAAAGCGCCTTGAAGTCCAGGTGTTCCGCCTCGATGTCCAAGAAATGTCGACCCATCCGGATGCTGACCAGTCGAAGGGGAATCAGTCGTCGTACCCCGTATAGCAAACGAGATCTTCATCAGAATCAAACCATTCCTCATTAACCCATTCATTCGAAGAATTGGAGTGTGTATCAGACTCTTCGAGGCTCGAGCACTGTCCTCGATAGTATTCTGCATCCCCCGGGGTTGGGTTGGGTTGGGTTAGGTCAAGGCCTCGCCTGGTCGCCTACCCACGGTCCGCGCCGCCTTCCCTGCGGGACCCGACTGGGCGGCCGTACCTGGGTGTCCGGTCACAAGGCCTACCGGACTGTTGACCGCCCCCAGACCCCGCGGTGGCGCTCGCGGGCGGGAGATGCCGCCGTGCCTGTGTGTATGTGCCCTTGTGTGTCTGAGGGGGGGGGGGGGCTGTGGCACACCTGCTTGCTCCATTGTTGTTCGGCGTTGGCGCGGGGAAGTGTGTGCCTGGTGCTCCAGGCCCCGGCAGGGAGGCTGGAGAGCCTGACGCTGAGCCTGCCGGGGGAGATGTGGGCCTGGGCTCGCAACCTCCACGTCACAAGGACATGCTACCCAACCACTCGGCGACTGCCTATTGGCACGGGAAGGCGGTGGTACGTGGCACGACTGGGGTCAGACCCGCACTCCTTGACTGCCTTAGGCACAGGTGGTGCTGCCTCGCGGGCTGGGTCCGGCTCCCACGGCCGAGGGCGTACCCTGGGCAGATGGAGGGGCACCAGGGCACAGAGTGTGCTTCCCTGCCCTGGGTGCCACCAGTGCTGGCTGCACTGGCTGCGGCGCTACAGCCCGCGTAGACGAGGGGGCCCAGAGGGCACCACACCCGAATGGCCTCTCCGTTGAGGAAGGGGGGGGGGGGGGCAGGGGTCGGCTGGTGGCTGTCTGGCCTCCAGGGGTCACCCACAACTGCACTGGAGTGCACGGGGCTGTGCTGGCCTAGGCGTCTGTGATGAAGTTGGAGGGGCACGTGCACACCTGGAGGTTCCCTGGGCAGGCCGCTCAAGGGATACCCACAGCGGTCAAGCTGTGAGCCCTTCACAGCCTCCACTTTTAGGCCCTGAGGGCGCCGACTCCGTGCACCCCTCCCGTCGGGGGCGCAGGCTGGGGGGGGGGGGGGGTAGGGTGGTGGATGGGTCTACCTGTTCACTTGTGTGGGAGAGGAGGACCACCTGCTGGGTTACCATGCGGGTCCCAGATCCCAACATACTTGTCGCTCGGAGTCCGCTCCCTGAGGGACCTCGATCACCATGTGACGGCCTGCAGTGAGGGTCCGAGGGCATGCGGGGGGGGGGGGGGATGCTGGGCCTGCTTTCGGTCCGGCCCCATTTCTGTTGGGGGGGGCGGGGGCAGCAAAAGGTCTGCTCCCCTGTTTCCTGGTCCCCAAGAGGAACCAGCCCACGGCCTGCACCCTCGCTTTGTGGTGGCTGAAATTTGGGCCGACAGAGTGCATCCCCCGGGGGCGGGGCCCGTACAGCTTGCAAAGTTTTGGGTGCATGCGGGCCGGGGGCCTCCCTCCCTTGGTCAAATCCAGGACAGGCCTGCCGGCCAGGGCTCGCTGGCGCACTTCCAAGCCTGTGGTGGCTCCTGACATGATAACTCGCCCACTCGGTGCTACTCCTGCAAATTCCCCGCCAGAGGACACACCTCCCTTGCCTCCTTTCGACGAGGGGCCTCCTTCTCCTTTCGGACTCCCAGCGTATGCCGATTGACTGTAGTTCGGCGCAGAGAACGAATCCAGCGGTCGACTTGGTCGCTTTGGCGCTGACGCTACCGATCGACAGCGGCGAGTTGAAATTGATGTCGCTGGGGCTTCGGCACCATCGCAATTCTCAGCGGTAGTGTCGTTGATCTCGTCGTCATCGATGACATTCGACAGAGATGCTCGAGAAGGTGGAGGTCGACAGGGAGTTCAGGGCGTCTGGGAAGTAGTACCGTAGGCGGAGGCTCCGGTGGTCGACCCGGAACGCCGCATGAGTTTTTCGAAAAACCACGTTGCAGACAGGAGTGAGGTTACTCAGGGTGGAGTCGAAGGGACTCAAGGTACACAGGATCCTCCTCTGGAGCTTTACTCGACTCCCAAGACCATGTGTCGTCATCCCACTCACAACGGTACAGGAGCGTGCGCGCTTTTTAGATCCCACTCGACGTCTAGCCAGGATCTTGACAAGTCGAGGGGAGTCCGCGGTTTTGACAGGTGGCATCGGGAATTCCCACACTGGCTGTCCCTCTCGATGGATGTAGGGCTTTCCGCTGTCTCGTGTGAAAACTCGCAACCCATCGAAGGGGGCAGGGATGTCCAGTTTAACGTTCTCGCCGTTGTTCAGTACCTCGAGGACTTTGTAAGGGCTGCACCAGACAACATCGAGTTTCCCTTTATGTTGATATTCCGGCACCAACACCCACCATCGTTCGCCCACTTCAGGCACTCCAACGTGTCAGTCCATTTGTAGGACTACATGCATCTGGCATCGACGTTCCTCGGCAAGCATTGCACGCACAGAATCAAAGGTACGCTCAGGTCGTTGCATGTAGTCATTCACAGTCGAAAGCTCATGTGCATGGGAAGTCATTCGGGGAAAATCCAATGGAAAAATGGGGTGTACGTCCCTCATCTATCTCGGATGGGGATGGCCGAAGGCTATTGGACGTCAGGTTGTTAAACTGAATCTCGGCAAACAGAAAGTCGACATCCCACTCGTTGTTACCACAGATGCCATGTGTACGCAAGCGCTAGAGGATCGACTGGTTGCTGCGCTCCGGTAGGCCATTGCCTCGAGGACAGTTGGCTACTGTTTGGTGCATCTAGATCTTGAAACGCTGAGCCAACTCCTTCCGGGCTTGGGAATCAAACAGCTTGTCTCGATCGGGAACAATTTCGTCAGCAGCATCCTCTGAGTCAAATTACTTCACGCAGGAACATGTAGATAAGGTCGTCGGCTGTCGTATCTTTGCGGCAAGGGATGAACATTCCACGTTTGGAGAATCGGTCGACTGCAGTAATGATGGCGTCATGGCCCCTATTGGTTGGCGGCAATCGTGAGGCCCAATCGATGGACACACTATGCCATTTGGTGTCGGGCACTGGTAATGGTCTAGGCACTCTGTGTAACCGCTGCATAGTGGTTGATCTTTGTTGTGACTGCGAAGCCTGTAGCCTTGATGCCCCAGGGGTCGTAACGCCCGACACTGCCCCTGATATCTCCGAACCCACAAAACCCTCTTCGGACCCATATCCAGCCTCTGGGAGCGACATATGCGAAGCACTTGTAAGTCCAGTGAACTCCATGGTGGAATATGAAGAGTACGAAAACCCGGTCTACAAAAATGGAGCAGACATAGAATCTCAATGCGCATTCATCGCAACTAATGACACGACGTGAAATCATTCGAAATAATTTAAATAAATCTGATTGGGAAATCACGAAAGACAAATGCGACTCGACGCGCGCTCACGGGCGACATCTGGCGGCGAACGGAAAACATGTAATGAAGCGGAAAATTTACTGCACTAATGTACATCTGAGAATCATTGAAATTCTGATCACATCAGTGTATAATTCAGTGCTGTCACTGCTGCCGTTACACTCCCCCTCTGAAAACATACGCCAGTATGTCAGGCTGCGTCAAGTGAAGTGAACGAAACGGCGAAAGTGACCAAAAACCGACTAATCTAAAGCAAAATTTGTGAAAATGAGCTGAATTGAGCAAAATTGTGCTGAGATCTGTGCTTCGCGATGGCCATCGACTTGAATGAAACGCATAGGTACCTTAGGGCACACAGAAAAAGGTTCGTTCAAGCTCGAAAATTCGAAGATTGAAAGTCTGAGTGAAGAATGTACATGATGATCCATGATCCATGATTCATGATGAAATTAGGATCCGACATTCCACTGCCAGAAAACAGAAAACGAGTGTCGCCATGTCGTCGAGCGTCAAAAAAATAGGGTATCCCTTCATGGAGTCCAAGATATGTGAAACTGGCTGGTGTCATTTGCAGTCATGAGACCAGATGCCAGATTATGGTACAAAATGTGCCTGAATTGAGACCAAATCCAGTGAATCGCCCACTGATTGAGGGTGGCGAAGTTCACAGCAAGCCAAAATAGGTCCAATTCAATGTCGATAGACACTGTGTGTAGTGTTGAACGGAAATCCAGTTCTCATTCATAGCCAATCCAGGTCAAATCCTCATGATGATGATGAATCCCATGATGGAAATCCAATCATTTAAAGTAATGATAGCCAAGAAAACCCAGTGCGTGCACCACACTGTCAGTATTGTTCCCAGGGCTTCATGTCTAATCCATTATGAGCCAGAAGGGGTAATTGACTCGTTATAGTCCCAGAATGTATAAGCATCCAGTGCTTGGTACTGGGAATTTGCCAAAATTGAGCTGATTCTGAGGGGGATTCCAACACAATCCACAGATGAACAGCGAGTCGACACAAGTAAGAACACCATCGTCGTCACTTGGTCTATGTAAGCCCTTTGACAGTGGTCAATTGAAAAACAAACCAACCGTCTCAATGTAAGAGCTGATGGAAATCACATTTTCAGCAGATCTGTCAAACACATGAAATGGATCAGACTCAGTCATGTGCCAGAATCTCTGTAATGAGCACGAACTCGAACGAGTCCTTCCCAAGGCGAGTAGAGGGGTCCAGTCGACAGCTAAACACGAGAGTGTCGTCGTGGTTGAGGATAATGGCCTTTCGGATCTTCGGATTGGAATCATCTGAGATGAAGCACATGATTCACATGATGACCATGATGGGAATGATGGATGGAATGACCAGGATGACCCCAGAATGTCCCATCATCTGTTCGTCGAACCACATAGACGATGCGTCTGGACTGGTATGTCCCCATGCCAAGGGTATATGTCGACCGTAAACCTCTTCGAAAGTTCCGGCGACCTAAATTCTGATCAGATCTTGTCTGGAATGGATGATGCCACGATTGGAGCTTCTTCTTGTGCTTGTAAGTCTTCCTTGGTGACACAATCCTTGATCAGCGAGAGCTTATTGTCAATCTCAGTGTGTTTAATCAGGAACCTGATGAAAGTGTCCGTATACCCATGGATAAAGCTTGAAGCTGGCTCCCATTTGTCTTCTTCTGGACCGAATCCTTTCCATCTGCACAGAAAGTACCACTTGCCTCGAGCATTCTTCTTGTACTCAAGAATCTTCTCCAACTCGAAACTGCTTGTGACCATCTTCCTGTCGCTCAGGTACTTCGAAGTCCAATAGAGAGTCTTGAACCTTCCTTTGGGGCAGGGTACTTCGGCCTTCAAACGGTCTCGATGTACTTCTTGATGCCTGCCTGGCTCAATCTCAATGTTGAATGTAGTCTCACTTAGTTGACTTTTGACTTGGAATGGGCCATCCCACAAAGGTAACAATTTGTTGTCGTCCTTCAGGGTCTCGTCTGACTTACGAAGCCAAACTTGCTGGCCTTTCTCGAAGGGTTTTCCTTGCGTTCTTGACTTATTTTTGAAATTCAACCAATCTGCTTGACTTTCCACTTTGGCTTGGATCCATTTGGACTCTAGATCCTTGATCCTTTCAAACCATTGCGAGGCGTCGTAGCACTGCCTTGGATGATACATCACTGGTCCTGGATCCATCTTCTCTCGACCAAAAACCAGCTCATTCGGACTTAATCCAGTGTAATTCTTGGTGCGATGGTATCTTCTCAAGACACAGTTCATTGTCTCCAACCAATTGTAGTCTTTTTCAGTCGCCAGGAATTTTCTCAGAATGGAGATAAGAATCCTTCCAGCGCGTTCAGCAGGGAGAGCTCGATGGTCGTAGACTTGGGCACGAAGGTGATGAACTCCCAATAGGGCACACATGTTCTCCCACCGAGTCCCAATGAACTCTTTCCCACTGTCCGTCAGAATTTCACTGGGCACATCCCAGTTACTCATCCACTGACTTGCAGTCCACTTGGCAGCCATTTCAGAGGTGAGATGCTTCGTGTTGCAAGGGAGGACTTGGATGTAGCCACTGTGGCGGTCTTGAATTAACAAAACCCCATCGATAGGCTTCCTCGTGTAGAGACATTCCTCTTGGATTTGTCCCAACTCGAAGACATCCGCCGTCACCTTGTCGAACAGCCTCTCAGGAATTGGTAATCCCTTCAGTAGTCCTTCTGCCTTTTGATTCTTGGGGATGGTCGCCTGACATTGTTTGCATCCTTTGGCAACTTGTTCACAGGCACCCCTGAGGTCCCTTGTGTACACTCTGTGGCGTAGCTCCTGTTCCAGCACACGAGAATGTGTGTCGGCTGTCTCATTCCGATGCCAATGTTTAACATATTGGTCAATCAGACAATCAGGAACACAAATCCGTCCTTGCCAAAATAACTTGTCGCCTTGGATTTTGAAATCAGACGTCTCTTCAGAGTCGTAAGGATTGTCCCCTCTCAACTTGTGGTATACAGACCCAAAGAACCTGTCCTCCTTGTACATCTTCGTCCAACACACATAGAGGAAGGAAGTTTCCTTGTCCTTTTGTTGTGGAGGGAGCGTGGATTTCGCTTTGGATCTCGTTGTAGGAAACACATTCAGGAGTGGCAGCGACGACTCAGAGTCAGAGTTAACTCCTGCAGTCTGATCTGCCTTGGTAATCTCCTTGCATCTGACCAAATCCACCTTCATCCGATTTTTAATCGAACATTGGAGACAATGTTTCTTGATCAGTGCTTGTTCCTCCTTGTCGAACTCGATCACTTCAGCTTTATCCGTCGCTGTCCCATGAAAACTCACTTCAGAGTAAGCCTCTGAGGCTGGGTAGGCCCAGCGACTCAGGGCGTCCGCCACTGTGTTGTAGCGACCCGGAATGTAAGTCACATGGAGGTCAAATCTGCTGAGAGTTTCATGCCAACGGCCTCTTCTCCCAGCTGGTCCACCAGGGGTATCCACATGTTCTGTCCTCCAGCTCTCCAGTGACTTGTGGTCAGTCAGTTCCTCCACGCGATGGCCCAAGATCCAACCTTCATAACGCCGTAAGGCACAAAGGATTGCGTAGGCTTCTTGTTCCCTACGACTCCAATTTCGCTGTCTTGTTGTAAGCTTGCGAGACCAGAAAGCCAGAGGGTGATGGTGACCTTCGTCGTCGACTTGTTCGATCGTAGCACCAATGGCGTAACGACTGGCGTCTGTACGAATATAAAAAGGTCTTCCATCCAACCACGGAGTCTTTAATGTAACCACATTCGCCAGTGCTTCCTTGAGACCAGTAAGGGCTTCTTCACATTCTGGCGTCCACTTGAGCTTGACTTGAGATCCCTTCTTTCCTTCTATTTTGCCAACCTTGAGTAACTCTGTCAATGGACCAGAGAACTTGGCGTAGAGAGGAAGGAACTCGTGGTAGTAATTGCAGCAGCCTAAAAAGGCACGAAGCTGCGTGATGGTTTTAGGCCTTTCCCAGAGCTGCAGGGCAGCCATTTCTCCTGGGGCTGGTCTTCTTGTCCCATCTTCCAAAACAGAGCCACCAATATTCCACACTCTGGAGGAACATCTTGCCCTTCTTGGATCCACACACGAGCTTCTCTTGTAGAAGGACTCCGAGAACTTTTCGAACTTGTTCGTCGTGCAACTTCAGGCACTAACGGCGTGGCAATCAGAAGGTCGTCAATGTAGATGCTGCAGAATTCTTGTAAATTCAGAGACTTGTGCTTCTGAAAAAAAATAGTCTCCATCATCTTCTCGAACATCGACGGCGCATTCTTCAGACCCATCGGCAGTACAGTCCACTGGACAGTGCCACAGGGCGTGCACATTGCCGTCAAATGCCTGTCCTCTTTTCGAAGGGGCATCTGGTGAAAGCCATGGCGCAAATCCAACACAGTAAAGAGCTTGCCTTTGGCTCTCGCGGCGATCTCTTTCTCAATTAAAGGAAGAGGATGCGCGTCTGGTACTGTGGCGGCATTCAGGGCTCTGTAATCCACCACTAGACGCCAAGCATCTATGCTGGATTGGTCAGCAGGTGGGGGTTTTGGCACGGTAAATGGTGCTGAACACCACTCAGAACTCATGCAGCCCTCCAACCAACCGAACTCATAGAGATTGCGCTCAATAATCTTTCGTAGGGCATCTGCTTTGGTGCCGTGTAGATAGAATGGACGTTGTTTGTGCACCTTTGAGCCTTCGATTATGTCAATCTTGGCTTCCCCATTTTCACATCGAATCGGGGGGTTTTTCCACAACTTCCCACTCAGCACGTCATCTTGATAATCTTCGAACACTGCGTCCCTTCTTGCAGATATCTTGTCTCCGTCGACCTGATTCCCACATTTAATCACCAACATTATGTCCACCAATTTGCGAATTGTTGGTCGTGGTCTCATGTTCTTGGCCACTTCATTCCAAACTTCTTCGTCGCATTGTTGGCGGATGAAGCTCACCTGAGCTCGCTCCTCCGTGGGATCCCACCAATGAAAGGGGTCCACGAATGTCTTGAAGGGATGGTCGGACGAATTCAGCTTCATTCCTGTCAATTCAGGCGAGATTCTTGGAGATTTGTATTCATTCTTGCTTGAAATCTTGACTTTTTTGGCTTGATTCTTGTCTGGTTAGGACGAATTGTAATGAATGGAGGCGTTCTCTTGAGGGACGCCGATTGTCCTTCCCTCCTTCCGCGACGATACGTCGGGATTCCGCTCTCGATCGTCTTCATCCACCTCAATTTCGTCGATTCTTGAGGAGTTTGAGATGACCTCTTCTGTTCCCATTTCACTGCCATCTTGCCAATAATCTCCCAGATTCCCGTCAACTAAGCACGCCAATGTGCTCCACGAACGCTGTGGTAAAGGCTTGCCATTGTCTTCGCAATACAGCTTCCCTTCCTTTGTGAGGTAGCTCGACAATGTCGATTGAAATGTCCATAATGTCCTTGAACCACTCTTGTCTTGGCCGATTGGGGACAATTAGAATCGCCTTTGCGCCGGATTGCTTCAGCTTCTGCACTACACGAGGGAAAACGTCGAAGGGCGGATTGATCCAAAGAGGTTCAGACCAGTCCTCACTCCAGGCATCGTCGTAGAACTTCGGAAATCTTTTATTCTTTTTGTTTGCAAAAGCATCAACTTCAGGACGAAAATTGTGGTTCTTTTCGAAAGAATCCACCAGAATGTCCCGCCATTTGTCGACTACACGATAGCAAACTGACTTCCACTTCTTGCTGTTCAACGAATCCACCTTTCCTTCGTCGAAATCTTCTTGATTCCTTGTCCATTCCTGCCCATCTTGCTGAAAATGCAGCTTATTTCTCTCCTTGAATTGGTGGATACTCTTGGTATATGGGTGCAGATAATACAGTTCGGACGGGTCGGTGGTCGACGGATCTTGGAGGAAGCATGTCCTGTGTCCCATGGGCAACACACGGTGGGCGTGAAGCCAGGGTTGACCCAGGAATAAATCATACTTTATGCTGGCTTCATAGAATTTTCCAGCAAACCACTCCTCAGTGACCGTCTCTTCCACACTCCAGACTGATTGTTTCACCAATCTGACCGCCAATTCTGCTTCTTTGTCGCCACCGTCAAGGCGATGTCCGCTGACTCCCTCCAGCTGGACAGGTGTCGAGGACATCTTCGTCTCATCCTCCTGCAGAAAGCCTTTCCTCACCAGATTGACATCTGAACCATTGTCAATCAGACATCTGGCAAGTTTAACCTTACCATCCGTCGATCTGACCTGGATCCAGCAGACAAACTGGCGCTGCTTGCCTCGCCGGACAGCGCTGAGGACCCAGGCAGGGTACAGGAGGCCGGAGGACCGCGCCAGTCGATCCCAGCAGCGTCCATCCACCGCCCCAACTACCCTGATGGGTTTTTCCTCCTGCCACTCAACCCCAGTGTTGGGATTTGGGTCAAGTTGGCTTCCCTATTGCCATTCTTCTTCTTCGTTCGGCTGTACGTCCTGTACTTGTCCTTCGTCAACCCATTCTTCTCCTGCTTCGACAGCATTCACTCCTTTTCCACGTCCACGACCACCAAATGATTTTCCACCACCACCTCTCTTACCTCCTTGGCCTTTGTTGTTGGAGGTGTTGGAATTGGGGTTGGATTCGTTGGATCTGCCCTTGCCTCGACCTCCAGTATCCTTGTTGTTGCCGAAGGTCTTGTTCGCTGGCGTCTCCGCGTACAGGGGGTTGCCATTCACCTTGGAATCATCTTGATTCCCGGACTTTCCCTTGCCATTTCCACCTTTTTGGCCATTTTTTCCACCATTTTTTCCACCAGCATCGGTCCGTCTTGAGTCGCCTGGATCCATGCCTTGCTGCGAGTAATCTTTTGGTGTCCAGTCTCTGTTCTTTCCTTTGGACTGCCCTTTACCCTTTCCCCGTCCATGCTGGTCAGCATCTCGTGCTCCATCCTGCTGGGGATTTTTGGGAGAATTTCCCTTTACATCCATTTTGGACTGAATTGTTTTGAGATCTGAGGGCGTCCATCTGTGATCTGCGGTCGTGTGAGTCGCCGCTCGACCTTCTTTTCCAAGGGCAATGCACACAGAGCATCCCTTCTCACCAACGGCGTTGACCTTGCCTCCGAAGCCATGTGCATCCTGGGACTTCTGGCGTTCTAAGTTTGCATACTTTTCAAGTTGGTCCCAGATCTGCTCGACTCCGTACGAGAAGATCCACGGTCGTACCTTCAAAGCTGTTCCCTTATACTTCACTTTTCCATCCACCATGCTGCAGAAAAACTCCGACTGTTCAGAATCGTGGAAACCAACTCTCCATCTGCCCTCACGAATAGTGATGTCCTTCAATCCAGTAGCACTGATAGAGTGTAGCAACTCACGAACTGCCATTTTTCCCATAGTTTCTGCCAATCCTCGGACTTCAACCCAGTTGCCCAGGACTTTTTGGTCCGCCTGAGAGTCCCTGATCTTCTGCTTGGTCTCCGGCGTGAGCTTGCTCAGGAGGATCTTCTTCATTTCGCCTTCAGAAAGGCCTTCTCCAGAGTTCTCCGCCTCTTGCACCAAAAACTCCCAATCTTGCCTTGCAATTTGAATCTCTTCCAGAAATAATTTCTTGATCGCCCTGAAGTTCTCCAGACGGTTCCTGTAATGATCTTCAGGTAGTCGAGACCCTTTCTTCTTGAGACTGCGATACAACTCCTAATAACTCAGGGGGTTCCCTTGATTTTGTCTTTCGACATAAGGATTGTAGGTACTTTCCCTGAGCTTGCCCGTCAAGCAGTCCATCAGCCCAAGGATCCAGAGCTCCTTGTCCAGCTTCTCCGTCTGCAGCCACACCATGAACTGCCTCTCGAAGGACGCCCAGTAATTTGGGTGCCCTGAGAACTTCGGCTGCTTCATTACTGACCCTCTCAGCCTCATGTGCAAAGGGTTCAGCAAGTGGTTCAGGTTGAAGTTGGTGGCTGTGCCCACCGGATTGACGAAAACTGGATTGACTGCGGTGCCTCCCATGGCCTGTGCCTGCGCAATTGCGGCCGCCAGCAACGCCTGGTCCACAGTAGGCTGCACGAACAGCGTTGGTTGAGCCTGATGCAGCCTCATCTCCTTCAATTTCTTCTGCTGGTCTTTGATCTTGGCCTCGTTTTCTTTCTGCTGCCGGTCCTTCTTCTTCAAAGCCATTGATCGCTCCTTCACGGTGGTCCTTGCTTCTCCATCAATATCTCCGACAGTACCCACGGACAGTACAGACTTCCCTGACGAAGATTCTCCTCCTTCGGTACCCAGATTGAACCCAATAGGACTTGTAATTCCAGTAGGGGGGATACCAGAAATTCCAGTAAAAGCTGGATGTTGGCCAGTAAAAGCTGGGGGTGCTGGAGAATGTGGAACGCCGTAAGGCGTGGATGTGGGTGCAGCTGAGGAGGTAGGTGCTGGGTGGCTTGCCATTGTAGGCGCTGGTCCAGTGAGCCCAGTAGTGCTCAGATTTTGTACCAGATTTGTAAGCTTCTCCAGCTTCTGCTCCATCTCCTTCCACTTGCTGTCATCATCCCTCTTTTTCTCCTTGGCGGCGTTCTTCAGCTCCTTCACCTTGTTCTCCAGCGACGAAATCTGCCTTCGACAGGAGCAGTCCTTGGCGCATTCGCCACAGGAAGGGCATCTCGTCCCCTTTCCTTTGCTTCTCACCTCGTCGAACCAAGTTGCAACACTGGAGGTGGAGCTGGGAAGCTTGGACAGTTGCTCCCTGGAGAGGTGGGAATGTGTCGAATCACACCTCATTTCGTCGACCTCGTCGTCGTTCCGACCCCAGACGGCCGACGGACCAGCGTGCGGATGCACATTCTGGCGTCGCTCCTCGGCAATGATGGCCATGTGCACCATCACGGTGGCCTGGTGGTCGAACTGGTCAATCAGCTCCTCCCAGTCCTCTTGCTCCTGCAATGTGGCGTCAAATCTCGACCGGCCGCTGTCCCTGAGGAACTGGCACGACGCCCGGAACCAGTCCCTCAGGCGGCCACGATAGCCCGCCTCCGCCAGCAGCCAATTCTGCCTGTGCAGGAATTCCTCATTCCAAATCTGCTGGAAGTGGTTTTCCCAGTAATCACCACTAATTCCAGTACCAGACTGCTCTCCTTCGCTGCTGCTGTCTTCGAGATCAGGCAAAGCGTGAGAGGAGGAACCAGATTCACTCGAGGAGGGAGATTCTCGACCGGGTTTAAGGTTGGGTGGGGCGTTCACACAACAATCAGCACAAGTGTGAACTCCAGGCCAATGCCTATGGCCACAGTAAGGGCACTCTGACGGATGATCCTCGGTTTGTTGGGGAGATGCTACGAAGGTAACCTCGGGGGGAACACGCAGCGACCCAGAAGGAGTAATAGCCCCGCTAAAGTCCGATGATCTCAGAGTATCAGTGGAGATTCCAGAAGCAGAGTCATGATTTCCTCTGCTACCATGTAACCGCTGCATAGTGGTTGACCTTTGTTGTGACTGCGAAGCCTGTAGCCTTGATGCCCCAGGGGTCGTAACGCCCGACACTGCCCCTGATATCTCCGAACCCACATAACCCTCTTCGGACCCATTTCCAGCCTCTGGGAGCGACATATGCGAAGCACTTGTAAGTCCAGTGAACTCCATGGTGGAATATGAAGAGTACGAAAACCCGGTCTACAAAAATGGAGCAGACATAGAATCTCAATGCGCATTCATCGCAACTAATGACACGACGTGAAATCATTCGAAATAATTTAAATAAATCCGATTGGGAAATCACGAAAGACAAATGCGACTCGACGCGCGCTCACGGGCGACATCTGGCGGCGAGCGGAAAACATGTAATGAAGCGGAAAATTTACTGCACTAATGTACATCTCAGAATCATTGAAATTCTGATCACATCAGTGTATAATTCAGTGCTGTCACTGCTGCCGTTACACTCTGGTGGTGTCAACACGCCGTGACTTTGCCGCTTGACAGACATCGCAACTTAAGATGTACCGCTCGACGTCATGTCGGAGATGTGAACAAACGTAGTCGCGCTTGATCAGTGCCCTGGTTCGAAGTACACCCGAATGTTCATAGAACTCCGACTTGTGATACATAGCCACAATCGAGGTCACGAGCGTTCGAGGGACAAGCACACGCTTG
Organism: Eutreptiella sp. 'Long Island Sound 2002'; assembly: GCA_964036045.1. Classification (NCBI taxonomy): domain Eukaryota; phylum Euglenozoa; class Euglenophyceae; order Eutreptiales; family Eutreptiaceae; genus Eutreptiella; species Eutreptiella sp. 'Long Island Sound 2002'. The sequence goes on along the minus strand of OZ038379.1, from coordinate 161,411,295 downwards.
CACATCGACGACAAATGGAAGAACTTGCCATCATCCAAGGACAACTTGGCATCGCGGGGTTGGTGTCGTGCCGCAGGGCTTCAAACCGCGACTTCGTAGATGTGTCTCGTACGTGAGTCTTCTCGATAGGCTGCTCCCCACACAGCTGTCGAAGTCAAATCCTTGCACTGATAGTGTCGATGCACTCGGCGGTGTGTGCCTTTAAGAATCGACGGGTACGGTGTGTTCGGCCCAACCTTAGGTAAGGGAACTGATTGTAGTGTGCCGTCTCGGTGACGTCGACAGCGGATCAGTTCCGCCAGGGTCGGAGCATATGGAAGTTCTTTGCCAAAAGTGACTCGAAGAGAGCGGTCCATGCCTACGTCAGGAAGGTCGTCGGTGTCGGCAAGCATGTGTGGCTCGTTGCCAGCATCATCGAGATGTACCTCTGGTTGGTGTGAATCCTCAGCCAGAATCTCGTTGGATGGCAACCTGCTCCCGGTCCTCCGGCTCGACGGCTGTTGCGTTTGATGGTAGTGGCTCCAGGTCGTCCGGCTCGACGGCGGGTTCGGTGTCGAATTGGATTGCTTGTTCCGCATGTTCGTCAACATCTGGTTCCTTCCCCACGGAGCATCCGCTTCGAAGCGAAACGTACAGGTGGTCGTACGGTTGGGGCCACACTTCGTCGTGTGAGAACGAGTCCTCGAGGCACATGCAGGAACTCATCAACAGGTTCTCCTTCCGGTGAAGCCCAATTCTCGACCAAGGGTATTACAAAGGCCCGTGTACGTGTGCCATTTTCGATGTCCATCAACTGTCGTGAAGTCAGGCGGGAACAGGCGTCCGCTGCTGGATTCTCGAGGTCCGGTACATACCACAACGTGAGGTTGTATTCTTCGAGGAACTGGGACTAACGTGCTTGTCGAGGTGTCAGCGGTCGAGCGCTTATCTTGAGATAACGAAGGTCTTCGTGGTCAGTCTGCACGTGCACCTGCTGTGGTCCTCAAAATAGATGAAACTTCTGCTTCAAGGCTAATACGATGGCCAACAGCTCCTGTTCTGGAATCAGGTATCGAGTGAACCGTAGTCGGCGGACGCCAACCCCAAATTACCTTGATCCTTTCCGTGTCCATGTGTACTCCATTCCTGTCGATGATGTATCCGCAGAAGGGTACTCCACTCTGAAGGAACGTGGATTCATCGAAACAGCTAGTGTTGACGGAGTAGTTCATGTACCAAATCGAGATGTTGTTGTTGTTCATCCGCATCTGTCGCGAGAACAAGAATGTCATCGATGTACGGCCATACAAAGATCCCCAAGTGGTCTCGAAGGACATCATTCACGACGCGTTGGAACGTCGATGGGGCAAAGGGCCAAAGGGCATAACAACCCACTCGAAGGCGCCAAACTGTGTCTCGGAGGCGGTTTTCTCGATATCTTCGTCGTGGATTCGGATCTGGTGAAACCCACTAACAGGGTCGATCTTGGAAAATACGACAGAACCCCCTAGTGTACTCAAGATGGATTGGATCGATGGTAAAGGATACTGATCTCGGATAGTTCGCGTATTCAACGCTCGGTAATTGACGCACATACGCCATTAACCATTCGCTTCCTTCACCAGCAGGCAACCAGCTCCGTATGGACTCGAGGATTGTCTGGTCCGACCACATTGATGCAACTTGTCCAATTGTCGTCGAAGTTCATCTAGTTGACTCGGATCCATTTTGTAAGGGTGCACCCACGGTGGATTGTCTTCCGAATTGAGGCGTATTCGATGATCTCTACCAGGTCAATGCGGAGGTAGGTCTCCATACTCCGCCTTCTCCCAGTCGTAGAGGTCCGCCCACTTGTGTAGTTGAATCGGCAGTTTGCGTCCAACGGGGTCCAGCCCGTCATTGTGATCACTTGCTTGCATCTTATACATTTGATCGACCGGCACTGCGGGTCGAGGCATGCAGCACAGAAATACTTGATCCCCCATGAGATCAGCTCGACGGATCTCTCTTTTGAGTTTCGGCATAGAAATGTACTCAATCTCCATATTGCTGCACTCCTCATCGGTGATACCATCTTTCGTTTCGGACTCATCGTACATGTCAGCACAGTGCTGGACCTGTGTTGACGAGTGTAGGTCGGGGCGTTCCTTGGCATGTGGGGTAGAATTTCCAACTGGACTCGCTTCCGAGGCACTGGATGAAAATATCGAAAGAATGTTCAGCTTCGAAGCGGCTTGAAACTGCAGCTGGGTGCAATGTTTCTAATTCATCAAAAGACAACCGGTACGAACTCGATCCATGTTGGATATCTGCGTACCGCTCTTTCCAGCTGACAGTTGGATTATAGCTTCGAAGCCATGGTAGCTCAAGCACCACATCCGGCAGATTTTCCAAGACCTTGAAGTGATGTTGAAATACAAGTTCTCCAACTCGAACATAGGCTCTCGTGTAGTATCGTACTTCGACTTGGACACCTCCGGCTGTTAAGACGTGTCCAGGGTTTCTCAGTTTATAGAGGGGAAGTCGCGCCCTCTTTGCAGTCTGCATTCACATGAAGGTACTGGTCGCTCCACAGTCGACTAATAATCCTACGCTGGAATCAAAGGAGTCATCACGACATGCTCAGATGCGCCCCCGCATGCTCAGGTTCGGTTCCTTCGATGTTGACACCCCCAAGTGTCGAATTCCTTTCGGGCTTATTGGTACTGATGGTGGTGTTCAGCTCTACTCGAGGACGTCCACCACCAGGTCTTGGCAGATGTCTCCTAGGCCGCTGTGGGACTTTCTTTGCTTTTGGAGCGGGATCGAAACCGTCCCTTACTGTCTCGACTCTGATCTCTTCGCGGCGTGCTCGACCTTGATTCTGGACGCTCTCGTTCTCGGGATGGCGGTCGATGCTTTGGACAGTCGCGGGCCAAGTGGCCTTGTTCGCCACAATTGTAGCAGTGCCTACTTTCTCGACCATCTTGGCGACCATCTTGGCGTCCAAACCGTTCATTATGACGTTCACCAATGTAGGCATGTAGTTCTTCTCGGAGCTTGGCAATTGCATCGAGGTTCATTGGCTCTGCACAGTCGAAGGTAGGTAGGTAGGTGCACTCCGTCGTGGAGAGGCACCCCTCATGGTTCCCACTGGCGTCGCCCCTGTGACGAACAGGAAGAGGCTCCGCGCGTGAAGAGGGGAGGCGGCTTACTTCCCGCTAGACCTGACTGTTGGCCCCCAACAAAGCGGTCCGGGCAACGCCGGGAGGGCTGATCGCCGCCAGCGTGACGTGCTTGTCTCGCCGGGAGGCTGTGCCCCCGTGCTTGCGCACGTCCCCTCCTTTGGGCGGAACCCTGGAGGTTCACCGGACTTCCTGGCGTATCCCGTTCCCAAGGCATGCATACACGTTCTTGGTACTAGGGTTCCGAGGCGCTTGGGTGTCGCACGCTCCGCCTCGAGTCCCAAAGCAGCGCAGGCCTTAGGATGCAGCCTTACCCCCGGTCTCCGGATCTCGTTTGGCCGGGTCACCTGCATGGCACGGGCTGCCTCAGTGCCCGGGCTGTGGGCACTGGGTTTCCTACTGTTGTGCGGCGGTTGTGTTTGGGTCCGGTTGGCGGTTGGGTGTGGGTTTTGTTAACCCCGCCAGTCCTGGCTGGGGTCTTGGGTGGGTGTGTTTGGGCACGGTTTGTGGTGCTGTCCCTCTAGTGTCGGGTGTTTGTGGTGTTCGTGGTTGGGCTTCGTTTTCGGCCTGCTTTTGGGACGTGTGTGGTTTCGTGGGCGCCCCGCTTGCCCCCCGCCGTTTCCGGTTCCGGCGTGCGGTGTGGGCGTGTGTGCTGGGCCGGGGTCTCGGCTGTGCCCAGCCCTTCCTGGCTGGGTTGTCGGGGTGTGTTTTTTGCGCTTTTGTTTTTTCTTTTTTTTTTCCTGTCCCGGGCTTTGTGGCCCCTGTCCCTCCATCCCCTTTCTTTCGGGCTGGGCTGGTGGCTCTCCTTTTTTTTTTTCTTCCGTTTCGGTGTCCCTTTTCCCCGTGGGCCGCTGTTACTGGCTTGGTGGTGCCGGTTTTGGGTGGGTGGTCCCCCTGTGTCTCTGTGGGGGTCCTGTCTTCGGTGCCTTCTGGGGGGGGGTTTGGCCGCCTCGGGTGGTCTTGGCGGGCAGTTTGGCGGCTGTGGGCTGTTTTCCTGCCTTTTCCCCCTCCTCCCCCCCCTTTTTTTGGGGGGGGGGGCTTGCCTGTTCCTCCCTCTGCCTTCCCTGGGCTGGCGCACGCACTGGCCTGCATTCAGTGTTGTCTTCCGGGCTGCTGTTTTCAGTTGCGTTCTGTGTGGCCGCGTTCCGGCCCCATGGGTCGGGTGGGCTATGTACACGGTGGGCTCGGCGCCCCTTCTTGCCGGGTTAGGTCTTGGCTCTGCCGGCTGGGCGTCTGCGCCAGGCGGCTGCTTGTGGTTTTGGGTTAGGGGGCTGGGGTTGTTCGTGTCCTTTCCCCTCCGCGGTGCCGGCTGTAATCTTCTGGGTGGTCCGCCACCGTTGTCGCCAGGCGCGCTGTGGCCCCGTGTGTCGCCTGCGGTGCTGGTGTGTGGCGTGCTGGCGCGGCGCCTTCCAGGGTGTGCGCTGGCTGGCTTTGGTTAGTCCTTCAGGTTAGGGTCAGTTGTGTTGTGTTGTGCCGCTCTGTGCCGCGTCGCGTCGCGTCGTGCTGTGGCGCGTTGCACTGTGGCGCGCTGTGGTGCGGTGTGCTGTGGTCTCGCGTGGTGCCGTGGTGGGTCAGTGGAGGTCAGCCTGGCCTGTGTCGTGGTGCGGAGTGCGGGCCGGAGTGTGGCTGGCTGGTGGCTGGGGGGTGCGGTTAGGTGTGGGTGTCTCGCTGCGTCTGTGCTGTGGGGGGTTGGGCGTGCCGCTCGGGCTGGTGGGTCGGGTAGGTCGTTCGCGTGACGGTCCGTGGGTTTGCCCTCCCTGGGGGCCTGTGCCTTGGTCCCGTGTCCTCTGGGGGTTTCGGTCCCTAGTCCTGGGTGCCTCGGCCGTGCCTTCGTCCTCTTCCGGTGCCTGTGAGGTGGCCCTTGTGGTGGCTGGGGTCGCCGCCTGGCGGTGAGGGCGTGGTGGTGCGCCGTGCGGCGGCGTTCCCTGTGGCTACCTCTGTGGGTGTGGCCCGTTCTCCCCGTGTAGGTGTGCCCTCCATTCTCCGTGTGGTTTCCGGTGGCCGGTGGGCGTGCGCTGGTGTGATCCGCATGGCGTCCGATGTTTGCTTCGGTGGTGTGTTTTGGGGTGTTTGGTGGTTCCTTCCTGGTTCTTGGGTGGTTTCCTGCCCCCATGTGGTGTCGCTTCCGGCGTCATGTCCCTGCGAGTGCCTGCCCTCACTTGGGGCCCCTCCGTGCCCTCTTGCATGAGTGCTCCTTGGTGCCCCTTGCCCTTCCCTTGCCCTTGTCCTGCCCCTTCCTGGTGTGGTGGTGGCGGGAGGGGCGGGCTGGGGAGGGGGCGCCGGCGGCCCAGGGCTTGGGGTGGGTGGCCTGGAGCCACTGGCGGAGGGCCTGGGGGGTGTAGGGGGGGCGGAGGCCCTGGACCGCATCGCGGAGGAGGGCCTCCCATGCCGCTTGCGGCATGATGGCCTCCGGGGCGACCTCGTTGGGGTTTGCAGGGGTGCGGGTGCGCACCTCCTCGAAGGTATGCACCATGTGCACCCCTTCGTGCCTTCCCGCTCCTCCGGCCCACTTCACCCAGCGGCGGAGCTCCTGCAGAGCGGGGGGAGACCACCAGGCGAGGTGGGCGGGGGCCCGGGGGGGGGAGGGGTCCGTGCCCGTGGTCCTGGGGCGGCGGGAGGTGCACAGTCGAAGCCATGGGAGCTGCAGCTAGAGTCGGCATGGGGTTGACGTGCGGTGTTGGCATAGGGTTGGAAGGGAACGTTGAAGTCGAAGTCGGCGGAACCATCATAAGCAGGGGTCTTGAGACCACAGGACCCATGGTATCAGATGTCCCGATGCGTTCTGTACCTCCTCGAGCTGGTATCCGGCCGCCATGTAGGCTTCTGCGATGGTCTCTACCAAGGTATGGAAGCCAAATGGTCTACCAGAACGCCATCTCGAACAGACCGCAAAGATGTACTGCCGACGAACAGCGTCATTCGACAAACCTTGAGCAAATCGAGAGTTGACGAGGTAACTCATCTGGAGGTCACTGGTGTGAACCTTCGGCTTGATAACGCAAGTGCGGAACCCCTTGACGTAGTCCGCATGTCGGAGAAGCTCACTTTCTTTCAATGTCAACATTGTCGACAGGTACACTGGCTCATGAAATATGCATTTGAAACGTTGGCCCAACACACGCATGAGCTCGAACCAGTCATCCTGTACAACTTTCGACAACCTATGATAATACTCCACAGAATCACCTTCAAGGAGGAACGATGTTGTTGTCCCCTGATCGACGGGTGAAGTGATATCCGACAAGGCAAAAGCTCGTAACAAGTCCTCCTCCAATGTGCGAAACTCTCCAGATGCAGGTCTCCCAGAGAATCTTCGAACCAGCTTATTCGAGCGTTCAACACGACGTCCTAGAATCTCGAGTGTTGGAGCACGTGGAATTGCGACATTCACTGGATTGACTTGGTGCTTTGAGCTTGGGTCGAGAACAGGTGGTTGTGGAGTTGGTTGTTGCGGAGGGCAAGGTGAAGTGCTCGGCGGTGAGTACGGCGGATAGCTCGTGAGAGACGGCTGTGGTTGTGGTTGTGGTTGTAGCTGTGGTTGTTGTTGTGGAAACTGGAAGTGATTCGAAGGTTGTTGACTCGAAACTCGTGTAAATTCGTTGATAAGGACATAACATTACGATAATTCACGTTCCAGGCGTCGAAGTTCGCTTACAGCAGCTTGAGTTGCATTCTCCGTCGAGGACTGCAAATTCTGGACTCGGTGATCAGTTGCCGCAGTAGCACTTGCTGCTGTCGTCTGCAACGCATCAATGCGTTGTTCCAATTCAATGACCTTGGATTGGATATCTGCAAGCTTCTGCAACAAGCTGTGAAGATCACGAGAAATGCATGGAAACCACTCACTTTCTCTACCTGCAAGGCACTCTGCGATGAACCTTTGTAAGGCAATCCAAAACTCGTGATGCAAGGGTGAGTCGGTTCGAAACAGACTGTCTCTGATAAACTGCAGCATAGCTGCGTCGTCGAAAGGCCTCTCCATTGTAAATTAAAATCCAAATCAAGTTGACGGCGTCAAAGATTGATCTCGAATATTGATCTCCCTGCCACCCAGCTGGCTACCACTTGTTGTGATTTGTTGCTTGGGATCTCTCTCGTACTCCTGTTCCTCTTGTTTCTCGAACATCCCAAATCCCGAATCGACAAACCTGGCAGGATCTTTAGAGGGGGCACCAATACATAGACCCTCTACAAATTCGAAGACAAAAACCCTGTCCAGAGATCGAAGTATCATACAGCACTTCATTCACACAACTGGCATTCGATGCTTCTTAAGAATTCACAGGCTGCAGTGCGATTGCGACTGGGACTCGCGCGCTCGCTGCACTGCTGCTGATCGGAGCCATAACAACATTGCATAAACACCCCCCTCCCTAGCCATGAAAACCCTGCATAAAACAGAGGCTTGTGTTTAGGCGATAAACTACCAGTTAGTCCCTGCAATAGGTGCACATTTGTACGAAATTGCACTATGAGTTCTGCATGAAAACAAAATGAACCTCACCCATGGGGGTGTTTATTGAACCTTGTGCTCCTGCGGAGTTAGATGGACCCACTGAGGCTGTTTCTTTTTCAGAACATGCCTATTTATATGAGCATTCAGTTATTAAGCTGAACTCTGGTAGTGAATTTCTACTTTCAACCAGATCCAGATCCAGATCCCAGAATGGACAGCATGATGCTGCTAATCCAAGATTGTCCTGCATGAACCGTGAAGATGAACAGTAAATCAGAAGAATGATTGAAGATGATGGTGACAGGCAGATTCTCAGAGGTCTAATTGTTCATAATCAGATCATGATGCAGAAATGACATGATGGGTCATGATGGGGCACATGAATGGAATTCAGTGGCACCATGATCGCCAGTCCTACCGAGTGGGCAGTTCAAGAGATAAAGGTCAGAACTGAACTTAGGTGATAGTAAAAGGCCCAGAAACCACAGAAGACATATCTTTTACATGTATTTCATGCTCTAAAGACGTGTGCATATTTTTGGGTTTTTGTCTAGCCTTTTCTGCCATGGACCTACAATCAGTGGTGGACTTTCATCAGCAAGTTTGATCCTGAATTTTTGCTTTGTCCTAGGGTGTAAGGCAGAAATCTTTCTGGTAGCAGAGGCCGGAGTAGTTGCAACTCCAGGACCCTGCCTGGCGGATTTTTGAAAATCGAAAAATCTGAGATTTTCATCATCTCAATCATCATCACATTTCATCAACCCCAGGCTAGCCCTCTAGTTCTACAACCCAGCTGTTTGACATGGCCCCACCCAAAGGTTCAAAGGCAAAAAGGCGAGAAGATAAGACACTCAGAAGGGTACGTGTGCGTTCAGGGATAAGGTTAAAAGGGAGCGCCGAGCGAGAGAGAGTCAGGGCACTAAAGGCAAGGAATGCAAGGTTAAGTGAGTCAGAGAAGTCAAGATTGAGAGAGTCCGAGAAGTCAACATCGCACGGCGCTAACACTCTAATAGAGGCAAAGCCTGTACCAACTCCCTCGCAATCTTCTGGGTGGGCGTACGAAGACAATCACGCGCATGGAGAGAGGGTATGGGTTGCGCCCAAAGCAGGTCCTGCGCGCAAGACAAGGCCTGCGTGCAAAACCAGGATACTCTTCGAGGCTGATCCTGCACGCGAAGCAAGACCCATGCGTGAAGCAATGCAGGTGCCAGAGACTGGTTATGCGACTGGTTATGCGAACGAAGAGTGGACCAGGCGCACATGCGAGGCTGGTCCTTCGCGCGCAAGTGGACAAGCGCGTGAAGTTGATGCGGAGTTCGAATGGTTAGAAGATCTTGCAGAACACCTGAAAACAATGGGCAAGAACAAGGTGTTGAGGGACCTTTTGGCGCGCGACGACAAGAAGGAGAGCGACGAGTTGCACGATCTACATGAGTACGAACTACCGCCTCGCGCTACTGGGAAAGAGCAAGACCCTGGGCTACACGACCTCTTACACAAGATGGAAACACTGACACTGGAACTGAATCAGATGAAGGAAGGCAGCAAGACGAAAGACCTAGACACCACCATCACAGGCCTGTCGTACCTGGGTGACAAGCGCTCGCCCTTTGTTCCAGGACAAACCTATGGCAAGTTGACGCCCTTGTTCAAGAAGTCAGTACCAATCAAGACGCTACGAGAAGCACACCTACATGGTCTTCGAATTGTTGCGTGCTTGGTTGTGCCAACAGAGCTCGAAACTGAAGACTCTGAAGAAGAAGCAGAGCGAAGGAGAGAAAGGAAGGGTGTCGCCACAGCGAAGATCGAAACACCACTGCCTGTGTTCACTGGAAGGAACATTGTCTTCTGGGCAAAGGACTTCGGGCGCTTTCTGACACTCACAGGTCAAACCAAAGCGTCAGACATGATCAAAGCCGACCTTGTTGTGACTGAGTGCAAAACAGACTGGTTGCGTGAACTCCTAGAAGACCTGTTGTCTGAATCTAACACCTTCGTGGAGTTTCTTTCTAAGATTGAGGAGACCTTCCCTGTGTTTGAGACTGATATGCACATTCGCCAACAACTCTTAGATCTCTCCAAGTTTAAGGAGGTCCCCAAGCTGGACGAGATCAATCAGATGGAGGCAATAATCAGAGAGCTGCATGCAAGGCTTACCTGTGGTTACTCTGAGTACGACAAACTGAATCTGTTGCGCAGCAAGATCCAGCGAAGACATGGTCAGAGTGCAAAGACACGCCAGCGCGCAAGGCCCTTACCCACAGCTACTCCGATCTACTAAGACTGCTTAAAGCCCTGTCTATGGAGCGAGAGTCTGATCAAGCCGCCGACCGCCACGCGCACCTCAACTACGCGCAGTACAACGCTGAAGCCGAACTGTTTACTGGCGAAGGCAAAGGAGAAGGCAAAGGCGGTGGCAAAGGAAAAGGAAAGGGTCAAGGGCGAGGCGCTGGCAAGGGCAAAGGTGGAAGAGGCTGGCAATGGACGCAAGAGCATCCTCCATCTGCTTTCAAGGTTACCATCTACTGCGAATACTGTGGAAAAAGAAACCACGCAGCGTCGAACTGTTGGAAGAAGCAAAAGGATGACAAGAAACAACAAGAAGACTGAAATGCACAACAGCAAGCACCACAGCAAGGTCAACCGGTTAACTGCAAGCCGGCCGCGCAGCAATTTCCGAAGCCTGCGCCGAAGCCTGCACCTGCACCGACGCCAGCACCAAATCCCGCTCTTACGGCAGCAGTACCTGAAGAGCAAGGAAGCAACAAAAAGAAGAGGAAGCTGTTTCCATGGAGAAGTACCTTCTCAAGCAGTGCAAGAAGCACGGGACTCGACTCAAGACCCTTCAGGCCGCACAGAAGTAGAGGGGTGGAACCTCGGGAAAGAGGCTCTACGCGTGCCTGGTCTCAATGGGGGAGCAAAAGTATCATGGGTTACTCGACACGGGCGCCAGTAACAGCTTAGTGGCGGAGAGACTGGTGGAGCAAGGCCAGACGCAAATGGGTGAAATTTTCGGAGTCAAGGTTGGCAACGGAGCTGTACAGCTGACAAGTGGAGGGACAGAAGGAGTTGTTCACTTGGGAGAAGAGGACATCCCCTTCTCGGTCGCCACCCTCGACACCGACGCGTTTGACGTGATCCTGGGAAATGACTTCTTTGAAGCCAACCCGCACATCAAGTACCTCTCCCTGCAAGCATCCCACCATTTACTGGTTCAGAGACATGGGCAACTCGTGGAAGTCGCACTGAACGAGGACACCACACCAAGGCCCTCCGTGCAGGTCATCCAAGGTCTGTCGCTCAATTTAGGCGCAGACATGAAGCTCGAAGGTATGGTGGCCCCCCACGCGCAGCTCGCCCGTACTCAGAACTACAAACTTTCGACGGAGATGAAGAGACAAGGGTTTGCAGATTTATCTTCCGAAGAAGATCCGATTGGTTCAGACTTCATTGAGCTATTCGCTTCGAAGCAGAACGCGGACTCACAATTTTACTGCAACCGCAAGGACAACTCCGCCTTTTGGTACCATTGGGGGTGGCTACAAAGGTGGAACCAGTTGTACGCAAATCCGAGGTTCTCCCAACTCTTAAGAGTTCTGGTCAAGGTGGCGATCAACCGAGCGCGCTTAGTTTTAATAGTACCAGAAGGGAAGAAATGAGTAAGTAAAGGAGCGAAGTGGAAAGAACTCCTCGAAAGACTGACCATCTCGAGGATCATTTTACCCGACCTGCCGATGTACAGCCAAGATGGGAGTGAAGAAATTTTAACGAAGCCTTCCTGGCGAACATGTCTCTATCTACTGGACGGGGATACCAAACCCGTACCGATGGAAGAACTCGACCGGGAGGAGATACAGTGGATCACAAGGCAGAACAGGGGTTGGGGAAAAGCAAAGATGCTCTCCAAAATCCCCGATCACCCTGAGGTCAAATGGGAGGAACGAGAACCTGTCGTCAACGCTCTGACGCTTGACGTGGAAAGTGATAGCGAAGGAGAAGAGGAGGCCTGTGCAGCAAACACAGGAGACAACACCAGGGATCCGAGTGTGTCGACGATCCCGGTTCACAACTCCGAAGGGTACGAATCAGTGAAATGGGACGATTTGTTGGACGCACTAGTACTCGAAACCGAACCTGACATACCTCCGCAACGAGGACAACTCGATGACCAAGCCAAGTGCTTACTCGCCTTTGCGTGCATGGTGGCCGACAAGACGACCCACTCAGGGAAGAAGGATCCTCAGTGGGCGAAGTCCAGCAAGGACAGTTGGCCCATCGGGGAGCACGAGAAGGAGGATATAAAACAACTTCTCTTTCATCGCGTAGAACACCTACAAGAAAATCAGAAGAGAGAGCAATGGCGAGAAAAGAAACTGAAGCTTAAGATAAAATGGGGTAGGAGTGTCTGTATCCCTGAAAACCACGATGATCCGTCAGCCTGCACCTGCGAGTATCAAGGACCGTGATAGATGTCCCACGTGTGTCACTGCCACCAAGCGAGTACTCTAACTCTGCGAGAAGTGCGTGAACTACTGCAGAAATACGGCGATCAGAGCGCGAAAGAACATACTCACTGCTGCGACGAGTGTCACGGAAGTCTCGACCTCTGTCCATTCCACCAAGTGGATCCTGACGAGATCAGAGAAGTACTTACACTCAAGCAGGAGTTTGGGCAAAGCAATCTGGCGGCTTCTGAGGATTTTAAGAACAAGATCCAAGAACACGATCTCCAAGTCGCTGAAGTCCTCGCAAGGTACGAAGAAGCCTTCGGACCTTTACCACCTCCCGAGTCAAGCAAGAAACTGGTCAGAATGGACTTAGAGTTGAAGCCCGAGTACCAGGACCAGCAGATTACTTCGAGAGAATACCCCTGCTCTAAGAAGGACCAGGACAAGACCATGAGGCAAGTCCTGGAGCTGGTGGAAGCGGGGTTGTGCGAAGCCTACAAGGACACGGAAATCCCTGAGCACTGCTCGCCGTGTTTCTTGGTGGCCAAACCTGGATCGACAGCGAAAAGGCTAGTCGTCAACTATCGCAAGCTGAACAAAACGATCAGACTGCACGCCGGCAGTCTCCCTGTGATGGAAAACACCATCGAAAATGCCACGTCGTGCAAGTTCAAGTCCAAGATGCACAAAAGATCAGGGTTCTGGCAAGTCGATTTGACGGAGTGTGCCAAGGAGTTGATGGCGTTTCGGACACCAAACGGAAGGGTGTTCCGATGGCTGGTCATGCCCTTTGGTATCGCCAACGCCCCCGCGCTGTTCCAGGAGTTGATGAACCAGGTGCTCACCATCCTCAAGCAGCAACCCGCAGTCCAGGCGTTGCTCGAACGAGCAGCGGTTGCCGAAGCTCACATTGACGATGTGCTGCTAGGCACGAACTGGATCGAGGACCACCTGCTGTTGCTGTCGGAGTTTTTTGACGTGTGTGTGGAGCAGAATCTCCGTATTAAACTGGAGAAATGCGAATTCCTCAAAACTGAGCTGGAGTACCTTGGATTCCGAGTGGGAGACGGTCACTGGGGACCGTTTGAGGACAAACTGGAGCCACTGATGGACTTTACGGTCGATGGAGTCAAGGGGAAAGCCGAAGGATTCAAGAACATGGGACAATTTAACGGTGGTTGCAACTTCTACAGGCGCCAGGTGAGGAATTTCACTGAGTTCTCGGCTATACTGACCGACCTCATCAAAGACAACACCCCTTGGAAATGGACAGACGAGGAGAAAAACAAGTTGGAGGAACTGAAGGAGGAAATCTGCAAAGCAATACCTCTGGGAGTGCCGCGACCGAAATGAGGGATTGTCTTCGTCTCGGACGGTTCGAACGTGGGCGGAGGCGGTACACTCTTTCAATGGCAAGCGCTCCGACCTGAACAGTGTCACGAAATCGGAGAAAGGCTCAAAACACAAGGAGTGAACCGAGATGGCAGTTTGAAGCATTCGTACAACGAGGACGAATGGAGACTTGTTCCACTTGGACATTGGAATTGGAAGTGGAATGCAGCGCGCTCCAAGTACCAAACGTACGAGCACGAACTGTTGGGAGGGGTACTGGTCCTCGCCAGTCAACAGAGGATCATTGGTAACAACCCAGTTACCTGGCTCTGTGATCAGGATTCGGTCAAGTACTTTTTGGACTCACCGCCCCCCGAACAGAAGCGACTACGGCGATGGTGGGTGTTCCTATCCCAACTAGGACTAGCCGTTCACCACATCCAAGGACTCAAAAAAGGCCTGAGCGATTACCTGCGCCGCCAGTCGTTCGATGAACTCTTTGGGCAATCTTCCGGAGAAATGGCAAAGGACGCGTTCGCCAAGATGGATGTGCAGCTCGACCTGTTCATGAAGACCACACAACCGCAGAACGGATGGGGAAAGGAGGAACTGTTGAAGGATTACGCTGCAATTATGAAGCAACTGCAACCAGGGCAGGTCAAGCTGATCACCGACGAGCAGTGGGCAATGACTAAAGACGCGCTGTACAAGGAAGATCGAGTCTGTGTACCTGAATCCCATCTCGAGGAAACACGGTCAACGGTCATCCTGCAGTGCAGAGGTCCTTATGGTTCTTCGACCGCCACTTTCACTGCAACAAGAATGAGTCAGAGAAGAAGAGACTTATGACCGAAGTGACGAAGGACTGCCACTGCATCTTGGGAAAACCCAACAGTCAAGTCGATCGCGGAGAAATGGGAGACCTGCCCATACCTCATATGGTGAACTCTGTCGTGTACCTCGACTTCATGCACCTGCCCCACTATGCTGGGCACAACTTTGCGTTGATGGTCACGTGCGGGCTCTCCAGATTCGCGAGGGTCTTCCCTATGAACAAGAAGGCGGACAGCCAAAACGGTGCTGAAGACTTTGTTTGAAGAATGGATACAAGTCTATGGTTTACCGAAGGTCATCCACTCTGATCAGGACGTGCGCTTAACAGCAGCAGGCAACTGGTACCGGGGAGTACTGGAGACTCTTGGTTGCGAGATACAATTCGGTACGCCCTATCTACGCACCAAGAACGCAGTCTGCGAGAGGCAAATCTGCTCCTTCAAAACAGTGATGCGGATCCTCATGGCGCAGGAGAAGGGGAGGAACTGGTTGAGAGTCCTACCGTACGCAATATACCTGATGAACAACCAGGTGTCCACGCGTACTGGTTTCTCACCGCACGACCTCTTCTTCGGTCGTCTCGGTTTCCACATGGAGTTTCTGACGCCGCAGGACGCAAATCCTAAGGTGAAAGAGTGGATGGGGAAGCAAGCAACATTGGCAAGCAAGGCCAAAGAACTGCTTCAGAGGATCAGAGAACGTGAGAACACACGCAGCAACCGTGGGCGGCAACCTGTCGAATACCAAATCAAAGACATGGTACTCGTGCACCACAGGAGGTTACCGCGCTGGAAAAAGAACAATCTAGAGCTACCCTACTATGGTCCTTTTATGGTCACGGATGTGGGTCCTAGTTCGGTTAAAGTACGCGCAAGCCCGAGGTTTGGGGGAGAGATCGAAGTTGGCTTCCCTTTCCCCGAGAGGTACACCCTGATGGACGAGTACGACCTTGATTTGGAGGGTTTCGACCACGAAATGGCGGCTGAGGAGGATGAGCTCAACGACGATCAGGATGAGGACATGACGTCAGAGCTCGGCGGCGCGGACGACTCTGAAGGAGAAGGACAGCTGCCGGATATGGGCGCGAAGGAGATGAAGGCAAAGGGCTTTTACAAGGCGGAGGCTATTCTGCGTTCGAAGTACAGGCATGGCTGGAGATTCTTGGTCAAGTGGGAGGGTTACTCCATGGCAGAGGCAACGTGGGAACCCTACACGGCGTTTATTTTGGAACAAGGAAACGTGAGTTCGGTATTTCGGGACTACTGCCACGCCGACGAATTGCAGAAAGTGCTCAAACTAGCGGAGATCAAGAGCAAGAAGGAGCACGAAAAGCACAACAAGTAAGAACCTGAAGACTCTTCTCCCAAGGCAGCCAACTCCACGTCAACGTCCACGTCCACAAGCACGTCCACAGAGACCGTCTCGGAGCTTTCCTCATCCGACTCCGACATCAGCCCTATCCAGTCCACCGCTCCCGGCAGCCAACGAGGCTCACTCAGCTGGGCGCTATCCAGCTGAGCGTCTGCCAAGTACAGCCAAAGCCCATAAGAGTTGGGCATGACTCCCCAACGCCCGACAGGCTCCAGCTGGCGCCCAGGCCCAAAGAGGGCCTGGACGGGCAGGTGGGAGCGGGGGGAGGGGATGCGGGTGTGTCCGTGAGGGGAGGAGGGATCCGGGGAGGCGGAGTGCCCCAGAGGGAGAGTGGAGAGTTGTAGATTGACTCGAGAGTCGATGCAGGAGAGGGGGAGCGGAGAGATGCACCGGAAGTAGAAGAAGAAGAAGATGAAGGAGGTGGCATCGGTGGCGGGGCCAGAGCTGCAGGGAGCGGCACGCCTGCCGACTGAAGTGGCGATGGTACTGCTGGGGGTGCCGCTGCTGGCAATGGCAGCATCACGTGCAAGAAGGGCACGGGCTGCGACAAAGCCTGTCCACTGGGGGCGACGGGTGGAGGGGGAAGTATGGGGTAGGGTTTGGCTGGCTTGGGCTTGGGCTTGGGCTTTGGCTTGGGCACGCCTTTACCGGACGACTTTACCATGACTTCCTTGTAAAATGAGCTGTAAAACCATACAAGTCACGGCACTACTGTCAGCAGTAGGGTATTCCTTAAGGTGCCAGAACAGGAGTTTGCGCGCTCTAACCCCGGGGGGGGGGGGGCAACTCCGCAACCGACTGTCGCGCACGAACTCAAGAACCCAAACCAACAGAAAGACCAGAAGAAAGAGAGAGAGCAAGACAGAGAAGAAGGGAAGAGAAGAGAGAGAGACACCGGGTGGGGGGAGATACAACAAAACATTTTATGAAACCCACGCTGAAAACAGCGAACTCCGCCAGCGAGGTTCTGGGTAGCTAGGGCGCCAGGTCACTGTAACCAGGGGTAGACGCCTACGCACCCAGGTACTAAGCGAACGGCCAACGCCAAGTGGGAATGGTGTACAGCAACATCCTTACCTCCTTGTGACATCCTTTTCACCTTGTGCAAATCAATCATTTCATTCACTTCCGACCAATGAGCGAATCAGCACGCGCACGCTGGCCTCCCTGAGCAGTACAACGGCCACCCTGGCAGTGCGGCGACTACACCCTGCCAATTGGATCAAAGGACGCTCGCACGATGACAGCGACTTTGTTAAACAAGCACTAAACCACGGCGCGCTCTGTGCGATGCTAACGAAGGTCCACCTCAGCAACTTGCCCGTACCAGCAGTACCTTTACTACCAGAGTGACGGAGGACGAGGGAGAGACGGATGAGTACCAAGTACCACTACTACAGCTACCTGCAGACTGACTACAAGAAGATCAACCTGACTGCCTACAGCGACAAGGATATCAATGCATGGAAATGGGTTCAACGCGTGGAATTCAAGGTAGGCGCTACGCAAAGTTGCTGAAAGACGTGTCAGACGCCACCACGCCTACGCAAAGAACAGATCATGGCGATGAAAGACGGCGCGCGCAAGCAGCTTGACTGAGCACGACCTCAAATGACACACGCAACTCACATGCGCCTTTCCAGAGCACCTAAGGTCTGACCACAAGCAAGACATGGGTCTAAGGATATGGCGCATGCATGTGTGAGCCCATCTAAGGGTTATACTTTTTGCGACGCACGCAAAGGACTTGCAGCGCTGCAGCGGGGGAGTTAGATGGACCCACTGAGGCTGTTCCTTTTTGAGAACATGCCTATTTATATGAGCATTCAGTTATTAAGCTGAACTCTGGTAGTGAAGTTTCTACTTTGAACCAGATCCAGATCCAGATTCCAGAATGAACAGCATGATGCTGCTAATCCAAGATTGTCCTGCATGAACAGTGAAGATGAACAGTAAATCAGAAGAATGATTGAAGATGATGGTGACAGGCAGATTCTCAGAGGTCTAATTGTTCATAATCAGATCATGATGCAGAAATGACATGATGGGTCATGATGGGGCACATGAATGGAATTCAGTGGCACCATGATGGCCAGTCCTACTGAGTGGGCAGTCCAAGAGATAAAGGTCAGAACTGAACTTAGGTGATAGTAAAACCCCCAGAAACCACAGAAGACATATCTTTTACATGTATTTTATGCTCTAAAGACGTGTGCATATTTTTCGGTCTTTGTTTAGCCTTTTATGCCATGGACCTACAATCAGTGGTGGACTTTCATCAGCAGGTTTCATCCTGAATTTTTGCTTTCTGCTAAGGTGTAAGGCAGAAATTCTTCTTGCGGGGCCCCTGCAACATTCTTTGCTATCTACCCCAACACGTACATAGCAGACTTTGCCAAGAACGGAAATGTAATTTTCCCCACAAGCCAGCAGTTTGTTCTGTCAGGTCTGGTCATAGGGTTGTGTTCTTTCTATGCAATGCTATAATTTTAGTTGACGGTGTGAATCGACGGTTGTGGTACTGATGAGTGTAAGCCGCGCAAATCACGCGCGCGCATTGGCCAGAGCACAGGAGTTGTACATCTCCATCGAGTGCTTGCCAGAAGTTGCGTTTTTCTGACATTAAATTCGTACCACTGAGGTGTTAAATCATTGATTTTCAACTGTGCATCATCAGCATCATTTGTGTTGTTTAGGCCGCAATGGGTTACTTCTGAACTCGCTCTGATGGCAAGTTCTTCTGGGACGATTTGGACCTGTGGATCTGTGGACCTCATGTTTACTGTTGTGCCTCCGGTTGAGAAGGGTCATCGTCGAGAAGTCCAGAGGAGTGAAAATATGAGGATGACGAAAATTTGGATTTAAAAAAAAAACAAGATGTGTTCTGTGGTTTTGAGGAGTGGGCGGAGTTTCGCAAGGATGGAGGAGTCAAAATATTTACAAGTTTTCAAAACTTTAACAAGTTCAGAAGTCCCACCACGTCGTCGCTTTCGCCGCCGTGGATCTTACTTGAGCGCAGCTCAGCAGCCCAAGGGTGTTGGCCGAGCCCCTTTTGTTCTTTTCCTATCCAGTTCGTTGCATATTGCCGCAAACACCGTCAAGTTTGGAAATTCGTTGTTAGTGCTGTTTAGACCTTACTCATGGACGCCGTCAAGCTAAATTGGTCGCGCCAAGGGTTCACGTGGATGATGCCAAGCTAAATTCGTCGCGCCAAGGTTCCTCGTGGACGCCCCCAGACTAAATTCGTCGCGCCAAAGTTCCTCGTGGACGCCGCCAAGCTAAATTCGTTGCGCCAAGGTTCCTCGTGGAAGCCGCCAAGCTAAATTCGTCGCGCCAAAGTTCCTCGTGGACGCCGCGAAGCTAAACTCGTCGCGCCAAGGTTCCTCGTGGACGCTGCCGAGCTAAATTCGTCGCACCAAAGTTCCTCGTGGACGCCGCCAAGCTGAATTCGTTGCGCCAAGGTTCTTTTCCAACGCCGCCAAGCTAAATTTGTCGCGCCAAAGTTCCTTTCCAATGCCGCCAAGCCAGATTTTTTGCTGACACGCGCTAGGTCTGTGGACCAGCGTTGTTTTTCACTTGGTCTCCGTATGTGCTTTTGGGCAGTGCTGCTAAATGCACTGTTGGCCCCGCTGTTGTATGGCTTTTAATTTATTTGACGCTGTTCTACTGATAGTACTTTCCAAGTTCCCGGCATTGTGTGTGTAGGTCCTGCGTCCCTATTCCCAGGAATGTAGGCTAAATTTGATGTGAATGTGAAACTGACTTTGGTACAGTCAGTAGTTTTTGCAATAAAAAGTACATCAGTTGGTCAGTTTTCTTATATTGATATATGGGCTTGCCTTGTTTTTTTGAATCAAGTTTGTTTTTTATGTTTTCCCTGTGCGTAGTCAATTGTGTACAGGTTTGTGGGAAAAAGACAGTTATGGATGTTTGGGTTATCACAAAAGTGAAAGAGTGACCCACACATTAAAGATAACACTTTAAACCACCTTTGGGGTCCCAAAGATGCAGTGAGCGTTTAGTAAAATGACAGTTTTTGCATACATTTCCTTGTTTTCTTGGAAGGCCTAGTGTACCCCTGTCCCCCTGTTCTAGTATCCAGGTGGTGTAAAAGGCATTGTCACCTGGGGGTGTTGGGTTATGGTGACAGTGACACCCGGTATATGTGTGAGTGTGTGAGTATAGTGCCAAATTGGGCCGTGCGTCAATCCCTTCCCGCGGGAATTTCCATTGCCCACATGTTAACTTCTACCCCCCAAACGAAGTCCAGGGTGTTTGTTTGCCCTTCGGATGTGTGTGTGCCACATTTTATCGACACACCACCATTGGCGAAGGCTTGAGGTATCTCTTGAGGCCAACCGGAGTTGAGGCAACCTGTAACTGCTGCATGGTGGGGGATCTTTCTTGTAACTGCGAAGCGTGTAGCCTTGATGCCCCAGGGGTCGTAACGCCCGACACTGCCCCTGATATCTCCGAACCCAACTGACCCTCTTCAGACCCATATCCAGCCTCTGGGAGCGACGTATGTGAAGAACTTGTAAGTCCATTGAACTCCATGGTGGAATATGAATAATCAGAAAACCCGGTCTACAAAAATGGAGCAGACATAGAATCTCAATGCGCATTCATCGCACATAATGACACAACGTGAAATCGGTCGAAATAATTTAAATAAATCTGATTGGGAAATCACGAAAGACAAATGTGACTCGACGCGCGCTCACAGGCGACATCTGGCGGCGAACGGAAAACATGAAAACAAGCTCACAAGTTACTGCACTAGTGTACATCTGAGAATCATTAAAATACTGATCACATTGATGTATAATCTGAGTGCTGTCACAGCTGCCGTTACACTCCTCCTCTGAAAACATACGCCAGTATGTCAGGCTGGGTCAAGTGAAGTGAAAGAAACGGCTAAAGTGACCAAAAACCAACTACTCTGTGGCAAAATGTGAGAAATTGAGCTGGATTGAGCAAAATTGTGCTGAGATCTGTGTTTCGCGATGGCCATCGACTTGAATGAAACGCATAGGTACCTCAGGGCACACAGAAATAGCTTCGTTCAAGCTCGAAAATTCGAAAATAGAAAGTCTGGGTGAAGAATGTACATGCATGATCAAGATCCATGATCCATGATGAAATCAGGATCTGACATCCCACTGCCAGAAAACAGAAAACGAGTGTCGCCATGTCGTCGAGCGTCCAAAAAATAGGGTATCCCTTCATGGAGTCCAAGATGTGTGAAACTGGTCGGTGTCATTTGCAGTCATGAGACCAGATGCCAGATTATGGTACAAAATGTGGCTGAATTGAGACCAAAATCAGTGAATCGCACACGGATTGAGGGCAGTAAGCCAATATAGGTCCAATTCATTGTCGATAGATACTGTGTGTTGTGCTGAACGGAAATTCAGTTCTCATTCATAGCCGATCCAGGTCAAATCCTCATGATGATGATGAATCCCATGATGGAAGTCCAATCATGCAAGAGTAATGATAGCCAAGAAAACCCAGTGCGTGCACCACACTGTCAGTATCGTCTCCAGGACTTCATGTTTAATCCAGTATGGGCCAGAAGGGGTAATTGACTCATTATAGTCCCAGCATGTATAAGCATCCAGTGCTTGGTACCAGGAATTTGCCAAAATTGAGCTGATTCTGAGGGGGATTCCAACACAATCTACAGATGAACAGCGAGTCAACACAAGTAAGAACACCATCGTTGTCACTTGGTCTATATAAGCCCTTTCACAGCGGTCAATTGAAAAACAAACCAACAGTCTCAATGTAAGAGCTGATTGAAATGACATTCTCAGCAGATCCGTCAAACACATGTAATGCATTAGACTCAGTCATGTGCCAGAATCTCTGTAATGAGCACGAACTCGAACGAGTCCTTCCCAAGGCGAGTAGAGGCTTCCAGTCGACAGCAAAACACGAGAGTGTCGTCGTGGTTGAGGATAGAGGCCTTTTGGAACTTCCGATGGAAATCATCTACAATGAAGTACATGATTCACATGATGACCATGATGGGAATGATGGATGGAATGACCAGGATGACCCCAGAATGTCCCATCATCTGTTCATCGAACCACATAGACGATGCGTCAGGACTGTTTTGTCCCCGTGCCAAGGGTATATGTAGACCGTAAACCTTTTCGAAAGTTTCGGCGAGTTAAATTCTGATCAGATCTTGTCTCGAATGGATTCCGCCACGATTGGAGCTACTTCTTGAGCGTGTAAGTGTTCCTTGGTGACACAATCTTTGATCAGCGAGAGCTCACGGTCAATCTCAGGGTGCCTCTTCAGGAACTTGATGAAAGTGTCCGTATACCCATGGATAAAACTTGAAGCTGGCTCCCATTTGTCTTCTTCTGGACCGAATCTTTTCCATCTGCACAGAAAGTACCACTTGTTTCGAGCATTTTTCTTGTAATCAAGGATCTTCTCCAACTCGAAACTGCTGGTGACCATCTTCCTATTGCTCAGGTACTTCGAAGTCCAATAGAGAGGCTTGAACCTTCCCTTGGGGCAGTGTACTTCGGCCTTCAAACAGTCACGGGGTACTTCTTGATGTCTGCCCGGTTCAACATGAATGTTGAATGTAGTCTCACTTAGTTGACCACTGACTTGGAATGGGCCATCCCACAAAGGTAACAATTTGTTGTCGTCCTTCAGGGTCTCGTCTGACTTACGAAGCCAAACTTGCTGGCCTTTCACGAAGGGTTTTCCTTGCGTTCTCGACTTATTTTTGAAATTCAACCAATCTGCTTGACTCTCCACTTTGGCTTGGATCCATTTGGACTCTAAATCCTTGATGCTTCCAAACCATTGCGAGGCTTCGTAGCACTGCCTTGGATGATACATCACTGGTCCTGGACCCATTTTCTCACGACCAAAAACAAGCTCATTCGGACTTAATCCAGTGTAATTCTTGGTCCGATGGTATCTCCTCAGGACACAGTAAATTGTCTCCAACCAATTGTAGTATTTTTCAGTCGCGGGGAATTTTCTCAGAATGTTGATAAGAATTCTTCCAGCGCGTTCAGCAGGGAGGGCTCGATGGTCGTAGACTTGGGCACGAAGGTGATGCACTCCCAATAGAGCACACATGTTCTCCCACCAAGTCCCAATGAACTCCTTCCCACTGTCCGTCAGAATTTCACTGGGAACATCCCAGTTACTCATCCACTGACTTGCAGTCCACTTGGCAGCCATCTCAGAGGTGAGATGCTTCGTGTTGCAAGGGAGGACCTGGATGTAGCCACTGTGGCGGTATTGAATTAACAAAACCCCATCGATTGGCTTCCTCGTGTAGAGACATTCCTCTTGGATTTGTCCGAACTCGAAGACATCTGCCGTCACCTTGTCGAACAACCTCTCAGGAATTGGTAATCCCTTCAGTAATCCTTCTGCCTTTTGATTCTTAGGGATGGTCGCCTGACATTGCTTGCATCTTTTGGCAACTCGCTCACAGGCACTCTTGAGGTCCCGTGTATACACTCTGTGTCGTAGCTCCTGCTCCAGAACACAGGAGTGTCCGTGGGATGTCTCATTCTGATGCCCATGTTTGACATATTGGTCAATTAGACAATCAGGAACACAAATCTGTCCTTGCCAAAATAACTTGTCGCCTTGGATTTTGAAATCAGACGTCTCTTCAGAGTCGTAAGGCTTGTCCCCTTTCAACTTGTGGTATACAGACCCAAAGAACCTGTCCTCCTTGTACATCTTCGTCCAATCCACATAGAGGAAGGAAGTTTCCTTGTCCTTTTGTTGTGGAGGGAGCGTGGATTTCGCTTTGGATCTTGTCACTGGAAACACATTAAGGACTGGCAGCGAACACTCAGAGTCAGACTTAACCCTTTCAGTCTGATCTGCCTTGGTAATCTCCTTGCATCTGACCAATTCAACCTCCATCCGATTTTGAATCGAACATTGAAGACAATGTTTCTTGATCAGTGCTTGTTCCTCCTTATCAAACTCGATCACTTCGGCTTTATCCGTCGCTGTCCCATGAAAACTCACTTCAGAGTAAGCCTCTGAGGCTGGGTAGGCCCAGCGACTCAGGGCGTCCGCCACTGTATTGTAGCGACCCGGAATGTCACATGGAGATCAAATCTGCTGAGAGTTTCATGCCAACAGCCTCTCCTCCCAGCTGGTCAACCAGGGGTATCCACATGTTCTGTCCTCCAGCTCTCCAGTGACTTGTGGTCAGTCAGTACCTCAACGCGATGGCCCAGGATCCAACCTTCATAACGCCGTAAGGCACAAAGGATTGCGTAGGCTTCTTGTTCCCTTGGACCCCAGTTTCGCTGTCTTGTTGTAAGCTTGCGAGACCAGAAAGCCAGAGGATGATGGTGACCTTCGTCATCGACTTGTTCAATCGTAGCACCAATGGCGTAACGACTGGTGTCTGTACGAATATAAAAAGGTCTTCCATCCAACCACGGAGTCTTTAATGTAACCACATTTGCCAGTGCTTCCTTGAGACCAGTAAAGGCTTCTCCACATTCTGGCGTCCACTTGAGCTTGACTTGAGATCCCTTCTTTCCTTGTATTTTGCCAACCTTGAGTAACTCTGTCAATGGACCAGAGAACTTGGCGTAGAGAGCAAGGAACTCGTGGTAATAATTGCAGCAGCCTAAAAAGGCACGAAGCTGCGTGATGGTTTTAGGCCTTTCCCATAGCTGCAGGGCAGCCATTTTCCCTGGGGCCGGTTTTCTTGTCCCATCCTCCAAGACGGAGGCACAAAATTCCACACTCTGGAGGAACATTTTGCCCCTCTTGGGTCCACACACGAGCTTCTCTTGTCGAAGGACTTCGAGAACTTTTCGGACTTGTTCTTCGTGCAACTTCAGGCACTCATCAAAGTTGTTTCCCAACGGCGTGGCAATTAAAAGGTCGTCAATGTAGATGCTGCAGAATTCTTGTAACTCGAGAGACTTGTGCTTCTGAAAAAAAATAGTCTCCATCATCTTCTGGAACATCGACGGCGCATTTTTCAGACCCATCGGCAGTACAGTCCACTGGACAGTGCCACAGGGCGTGCACATTGCCGTCAAATGCCTATCCTCCTTTCGAAGTGGCATTTGGTGAGAGCCATGGCGCAAATCCAACACAGTAAAGAGCTTACCTTTGGCTCTCGCGGCGATCTCCTTCTCGATTAAAGGAAGGGGATGCGCGTCTGGTACCGTGGCGGCATTCAGGGCTCTGTAATCCACCACTAGACGCCAAGCATCTATGCTGGATTGGTCAGCAGGTGGGAGTTTTGGGACAGTAAATGGTGCTGAACACCACTCAGAACTCATGCAGCCCTCCAACCAACCAAACTCATAGAGATTGCGCTCAATAATCTTTCGCAGGGCGACTGCTTTGGTGCCGTGAAGGTAGAATGGACGTTGTTTGTGCACTTTTGAGCCTTGGATTATCTCAATCTTGGCTTTCCCATCTTCACATCGAATTGGGGGGTTTTTCCACAACTTCCCACTCAGCACGTCATCTTTATAATCTTCGAACACTGCGTCCCTTCTTGCAACTATCTTGTCTCCGTCGACCTGATTCCCACATTTAATCACCGACATAATGTCTACCAATTTGCGAATCGTTGGTCGTGGTCTCATATTCTTGGCCGCTTCATTCCTAACTTCTTCGTCGCATTGTTGGCGAATGAAGCTCACCTGAGCTCGCTCCTCCGTGGGATCCCACCAATCAAGGGGGTCCACGAATGTCTTGAAGGGATTGTCGGACGAATTCAGCTGCATTCCTGTCAATTCAGGTGAAAATCTTGGAAATTTGTCGTCATCCTTGCTTGAACTCTTGACATTTTTGGCTTGATTCTTGTCTGATGGGGACGAATTGGAATGGATGGAGGCGTTCTCTTGAGGGACGCCGATTGTCCTTCCCTCCTTCCGCGACGTTACGTCGGGATTCCGCTCTCGATCGTCTTCATCCACCTCAATTTCGTCGATTCTCGAGGAATTTCAGATGACCTCTTCTGGTCCCATTTCACTGTCATCTTGCCAGTAATCTCCCAGATTCCCGTCAACTAAGCACGCCAACGTGCTCTACGAACGCTGTGGCAAAGGCTTGCCATTGTCTTCGCAATACAGCTTCACTCCCTTGTGAGGTAGCTCGACAATGTCGATTGAAATGTCCATAATGTCCTTGAACCAAGATTGTCTTGGCCAGTTGGGGACAATTAAAATCGCCTTTGCGCCGGATTGCTTCAGCTTCTGCTCCACACGAGGAAAAATGTCGAAGGGCGGATTGATCCAAAGAGGTTCAGACCAGTCCTCACTCCAGGCATCGTCGTAGAACTTCGGAAATCTTTTATTCTTTTTGTTTGCAAAAGCATCAACTTGCGGACAAAAATTGTGGTTCCTTTCGAAATAATCCACCTGAATGTCCCGCCATTTGTCGACTACACGATAGCAAACTGACTTCCACTTCTTGCAGTTCAATGATTCTACCTTTCCTACGTCGAATTCTTCTTGGTTCCCTGTCCATTCCTGCCCATCTTGCTGAATATGCAGCTTATTTCGCTCCTTGCATTGGTGTATACTCTTGGTATATCACCTAGGATTTTATGAGGTACCGGAATCCCGTAACTGAACCGTCCAAAAACTGCCGCGATCGTGATTTACGGCCCGCCGCAACCCAATTTTGCCGAGGTTTTGGTGATTTGTGCCAAATCTGTGCGCACCTGCCCCGATTTAGATAGCGCAATCGGTGAAATATGACGTTATCTAGCTGCTGTATTGAAATCACGTCGATTGCATTACCGGATGTCCAGATAAACCCCAAATACGCCCATTTTTGCCCATTTTTGCCACTTTCGGGCCATAAACCGTCATTTTGATGATGTCCTTGTGGTATCATGAGATTTCAAATTGATCAAGTTTGTCCCTAGTGCCCTGTGAGGCTGGGCAAGCAATGATTTGTGCCCGTGCCTGCCCTTTACCCAAGATAATAATCCGGAGGGTTCCAAAAAACGCCCAAAACAGCTATATTTGCACTTTTGAACACAGAAATGTTGATTAAAGTGATACGGCCGTGCTTTCGTGTGATTTCGAATTGATCACGTTTGTCCCCTGTGCTACGTGACGCTTGGCAAGCAATGATTTGTGCCCGTGCATGCCCTTTACTCAAGGTTATGGCCCGGAGGGTGCCAAAAAAGGCCCCAAACAGCTATATTTGCACTTTTGAACACACAAATGTTGATTAAAGTGATACGGTCGCGCTTTCGTGTGATTTCAAATTGATGAAATGTGTCCCGAGTGCTAGGTGAGGCTTGGCAAGCAACACTTTGTGACCGTGCATGCCCTTTACTCAAGGTTATGGCCTGCAGGGTGCCAAAAAAGGCCCCAAACAGCTATATTTGCACTTTTGAACACAACAATGTTGATTAGAATGATACGGTCGCGCTTTCGTGTGATTTCAAATTGATGAAATGTGTCCCTAGTGCTAGGTGAGGCTTGGCAAGCAATGATTTGTGCCCGTGCATGCCCTTTACCCAAGATAATAATCCGGAGGGTGCCCAAAAACGCCCAAAACAGCTATATTTGCACTTTTGAACACATAAATGTTGATTAAAGTGATACGGAAAATATCCTCTTTATGGTATAAGTTGACAAAAAAAGTAGCATTTCTGACTGTAGCTGGTTTTGGGATTTTTGGACCCCATAAAATCCTAGGTGTGGGTGCAGATAATACAAGTCGGACGGGTCGCTGGTCGACGGATCCTGGAGGAAGCATGTCCTGTGTCCCATGGGCGACACAGGGTGAGCGTGAAGCCATGGTTGACCCAAGAATAAATCATACTTTATGCTGGCTTCATAGAATTTTCCAGCAAACCACTCCTCCGTGACCGTCTCCTCCACGCTCCACACAGATTGTTTCACCAATCTGACCGCCAATTCTGCCTCTCTGTCGCCACCGTCAAGGCGATGTCCGCTCACTCCCTTCAGCTGGACAGGTGTCGAGGACATCTTCGCCTGGTCCTCCTGCAGAAAGCCTTTCCTCACCAGATTGACCTCTGAACCATTGTCAATCAGACATTTGGCAAGTTTAACCTTACCATCTGTCCTCCTGACCTGGATCCAGCAGACAAACTGGCGCTGCTTGCCCCGCCGGACAGCGCTGAGGACCCAGGCAGGGTACAGGAAGCCGGAGGAACGCGCTAGCTGGTCCCAGCAGCGTCCATCCACCGCCCCAACTACCCTGATGGGCTTTGTCTCCTGCCACTCAACCCCAGTGTTGAGAATTGGGTCAAGTTGGCTTCCCTATTGCCATTCTTCTTCAACGTTCGGCTGCACGTCCTGTACTTGTCCCTCCTCAACCCATTCTTCTCCTGCTTCAACGGCATTGACTCCTTTTCCACGTCCACGACCACCAAATGACTTTCCACCACCACCTTTCTTACCTCCTTGGCCTTTGTTGTTGGGGGTGTTGGAATTGGGGTTGGATTCGTTGGATCTGCCCTTGCCTCGACCTCCAGTATCCTTGTTGTTGCCGAAGGTCTTGTTTGCTGGCGTCTCCGTATACAGGGGGTTGCCATTCACCTTGGAATCATCTTGATTCCCGGATTTTCCTTGTCCCTTTCCACTCTTTTCGCCAGATTTTCCACAAGATTTTCCACCAGCATCGGTCCATCTTGAGCCGCTTGGATCTCTGCCTTGCTGCGAGTAATCTTTTGGTGTCCAGTCTCTGTTCTTTCCTTTGGACTGCCCTTTACCCTTTCCCCTTCCATGCTGGTCAGCATCTCGTGCTCCATCCTCCCTGGGGGTTTTTGGGGAGAATTACCCTTTGCATCCATTTTGGACTGAATTGTTTTGAGATCTGAGGGTGTCCACCTGTGATCTGCGGTCGTGTGAGTCTCGGCACGACCTTCCTTCCCAAGGGCAATGCACACGGAGCATCTTTTCTCACCAATGGCAATGACCTTGCCTCCGAAGCCTTGTGCATCCTCTGACTTCTGGCGTTCTAAGTTTGCACACTTTTCAAGTTGGTCGCAGATCTGCTCGCCTCCATACGAGAAGCTCCACGGCCGCACCTTCAAAACTGTTCCCTTATACTTCACTTTTCCATCCACCATGCTACAGAAAAACTCCGACTGTTCAGAATCCTGGAAACCAACTCTCCATCTGCCCTGACGAATAGTGATGTCTTTCAATCCAGTAGCACTGATAGAGTGTAGCAACTCACGAACTGCCATTTTCCCCATAGTCTCCGGCAATCCTCGGACTTCAACCCAGTTGCCCAGGACTTTTTGATCCGCCTGAGAGTCCCTGATCATCTGCTTGGTCTCCGGCGTGAGCTTGCTCAGAATGATCTTCTTCATCTCGCCTTCAGAAAGTCCTTCTCCCGAGTTCTCCGCCTCTTGCACCAAAAACTCCCAATCTTGCCTTGCTATTTGGATCTCCTCAAGAAACAATTTCTTGATCGCTCTGAAGTTCTCGAGACGGTTCCTGTAATGATCTTCAGGGAGTCGAGAGCCTTTCTTTTTGAGACTTCAATACAGCTCTTCATAAGTCAGGGTCCTTGATTCTGC
The DNA here is from genome assembly GCA_964036045.1 of Eutreptiella sp. 'Long Island Sound 2002'. Classification (NCBI taxonomy): domain Eukaryota; phylum Euglenozoa; class Euglenophyceae; order Eutreptiales; family Eutreptiaceae; genus Eutreptiella; species Eutreptiella sp. 'Long Island Sound 2002'. The sequence continues at coordinate 161,382,156 of OZ038379.1, read as the reverse complement.
CTTTCCACATAAAGATTATATGTACTTTCCCTGAGTTTGCCAGTCAAACAGTCCATCAACCCGAGAATCCAGAGTTCCTTGTGGAGCTTCTCCGTCTGCAACCAGACCATGAACTGCCTCTCGAAGGACGCCCAGTAATTTGGGTGCCCTGAAAAACTTAGGCTGCTTCATTACTGAACCTCTGAGCCTCATGTGCAACGGATTGAGCAGGTGGTTCAGGTTGAAACCTGTGGAGGTGCCAACCAGATTGACGAAAACTGGGTTCACGGCGGCGCCTCCCATTGCCTGTGCTTGAGCAATTGCAGCCGCCAGCAACGCCTGGTCCACAGTAGGCTGTACAAACGGCGTTGATCCTGCTTGATGTAGCCTCATTTCCTTCAATTTCTTCTGCTTTTCTTTGATTTTGGCTTCGTTTCCTTTCTGCAGCCGGTCCTTCTACTTCAAGGCCATTGATCTCTCCTTCACGGTGGTCTTTGCCTTGCCATCAAAATCACCAACAGTACTTATCGACAGTACAGACCTTCCCGACGAAGATTCTCCTCCTTCGGTACCCAGATTGAACCCAATAGGACTTGTAAATCCAGTAGGGGAAATACCAGAATTTCCAGTAAAAGCTGGGTGTGAAAGAGTAAAAGCTGGGGGTGCCGGAGAATGTGGAACGCCGTAAGGCGTGGATGCAGGTGCAGCTGAGGAGGTAGGTGCTGGGTGACTTGCCATCGTAGGCGCTGGTCCACCGAGCCCAGTAGTGCTCAGATTTTGTACCAGATTGGTCAACTTCTCCAGCTTTTGCTCCATCTCCTTCCACTTGCTGTCGTCATTCCTCTTTTTCTCCTTGGCGGCCTTCTTCAGCTCCTTCACCCTGTCTTCCAGCGACGAAATCTGGCGTCGACAGGAGCAGTCCTTGGCACACTCACCACAGCATGGGCATCTTGTACCCTTCCCTTTGCTTCTTACCTCGTCGACCCAAGTGTCAAAACTGGAGGTAGAGCTGGGGAGTTTGGACAATTGCTCCCTGGAGAGGTGAGAATGTGTCGAATCACACCTCATTTCGTCGACCTCTTCGTCGTTCGGACCCCAGGCGACCGACGGACCAGCGTGCGGATGCACATTCTGGCGTCTCTCCTCGGCAATGATGGCCATTTGCACCATCACGGCAGCCTGGTGGTCGAACTGGTCCATCAACTCTTCCCAGTCCTCTTGTTCCTGCAATGTGGCGTCGAATCGCAGGCGGCCACTGTCCCTGATGAACTGGCACGACGCCCTGAACCAGTCCCTCAGGCGGCCTCGATATTGTGTTCAAAAGTGCAAATATAGCTGTTTGGGGCCTTTTTTGGCACCCTCCAGGCCATAACCTTGAGTAAAGGGCATGCACGGTCACAAATTGTTGCTTGCCAAGCCTCACCTAGCACTAGGGACACATTTCATGAATTTGAAATCACACGAAAGCGCGACCGTATCACTTTAATCAACATTTGTGTGTTCAAAAGTGCAAATATAGCTGTTTGGGGCCTTTTTTGGCACCCTCCGGGCCATAACCTTGAGTAAAGGGCATGCACGGGCACCAATCATTGCTTGCCAAGCGTCACGTAGCACGAGGGACAAACGTGATCAATTTGAAATCACACGAAAGCACGGCCGTATCACTTTAATCAACATTTATGTGTTCAAAAGTGCAAATATAGCTGTTTTGGGCGTTTTTTGGAACCCTCCGGATTATTATCTTGGGTAAAGGGCAGGCACGGGCACAAATCATTGCTTGCCTAGCCTCACAGGGCATCAGGGACAAACTTGATCAATTTGAAATCTCATGACACCACAAGGACATCATCAAAATGACGGTTTATGGCCCGAAAGTGGCAAAAATGGGCAAAAATGGTCGTATTTTGGGTTTATCTGGACATCCGGTAATGCAATCGACGTGATTTCAATACAGCAACTAGATAACGTCGTATTTCACCGATTGCGCTATCTAAATCGGGGCAGATGCGCACAGATTTGGCACAAATCACCAAAACCTCGGCAAAATCCGGTTGCGGCGGGCCGTAAATCACGATCGCGGCAGTTTTTGGACGGTTCAGTTACGGGATTCCGGTACCTCATAAAATCCTAGGTGTCCGCCAGTAGCCAATTCTGGCGGTGCAAGAACTCCTGATTCCAGATTTCCTGGAATTGGTTTTCCCAGTATTCACCAGAAAACTCATCCATTCCAGTATTGGATGGCTCTCCTTCGCTGCTGCTGTCTTCAAGATCAGGCAAAGCGTAAGAGCTGGAACCAGGTTCACTCGAGGAGGGAGATTCTCGACCGGGTTTAAGGTTGGGTGGGGCGTTCACACAACAATCAGCACAAGTATGAACTACAGGCCAATGTCTATGGCCACAGTAAGGACACTCAGAAGGTTGATCCTCGGTCTGCTGGGGAGATGCCACGAATGTAACCTCAGGGGGAACACGCAGTGACCCAGAACGAGTAATAGCCCCGCTAAAGTCCGATGATCTCAAGGTGTCCGTGGAGATTCCAGAAGCAGAGTCATGATTTGCTCTGCTACCATGTAACCGCTGCATAGTGGCGGATCTTTCTTGTAACTGCGAAGCCTGTAGCCTTGATGCCCCAGGGGTCCTAACGCCCGACACTGCCCCTGATATCTCCGAACCCAACTGACCCTCTTCAGACCCATATCCAGCCTCTTGGAGCGACGTATGCGAAGCACTTGTAAGTCCATTGAACTCCATGGTGGAATATGAATAGTACGAAGACCCGGTCTACAAAAATGGAGCAGACATAGAATCTCAATGCGCATTCATCGCACATACTGACACAACGTGAAATCATTCGAAATAATTTAAATAAATCCGATTGGGAAATCACGAAAGACAAATGCGACTCGACGCGCGCTCACAGGCGACATCTGGCGGCGAACGGAAAACATGAAAACAAGCGGAAAATTTACTGCACTAATGTACACCTGAGAATCATCTAAATTCTGATCACATTGATGCATAATCTGAGTGCTGTCACTGCTGCCGTTACACAACCACTACCAGTACTTTTGAAGTATGCTGAGTGGTTATGGGGGTCGTGTGGAAACCGGTTGGTGGGATAGTGCATGGGCTATAGCCGGATGGCACCCCAGAGCACGCGACACTGTATTTTACGGTTACCCGCCCCATAGCTACAGTTGCAGGGTCGATAGACCAATGGGTGCCAGAGGGTGTGGGTTGGTCCCCCAGCCCCGAAAGCCAGGCCAAGGCGAACACCTTGACCTGGACGCTGAGGTAGTTGGTCTGCTGAATTATGTATTCATTCTCTATGCAGTCCCCTGTTGTATTGCAGGGACTTGCAGTGCGGCGAGGCCACCATGGTGGGTTGTGTGGGGTGTTCGTGTGTGTATGGCAGCCGTGGTGTGCAGTGCATAGTGACTAGATATTAGAAGGTCACAGAGATATTCTGAGATACAGGTCGAGGTATGTATATTATCTGTTGTTTAACTATGGGCGCAGTGAGTCTGGATGACTCAAATCTGTGGTGCACGACTACCTTTTTCCTTGTTATTGCTATGAATTTTCATCATTCATCATATGGTAATGGGACAACAATGAAATTGTCCCAGATAGTCCCATGCGATTTGCCATGGCAGGGCACTGCAGAGCCCAGACCTGCCACTGGTGTGGGTCTTTTGGGGACAACGGGGCATTTTCCAGATGCCCCTGACCTTCGGATGCGACATGCATCCCTGAGGGGCTGGCACTGTTGGTGGGGGGTACTGAAGTGTCTTGTTTTGTTTTATTTTCCACTCTTTTGGTTGGATGGTTGGTGAACTGCGGGCCAGTGTGTCAAATTGTCATTATTTTCGCCAAAACACCCACCCGCAGCACTGCAGCCCTTGGCTGGGTGTTTTGAGCTGGGGGTGGGGGTGTAATTTTCCCCACAAGCTAGCAGTTTGTTCTGTCAGGTCAGGTCATAGGGTTGTGGTCTTTGTATGCAATGCTATTATTTTAGTTGATGGTGTGAATCGACGGTTGTGGTACTGATGAGTGTAAGCCGCGCAAATCTCGCCCGCGCATTGGCCAGAGCTCAGGAGTTGTACATCTCGATCGAGTGCTGGCCAGATGTTGCGTTTTTCTGAGATTAAATTCGTACCACTGAAGTGTTAAATCATTGATTTTAAACTGTGCATCATGAGCATCACTTGTGTTTTTCAGGCCGCAATGGGTTACTTCTGAACTGGCTCTGATGGCGAGTTCTTCTGGGTCGATTTGGACCTGTGGATCTGTGGACCTCATGTTTACTGTTGTGCCTCCGTTTGAGAAAGGTCATCGTCGAGAAGTCCAGAGGAGTGAAAATATGAGGATGACGAAAATTTGGACTTAAAAAAAAATCAAGATGTGTTCTGTGGTATTGAGGAGTGAGCGGAGTTTCGCAAGGATGGAGGAGTCAAAATATTTACAAGTTTTCAAAACTTTAACAGCAAACTCGTTTTTGGTCCCAAAAATAACCCCTTTCCTGCAAATAGAACACATTGTACAGAAATTTGTTTTTTGACAGATCTGGGGACTATTTGACTACTCCGGCAATGGTCACTGCAATGTCATGTGCTTTGGATGCAGTTTTCACTCACTGAAATCATATCCCTGCAGCTGTGCATCATTGTGATTCCGAAAATGTTTTTTGTCATAGAATTCCGAAACACATGCACAAAGGTTTGAGCACTGCAAAAATGCGGAGTACATCCACAGGTGATGTGCGAAGCGGCAGTGCATAGTGCATGAACTGTTCGACTCGTTGAAATGCCCGTGGCAGAAACTGTGACGGGCTGCAAAAGAAAAGTATATCAACACAAACAGAGAGGACAAAGACATTCAAACTGCATTCAAACAGTGACAGGCTGTTGCACATTGGACCATTTCTGCAGTGGGGGCCACTGCTTGCATTTCTGGCGGTATTGCATGATCAACGGTCAATTGCCAGATTTTTCCAGGGAGCTGTGTGGCTCCCACGTATCATGTGCTGGCCCATTGCCCGCCCAACGCACACAGTAGCAGAAGCTTTTACCGCGTGTGCAAATGTCCACTATCTTGGCTGGAAAAAACAGTTCCTCGCTCTGTTCACTGTCAGAGTGTTCACCATCTGACTGCTGACCTGCAGATACAACAGACTTTTCACTGCCGCTGTCAGAATGGCTGTCACTGACTGCAGAAATAGACTGGGGTAGGGGAACGCTGTCAACGCTACCCTCTAACTGAAGTGCCTGTACCTGTTCAAGCAGTCCAGGCTTTGTTTTGGCACATCGTAGGCCGCGGGCAATCAGCAGTGCCGGCAAATGCTTGCAGCTTAACTGTGAAAGTCGCGTACCTGTGCAAAGCCCCCACACGTGCCATTAACAGCCCCCTTCCTAGCTGCAAACTGCCGGCCACAATCCGGGTCGCAGCAAAACAATGCCACAAAATGGCGCGAAGGGGAATCAACAAGCAGAATGAGAGCCATATAATGCTGAAATATGGCCAAACTATGGGAAATGCACCTTGAGGTCACCAAGGACTATAAATGGTAAAATTAAGAAAAAACCGGAACCTAGCCTCCTAAGGGAAAGGCCTCCGTGATACCATCGTAGACCTCGTCCTCTGACGAGCCCGCCAACACGCCCAAGGCCAGCACGTCTGGATCCCCCCCATCGATTGGGGCCAGGCCCTGACACACGACATCGACACCAACGTCACACGTTGAGGGACCACACGCCTACAACGAGCCCCAGCGGAGAGGGACCACCCAGCAGACCCGAACCAACTGGAACGGGGGAAACAGTCACCGCACCAACCCGGGACACCGCCCTCCGCGCCGCCGGCCTCCGCACCCCCGACGACGACCTCTCCCAGCCCACCTGCAGATAGCGACCACCCCCCGCCAGAGGTCCGCCGTACAGTCCTTGAGCGCGGGCATTACTACGTAGTGGCCGCCTCAGCAACATCGCCCCGCCCACAATGGCTCGTCAAAGGGACCGACACCATGCTCGCCCAAGAGGGTCGCCCCACCGGGGGCAGTAGGGGACCCGACCACCCCGCACAAAGTCCTCAGGGGCGCCTTCCAGCCGGGGGAGAAATCCCCGGCCCACGCACTGGCCCAAATAACCTCGGGGCGCGCGGGCTACCACCTGGGACTGGGCTATGCTCTGCCTGACCCAGTGAATCAAGCGCCGCTGGCCGTCCACAGGGACCGTGCCCGTGATCTGGGCCATCCTCACCGCCCACAGACAAGTCGAGGCAGGCCCAGACACGCGGACAGACCCCCCCCCCAGGCCGCAAGACCCCCTGACCTGCGGATACCACGCAATCCACAGGGTCCTCGGCCGCATGGACCTTAGCCCGGCACTACGATACCCTCTTCCCACCACTGACCAAGAGGTGCACCAAATACGCATACTCATCTGCGAAATACTTGCTGCGGCAGCAGAAGACGGCTAGCTTCTCCTCCTAACCGCCCGGCCTATGAGTGACCACACAGGCGCGCCGCTGCAAGCGGACACATACACCGACACAACACATGCGACCCCAGCCCCACACCCCCCCTCACAATCCCCGCCCCTGCCCCTCCCTCCCCAGTCTCCACCCGGTGGCGAACACACGCCCACCAACGCGCGCAGCCCCAGACCCGCGACACGGGCCTCCCCCAACCCGGCCAATTACCAACACCCGCCTCCCACAGACCCTCCCGCCGAAAACCTCTCACCGGCCCCCACACCCAGCAACCCACACTCACCCGTCACGGGGAGCCCCACGCCCCACAGCACACCCAACCCGCCCAGTGACGCGCACATACACCCCGCACACGGCGCAGAAACCCCAGGCCCAACCCCCCCGGCCCCCGAATGCAGCCCAAGCGAACTGTTCCCCCCCGCGGACAGCAACCCACACACCCTCACGCATTGCAGGAGCTCAGCCCAGCCGAGCCCAGAAGGCGGAGACCGCAGCGCCGCGCCTCCCTAGCCCACCGCTGCCAACCAGATGGGCCCGCCCGGCCGCCAGGTCACAGCTGAGCCCCCCCAGCCACCCGCCGCCAAACCGCGGCCCAAGGACATGTGCTCCATCCCCCCCGCCGTTGCCGCGGCGGAGGCCGCCGCGGCCCGCAAAGCGGCACCCGCCCGCATGGCAGCGCAACCCACATCCCCCAAAACCACCACTTCCTCCTCGTCCTCATCCTCGTGGACGTCCTCCACCTCCTCCTCCGACCCCCCCCTTGCCGATGAGCTCATCCACAAAGCGACGGCCAAAGCCAAAGCTGCAGCCGCACGCCAAGTTGCTGGAGGCCCCCGGACCCCCACACAGGCAACCCAGGCAGCCCGGCAGCACGCCGCGAACCCCCCCCACCAAGCACCGGTGCCCTCGCACCTCCGGGACGAGGCTTTCCTCAACTCCGAACCGGAGCCCAACCCAAGACCCAACCCCAAACAGAAACCGGAACCCAAACAACAACAGCGCCACCACCAACAACAACATCACCAACACCACACAGCCCGAAAAGCCACATAAAGTACAACAACAGCAGAAGCGACCCCGCCCTTCCCCAAACCCTGACCCAAATGCAAGCCGGGACCCCCCACCCACCACATCCCGAGCTCTGCTCCCCCAGGAGAGAGTCGCCACCACAGAGGCGGCCACCCAACACGACCCCGTCCAAACCCTGGTCAACATCCCCATCTCCAAGGGTCCCGTCATCCCCCCCCCATAAACCAGCACCACCGCCGGCCAGACCGAACCGGGGACGTGGGACCTCTCAACCGCGGTCGCTGTTAAGCCCGGCCGCCAACGCGCCCCCACTACCCACCAAGCCGTACGGACGAGGGGCTGCAAAATATGCCCGACCTCCAAGCTCCACCGGAACGCCAAGGGTTCCTCAGGGCATACCCGCAGCACCATCACCACCACTACCAGCGCCACCGCCACCAACACCCACACCACCACCACCACCACCACCACCACAACCACTACCACTGCCCACCGCCCTACCCCACCGGGCCGCAACCCCCAATGCATGAGCAGCATCAGCGCATGGGCTGCAGAACCACCCATCGGGCGCTCCAGCCCACTACCCTGCCTACCACCAGGGGCTGCCCCCCCCATACCAAGAACCATATCCGCCCGGCAAGCACGTCCACGCCGAGGGGGCCCACCAGGCCCGCCCCCAGGTAGGTAGGTAGGTATCTTCGGGAGCTCGGGATGCCTCCTTTGACAATGCAGGAAGAAGGTCTTACCAAGGGGACGTCTTGTCCCTCCCACTGCCCTAGTTCAGCTGCCTCTTAAGCCGCTCCTGCAGGTGCTTGGGAAGGCAGTGTCGCGGCCACCCGGTCCAGGTGTCCCGGATGGGAGGGTGTCCCCACATGTGTCCATTGGTAGGGCCACCCGGGACAGCCACCAACGCCACCGCACCCCTACGAGGCAGATCCATGGGGAGTGGGGGACTTCTCCCCCCCCCCCTCCCAGTACCAGGCGGCACCACGCGAGGACCCCCAGGGCCCCGCCGACGCCTCTTGACTGGCCCGACTCGCCCCGCGACAAGGCCCGGTCCCGCAAACGGCGGCGCTTCCCTCCCCCCCACGCAGCACACCCGCCCCCGGCTCTCACGCTCCCCACAGCGCCACCGCGCCTCAACCGCTCACTCGCGCCGCTCCCGCTCCCCGAGGCGCAGCTGGGACCCCCCCAGGGCCCCGCTCCCGCAGCTCGTGCTCGTCAGGTTGCCGCCACGCACGCCACCGCGGTCCCATGTCCGCGTCTCCCTCTCCCCACGAACAGCACAGCGCTTTCCGTTCCCCGCGCCGCCCATACGCATCATCCACCCTCAGCCCTCGCCACCACCGCTCCCGCGCCCCCGGGCGCTTCCACGCCCACCACTGCCGTCCAATGTCCAGGTCCTCCTCCCCCCATGAACAGCACCGAGCTTCCCGTTCCCCGCGCCGCCCGTACGCATCCCCCACCTCCAGCCCCGCCAGCGCCGCTTCATGACCTCGAGCTCGGAGCCCTTCCCCACCCAGGCCCCCGCCCACCTCGCCTGGTAATCTACCCGTGCCTTGCTGGGGCTCCGCCGCTGGGTGAAGTCAGCCGGCGGAGCGGCAAGGCGAGAAGGGCTGCACATGGTGCACACCTTCGAGGAGATCCGCACCCGCATCCCCGCCGCCCCCAACGAGGCTGCCCCGGAGGCCGCCATGCCCATGCCATGCCAGGGCTCCAGACCATCCACCCCCAGGCATAGGCCACCGGCGCCCCACAGGCCCCCCCCTCACCCCACCACCACCACAGCAGGAAGGGAAAGGGCAAGGGCAAGGGAAGGGCAAGGAAGGGGAAAGGACAGCCCAGCAAGGGGGCGACGAGAGGCCCAAGGTAGCAGGCAGGCGCCCACATGGACAGGGCACCTGGTGCGACACAACACGGGGGCAAGAAACCATCAACTGGCCAGGAAGGGGACGGACCAGGGGCCGGGCACAGAGGGAGAGGGCGCAACGACGGACACCAGGCCACGCTCACAGGAGGGGCACGCCACAACAGAAAGAACAGCACCGCCTCACCCCCAGCCGACACCGGGCGACGCCCGGAGGCGCACGCCCGCCAAGACGCGCCGCCGAAGCACAGACCAGACGCCGCACGAACGGCACCGGCTCACGCCCACCGACCACCGGACCCCGCACAGGGGAAAGAGCGCACACCCACTCGGGGAGAAAAGGCTACCCCCATCGGCGGAGCTGCCAAGAACACCGCCGCACAGCCTGCAACCACGCCCTCGTTGCCAGGCGACGACCCCAGCCGCAGCACGAGCCACCACACCAGCAACAACACAGGCACCAGAAGAGGAAGAGGACACGGCCGCGACACCCAGGACTAGGGGCAAGGACGCCCAGAGGACACGAGACCAAGCCACAGGCCTCTAGGGAGGGCAACCCCGCGGACACCCGCCTGACTCACCATCCCGAATGGCACACCCGGACCCCCGCAGCACCGATCCAACAAGCCACACCACACCTAACCGCGCCCCCCAGCCGCCAGCCAGCCACATAACCTCGGTCTGCGTCCCGCACCACGAAACAGGCCAATCTAACCAGCGCCGTCCCCAACCGACGCCCCAACGGCAATTAAAAGGGCCCACCACACACCACCGCACAGCGGTACATGGCACAACACGAGGCAACACGGCACACCGCACCGCAGCGCACCGCCGTGCAACGCACCACGATAAAGCACCCTACTACACGACACACCACAACCGGGGAGCGGCGCGGCACAGCACGGCACAGCCAGCCACGCCACGGCACGACAGACCACGGCACGACACAGCGCGGCACGGCACAACAGAGCAGAGCACACCGCGACAGAGCACAGACCAGCACAGCGCAGCACGGCAGGGCACGGGAGGACACAGTACAGCGCACTAAAGCACGCCACAGCACCAAATCAAGGGACACTAACCGTGGCTCTAACCCTAGCGAGCCGCCGCACGCCCTGGGAGGGGAGGAGACGCACCCAAAACGGTGGGACAACGCCACAGCAACCCGCTGCACACCGGCAAGGACCCACCGCAAGCCCGGCAACGACGGCGACGGCCCGCCCACACAAGCCGCCATCAGAAAGGTAAAGCCGGCACCACAAAGGCGGAGGAACACAGAAAAGCCCAGCCCCCTTAACGCAGGACCTCACGATACCGCCTGGCGCAACCGCCCAGCCAGCAGAGCCAGAACCCAACCCGACAGGAAAGGCCACCAGCCCAAGCGTGTACATAAAACACCCAACCCATGGGGCCGGGGCACGGCCCAGCCAATTCCAAGCACCAACAGCAACCCGGTTAGCCACACCGAATGCCGACCAGTGCGTGCACCAGCCCAGGGAAGGCAAAGGGAGGAACAGGCAGACCGCCCGCAGGAAAGAAAAAAAGGGGGAAACAAACAAAAAGGACAGACAAAATACAAAGGGGGGGCGAACAAGAGGCAGAGACACAGCCACAAAGCCGCGCACCCACACCACAAGAGGCGGGCAAACCCCCAAGCCAGGCAACACCGAAGGCAACACCCACGCCCCCGCCTGAAAGAACACCGGGGCACCGACCTGCCGAACCCGACCACACCCAGCCAAGAGCAGCGTCCCACCGGAAGGAAGAACACCCCGGACGGGCTGGCACACACCCCACTGGGAAAGTGGCGGGCGGCAAAAAAAAAAAGACAAGGGCGCAGCCCAAACCAATAAGGAAGGGGGGACGGAGACCAAGAGACCCAAGACCAGGACAGGCAGCTGCGGACACCACGAAGCCACGCCACAACAGGGCCGAGAACCACACCCCCTCCCGTAGCAAGAAAAAAAAAACAAAAAATCAAAAGGGGAGGGGCCGGCAAAGCCCACCAACGGCAACCCCCGCACACCCCCACGCCACAGGCAGCCCGACCAGAAGGTGGCCGGAAACGGACGCGGCGCACGCGGGAGGCCACAGGCCCGAACACCAAAGCCGGAAAAAAGCAGAGTGCAGGCAAAATCCGAACCCACACACACACACCACAAACCCCAGCCAGGAAAGGCGGATCGCGACCAAAACGCTTGTCCGAACACACACACCCTAGACCCCAGCCAGGTGTGGCAAGGTTTCCGCTGAACCCAACCCCAAACACACGCACCACGTAACCCAGCAAGAAATGGCGGGGCAAAGACGAAACCCGAGCCGGAGCACACGCACCCTAGACCCCGGCCAGGAATGGCGGAGTCACCGCGGAACCAAAACCGAAACACAAATACCACACCACAATAGGAAACCGAGTGTCAGTAGCCCGGGCACTAAGGCAGCCCATGCCATGCAGGTGACCCGGCCAAACGAGATCCGGAGACCGGGGGTAAGGCTGCATCATAAGGCCTGCGCTGCTTCCGGACTGGAGGCGGAGGGTGCGACACCCAAGCTTCTCGGACCCCCCAGTACCAAGAACATGCATGCATCCCTTGGGAACCGGATACGCCAGGAAGTCCGGTGAACCCCCAGGGTTTCGCCCAAAGGAGAGGACGTGCGCAAGCACGGCGGCACACCCTCCCGGCGAGACAAGTACGTGACGCTGGCGGCGATCAGCCCTCCCGGTGTTGCCCGGGGCCGCTTTGTCGGGGGCCACCAGTCAGGCCTAGCGGGATGTAAGTCGCCTCCTCTCTTCAAGCGCGGAGCCTCTTCCAGTTCGTCACAGCGGCAACGCCAGCGGTAACAATGGGGCGCTTCTCCACGACCGAGTGCACCTACCAACCTACCTACCTCCCTAGCCCTGAAAACCCTGCAGAAAACAAAGGCTCGTGTTTAGGCGATAAACTACTGGTGCAAAGCCGCCACACGTGCCATTCACAGCCCCCTTCTGAGCTGCAAATTGCCGGCCACAATCCCGGCCGCAGCTACCCAATGACACAAAATGGCGCGAAGGGGAATCAACAAGCAGAATGAGAGCCATACAATGCTGAAATATGGCCAAACAATGCCAAATGCACCTTGAGGTCACCAAAGACAATAAATGGAAAAATTACGAAAAAATGTTTTGTTCCAAAAATCTTTTTTTCGAAATTTTGGTTCCTACCCCAAATATATCATTTGGAAATCAGGTGGGAGCAGGAAGCAAACAAATGCCATGTTTGCATCTGGAATCAATTTTCCATGGGTGTAGGCACACACAAAATCCTCCAAATCAACGGTATGTCAAAAATATGGCCAAAACACGGGTTTTCGCGAGCTAACTACACCCTAAAAAACTTTTTAGGATGGTCTACCCGGGCTCGATGCTGCAAATGTAATGCAACAGAATCCACGTCTGCGACAGGCATGCAAAACAATTTTCGGGGGCCGGTCGGAATGTCCAAAGGTGCCACCGATTCGGAGAAAAGAAATTTTAAATTTGTACTAAAAATACCAGCATTTGTTACTAAAAATAGCGAGGCGAAAAATTGGGATCGCATAATGAGGCGGTCCTGGAAGGAAACCGACCTCACCAATGCAACAAGCGTGCAAAGATATGGTCGTGGACGTCGAGGAAAGACGAAGCGGGGTCAGTGGGGAGGAGTTCTAGAAAAAGAAATTGTGTTACTAAAAATAGAACAAATTTTCTAATAATAGAAAGTGGTGTTCTAGAAATAGAAGCAAGCATTGTTGGAAGAATAGGCCCCCACCGAGCACAATCAGCTGCTGCCATCGCGTCCAGCAACCTCAAAAGAGGAGCGGAAGCTCAAACAATATAAGTCTTCAGCGCGACAAGCCAAAATCTATCCCAAGTGCCCAGAGTGGTCGGCACACCGTGGAACAGGCACTTAAACACCCACAATATTACAAAGCAACAGCATGGTTGCACCAAGCAACCCAAATATAGGGGGGAAATGCAAATCAGGGCTGAGGTGTAACGGCAGCAGTGACAGCACTCAATTATACACTGATGCGATCAGAATTTCAATGATTCTCAGATGTACATTAGTGCAGTAAATTTTCCGCTTCATTTCATGTTTTCCGTTCGCCGCCAGATGTCGCCTGTGAGCGCGCGTCGAGTCGCATTTGTCTTTCGTGATTTCCCAATCGGATTTATTTAAATTATTTCGAATGATTTCACGTTATGTCATTATGTGCGATGAATGCGCATTGAGATTCTATGTCTGCTCCATTTTTGTAGACCGGGTTTTCGTACTCTTCATATTCCACCGTGGAGTTCAAAGGACTTACAAGTGCTTCGCATATGTCGCTCCCAGAGGCTGGATATGGGTCCGAAGAGGGTTATGTGGGTTCGGAGATATCAGGGGCAGTGTCGGGCGTTACGACCCCTGGGGCATCAAGGCTACAGGCTTCGCAGTTACAACAAAGATCAACCACTATGCAGCGGTTACATGGTAGCAGAGGAAATCATGACTCTGCTTCTGGAATCTCCACTGATACTCTGACATCATCGAACTTTAGCGGGGCTATCACTCGTAGAGAGTCACTGCGTGTTCCCCCTGAGGTTACATTCGTAGCATCTCCCCAGCGAACTGAAGATCAACCATCAGAGTGCCCTTACTGTGGCCATAGGCACTGGCCTGGAGTTCATACTTGTGCTGATTGTTGTGTGAACGCCCCACCCAACCTTAAACCCGGTCGAGAATCTCCCTCCCCGAGTGAACCTGGTTCCTCCTCTCAAGCTTTGCCTGATCTGGAAGACAGCAGCAGCGAAGGAGAGCAGTCTGGTACTGGAATTAGTGGTGATTACTGGGAAAACCACTTCCAGCAGATCTGGAATGAGGAATTCCTGCACCGGCAGAATTGGCTGCTGGCGGAGGCGGGCTATCGTGGCCGCCTGAGGGACTGGTTCCGGGCGTCGTGCCAGTTCCTCAGGGACAGCGGCCGGTCGAGATTCGACGCCCAGCTGCAGGAGCAAGAGGACTGGGAGGAGCTGATGGACCAGCTCGACCACCAGGCCGCCGTGATGGTGCAGATGGTCATCATCGCCGAGGAGAGACGGCAGAATGTGCATCCGCACGCTGGTCTGTCGGGCGCCTGGAGTCGGAACGACGACGACGTCGACGAGATGAGGTGTGATTCGACACATTCTCACCTCTCCAGGGAGCAACTGTCCAAGCTTCCTGACTCCAACTCCAGTGTTGACAGCTGGGTTGATGAAGTCAGAAGCAAAGGAAAAGGTACGAGATGCCCTTCCTGTGGCGAGTGCGCCAAGGACTGCTCCTGTCGAAGACAGATTTCGTCGCTGGAAACCAGGGTGAAGGAGGTGAAGAAGGCCGCCAAGGAGAAAAAGAGGGATGATGACAGCAAGTGGAAGGAGATGGAACAGAAGTTGGAGAAGCTTACAGATCTGGTACAAAATCTGAGCACTACTGGGCTCAGTAGACCAGCGCCTACGATGGCAAGCCACCAAGCACCTACCTCCTCAGCTGCACCCACATCCACGCCTTACGGCGTTCCACATTCTCCAGCACCCCCAGCTTTTACTGGCCACCATCCAGCTTTTACTGGAATTTCTGGTATCCCCCCTACTGGATTTACAAGTCCTATTGGGTTCAATCTGGGTACTGAAGGAGGAGAATCTTCGTCGGAGAGGTCTGTACTGTCTGTTGGTACTGTCGGAGATATTGATGGAGAAGCAAGGACCACCGTGAAGGAGCGATCAATGGCTTTGAAGAAGAAGGACCGGCAGCAGAAAGAAAACGAAGCCAAGATCAAAGAAAAGCAGAAGAAATTGAAGGAGATGGATCTGCATCAAGCACAACCAACGCCGTTCGTGCAGCCTACTGTGGACCAGGCGATGCTGGCGGCCGCAATTGCGCAGGCACAGGCGATGGGAGGCGCCGCTGTCAACCCGGTGTTCGTCAATCCGGTCGGCACAGCCACAAATTTCAACCTGAACCACTTGCTGGACCCCTTGCACATGAGGCTTCGAGGGTCAGTAATGAAGCAGCCGAAGTTCTCAGGGCACCCCAATTACTGGGCGTCCTTCGAGAGGCAGTTCATGGTGTGGCTGCAGACGGAGAAGCTGGACAAGGAACTCTCAATTCTTGGGTTGATGGACTGCTTGACTGGCAAACTCAGGGAAAGTACCGACAATCTTTATGTCGAAAGACAAAATCAAGGGAATCCCCTGACTTATGAGGAGCTGTACCGAAGTCTCAAGAAGAAAGGCTCTCGACTTCCTGAAGATCATTACAGAAACCGTCTGGAGAACTTCAGGGCGATCAAGAAATTGTTTCTGGAAGAAATTCAAATTGCAAGGCAAGATTGGGAGTTTTTGGTGAAAGAGGCGGAGAACTCTGGAGAAGGCCTTTCTGAAGGCGAAATGAAGAAGATCCTCCTGAGCAAGCTCACGCCGGAGACCAAGCAGAAGATCAGAGACTCTCAGGCGGACCAAAAAGTCCTGGGCAACTGGGTTGAAGTCCGAGGATTGCCAGAAACTATGGGAAAAATGGCTGTTCGTGAGTGGCTACACTCTATCAGTGCTACTGGATTGAAGGATATCACTATTCGTGAGGGCAGATGGAGAGTTGGTTTCCACGATTCTGAACAGTCGGAGTTTTTCTGCAGCATGGTGGATGGAAAATTGAAGTATAAGGGAACAGTTTTGAAGGTACGAATGTGGAGCTTCTCGTATGGAGTCGAGCAGATCTGGGACCAACTTGAAAAGTATGCAAACCTAGAACGCCAGAAGTCCCAGGATGCACATGGCTTCGGAGGCAAGGTCAACGCCGTTGGTGAGAAGGGATGCTCTGTGTGCATTGCCCTTGGAGAAGAAGGTCGAGCGGCGACTCACACGACCGCAGATCACAGATGGACGCCCTCAGATCTCAAGACAATTCAGTCCAAAATGGATGGAAAGGGAAATTCTCCCAAAAATCCCCAGCAGGATGGAGCACGAGATGCTGACCAGCATGGAAGGGGAAAGGGTAAAGGGCAGTCCAAAGGAAAGAACAGAGACTGGACACCAAAAGATTAGTCGCAGCAAGGCGGAGATCCAAGTGGCTCAAGATGGACTGATGCTGGTGGAAAATCTGGTGGAAAATCTGGTGAAAAAGGTGGCAAAGGCCAAGGAAAGTCCGGGAATCAAGATGATTCCAAGGTGAATGGCAACCCCCTGTACGCGGAGACGCCAGTGAACAAGACCTTCGGCAACAACAAGGATACTGGAGGTCGAGGCAAGGGCAGATCCAACGAATCCATCCCCAATTCCAACACCTCCAACAAGAAAGGCCAAGGAGGTAAGAAAGGTGATGTTGGAAAATCATTTGGTGGTCGTGGACGTGGAAAAGGAGTGAATGCTGTCGAAGCAGGAGAAGAATGGGTTGACGAAGGACAAGTACAGGACGTACAGCCGAACGAAGAAGAAGAATGGCAATAGGGAAGCCAACTTGACCCAAATCCCAACACTGGGGTTGAGTGGCAGGAGACAAAACCCATCAGGGTAGTTGGAGCGGTGGATGGACGCTGCTGGGACCGGCTGGCGCGCTCCTCCGGCCTCCTGTACCCTGCCTGGGTCCTCAGCGCTGTCCGGCGAGGCAAGCAGCGCCAGTTTGTCTGCTGGATACAGGTCAGAACGACGGATGGTAAGGTTAAACTTGCCAGATGTCTGATTGACAATGGTTCAGAAGTCAATCTGGTAAGAAAAGGCTTTCTGCAGGAGGATGAGGCGAAGATGTCCTCCACCCCTGTCCAGCTGGAGGGAGTCAGCGAACATCGCCTTGACGGTGGCGACAGAGAAGCAGAATTGGCGGTCAGATTGGTGAAACAATCTGTGTGGAGCGTGGAAGAGACGGTCACTGAGGAATGGTTCTCTGGAAAATTCTATGAAGCCAGTATAAAGTATGATTTATTCCTCGGTCAACCCTGGCTTCACGCACACCGTGTGTCGCCCATAGGACACAGGACATGCTTCCTCCAAGATCCGTCGACCAGCGACCCGTCTGACCTGTATTATCTGCACCCATATACCAAGAGTATCCACCAGTTCAAGGAGAGAAATAAGCTGCATTTTCAGCAAGATGGGCAGGAATGGACACGGAATCAAGAAGAATCCGACGAAAGAAAGGTGGAATCATTGAACTGCAAGAAGTGGAAGTCAGTTTGCTATCGAGTGGTCGACAAATGGCGGGACATTCTGGTGGATTATTTCGAAAAGAACCACAATTTTCGTCCTGAAGTTGATGCTTTTGCAAACAAAAAGAATAAAAGATTTCCGAAGTTCTACGACGATGCCTGGAGTGAGGACTGGTCTGGACCTTTGTGGATCAATCCGCCCGTCGACGTTTTTCCTCGTGTAGTGCAGAAGCTGAAGGCATCCGGCGCAAAGGCGATTTTAATTGTCCCCAATTGGCCAAGACAAGAGTGGTTCAAGGACATTATGGACATTTCAATCGACATTGTCGAGCTACCTCACAAGGGAGTGAAGCTGTATTGTGAAGACAATGGCAAGCCTTTGCCACAGCGTTCGTGGAGCACGTTGGCGTGCTTAGTTGACGGGAATCTGGGAGATTATTGGCAAGATGACAGTGAAATGGGAACAGAAGAGGTCATATCAAATTCCTCAAGAATCGAGGAAATTGAGATGGATGAAGACGATCGAGAGCGGAATCCCGACATATCGTCGCGGAAGGAGGGAAGGACAATCGGCGTCCCTCAAGAGAACGCCTCCATGCATTACAATTCGTCCTCATCAGACAAGAATCAAGCCAAAAAAGTCAAGATTTCAAGCAAGAATGAAGACAAATCTCCAAGAATCTCGCCTGAATTGACAGGAATGAAACTGAATCCGTCCGACCATCCCTTCAAGACATTCGTGGACCCCTTTCATTGGTGGGATCCCACGGAGGAGCGAGCTCAGGTGAGCTTCATCCGCCAGCAATGCGACGAAGAAGTTTGGAATGAAGTGGCCAAGAACATGAGACCACGACCAACAATTCGCAAATTGGTGGACATAATGTCGGTGATTAAATGTGGGAATCAGGTCGACGGAGACAAGATATCTGCAAGAAGGGACGCAGTGTTCGAAGATTATCAAGATGACGTGCTGAGTGGGAAGTTGTGGAAAAACCCGCCAATTCGATGTGAAAATGGGGAGGCCAAGATTGACATAATCGAAGGCTCAAAGGTGCACAAACAACGTCCATTCTATCTCCACGGCACCAAAGCAGATGCCCTGCGAAAGATTATTGAGCGCAATCTCTATGAGTTCGGTTGGTTGGAGGGCTGCATGAGTTCTGAGTGGTGTTCAGCACCATTTACTGTGCCAAAACCCCCACCTGCTGACCAATCCAGCATAGATGCTTGGCGTCTAGTGGTGGATTACAGAGCCCTGAATGCCGCCACGGTACCAGACGCGCATCCTCTTCCTCTAATCGAGAAGGAGATCGCCTCGAGACCCAAAGGCAAGCTCTTTACTGTGTTGGATTTGCGCCATGGCTTTCATCAGATGCCCCTTACAAAGGAGGACAGGCATTTGACGGCAATGTGCACGCCCTGTGGCACTGTCCAGTAGACTGTACTGCCGATGGGTCTGAAGAATGCGCCGTCGATGTTCCGGAAGATGATGGAGACTATTTTATTTCAGAAGCACAAGTCTCTGGAGTTACAAGAATTCTGCAGCATCTACATTGACGACCTTCTGATTGCCACGCCGTTGGGAAACAACTTTGATGAGTGCCTGAAGTTGCACGAAGAACAAGTTCGAAAAGTTCTCGAAGTCCTTCGACAAGAGAAGCTCGTGTGTGGACCCAAGAAGGGCAAGATGTTCCTCCAGAGTGTGGAATTTTGTGGCTCTGTCTTGGAAGATGGGACAAGAAGACCAGCCCCAGGAAAAATGGCTGCCCTGCAGCTCTGGGAAAGGCCTGAAACCATCACGCAGCTTCGTGCCTTTTTAGGCTGCTGCAATTACTACCACGAGTTCCTTCCTCTCTACGCCAAGTTCTCTGGTCCATTGACAGAGTTACTCAAGGTTGGCAAAATAGAAGGAAAGAAGGGATCTCAAGTCAAGCTCAAGTGGACGCCAGAATGTGAAGAAGCCTTTACTGGTCTCAAGGAAGCACTGGCAAATGTGGTTACATTAAAGACTCCGTGGTTGGATGGAAGACCTTTTTATATTCGTACAGACGCCAGTCGTTACGCCATTGGTGCTACGATCGAACAAGTCGATGACGAAGGTCACCATCATCCTCTGGCTTTCTGGTCTCGCAAGCTTACAACAAGACAGCGAAATTGGAGTCCAAGGGAACAAGAAGCCTACGCAATCCTTTGTGCCTTACGGCGTTATGAAGGTTGGATCTTGGGCCATCGCGTTGAGGTACTGACTGACCACAAGTCACTGGAGAGCTGGAGGACAGAACATGTGGATACCCCTGGTGGACCAGCTGGGAGAAAAGGCCGTTGGCATGAAACTCTCAGCAGATTTGACCTCCATGTGACTTACATTCCGGGTCGCTACAATACAGTGGCGGACGCCCTGAGTCGCTGGGCCTACCGGGCCTCAGAGGCTTACTCTGAAGTGAGTTTTCATGGGACAGCGACGGATAAAGCTGAAGTGATCGAGTTCGACAAAGAGGAACAAGCACTGATCAAGAAACATTGTCTCCGATGTTCGATTAAAATTCGGATGAAGGTGGATTTGGTCAGATGCAAGGAGATTACCAAGGCAGATCAGACTGCAGGAGTTAACTCTGACTCTGAATCGTCGCTGCCACTCCTGAATGTGTTTCCTACGACGAGATCCAAAGCGAAATCCACACTCCCTCCACAACAAAAGGACAAGGAAACTTCCTTCCTCTATGTGGATCGGACGAAGATGTACAAGGATGACAGGTTCTTTGGGTCTGTATACCACAAGTTGAAAGGGGACAAGCCTTACGACTCTGAAGAGACGTCTGATTTCAAGGCGACGAGTTATTTTGGCAAGGACGGATTTGTGTTCCTGATTGTCTGATTGACCAATATGTCAAACATTGGCATCGGAATGAGACAGCCCACACACATTCTCGTGTGCTGGGGCAGGAGTTACGCCACAGAGTGTACATAAGGGACCTCAAGAGTGCCTGTGAACGAGTTGCCAAAAGATGTAAGCAATGTCAGGCGACCATCCCTAAGAATCAAAAGGCAGAAGGACTACTGAAGGGATTACCAATTCCTGAGAGGTTGTTCGACAAGGTGACGGCGGATGTCTTCGAGTTGGGACAAATCCAAGAGGAATGTCTCTACACGAGGAAGCCTATCGATGGGGTTTTGTTAATTCAAGACCGCCACAGTGGCTACATCCAAGTCCTCCCTTGCAACACGAAGCATCTCAACTCTGAAATGGCTGCCAAGTGGACTGCAAGTCAGTGGATGAGTAACTGGGATGTTCCCAGTGAAATTCTGACGGACAGTGGAAAAGAGTTCATTGGGACTTGGTGGGAGAACATGTGTGCCCTATTGGGAGTTCATCACCTTCGTGCCCGAGTCTACGACCATCGAGCTCTCCCTGCTGAACGCGCTGGAAGAATTCTTATCAGCATTCTGAGGAAATTCCTGGCGACTGAAAAAGACTACAATTGGTTGGAGACAATTTACTGTGTCTTGAGAAGATACCATCGCACCAAGAATTACACTGGATTAAGTCCGAATGAGCTGGTTTTTGGTCGTGAGAAAATGGGTCCAGGACCAGTGATGTATCATCCAAGGCAGTGCTACGACGCCTCGCAATGGTTTGAGAAGATCAAGGATCTGGAGTCGAATTGGATCCAAGCCAAAGTGGAAAGTCAAGCAGATTGGTTGAATTTCAAAAATAAGTCAAGAACACACACCTATGATTTTAGCAGCTGTTTTTTCCCAAAATTCAAAATCATGCATTTTCAGAACCGCGATATCAAACTGTACACAGTAGTACTGTTGTTTTTATGTTTTCTCAAATTTTTATTAAAATTATGCTGTCGCTGAAGCTGGAGCCGCAGATAAACTGTCAGCAACTGCCGCGTACGCGAGTTTCAGATTCCCGACCGCCGTGCGCAATAGAAAATCGCCAAAAAGTCCACTTTTTTTCGCAGCTGGAAGCAAAGTAAAGGCATGAGCGTGTTCCCGAGATAAATACCTTGCTGCTGACCTAAAAAAATCCAGATTGGCAGGCACAGATTTGGAGAAATTCACGCTTCTCTACCCAAAAACCACTTTTTTACATGGTTTTAGGGTCTATGGAGGCCATATAGCGGGCCTTACAGGGCTGTAAGAGGTGGTATAGAGGTGATATATGAACAAATTGTCATCACCATTGGTAGAAGCCTACATGACAAGCGATGTTTTGCCTTTATTCTAGGCTATTCATCCCTTTCTCATGCACCATGGGGCCCAATATCCATATGGTTCATAGGTAGGGTTTTGATCACCTATCACCGTCCACACACATGTTTGGGGCTTGGGTTGGTATTGTATGCATTTGAATGATAAGAACTACATAAAATATGATAGTATGTGCATAAGAATGGGATGAAAGATGAAGATTTGAGGTGTTTTTGGCCCTATTCTGCACCTTTTGTGGTCCATTTCCATATGGTTCATAGGTAGGCTTTTGCGTGCCTATCACCGTACACACACATGTTTGGGGCTTAGGTTGTTATTGTAAGCATTTGTATGATAGGTCCCACATATGATATGATAGTATGTGCGTAAGAATGGGATGAACGATGAACATTTGAGGTGTTTTTGGCCCTATTTTGCACCGTTTGTGGTCCAATATCATTTTGGTTCATAGGTAGGGTTTTGATCACCTATCACCGTCCACACACATGTTTGGGGCTTGGGTTGGTATTGTATGCATTTGAATGATAATAACGACATAAAATATGATAGTATGTGCATACGAATGGGATGAACGATGTAGATTTGAGGTGTTTTTGGCCCGTTTTTGCACCTTTTGCGCTCCATATCCATATGGTTCATAGGTAGGGTTTTGATCACCTATCACCATCCACACACATGTTTGGGGCATAGGATGGTATTGTAAGCATTTGAATGCTGGGTAAGAAATAGAATATGATACTACGGGCACGAGCATGGGATGAACAATGTAGTTTTGAGGTGTTTTTGGCCCGTTTTTGCACCATTTGTGCTCCATATCCATATGGTTCATAGGTAGGGTTTTGATCACCTATCACCGTCCACACACATGTTTGGGGCTTGGGTTGGTATTGTATGCATTTGAATGATAGGAACTACATAAAATATGAGACTATGTGCATAAGAATGGGATGAAAGATGAACATTTGAGGTGTTTTTGGCCCTATTTTGCACCGTTTGTGGTCCATTTCCATATGGGTCATAGGTGGGCTTTTGCGTGCCTATCACCGTACACACACATGTTTGGGGCTTAGGTTGTTATTGTAAGCATTTGTATGATAGGTCCTACATATAATATGATAGTATGTGCATAAGAATGGGATGAACGATGAAGATTTGAGGTGTTTTTAGCCCTATTTTGCACCGTTTGTGATCCAATATCCATATGGTTCATAGGTAGGCTTGGAACTATTTGAGCCATTTGAGAATTTTCTTTCTCCGTGTGTCATCGTTGTACATAAAATATGATACTATGTGCATAAGAATGGGATGAGCGATGAACATTTGAGGTGTTTTTGGCCCTTTTTTGCACCGTTTCTGGTCCATTTCCATATGGTTCATACGTAAGCAACGATTGTCTTACTGCGTTCATGCCCTTGTTGCGTGCTTTTTGTGTGTATTATGCCTTCCTAGGTAGGGTGAGCAAAGGGTGAAAAGATAGTGAACTAAGGGTGAACGAATGGTCATGGGAGCATGCATGGCGACAAAATGTGATTTCCCTTTGGTACAACCCACAGGGCTAAGCAATGGCTCCTTCCAAGAAGAAAAAGGTTGTGATTCCAAAGCCTGACATGCCAGCCTTGGTGCCTGCCGATTGTCATATAGGCAAGGGGGACGTGGAAGATGGGGCGGAACAAGGAGAAGGCGGAGCATGGGAAAATTGCGAAAGTTTGGACCCGGAGCTAGAAAGGCTCCTTGCAGGGCATTGTGTTAAGGAAGACCAAAGTGTTGAAGTCGGGACCTTCAATTACATCAAATGTGGCATGTCCACCAATGTGCAAACCGGTGAAAAGCGGGTCTTGTTCTGGTACGGAATGCTGATTATACCGAAAAAAATACCGGAACCAAACAAGAACGACCTATGCATGAGGTTCCCAAATAATTACTTCTATTGGTTCAAACGCGCTGACGTCTTCCCAACCCTTCCTCTTGGATTGCCTGCCTTCTTCAACGATGGGTGTGACGTCCCGAGTGATGAAACATCCGAGTACGGCGAGGCACCTTCTGATGAGAGCTCGGAAAATGAAAGTAGTGATGATGAGGATGATGGTGACGATTGCGACAACTCGGAGGATGGCGCAAGTGGCACACCCAAAGCCAAAAAGGAAAAGAACAAGAAAACTAAACCAGAGCCCCCAAAGTTGAGGAAGTATACCAAAAAGAGTAGGTCACCCGATGTGTCTGAGGAAGCGTTGGCATCAAGAATAGCCGAAGCAACTGAGCATATGACGCGTATGGAGCTGTTTAAGCAGGCAAGTGCTTACTCAAAACATTATTTGATCAAACTCTGCGAGAACCTGTGTGTTAGCGGTATGAGTTCCAAAACGATACCAGAGATTCTTCGGGCGCTTGAGGACAGAAAAAAGACTGGAGGCTTCACAATCCAAAAGCTGTTTCCACCGCACAAACCGCAAGTGAGCTTCAAACCCATGGACATATCAATGAGCAGCATTCGACAGGCATCTATTGCTGTTCAATGCTTGTTGATGTTGTTGCTTGCGGTGCATTAAATGTTTGTGACTCACACATAGACCATCACCCCACCGCATGGGTGGCACAACCCGTGAATATCGCTGGCTGGGATTTGGGCCGGTGGGACACGCTTCATAGGCCAACAGTTCGGTGCTTTGTGTAACTTCGTGCCACTCAGGTTGAAAAGCCCAGAAAGGCAGAGAACCCATGTCCTCAGGAGCGCACCGAACGAGAGGAGGCAGAGAGGCGAGACAGAGCAGAAGAGGACAGAAAAAAGGCGGAGGCAGCGCACCGACCGAAGCAAGCGGATGAGGAGCAACAGGAAAAGGTAACGTTCCAAAGTTGTGCAGTTAGGGTCTTTCAATTCTGTGCATGCATATCGCGTTAATTTCTCTCCGACCGACCGAGATGGGATTTTGATTTTTGCATGTCCCCAGGAGCGCACCGAACCAGAAGAAGCGGAGACGCGAGACGGAGCACAAGAGGACATAAAAAAGGCGGAGGCGGCAAAGCGTCAAAAGCAAGCGGATGAGGAGCAAGAGCAAAAGGTAACCTTCCAGGAGCGCACACGGAATTCTGCAGTTACGCTCTCACGATTCTGTGCATACGTATCGTGTTCATTTCTTTCCAATTTACGGAGATCAGATTTTGATTTTTGCATGTCCCCAGGAGCGCACCGAACGAGAGGAGGCAGACAGAAAGAAGGCGGAGGCGGCAGAGCGTCAAAAGCAAGTGAATGAGGAGCAACAGCAAAAGGTAACCATGCAAATTTCTGCAGTACCGCTCTCTCTATTCTGTGCATACGTATCGTGTTCATTTCTTTCCAATTGACGGAGATCGGATTTTGTTTTTTGCATGTCGCCAGGAGCGCACCGAACGAGAGGAGGCGGACAGAAAGAAGGCGGAGGCGGCAAAGCGTCAAAAGCAAGTGGATGAGGAGCAACAGCAAAAGGTAACCATGCAAATTTCTGCAGTACCGCTCTCTCTATTCTGTGCATACGTATCGTGTTCATTTCTCTCCAATTGACGGAGATCGGATTTTGTTTTTTGCATGTCGCCAGGAGCGCACCGAACGAGAGGAGGCGGACAGAAAGAAGGCGGAGGCGGCAAAGCGTCAAAAGCAAGTGGATGAGGAGCAACAGCAAAAGGTAACCATGCAAATTTCTGCAGTACCGCTCTCTCGATTTTGTGCATACGTATGGTGTTAATTTCTTTCCAATCGACGGAGATCGGATTCTGTTTTTTGCATGTCGCCAGGAGCGCACTGAACGAGAGGAGGCGGACAGAAAGAAGGCGGAGGCGGCAAAGCGTCAAAAGCAAGTGGATGAGGAGCAACAGCAAAAGGTAACCATGCAAAGTTCTGCAGTAACGCTCTCTTGATTCTGTGCATACGTATCGAGTTCATTTCTTTCCAATTGACGGAGATAGGATTTTGTTTTTTGCATGTCCCCAGGAGCGCACCGAACGAGAGGAGGCGGACAGAAAGAAGGCGGAGGCGGCAAAGCGTCAAAAGCAAGGGGATGAGGAGCAACAGCAAAAGGTAACCATGCAAAGTTCTGCAGTAACGCTCTCTTGATTCTGTGCATACCTATCGTGTTCATTTCTTTCCAATTGACGGATATAGGATTTAGATTTTTGCATGTCCCCAGGAGCGCACTGAACGGGAGGAAGCAGAGAAGCGACACGAGAACCGCCAAGCGCAAAACGTCAACACGGCATCAGAGCGCAAGATCGAAAGCGAGGGTCCCGACATTATCGCTCTTCCACCGCCTCCACCATTCAGCCAAAAGCAAACAGAGCCTCTCAAAGTTTTTGCATTCCTGTCACTGTACCCCTCAGCAAAATGTAGGATGATCTGCCTGTCCAACGGCCACCACATCAGCAACTCTTCAAAGCCTTGGCAACAGAGAACAGGATCCATGCGAGGTTTCATTGGCGTCAAAAAGGACGCAGAGCTGCGGGGTTCTGACAGCGTCATGCAGGCAGCCATGTGCTCTTGCGAGCTCCAAATACAATGGTAGGGCGGTACTTGGGTGCAGGCACCAATCAGCGTTGTAGCAACTATTTCGCATACCACTCCACGTTGCTGTAGGCTGTTTTTTGATTTTCTTTTTCCTAAGATGGTAGAACCTTCCAGACCGGGACGGCCCAAACTGCCTGAATGGCAGCTTTCACAGAAATCTCTGGCCAACAGACGCAGCCTTGTGAGGTCGTATGCGAAGCAGTTGCATTGCGGGCACCTGATTGCGGAGCATGCAGTCAAGCGATCACTGAATCGAGACAGACTGAGGGCAAGACCGGCCACATTTGAGCAATTGAGGGATACCCTCATTGCAAAGTTTACGACCCATGATACATGGGAAGATTTCATTCGCGCGCGCAGAAATAATGATGGTAATGGTCAGGGGGTGTATAGGACAGGCGTGACCAAACTCATGCAGCTTTTGACAGCCGACATGGGGATTGCTACCACACCGGTAGGTGCGTACCTAGACCCGAGTACCGCCCTTCCACTGTATTTGGAGCTCGCAAGAGCACATGGCTGCCTGCATGACGCTGTCAGAACCCCGCAGCTCTGCGTTCTTTTTGACGCCAATGAAATGTATGGGCGCCGCAAATGCCAGGTGCTGAGCGTACATCTACCGCAAGCACGTCAGCCACACCAACTCCTTCTGCAACTTCCCCTTGCGAGATACCTGGACCAGGATGATCACATCACAACCTCGTCGCAGTTTGAGCGCATGGACCTGCTTCCTGCCCTTGAGAAGGCGTTGGAGAGCGGCTGGGGTGGTGAAAGCATGGAGCTGGTTTTTTCTCCTGATTATGCCGCCTACTACCGAACCACAGGGACGCCTCCACCAACAGCAGATTGCTGTTGTGTGGAGTGCTATGGTTCAAAAAAACTCTGGAAGCACCCTGATTGGATACGGCAGCCTTTGCGGGATTTTCACAACTACCCTTCACGCTGCGCTCCCTTCTTTCGCCTCATGAAATGTCGCCTCAACAGCGTGTATGATGTACACCACTGCAACAATCACGTGTTGGCAAACGGGGTGATCCACCCCCTGTGGTTCTGGACCAGAGCAAACCTGCCTGAGGAATACACTGTCCAATTGAAGACAATTTTGGAGAAACATTTTACGCGCTTTCCATACTACCCACCTTTCAAAGAAGCTATTGGCAAAAGGGACTGGTCACCCCCAAACATTGTCACGAAGGATATCCTGAAGGAGGATTCTTTTTGGAAAGCCCTAGCTGATCTGTTCCCACGAACGGCAAATGGTCTCACAGTCAAACGGAACGGTGAGGTTCTGCAGGACCCAATACACCGATATTTGAAACTGATGCGGATTCTGATGGTCCAGCTGAACAGCTGGAGTCCGGAGGGTGTTGACCAGCGTGATGACATGTGCCGTGAAGCACACCAGCTCTTTTGGGACCTCGGGTTTCCCCTGCGCCGGTTTGGAGTCCCAATTCATTACTTTCTGGAGCACTACACCCCCCGGCTACGCAAACATGGCAACCTCGTGGGCATGTCATCGGAGGGGGGCGAGCATGTCCACCAGCCCCACTCCAAGATGGTGCAAAAACGCCCCTCTCGCCCACGAGGGAAATGCCCAGTGGGGCTGATGGAGATCATGAAGCACGTTAGGCTCTGGTTGGGGCTGTGGAGGCAAGGCTGGCTGTCTCCAACTCTCTGGTACACGCATGAACCGAAATTGCCAGCTGACAATTAGCGGTATACCACCTTCTTGCCACCACATCCCTTGGCTTGTGATAGATTTACTATTTTTGGCCATTTCTTGCTAATATTGCCCATCTTTCATTGTTTATGGATTGGGGTAGATTTTGGAACGTATTCATGCTGATATTTTCAGTACCCCTCTGTATCTCTCTCCACTTCTGTCGTCCACAGGATCCATTGAAGAGAGCCAATGGGGTGCCGCTGGCGTTGATGAAGCCCCTGATTGACGCAATTCAAAAATTGGGCAGAAGTCTGTGGTACGACGTGACTGGGGGCTCAAGGGCCTGTGGAGTCCCTGCTGCTGACATCATCAAGCATCTTGAGCGGATCTGCCCTGTGCTCGGAATGGCTTGCCCCGGTGCTGCCCAAGTGATAACGCTCACAGATCGTCCGGTCCCCTGTCAGCTGGCTAACATGGAGAGCGTGCTAATGATTTGTCTTGTGTGCTTGGGCCGAGAGGCCAGTCATTTTTGCGTAATGCATACTCTTGACACAATTCAGTACAGCGCAGCCCCTCTGTCACTGTCACCAGGTGACACTTTGTTTCTGCCAGTTGAAAAGCACTGGATGCTGCCAAAGTTGTGTCCAGGCATTAATTTGTTTGCTGCTGTACCATTCTCGAATTCGCAAAATGCACCATTCGTGCCCGACGATAGCTGTTGGATCAGCAAACATTTACGGCCGTCCAGTGTGACCTGGAGTGACCTGCAGCACGGTGACACTGTGCAGATGTATGACGGCCTAAGCGATGCTTCGGTTCTGCTGCACACCCAATTGTTGTGGAGGCCCACTGTGCGTTGTCCCGCTCTGTCGCGAAAAGGGCAGCCCCTGTTCCCAGGCAGGTGGACAGTCCAGCTTGAACGGGGCGTCACTGTTTTAGTATTAGCCGTGATTCCTACCAATCCGGCTTCCTGGGATGTTGTCGGCGTCTGTGCATTTTGCTGTACGGCAGGGCAGGCAGACTTCAGATCCCTTCTACGGTTTTCAGAATCCAGCCTCAGAGAAATTGCCCTGGCTGACAAGCAGGGCTGTGAAGCAGGGAAGACCTGGATGGAAGGTTTGTATTCCGGGCACTGCATTTATTTCCAGTTTCCTCAGAGGTGTCAGTCCTGCGGTCCGCACCAGGCCAAGCGTGAACTGGCATATGAGGACAGTCGGCGGAGCACACGTCTCCCTGAGATCACAAACCTCAGTACCACAGCAGTGAAGAAGGAATCTGTCACTACCAATGGGAAACCCAAACCGAACCCGAAACGGAATTCGACCGCAGAGCCACCACCAAAACCGAAACCAAAACCGAAACCAAAACCAAAACCAAAAGGCCATAAAAACAACAGCCCACCAAGCAAACAGCCAAAGAAGGAAGAGACGGGCAGTGGGACGGTAAGACAAGAGGCTGACCTTGTTCAGCGGCTCTTGGCTGCACTGCAACAAACAACCCAACAACAAAACAACCGAACAAACCCCCTGAAGCGCAAACGCGGGCAAGGTGAAAACAGTGAAAATACCCGAAAAAAAGGAAGGGTTAAACGGGAGTCAGGAGAGCACATGTCTCAGCAGGTGTCTCAAGTGTCTCAACAGGTGTCTCCGAACCCCCCTGGGCAGGTGTTCCAGCAGGAGCAGCAGCAGCAGCAGCAGCGGCGGCAGCAGCAGCAGCAGCAGCAGCAGCAGTTGCAGCTGCAGATGCAGATGCAGACCCAAGTGCAGCAGCAGCAGCAGCACCAGCAGATGCACCAGCAGGCCCAGCAGCAGCAGCAGCAGCAGCAGCATATGGGTCCTTTGCAAATGAACATGCCAGTTGCCATGCCCATGGCCATGCCAATGCCAGCCATGAACATGCACCAGCTCCAAATGCCCATGCAGCCCATGCAGCAGCTTTGTTCGACGATGAGCAGCATGCAGCCCTTTGGTTTTCCAATGTACCGGCCCTATTAGCAGCGCCTGCATATATGTCTTTTGTTTTTTTCCCTCTCCCAAAAAAGAACTTTGTGCTGTTTAGAGTTTGGTGATTTAAATTGATTGCCGTGTTTGTGAATACGGCAGGGGCATATCTCTGAAAGTGCAGATGCCTGAGCTCTGTGTTCATTATGCACTTTGTGCGATGTTGAACTGATGGAGAGAACCAGATGCTCAGATGCTCAGAGTGGTGCGGCTTGTTGCGATTGTCCTTTGTTTTCATTACCGTTGGTGGTTCCTTGGATTTGAATGCACGAACGTTTTGTAGGATCATTGATGTATCGTTGTATCGGAGCAACATATCGGGGGTTGCAGGGCCGTCAGCACAAAAAAAAAACAGTTTTCGCCCAAAAATGGCCAAAAATTGCCAATTTTTTGCCGAAAATAGTGTTTTTTTAGCCGGGGTCGTGAGTTTTAGGGCCCCATACCCGATTCTGAGGGTGCCCAATCCAGTGAAATGTGTTTGGAATTGTATTGGAGCAACCTATTGGGTGTTGCAGGGCCGTCAGCACAGAAAAAAAACAGTTTTAGTCCAAAAATGGCCAAGAATTGCCAATTTTTGGCCAAAAACAGTGTATTTTTGGAGGACAATCGGGTAGGAGGAACCCACCTCTCCTATTTTGAGCCTGCAGAAAAAAAAAAAAGGTTTCCTTTGGTCTTTTTGGGTACAAAACCTCTTTTCATGGTATTTTTGTGCCTATACTATAGGATACAGGTACGCTGGTGTGCAGCACTGTTCTGTAGCACCACCCCACAACAGACAAAAGTACTCCAAAATAGGCCGAGTTCCAGGGTTTTTGATGGTTTAGGAGAAAGCTCGGGTGGGAAGAACCCCCCCATCCGTATTTTGGGGCAAGAGAATCCCAACACAAGGGCAATTTCTGTCGAAAATCCTCTATAGGCAGGTACACTGGTGTGCAGCACTGTTCTGCAGGACGAGCCCAGAGCAGGCAAAAATACCCCAAAATAGGCCACATTTCAGGGTTTTTGATATTTTTGGACAAGAGCCGGGTAGGAGGAACCCCCCCCCCCTATTTTGGGGCCGTAGAAACCAAAAAAGTAGGTCATTTCACGCGAAAAACTGCCTTTTGCTGGCTTTTTGAATTTTGGGAAAAAACAGCTGCTAAAATCATAGGTGAAGGAAAACCCTTCGAGAAAGGCCAGCAAGTTTGGCTTCGTAAGTCAGACGAGACCCTGAAGGACGACAACAAATTGTTACCTTTGTGGGATGGCCCATTCCAAGTCGCTGGTCAACTAAGTGAGACTACATTCAACATCGAGATTGAGCCAGGCAGGCATCAAGAAGTACATCGAGATCGTTTGAAGGCCCAAGTACCCTGCCCCAAAGGAAGGTTCAAGCCTCTCTATTGGACTTCCAAGTACCTGAGCGACAGGAGGATGGTCACCAGCAGTTTTGAGTTGGAGAAGATTCTTGATTACAAGAAGAATGCTCGAAACAAGTGGTACTTTCTGTGCAGATGGAAAGGATTCGGTCCAGAAGAGGACAAATGGGAGCCAGCTTCAAGTTTTATCCATGGGTATACGGACACTTTCATCAAGTTCCTGAAGAAACACCCTGAGATTGACAAAGAGCTCTCACTGATCAAAGATTGTGTCACCAAGGAAGACTTACAAGCACAAGAAGAAGCTCCAATTGTGGCAGAATCTATTCCAGACAAGATCTGATCAGAATTTGACTCGCCGAAAACTTTCGAAAAGGTTTACGGTCGACATATACCCTTGGCATGGGGACACAACAGTCCTGACGCATCGTCTATGTGGTTCGACGAACAGATGATGGGACATTCTGGGGTCATCCTGGTCATTCCATCCATCATTCTCATCATGGTCATCATGTGAATCATGTGCTTCATCTCAGATGATTCCAATCCGAAGATCCGGAAGGCCATTATTCTCAACCACGACGACACTATCGCCTTTTGCTGTCGACTGGGCCCCTCTACTCGCCTTGGGAAGGACTCGTTCGAGTTCGTGCTCATTACAGAGATTCTGGCACATGAGTCTGATTCATTTCATGTGTTTGACGGATCTGCTGAGAATGTGATTTCCATCAGCTCTTACATTGAGACGGTTGGTTTTGTTTCAAACGACCACTGTCAAAGGGCTTATATAGACCAAGTGACGACGATGGTGTTCTTACTTGTGTCGACTCGCTGTTCATCTGTGGATTGTGTTGGAATCCCCCTCAGAATCAGCTCAGTTTTGGCAAATTCCCAGTACCAAGCATTGAATGCTTATACATTCTGGGACTATAACGAGTCAATTACCCCTTCTGGCTCATACTGGATTAAACATGAAGCCCTGGGAACAATACTGACAGTGGGGTAGCCCTCACTGGGTTTTCTTGGCTATCATTACTTTAAATGATTGGATTTCCATCATGGGATTCATCATCATCATGAGGATTTGACCTGGATTGGCTATGAATGAGAACTGGATTTCCGTTCAGCACTACACACAGAGTCTTTCGACATTGAATTGGACCTATTTTGGCTTGCTGTGAACTTCGCCACCCTCAATCCGTGGGCGATTCACTGATTTTGGTCCCAATTCAGGCACATTTTGTACCATAATCTGGCATCTGGTCTCATGACTGCAAATGACAGCAGCCAGTTTCACATATCTTGGACTCCATGAAGGGATACCCTATTTTTTTAACGCTCGACGACATGGCGACACTCGTTTTCTGTTTTCTGGCAGTGAGATGTCAGATCCTGATTTCATCATGAATCATGGATCATGGATCATCATGTACATTCTTCACTCAGACTTTCCATTTTCGAATTTTCGAGCTTGAACGAAGCTTTTTCCGTGTGCCCTGAGGTACCTATACGTTTCATTCAAGTCGATGGCCATCGCGAAGCACAGATCTCAGCACAATTTTGCTCAATTCAGCTCATTTTCACACATTTTGCCTTAGATTGGTCGGTTTTTGGTCACTTTCGCCGTTTCGTTCACTTCATCTGACCCAGCCTGACATACTGGCGTATGTTTTCAGAGGGGGAGTGTAACGGCAGCAGTGACAGCACTCAATTATACACTGATGTGATCAGAATCTCAATGATTCTCAGATGTACATTAGTGCAGTAAATTTTCCGCTTCATTTCATGTTTTCCGTTCGCCGCCAGATGTTGCCTGTGAGCGCGCGTCGAGTCGCATTTGTCTTTCGTGATTTCCCAATCGGATTCATTTAAATTATTTCTAATGATTTCACGTTGTGTCATTATGTGCGATGAATGCGCATTGAGATTCTATGTCTGCTCCATTTTTGTAGACCTGATTTTCGTACTCTTCTCATTCCACCATGGAGTTCAAAGGACTTACACGTGCTTCGCATATGTCGCACCCAGAGGCTGGATATGGGTCCGAAGAGGGTTATGTGGGTTCGGAGATATCAGGGGCAGTGTCGGGCGTTACGACCCCTGGGGCATCAAGGCTACAGGCTTCGCAGTTACAACAAAGATCAACCACTATGCAGCGGTTACATGAGGAGGACATCACAATGCAGATGGAAGGAGTAGGTCAAACAGATGGAAAAGATATGTTGGTAGGAGAGACAACCACCATCAATCAATGGTAACGGATAAGGGCAAAGAAATGGTAAGGCAAAGGGTTCAAAGCATCAATGCGAAACAGCATAAATAAAGTGTAAAGAGATGGCATTCCAATCCAACAGAAGAAGGTTGATGAAAACACTTGCTGGAGAGCCAACCTGCCAATAGTTGGTAAAAAAATAGAAAATCAACAATAATGCAGCGCAAATCTGACAAAGACACATCAATCCCTTCACGACGATTATACCTAGCCCATGTGTCGTTGATGTTATGCATGAAAGCCCCTGCATAATGCCACTCAGGGTCGGGAAACCCCTGAAATCAGACTTGCTACTGTTGCTTGGCCCTGACGAGAGGATCCTCCAAAAAAACGCTCGACCACGTACTCCTGGGTCTCAATTCACCCTTCCCTATCCGTATAATAGTGCAAAGACACTTTCTTGTTCTCCTTGTAAGGGACATGGGGCTTCAATTGCCGAGAAGTGAGGATCTCTTCCCCTCCTCGGATATATACACGGTAGGTGCCCGGTAAAATGGGTCTCAACACTTCACAAGGGCCTTGCCAAAACCCCTTCAAGCTTGCCATGCACAGGAGGTTCTCAAATACGATTACGTACCCATACTCGGTCCCCCAGCTTAAATGATTGCTCAGAATGTCTGGCCAAAAATTTGGAGAACTCCTTGGCATGGACGTCTTTCAGGCGCTTTTGGACTTCAGCAGGTTCGTCCAACATAGGACCAAAAAATTGTCCTGCATCCTGAGCCCCATCAAGTAGGGATACGAGCAAACAATCCCCCCAACCTACAGGATCCCTCCGAAAAAGAAGTTGATGCGGGGAATATTACTGACTGCCCCCGGTGAATCGTTGAAACCGCAAAGGGGCAATGGTAAGCTTTCCACCCAAGAGTGCTTGCTGGAACCCCCACGCTGCTCAAGGTACCTTCGCAGTGAGTTTACAATACTTCCGACAGCTCGTTCAGCACATCGGTTGCTCTGTGGTCAGTAGGCCACTGAGCTGTATTGTTCAACTCCACTTATGGCAAACAAATCCTTCAAAAATTCAGAGTTGATAATGGACGCATCCGAAGAAAGGACACCCCGGACGGGCCGGCACACACCCCACTGGAGAAGTGGCGGGCGCGGAAAAAGAAAAAAGACAAGGGCACAGCCCAAACCAAATAAAAAGGGGGGACGGAGACCAAGAGACCCAAGACCGGGACAGGCAGCTGCGGGCACCCCGAAGCCACGCCACGACCCCCCCCTGCAGCCAGAAAAAAAAATAAAAAAATCAAAAGGGGAGGAGGGGGGCAGACCCCACCCACGGCAACCCCCGCACGCCCCAACGCCACAGGCAGCCCCACCAGAAGCTGGCAGGAAACAGACGCGGCGCACGCAAGAGGCCACACGCCCCAACATCCAAGCCAGAAAAAAGCGGAGTGCAGGCAAAACCCGAACCCACACACACACACCACAAACCCCAGCCAGGAAAGGCGGAATGCGACCAAAACCCTTGTCCAGACACACACACCCTAGACCCCAGCCAGGAGTGGCAAGGTTTCCGCTGAACCCAACCCCAAACACACGCACCACGAAACCAATCCAGAAATGGCGGGGCAAAGACGAAACCCGAGTGCAAGCACACGCACCCTAGACCCGCCAGGAATGGCGGAGTCACCGCGGAACCCAGATCCAAACACAACTACCACACAACAATAGGAAACCCAGTGTCCATAGCCCGGGCACTAAGGCAGCCCGTGCCATGCAGGTGACCCGGCCAAACGAGATCCGGAGACCGGGGGTAAGGCTGCATCATAAGGCCTGCGCTGCTTTGGGACTTGAGGCGGAGCGTGCGATACCCGAGCTTCTCGGACCCCCAGTACCAAGAACATGCTGCATGCCTTGGGAACGGGATACGCCAGGAAGTCCGATGAACACCTGGGGTTCCGCCCAAAGGAGAGGACGTGCGCAAACACGGCTGCACACCCTCCTGGCGGAACAAGTATGTCAAGCTGGCGGCGATCAGCCCTCCCGGTGTTGCCCGGGGCCGCTTTGTTTGGGGGCCACCAGTCAGGTCTAGCGGGAAGTAAGTCGCCTTCCCTCTTCAAGTGCCGAGCCTCTTCCTGTTCTTCACAGCGGCAACGCCAGCGGGAACAATGGGGCGCTTCTCCACGACCAAGTGCACCTACCAACCTACGTACCTCCCTGGCCCTCAAAACCCTGCACAAAACAAAGGCTCGTGTTTAGGCGATAAACTAGCCTTGCAAAGCCCCCACACCTGCCATTAACAGCCCCCTTCTTAGCTGCAAATTGCCGACCACAATCCGGGCCGCAGCTAGCCAATGCCACAAAATGGCGCGGAGGGGAATTAACAAGCAGAATGAGAGCCATACAATGCTGAAATATGGCCAAACAATGCCAAATGCACCTGGAGGTCACCAAAGACTAACAATGGAAAATTTACGAAAAAATATTTTGTTCCAAAAGTCTTTTTTTCGAAATTTTGGTTCCTACCCCAAATATATCATTTGGAAATCAGGTGGAAGCGGGAAGCAAACAAATGCCATGCTTGCATCTGGAATGAGTTTTCCATGGGTGTAGGCGGCCACAAAATCCTCCAAATCAACGGTATGTCAAAGATATGGCCAAAACACGGTTTTTCGCGAGCTAACCCTACCCAAAAAACATTTTGAGGAGGGTCTACCCGGGGCCAATGCTGCAAATGTAATGCAACAGACCCCACGTTTGCGACAGACATGCAAAGAAATAGGTCAAGGGTCCGGTCGGAATGTCCAAAGGTGTCACCGATTCGGAGAAAAGAAATTTTGAATTTGTACTAAAAATACCCGCATTTGTTACTAAAAAAAGCGAAGCGAATAGTTGAGATCGCAAAATGAGGCGGTCCTGGAAGGAAACGGACCTCACCAATGCAACAAGCGTGCGAAACTATGGTCGCGGATGTCGAGGAAAGACGAAGCGGGGTCAGTGGGGAGGAGTTCTAAAAAAAGAAATTTTGTTACTAAAAATGGAAAAAAAATCCTAAAAAAAGAAAACAGGGTTATAACAATAGAAGCAAGCATTGTTGGAAGAAGGGGCTCCCCCCGAGCACAATCAGCTGCTGCCATCGCATCCGGCAACCTCAAAATAGGGGCAGAAGCTCAAACAACATAGGTCTTCAGCGCGACAAGCCAAAATCTATCTCAAGTTCCCAAAGCGCTGGGCACACCCTGGAACAGGCACTTAAACACCCACAATATTACAAAGCAACAGCAGGATTGCACCCAGCAACCCAAATATAGGGGGGAAATGCAAATCTGGGCTGAGGAGGATATCAGAATGCAGATGGAAGGAGTAGGTCAAACAAGTGGAAAAGACATGGGGGTAGGAGAGACAACCACCATCAATCAATGGTAATGGATAAGGGCAAAGGGATGGTAAGGCAAAGGGTTCAAAGCATCAATGCGAAACAGCATAAATAAAGTGTAAAGAGATGGCATTCCAATCCACCAGAAAAAGTGTGATGAAAACACTTGCTGGAGAGCCAACGTGCCAATAGCTGGTAAAAAAATAGAAAATCAACAATAATGCTGCGCAAATCTGACAAAGACACATCAATCCCTTCACGACGACTATACCTAGCCCATGTGTCGTTGATGTTATGCATGAAAGCCCCTGCATAATGCCACTCAGGGTGGGGAAACCCCTGAACTTTGACTTGCTACTGTTGCTTGGCCCTGACGAGACGATCCCCCAAAAAACGCTCGACCACGTGCTCGTGGGTCTCAATTCACCCTTCCCCATCCGTATAATAGTGCAAAGACACTTTCTTGTCCTCCTTGTAAGGGACATGGGGGTTCAATTGCCGAGAAGTGAAGATCTCTTCCCCTCCTCGGATATATACACGGTAGGTGCCCGGTAAAATGGGTCTCAGCACTGCACAAGGGCCTTGCCAAAACCCCTTCAAGCTTGCCATGCACAGGAGGTTCTCCAATACGATTACGTACCCATACTCGGTATCCTGGCTTAAACGATTGCTCAGACTGTCTGGCCAAAAATTTGGAAAATTCCTTGGCATGGAGGTCTTCGAGGCGCCTTCGAGGTTTGAGGTTTGAGGTTTGATTTTGCGGGTACTAGACGCCTTTTGGCCCTGGGGGGCCACCTGGTCGGGCCAGGTGATATCCTCCCCACCGGGTCCTAGTGGGGGGCCCTCCAAGACGCACCTCCTGCCTGGTGGCGGAGTCCCCCGGGTTCACAGGGCTCGTAGCCCCGTCCCTCCCCGGTTTCCCCGTTTCGCCACTCCCCGGTCAGTGCATCAATTCGCAGCCGTGGCTGCGGGCGCTTACCCACCGCATCGCCCAGCTAATGCGTGGTCGCCCGGGGTGCCGGCGCCGCCGGGCCCGTGCTACTGGCTTGTCGCCAGTGGGACCCTATTGAGCTGGTGCGGAGGCTGCCTTGCCTAGGGGTTGGGGCGTGGCGCAGTGCGACACTACTGCCTTGGCGGGCGCAGTGCCCCGTCCGTGTGTGCGCGGCGCTCGCGGCCGGTTCGGGGGGCTCTGGCCGGTACCTGGTGTTCTGTCTCTCCCGTTTCCCCCTTCCCGCCCCGCGTGTCCCGCGCTGCGTGTGGCGGGCTGTCCTGTCCGGGTGTCCCTTACCCTCGCTCGCTGGTACGCCATTCCACGCGGTCTGTCCGTTCCGCGAGATCGGTCTGGTTGCCCTTCTGGTAGTCCCCGCGTGCCCTTTGCGTGTGTGTGCGCTCGCGCTCCCGCGGCGTCCGCTCCCCCCCCCTCCCTGGGTGGTGTGGCGTGCGCACCTCGCGCGGTCCCGGCACCGGGCGCCGGTAGGGCCGTTCCACGTGGTTCGTGCCCCTCCGCGTGTCCTGCCCCGGTCCCTTGCTCCGTCTGTTGTGCTCGGGGGGGGGGGGGGTCCGGTCCCGGTTCCTCCCTACCTGGCTTGGCCTGCACGCCCTGTGGGGGCTGCGTGCCGCGGGGCCAGTGGGGGGCCGTCCCCGGGGGGGGGTGGCCTGCCACTGTTGTGAGGGGCGTCTGGTGTCAGGCGCTCTCCCTCCCCCGACCGCCCGTCCTCCGTGTGTTCCGAGTGCGGTCGATGCGGGCGTGGGGACCCGGCACCGGTTCCACAGCATGCGCCCTTGCGGCCCGGCGTTGCTCGCTGTGGAGGTGGCGGAAGGGCGTCCCCGGGGGGGGGTGCCTTCCACCGTTGTCAGGGGCATCTGGGGTCGGGCGCTCCCCGTCCCCCGACTGCCCACCCACTGGGCGGGCTGTTGGGGTCCGTCGACAAGATGCTGTTGGCGCGGGTGTGTGGGTGTGGGGGCTCATCACTGCCCCTTTGGCCTGCATGCCCTGTGGGGGCTGCGTGCCGCGGGGGTGGTGGGGGGCCGTCCCCGGGGGGGGTGGGTTGCCACTGTTGTGAGGGGCGTCTGGTGTCAGGCGCTGTCCCTCCCCTGGCCGCCCGTCCTCTGGGGCGGGCGGCCGGGGCCCGCGACCCGTGTGTCCCGGGTGCGGTCGGTGCGGGCGTGGGGACCCAGCACCGGCCCCACAGCGTGCGCCCTTGCGGGCCGGCGTTGCTCGCTGTGGGGGTGGCGGGAGGGCGTCCCCGGGGGGGGTGCCTTCCACCGTTGCGAGGGGCGTCTGAGGTCAGGCGCTCCCCCTCCCCCGACTGCCCGCGTACTGGGCGGGCTGCTGGGGTCCGCCACCCACGTGCTGTGGGTGCGGGTGTGTGGGTGTGGGGACCCAGCACTGTCCCCTTGGCCTGCACACCCTGTGGGGGCTGCGTGCCGCAGGGGTGTTGGGGGGCCGTCCCTTGGGGGGGTGGGCTGCCACTGTTGTGAGGGGTGTCTGGTGTCAGGCGCTGTCCCTCCCCCGGCCGCCCGCCCTCACGGGCGGGCGCCTGGGGTTCCGCAACCTGTGTGTCCCGGGTGCGGTCGGTGCGGGCGTGGGGACCCAGCACTGGCCCCACAGCATGCGCCCTTGCGGGCCGGCGTTGCTCGCTGTGGGGGTGGCGGAAGGGCGTCCCCGGGGGGGCTGCCTTCCACCATTGTGAGGGGCGTCTGAGGTCAGGCGCTGTCCCTCCCCCGACTGCCCGCCCACTGGGCGGGCTGTTGGGGTCCGCCACCCACGTGCTGCGGGCGCGGGTGTGTGGGTGCGGGGGCCCAACACTGTCCCCTTGGCCTGCAGTCCCCATGGGAGCTGCGTGCCGTGGGAATGGTTGGGGGCCGTTTCCGGGGGGGGTGGCCTGCCACCGTTGTGAGGGGCGTCTGGTGTCAGGCGCTGTCCCTCCCCTGGCCGCCCGTCCTCTGGAGCGGGCAGCCAGGGTTCCGCGAACCGTGTGTCCCGGGTGCGGTCGGTGCAGGCGTGGGGACCCAGCAACGGCCCCACAGCGTGTGCCCTTGCGGGCCGGCGTTGCTCGCTGTGCGGGTGGCGGAAGGGTGTCCCCGAGGGGGGTGCCTGCCACCATTGTGAGGGGCGTCTGAGGTCAGGCGCTGTCCCTCACCCGACTGCCCGCCCACTCGGCGGGCTGTCGGGGTCCGCCACCCACGTGCTGTGGGCGCGGGTGTGTGGGTGTGGGGGCCCAACACTGTCCCCTCGGCCTGCATGCCCGTTCAGGGCTGCGTGCTGCGGGGGTGGTGGGGGGGCCCTCCCCGGGAAGGGTGGCCTGCCACCGTTGTGAGGGGCGTCTGGTGTCAGGCGCAGTCCCTCCCCCGGCCGCCCGTCCTCTGGAGCGGGCAGCCAGGGTTCTGCGACCCGTGTGTTCCGGGTGCGGTCGGTGCGGGCTTGGGGACCCAGCACCGGCCCCACAGCGTGCGCCCTTGCGGGCCGGCGTTGCTCGCTGTGGGGGTGGCGGAAGGGCGTCCTCAGGGGGGGGTGCCTTCCACCATTGTGAGGGGCGTCTGAGGTCAGGCGCTGTCCCTCAACCGACTGCCCTCCCACTGGGCGGGCTGTTGGGGTCCGCCACCCACTTGCTGTGGGCGCGGGTGTGTGGGTGTGGGGCCCCAACACTGTCCCCTTGGCTTGCATGCCCTTGGGGGGCTGCGTGCCGCGAGGGTGGTGGGGGGGGCGTCCCCGGGAGGGGTGGCCTGCCACCGTTGTGAGGGGCGTCTGGTGTCAGACGCAGTCCCTCCCCCGGCCGCCCGTCCTCTGGAGCGGGCAGCCAGGGTTCCGCAACCGGTGTGTTCCGGGTGCGGTCGGTGCGGGCGTGGGGACCCAGCACCGGCCCCACAGCGTGCGCCCTTGCGGGCCGGCGTTGCTCGCTGTGGGGGTGGCGGAAGGACGTCCCCGACGGGGGTGCCTTCCACCATTGTGAGGGGCGTCTCAGGTCAGGCGCTGTCCCTCCCCCAACTGCCCGCCCACTGAGCGGGCTGTCGGGGTCCGCCACCCACGTGCTGTGGGCGCGGGTGTGTGGGTTTGGGGGCCCAACACTGTCCCCTTGGCCTGCATGCCCTGTGGGGGCTGCGTGCCGCGAAGATGGTGGGAGGTCGTCCCCGGGGGGGGTGGCCTGCCACCGTTGCGAGGGGCGTCTGGTGTCAGGCGCTGTCCCTCCCCTGGCCGCCCGTCCTCTGGAACGGGCAGCCGGGGCTCCGCGACCCGTGTGTCCCGGGTGCGGTCGGTGCGGGCGTGGGGACCCAGCACCGGCTCCACAGCGTGCGCCCTTGCGGGCTGGCGTTGCTTGCTGTGGGGCCGGCGGAAGGGCGTCCCCGGGGGGGGTGCCTTCCACCATTGTGAGGGGCGTCTGGTGTCAGGCGCTGTCCCTCCCCCGGCCGCCCGTCCTCTGGAGCGGGCAGCCAGGGTTCCGCGACCCGTGTGTCCCGGCTGCGGTTGGTGCGGGCGTGAAGACCAAGCACCAGCCCCACAGCATGCGCCCTTGCGGGCCGGCGTTGCTCGCTGTGGCGTTGGCGGATGGGGCGTCACCGAGGGGGGTGTCTTCCACCATTGTGAGGGGCGTCTGAGGTCAGGCGCTGTCCCTCAACCGACTGCCCGCCCACTGGGCGGGCTGTTGGGGTCCCACACCCACTTGCTGTGGGTGCGGGTGTGTGGGTGTGGGGCCCCAACACTGTCCCCTTGGCTTGCATGCCCTGTGGGAACTGCGTGCCGCGAGGGTGGTGGGGGGGGCGTCCCCGGGAGGGGTCGCCTGCCAGCGTTGTGAGGGGCGTCTGGTGTCAGGCGCAGTCCCTCCCCCGGCCGCCCGTCCTCTGGAGCGGGCAGTGAGGGTTCCGCAACCGGTGTGTTCCGGGTGCGGTCGGTGTGGGCGTGGGGACCCAGCACCGGCCCCACAGCGTGCGCCCTTGCGGGCCGGCGTTGCTCGCTGTGGGGGTGGCGGAAGGACGTCCCTGACGGGGGTGCCTTCCACCATTGTGAGGGGCGTCTCAGGTCAGGCGCTGTCCCTCCCCCAACTGCCCGCCCACTGAGCGGGCTGTCGGGGTCCGCCACCCACGTGCTGTGGGCGCGGGTGTGTGGGTTTGGGGGCCCAACACTGTCCCCTTGGCCTGCATGCCCTGTGGGGGCTGCGTGCCGCGAAGATGGTGGGAGATCGTGCCCGGGGGGGGTGGCCTGCCACCGTTGCGAGGGGCGTCTGGTGTCAGGCGATGTCCCTCCCCTGGCTGCCCGTCCTCTGGAACGGGCAGCCGGGGCTCCGCGACCCGTGTGTCCCGGGTGCGGTCGGTGCGGGCGTGGGGACCCAGCACCGGCTCCACAGCGTGCGCCCTTGCGAGCTGGCGTTGCTTGCTGTGGGGGTGGCGGAAGGGCGTCCCCAGGGGGGGTGCCTTCCACCATTGTGAGGGGCGTCTGGTGTCAGGCGCTGTCCCTCCCCCGGCCGCCCGTCCTCTGGAGCGGGCAGCCAGGGTTCCGCGACCCGTGTGTCCCGGCTGCGGTTGGTGCGGGCGTGAAGACCAAGCACCAGCCCCACAGCATGTGCCCTTGCGGGCCGGCGTTGCTCGCTGTGGGGTTGGCGGATGGGGCGTCACCGAGGGGGGTGCCTTCCACCATTGTGAGGGGCGTCTGATGTCAGGCGCTGTCCCTCAACCGACTGCCCGCCCACTGGTTGGGCTGTTGGGGTCCGCCACCCACGTGCTGTGGGCGCGGGTGTGCGGGTGTGGGGGCCCAACACTGTCCCCTTGGCTTGCATGCCCTGTGGGGGCTGCGTGCCGCGGGGGTGGTGGGGGGGCCCTCCCCAGGAGGGGTGGCCTGCCACCGTTGTGAGGGGCGTCTGGTGTCAGGCGCAGTCCCTCCCCCGGCCGCCCGTCCTCTGGAGCGGGCAGCCAGGGTTCCGCAACCCGTGTGTCCCGGCTG
The DNA here is from genome assembly GCA_964036045.1 of Eutreptiella sp. 'Long Island Sound 2002'. Lineage (NCBI taxonomy): Eukaryota > Euglenozoa > Euglenophyceae > Eutreptiales > Eutreptiaceae > Eutreptiella > Eutreptiella sp. 'Long Island Sound 2002'. Next base: position 161,339,312 of record OZ038379.1, on the reverse strand, counting down.
GGGTCGGTGCGGTCGTGGGGACCCAGCACCGGCCCCACAGCGTGCGCCCTTGCAGGCCGGCGTTGCTCGCTGTGGGGGTGGCGGAAGGGCGTACCCGGAGGGGGTGTAATCCACCATTGTGAGGGGCGTCTGAGGTCAGGCGCTGTCCCTCCCCCGACTGCCCGCCCACTGGGCGGGCTGTTGGGGTCCGCCACCCACGTGCTGTGGGCGCGGGTGTGTGGGTGTGGGGGCCCAACACTTTCCCCTTGGCTTGCATGCCCTGTGGGGGCTGCGTGCCGCGAGGGTGGTGGGGGGGCCGTCCCCGGGAGGGGTGGCCTGCCACCGTTGTGAGGGGCGTCTGGTGTCAGGCGCAGTCCCTCCCCCGGCCGCCGGTCTTCTGGAGCGGGCAGCCAGGGTTCCGCAACCCGTGTGTTCCGGGTGCGGTCGGTGGGGGCGTGGGGACCCAGCACCGGCCCCACAGCGTGCGCCCTTGCAGGCCGGCGTTGCTCGCTGTGGGGGTGGCGGAAGGGCGTCCTCGGGGGGGGTGCCTTCCGCCATTCTGAGGGGCGTCTGAGGTCAGGCGCTGTCCCTCCCCGGACTGCCTGCCCACTGGGCGGGCTGTTGGGGTCCGCCACCCACGTGCTGTGGGCGCGGGTGTGTGGGTGTGGGGGCCGAACACTGTCCCCTTGGCTTGCATGCCCTGTGGGGGCTGCGTGCCGCGAGGGTGGTGGGGGGGCCGTCCCCGGCAGGGGTGGCCTGCCACCGTTGTGAGGGGCGTCTGGTGTCAGGCGCAGTCCCTCCCCCGGCCGCCCGTCCTCTGGAGCGGGCAGCCGGGGTTCCGCAACCCGTGTGTCCCGGGTGCGGTCGGTGCGGTCGTGGGGACCCAGCACCGGCCCCACAGCGTGCGCCCTTGCAGGCCGGCGTTGTGGCAGAAGGGCGTACCCGGAGGGGTTGCCTTCCACCATTGTGAGGGGCGTCTGAGGTCAGGCGCTGTCCCTCAACCGACTGCCCGCCCACTGGGCGGGCTGTTGGGGTCCGCCACCCACGTGCTGTGGGCGCGGGTGTGCGGGTGTGGGGGCCCAACACTGTCCCCTTGGCTTGCATGCCCTGTGGGGGCTGCGTGCCGCGGGGGTGGTGGGGGGGCCCTCCCCGGGAGGGGTGGCCTGCCACCGTTGTGAGGGGCGTCTGGTGTCAGGCGCAGTCCCTCCCCCGGCCGCCCATCTTATGGAGCAGGCAGCCAGGGTTCCGCGACCCGTGTGTTCCGGGTGCGGTCGGTGCGGGCGTGGGGACCCAGCACCGGCCCCACAGCGTGCGCCCTTGCGGGCCGGCGTTGCTCGCTGTGGGGGTGGCGGAAGGGCGTCCCTGAGGGGGGTGCCATCCACCATTGTGAGGGGCGTCTGAGGTCAGGCGCTGTCCCTCAACCGACTGCGCGCCCACTGGGCGGGCTGTTGGGGTCCGCCACCCACGTGCTGTGGGCGCGGGTGTGTGGGTGTGGGGGCCCAACACTGTCCCCTTGGCTTGCATGCCCTGTGGGGGCTGCGTGCCGCGGGAGTGGTGGGGGGGCCGTCCCCGGGGGGGGTGGCCTGCCACCGTTGTGAGGGGCGTCTGGTGTCAGGCGCTGTCCCCCCCCCCGGCCGCCCGTCCTCTGGAGCAGGCGGCCATTGTTCCGCGACCCGTGTGTTCCGGGTGCGGTCGGTGCGGGCGTGGGGACCCAGCACCGGCCCCACAGCGTGCGCCCTTGCGGGCCGGGGTTGCTCGCTGTGGGGGTGGCGGAAGGGCGTCCTCGGGGGGGGGTGCCTTCCACCATTGTGAGGGGCGTCTGAGGTCAGGCGCTGTCCCTCAACCGACTGTCCGCCCACTGGGCGGGCTGTCGGGGTCCGCCACCCACGTGCTGTGGGCGCGGGTGTGTGGGTGTGGGGGCCCGACACTGTCCCCTTGGCTTGCATGCCCTGTGGGGGCTGCGTGCCGCGAGGGTGGTGGGGGGGCCGTCCCCGGGGGGGGTGGCCTGTCACCGTTGTGAGGGGCGTCTGGTGTCAGGCGCTGTCCCTCTCCCGGCCGCCCGTCCTCTGGAGCAGGCAGCCAGGGTTCCGCGACCCGTGTGTTCCGGGTGCGGTCGGTGCGGGCGTGGGGACCCAGCACCAGCCCCACAGCGTGCGCCCTTGCGGGCCGGCATTGCTCGCTGTGGGGGTGGCGGAAGAGCGTCCTCGGGGGGGGTGCCATCCACCATTGTGAGGGGCGTCTGAGGTCAGGCGCTGTCCCTCCCCCGACTGCCCGCCCACTGGGCGGGCTGTTGGGGTCCGCCAACCACGTGCTGTGGGCGCGGGTGTGCGGGTGTGGGGGCCCAACACTGTCCCCTTGGCTTGCATGCCCTGTGGGGGCTGCGTGCCGCGGGGGTGGTGGGGGGGCCGTCCCCGGGAGGGGTGGCCTGCCACCGTTGTGAGGGGCGTCTGGTGTCAGGCGCAGTCCCTCCCCCGGCCGCCCATCCTATTGAGCAGGCACTCAGGGTTCCGCGACCCGTGTGTTCCGGGTGCGGTCGGTGCGGGCTTGGGGACCCAGCACCGGCCCTACAGCATGCGCCCCTGCAGGCCGGCGTTGCTCGCTGTGGGGGTGGCGGAAGGGCGTCCCTAAGGGGGGTGCCATCCACCATTGTGAGGGGCGTCTGAGGTCAGGCGCTGTCCCTCCCCCGACTGCCCGCCCACTGGGCGGGCTGTTGGGGTCCGCCACCCACGTGCTGTGGGCGCGGGTGTGTGGGTGTGGGGGCCCAACACTGTCCCCTTGGCTTGCATGCCCTGTGGGGGCTGCGTGCCGCGGGGGTGGTGGGGGGGACGTCCCCGGGGGGGGTGGCCTGCCACCGTTGTGAGGGGCGTCTGGTGTCAGGCGCTGTCCCTCCCCCGGCCGCCCGTCCTCCGGAGCAGGCAGCCAGGGATCCGCGACCCGTGTGCTCTGGGTGCGGTCGGTGCGGGCGTGGTGACCCAGCACCGGCCCCACAGCGTGCGCCCTTGCGGGCCGGCGTTGCTCGCTGTGGGGGTGGCGGAAGGGCGTCCTCGGGGGGGGTGCCTTCCACCATTGTGAGGAACGTCTGAGGTCAGGCGCTGTCCCTCAACGGACTGCCCGCCCACTGGGCGGGCTGTTGGGGTCCGCCACCCACGTGCTGTGGGCGCGGGTGTGTGGGTGTGGGGGCCCAACACTGTCCCCTTGGCTTGCATGCCCTGTGGGGGCTGCGTGCTGCGGGGGTGGTGGGGGGGCCGTCCCCGGGGGGGGTGGCCTGTCACCGTTGTGAGGGGCGTCTGGTGTCAGGCGCTGTCCCTCCCCCGGCCGCCCGTCCTCTGGAGCAGGCAGCCAGGGTTCCGCGACCCGTGTGTTCCGGGTGCGGTCGGTGCGGGCGATGGGACCCAGCACCGGCCCCACAGCGTGCGCCCTTGCGGGCCGGCGTTGCTCGCTGTGGGGGTGGCGGAAGGGCGTCCTCGGGGGGGGTGCCTTCCACCATTGTGAGGGGCGTCTGAGGTCAGGCGCTGTCCCTCAACCGACTGCCCGCCCACTGGGCGGGCTGTTGGGGTCCGCCACCCACGTGCTGTGGGCGCGGGTGTGTGGGTGTGGGGGCCCAACACTGTCACCTTGGCTTGCATGCCCTGTGGGGGCTGCGTGCCGCGAGGGTGGTGGGGGGGCCTTCCCCTGGAGGGGTGGCCTGCCACTGTTGTGAGGGGCGTCTGGTGTCAGGCGCAGTCCCTACCCCGACCGCCCGTCCTCTGGAGCGGGCAGCCAGGGTTCCGCAATCCGTGTGTCCCGGGTGCGGTCTCTGCGGTCGTGGGGACCCAGCACCAGCCCCACAGCGTGCGCCCCTGCAGGCCGGCGTTGCTCGCTGTGGGGGTGGCGGAAGGGCGTACCCGGAGGGGGTGCCTTCCACCATTGTGAGGGGCGTCTGAGGTCAGGCGCTGTCCCTCCCCCGACTGCCCGCCCACTGGGCGGGCTGTTGGGGTCCGCCACCCACGTGCTGTGGGCGCGGGTGTGCGGGTGTGGGGGCCCAACACTGTCCCCTTGGCTTGCATGCCCTGTGGGGGCTGCGTGCCGCGGGGGTGGTGGGGGGGCCGTCCCCGGGACGGGTGGCCTGCCACCGTTGTGAGGGGCGTCTGGTGTCAGGCGCAGTCCCTCCCCCGGCCGCCCATCCTATGGAGCAGGCAGCCAGGGTTCCGCGACCCGTGTGTTCCGGGTGCGGTCAGTGCGGGCGTGGGGACCCAGCACCGGCCCCACAGCATGCGCCCTTGCGGGCCGGCGTTGCTCGCTGTGGGGGTGGCGGAAGGGCGTCCCTGAGGGGGGTGCCATCCACCATTGTGAGGGGCGTCTGAGGTCAGGCGCTGTCCCTCCCCCGACTGCCCGCCCACTGGGCGGGCTGTTGGGGTCCGCCACCCAGGTGCTGTGGGCGCGGGTGTGTGGGTGTGGGGGCCCAACACTGTCCCCTTGGCTTGCATGCCCTGTGGGGGCTGCGTGCCGCGGGGGTGGTGGGGGGCCGTCCCCGGTGGGGGTGGCCTGCCACCGTTGTGAGGGGCGTCTGGTGTCAGGCGCTGTCCCTCCCCCGGCCGCCCGTCCTCTGGAGCAGGCAGCCAGGGTTCCGCGACCCGTGTGTTCCGGGTGCGGTCGGTGCGGGCGTGGGGACCCAGCACCGGCCCCACAGCGTGCGCCCTTGCAGGCCGGCGTTGCTCGCTGTGGGGGTGGCGGAAGGGCGTCCTCAGGGGGGGTGCCTTCCACCATTGTGAGGGGCGTCTGAGTTCAGGCGCTGTCCCTCAACCGACTGCCCGCCCACTGGGCGGGCTGTTGGGGTCCGCCACCCACGTGCTGTGGGCGCGGGTGTGTGGGTGTGGGGGCCCAAGACTGTCTGCTTGGCTTGCATGCCCTGTGGGGGCTGCGTGCCGCGAGGGTGGTGGGGGGGCTGTCCCCGGGAGGGGTGGCTTGCCACCGTTGTGAGTGGCGTCTGGTGTCAGGCGCAGTCCCTTCCCTGGCCGCCCGTCCTCTGGAGCGGGCAGCCAGGGTTCCGCAACCCGTGTGTTCCGGGTGCGGTCGGTGCGGGCGTGGGGACCCAGCACCGGCCCCACAGCGTGCGCCCTTGCGGGCCGGCGTTGCTCGCTGTGGGGGTGGCGGAAGGGCGTCCTCGGGGGGGGTGCCTTCCGCCATTGTGAGGGGCGTCTGAGGTCAGGCGCTGTCCCTCCCCCGACTGCCTGCCCACTGGGCGGGCTGTTGGGGTCCGCCGGCGTCGTGCTGTGGGCGCGGGTGTGTGGGTGTGGGGGCCCAACACTGTCCCCTTGGCTTGCATGCCCTGTGAAGGCTGCGTGCCGCGAGGGTGGTCGGCGGGACCTCCCCCGGAGGGGTGGCCTGCCACCGTTCCGAGGGGCGTCTGGTGTCAGGCGCAGTCCCTCCCCCGGCCGCCCGTCCTCTGGAGCGGGCAGCCAGGGTTCCGCAACCCGTGTGTCCCGGGTGCGGTCGGTGCGGTCGTGGGGACCCAGCACCGGCCCCACAGCGTGCGCCCTTGCAGGCCGGCGTTGCTCGCTGTGGGGGTGGCGGAAGGGCGTACCCGGAGGGGGTGCCTTCCACCATTGTGAGGGGCGTCTGAGGTCAGGCGCTGTCCCTCCCCCGACTGCCCGCCCACTGGGCGGGCTGTTGGGGTCCGCCACCCACGTGCTGTGGGCGCGGGTGTGCGGGCGTGGGGGCCCAACACTGTCCCCTTGGCTTGCATGCCCTGTGAAGGCTGCGTGCCGCGAGGGTGGTCGGGGGGACCTCCCCCGGAGGGGTGGCCTGCCACCGTTTCGAGGGGCGTCTGGTGTCAGGCGCAGTCCCTCCCCCGGCTGCCCGTCCTCTGGAGCGGGCAGCCAGGGTTCCGCAACCCGTGTGTCCCGGGTGCGGTCGGTGCGGTCGTGGGGACCCAGCACCGGCCCCACAGCGTGCGCCCTTGCAGGCCGGCGTTGCTCGCTGTGGGGGTGGCGGAAGGGCGTACCCAGAGGGGGTGCCTTCCACCATTGTGAGGGGCGTCTGAGGTCAGGCGCTGTCCCTCCCCCGACTGGCTGCCCACTGGGCGGGCTGTTGGGGTCCGCCACCCACGTGCTGTGGGCGCGGGTGTGCGGGTGTGGGGGTCCAACACTGTCCCCTTGGCTTGCATGCCCTGTGAAGGCTGCGTGCCGCGAGGGTGGTCGGCGGGACCTCCCCCGGAGGGGTGGCCTGCCACCGTTTCCAGGGGCGTCTGGTGTCAGGCGCAGTCCCTCCCCCGGCTGCCCGTCCTCTGGAGCGGGCAGCCAGGGTTCCGCAACCCGTGTGTCCCGGGTGCGGTAGGTGCGGTCGTGGGGACCCAGCACCGGCCCCACAGCGTGCGCCCTTGCAGGCCGGCGTTGCTCGCTGTGGGGGTGGCGGAAGGGCGTCCTCAGGGGGGTTGCCTTCCACCATTGTGAGGGGCGTCTGAGTTCAGGCGCTGTCCCTCAACCGACTGCCCGCCCACTGGGCGGGCTGTTGGGGTCCGCCACCCACGTGCTGTGGGCGCGGGTGTGTGGGTGTGGGGGCCCAAGACTGTCTGCTTGGCTTGCATGCCCTGTGGGGGCTGCGTGCCGCGAGGGTGGTGGGGGGGCTGTCCCCAGGAGGGGTGGCTTTCCACCGTTGTGAGTGGCGTCTGGTGTCAGGCGCAGTCCCTTCCCTGGCCGCCCGTCCTCTGGAGCGGGCAGCCAGGGTTCCGCAACCCGTGTGTTCCGGGTGCGGTCGGTGCGGGCGTGGGGACCCAGCACCGGCCCCACAGCGTGCGCCCTTGCGGGCCGGCGTTGCTCGCTGTGGGGGTGGCGGAAAAGCGTCCTCGGGGGGGGTGCCTTCCGCCATTGTGAGGGGCGTCTGAGGTCAGGCGCTGTCCCTCCCCCGACTGCCTGCCCACTGGGCGGGCTGTTGGGGTCCGCCGGCGTCGTGCTGTGGGCGCGGGTGTGTGGGTGTGGGGGCCCAACACTGTCCCCTTGGCTTGCATGCCCTGTGAAGGCTGCGTGCCGCGAGGGTGGTCGGCGGGACCTCCCCCGGAGGGGTGGCCTGCCACCGTTCCGAGGGGCGTCTGGTGTCAGGCGCAGTCCCTCCCCCGGCCGCCCGTCCTCTGGAGCGGGCAGCCAGGGTTCCGCAACCCGTGTGTCCCGGGTGCGGTCGGTGCGGTCGTGGGGACCCAGCACCGGCCCCACAGCGTGCGCCCTTGCAGGCCGGCGTTGCTCGCTGTGGGGGTGGCGGAAGGGCGTACCCGGAGGGGGTGCCTTCCACCATTGTGAGGGGCGTCTGAGGTCAGGCGCTGTCCCTCCCCCGACTGCCCGCCCACTGGGCGGGCTGTTGGGGTCCGCCACCCACGTGCTGTGGGCGCGGGTGTGCGGGCGTGGGGGCCCAACACTGTCCCCTTGGCTTGCATGCCCTGTGAAGGCTGCGTGCCGCGAGGGTGGTCGGGGGGACCTCCCCCGGAGGGGTGGCCTGCCACCGTTTCGAGGGGCGTCTGGTGTCAGGCGCAGTCCCTCCCCCGGCTGCCCGTCCTCTGGAGCGGGCAGCCAGGGTTCCGCAACCCGTGTGTCCCGGGTGCGGTCGGTGCGGTCGTGGGGACCCAGCACCGGCCCCACAGCGTGCGCCCTTGCAGGCCGGCGTTGCTCGCTGTGGGGGTGGCGGAAGGGCGTACCCGGAGGGGGTGCCTTCCACCATTGTGAGGGGCGTCTGAGGTCAGGCGCTGTCCCTCCCCCGACTGCCTGCCCACTGGGCGGGCTGTTGGGGTCCGCCACCCACGTGCTGTGGGCGCGGGTGTGCGGGTGTGGGGGTCCAACACTGTCCCCTTGGCTTGCATGCCCTGTGAAGGCTGCGTGCCGCGAGGGTGGTCGGCGGGACCTCCCCCGGAGGGGTGGCCTGCCACCGTTTCCAGGGGCGTCTGGTGTCAGGCGCAGTCCCTCCCCCGGCTGCCCGTCCTCTGGAGCGGGCAGCCAGGGTTCCGCAACCCGTGTGTCCCGGGTGCGGTAGGTGCGGTCGTGGGGACCCAGCACCGGCCCCACAGCGTGCGCCCTTGCAGGCCGGCGTTGCTCGCTGTGGGGGTGGCGGAAGGGCGTACCCGGAGGGGGTGCCTTCCACCATTGTGAGGGGCGTCTGAGGTCAGGCGCTGTCTCTCCCCCGACTGCCTGCCCACTGGGCGGGCTGTTGGGGTCCGCCACCCACGTGCTGTGGGCGCGGGTGTGTGGGTGTGGGGGCCCAACACTGTCCCCTTGGCTTGCATGCCCTGTGAAGGCTGCGTGCCGCGAGGGTGGTCGGTCGGACCTCCCCCGGAGGGGTGGCCTGCCACCGTTTCGAGGGGCGTCTGGTGTCAGGCGCAGTCCCTCCCCCGGCCGCCCGTCCTCTGGAGCGGGCAGCCGGGGTTCCGCAACCCGTGTGTCCCGGGTGCGGTCGGTGCGGTCGTGGCGACCCAGCACCGGCCCCACAGCGTGCGCCCTTGCAGGCCGGCGTTGCTCGCTGTGGGGGTGGCGGAAGGGCGTACCCGGAGAGGGTGCCTTCCAGCATTGTGAGGGGCGTCTGAGGTCATGCGCTGTCACTCCCCCGACTGCCCGCCCACTGGGCGGGCTGTTGGGGTCCTCCACCCACGTGCTGTGAGCGCGGGTGTGTGGGTGTGGGGGCCCAACACTGTCCCCTTGGCCTGCATGCCCTGTGGGGGCTGCGTGCCGCGGGGTTGGTGGGGGGCCGTCCCGCGGGGGGGGTGGCCTGCCACTGTTGCGAGGGGCGTCTGGTGTCAGGCGCTGTCCCTCCCCCGGCCGCCCGTCCTCTGGAGCGGGCGGCCGTGGCTCTGCGACCGGTGTGTCCCGGGTGCGGTCGGTGCGGGCTCGGGGACACAGCCCCGGCCCCACAGCGTGCGCCCTTGCGGGCCGGCGTCGCTCGCTGTGGGGGTGGCGGAAGGGCGTCCCCGGGGGGGGGGTGCCTTCCACCGTTGTGAGGGGCGTCTGTGGTAAGGCGCTCCCCCTCCCCCGACTCCCTGCCCTCTGGGCGTGCTGTTCGGGTCCGTCACCCACATGCCGTGGGCGCGGGTGTGTGGGTGTGGGGGCCCGACACTGTCCCCTTGGCCTGCACGCCCTGTGGCCCTGTGCCCACGCACTACAGGTCCTACACACCCTACAGTGGCACCATCCTGGTGGGCGAGCGCTACTTCTACTGGCTCAAGCCCCCACGCAGGACTACCACTCCTACACGCACGCTCTACTGGGTGGTTGTTGAAGATAAAGTCGTGGGTCCTAATGACCCTCCTGTGAAGAATACAAGAGACAAAAGCGCTGCTAAGCAACTGTGGCCTAACAGGGACGTCACAATATGTTTCCCTGCTAGGGCTTGGAGGGGAAGGGCGCACAAGTGGCGTGCACAGCGCGGATGTCGATGGAGTCGAACTGCCCTCGCCACTCCTGGCTGAGGCGCAGTCAATTGATTGTGTAATCAGCGCCGTATATTTTAGCACAGCTCAAGGGACTGCACCAGTTCACCCTGACCCTCCCACCCGTACAACAGAGGCCAATGGACTGGGTTCAAGACGGAGGAACCAAGACACACTCCACGTATTATACGCTTCCTAGTGTGCCCTATAATACACTGTTCCTGAACCCAGTTGCAAGCAAGCAAGCTTAAGGACTTCGCCCGTTCCCTTATGGAACGTAGGGCGAAGCCCTGGGTAACCTGGTAAGGGTTCATATTGTGTGCACAGCGCGTGCCCTACTGTCAAATCACTTGAATGCATTGTGTGCACGCATGCAGGGAAGGGAGGCGAGTTCAATACCACTGTAACCACACTGACTCAACCAGAAGGTGAGCTCCTCCTGGGCTTACCTACCTTACTCAGCATGCATCGTGCGAATGCCAAAGTCAAGCGAACGCAAAACAAACCTAGGCGTTTGAACAACCATATTGCGAGTTATAAACAACCCTAAGTGTTTAATTGCATCGTGTGGCTTGCACCATTCTTCCCGTTGTGCCTTTTTTGTCATCTGCTAAAAAGAGGACCGGGAATGGCGAATGAGAGACGACGGCACAACGCAAAACAAGCCTAAGCGTCTAAGACAACCCTACTTTAACGCACAAACGACGCAAACACGATCACACACTTCTCCTTTGGACCTGTGAAGCGAAGGGAAGGTGGGTGCATGCACAAGGAAGCGTGGCAACGTGTGTATGTCGGAATCCGGCACATGCATCGCGAGCACTTCGTCTTCTCTAACCCTACGTGCGCACTACGTGCACCATTCGTCGAGCATACCTTGCAACCTTGTTTTTACCTGTGCAGGGGGAATGCAGGAGTCGCCCCACCCCCCGAAGACACGACTGGGACAACCCTAACGTTTCAACGAAACGACCACGGTGTGTGGGCAGGCCTGCTTGTTGTGTTATGCTTCCTCCCGCGTTGATGGCCTACAGAAGGACGGAGGAGGGTGGGTTTCTTCGCGGTTTCCTGGTCGGCGGGTGTGCTGGCGTGGCGGCGTTGTTTACGTCGTTCTCTTTTTCCATCCTGGGTCCTTCTATCCCCGTGGTGTTCGCGGCGGCGGGTCAGGGCTCGCGCTCCCTCGCCATACCTTGCTCGTGCATGCTTGCGTGTGTGGGCATACCACTTACTCTTCTTGTGCCCTCGGGCTTGCGGTTTGTGCGTTTGTTGGCGGTGGTGTCCTCTCTGGTGGCGTGTGGCTCCCATCCCCCGGTTTCGCGGGGTTGGGCGCCCTTCATACCATCGCTTCCTCCCGTTAGGTATTCCCTCATACCACTCATGGTCCGTTCCTCGGTGTTGGTGGCTTCTTTTTCTTCGCGTGTTCTTTGGTGGTGTCCACATTTTCTCCGGCGTTGGCGGCTTCCTCCCGCGTTGATGGCCATCCTTGTTCCGTTCCGCGGTGTTGGTGGCCTCTTGTTCTTCGTGTGTTCTCTGGCGGTGTCCACATTTTCTTCGGCGGTGGCGGCCTATAGGGTGTGCATATTCGGGAAAGGAGAAAGGGTGGCGGTCTCTTTGGTTGCTGGGCGCGTTGGCGTTGCATGTGTCTCCATCCGCGATGGCCCTTGTTGTGTACATCCATACCTTTTGTTGTTTGCGGCGGCATATATGTGCGCGGGCATAGCTCTTACTCTTCCCGTGCCCCTGGGTGCATGTGGTACGTGTGTTTTGTGGCGGTGGTGCGCCGTCCCGTGGCATGTGGTTCCCTCGGTTTGGTTACATACGGGTGTCCCTCATACCATGCTTCTTTCCTCCGTGCGAACAGCCTAGAGTGTAGAGAGCATAGAATGCGTACGCGAGTGGTCGGGCAGCGGCGTGGTGCCCGTGGCGGTAGTTTGTGCGGTGGTGGGTTCATTGCGCTTTCCGACTTCAGCACGTTCGTCCAACATAGGACCAAAAGATTGTCCTGCATCCTGAGCCCCATCCAGTAGGGATATGAGCAAACAAGCCCCCCAACGTACAGGATCCCTCCCAAAGAGAAGTTGATGCGGGGAATACCCACTGACTGCCCCCGGTGAATCGTTGAAACCTCAAAGGGGCAATGGCAAGCCTTCCACGCAAGAGTGCTTGCTGGAACCCCCTGGCTGCTCAAGGTACTGCCTAAGTGAGTTTACAACACTTCGGACAGCTCGTTCTGCACATCGGTTGCTCTGTTGTCGGTAGGCCACTGAGCTGTATTGTTCAACTCCACTCATGGCAAACGAATCTTTCAAAAAGTCAGAGTTGGTAATGAACGCATTGTCTCAAATGAACCCTTTTGGCAAACCAAACATATGGACGCATAAATGCAGAAACAGAGACGCAGCATTCTTACTGTCCGATCCCTTTTCTTTACAAGGGACTGTCAATACATACCCCGGTTGGACGGCAGGCGATGACCATTGTCCACTATTGTTTCCAGTGGACTTGTGCAAACACTCAGGCAATTTACAGAAGTTGATTGCAATGGATGTGCAGGAACGTTCCGGGAGAGGAGCAAATTCACATGATCCGGGTTGCTTGCCACGCCTTGCCTTTGCAGTTTGACACTCATGACACCACCCAAAAATTTTAGCAATGTTGGGTGACAGATTACGCCTATCTCTTGGCAGATCATACGCAAGGCACCAACATTTTCTATCAAACAACTCCACAGTCTTCTCCAGCCGAAGGGGGCCATAAGAATGTATTGTCACCACCACGTCTTCAAAAAGAGCTGTAGGGCATACAATGTTTCCCTTGGACGGAATCTTTTTTCGTCATCGTCCCACCTTATGCCGTAGTCCCAATGATTCGGGTTTGAAATGACTGGATGAGACTGAATGTTCCAGTCAGGAAACTCATCCCGATAATGCTTAGTCCAATCGTCATAGAGGACTTCAGACTGAGGTGGTATCTTCAACTTGGACACGGCGCAAATTCGTCCTTCCGACTCAGGCCAATACGACAAATGACTCATCCGATCTTGGAGATTGGCTGCACAGCCAGAAAAAGTCTCAGCGGAGCAATTAGCTGCACATCCCTTTACAGAAGCAATAGATGCAGCAAGCTCATTTATCTCTCCCTCCTGCCTGTCCCGATAGTCCTGAGAACTGTCCTTGAAACATTATGGAATGGAGGGGCAAGGTTGTACCCAAGTTTGATGAGCACTTGAAACCTGCACCGTGGCATATCGCAGCCATTGGAGATTTAAGACAGCCCCCACGGCAGTAATGGCATTGAGAAGTCCTGAATCCGTCTGGACTTGTTTGTCTCTAGCCCGCTGGGCAGAACACCTTTTTTCTCTTTCCTTTGGTTCACGTTCCTGCTTCATGACCCCCTTTTGATTGGCATCACTGCCGTGAAAATTGGTGTCTTCCGCCAAACCGGCCAGATACGCCCACCGAACAACCCATTGGCGACGGTGTTGTCCTTGCCGGGTTTGTACACCACTTCTATGTGGTACCAGCTTAAAGGTTCATGCCACCAGCCACGCCTTCTCAAAGGCCCCCACAGGGCACAAGGATCTTCTTTGTACCAACTCTCCAAGGACTTGTGGTCAGTGTAGACGGTGGCTTTTGATCCCCCAATCCAACTTTGAAAATTTAGCAAGCAAGAGACTAATGCATAAGTCTCTTGCTCGCGGGTGCTCCACACTCTTTGTTGCATCCCATGCCTGCCTCCAAGCTTGCGACTGAAAAAAAAGCAAGGCTTCCACTCCCCTTCGGGGTCTTGTTGTTCCAGGACAGCACCGACTCCATGGTTGCATGCATCGACATGGATGCAACATTTACCGTCGGGTGATCGTATGTACAATTCACACTCAGAACTGAGTGCTTCCTTCAACTGAACAAAAGCAGACTCCATTTCAGGTGTCCACTGGATACAGTTACACTCACTTGGTACCCTACAACGTCCCTTACGACCATCAACCCGGGAGATACGCTCATATTTCTCTTGCAGCGACGTCATCAACGAGGCTGCAATATCGCAAAAAGTTCTTATGTAAATTGAATACCAATTTACAACCCCCAAGAACCCCTTCATCCGCTTTGGGACTTTAGGCTCGGGCCAATTGAGTACGGCATCCACCTTGGATGGGGCGGCACCGCCCATTCCCACATGCAAAACATGGCCACAATACATGATTCTCTCCATAAAAAGATAACATTTCTCGGAGCAAACTTTGAGATGGCATTCCTCTAACTTCTCCAATAATAATAATCCAATAATGCACGTTTTGAAAGTAGTCTTCGGAGTATGCCTGTGAATCAAGTATTTTTCTGTTACGCCAAAGCTTGGATCCTGTCCCCGTGAGTGAATCATAGATATAAATGTATGTGTGCGGCTGTAGCAACGTCAAACAATCCTTCACCAATCTCCGGAAAGCTTGGGGTCCTACCTTCACACCCATGGGTACGACCCTTCACTCAAATACCACGAAGGGAGTACAGAAGGCAGTGTATCGCCTACTGCACTCACTTAGAGGCATTTGGTGGAACCCATCCTCGAGGTCTAGGAGGGTGCAGAGCTGGTTTTCAGCCTGTTTGACAATCAATTCCTCGATTACCGGCAACGGGACCTCGCAGCCGCAAAGTTGCGTGTTCACGTACCGATAATCAATGACAAGTCGCCATTTATTTGTGCAAGCCTTTGGCACAAGAATCCCCGAGGGGAGCGAATGGGATTGGCTGGGTAGAATCCAGCCCTTTTCTTGATCCTCTTTCATTTTTTCATGCATGGTCTCTTCCCTAAAGCCAAGTGCACGAATTCGCTTGTCAGCCTTCAGCTTAGCATCCGGAAGGGACTCCAAGACACAAATCCCATCAGGACCCCGTTTGTCAATGCTTTTTTCAATCTCCGACGAATGATTACCTCCTTCCCTAAACAAGGTATCTTTGAACCGGTTGTAAATCCAATTCCTAAAATCTTGGCAATGTGGATGTTCAGCATCTGCCTCAATCACAGAACGCACACACCTATCCGTCGTCTTGAAAATGGTAACTAGATCAGCTGAGATACCTGAGAAAGGGAAAGGGCGATCATTCGCCTTGAGAGACAGAGTTTGAGACTCCCCTGAAGTCATCTGGCTGGCACAGGCATTATGTAACCCTTTACTCCAATCAGAGATCCTGTCATGAAGTGAGACCTTTTTGTTCTCGGATGCACAAACAAGACCTTTGAAATTTGAGGCTCACACACTTCACGAAGATCAGAGGAAGGGAGAGGATTGCCATAATTTTGTTCAATGCATACTCTTTGAACCAGTTGATCCAGAGATTGCTCTTGTTCCTGAGCTCTTAACTCGGTCATGGAATCATTTTCTTGAGACATGACTGTTGAGCAAGGGGGAGTGGAATGAAGAATGAAATCATGTTCTTGAGACATGACTGCTGAGCAAGGGAGAATGGAATTTAGAATGGAATTGGGCGGCAAGGGTAGCAGCCCTCTAGCCGCAGCTGAAACACGCTGGACCTTCCACACCTTCCGACTCATCCGTACGGGTCTGTGAGGGGAGGTGATACACGGGGGCACATGAGATTTGGTTTTCGTTGAGTCCTGCCAAAAATATTTGGACCAAGCTGTCGAGCGACAACCTGGCCGGTTTTGATGATCTTGAAGAGGGGGATCAGCTTGAAATCAGTTTGTCCCAGCCCTTCCTGATCACCCCCAAGACATGAAAATGAATACCTCTTGCACCTAATTTCCCAGGAGAACGAGGCGTACCACCCTCATCACGGAAAAGAAAATACATCATGCGGCAGGTTCCACCAATCAACCGTCACTTCACCGAGCCCCGAAAGCCATTCTTTCTTTTTATAGCGAGGGAACAGGCATGATCCCTCGACTCCCTTCGCATATCGCTTTCTCTGCAACTTGTTGCAGAAACTTGTGCGGACACATCACAAATGTGTCATCATGCCAAGGCTTGTTCAAACCTTGCGTGACTGCAGCTCCACCTTTTAGCAGTGTTGACCCATACCCCGGCGCGCTTTTCGGGGCGCTTGACCTTGGTGGTTGAGCGCGGATCTGCAAATGGGTAGCGCTGGGGTTGAAAATCAGCTCCGGCCCACTCCAAAATGCGGTTCAACCACTGCAGATCCAAAAACAACAGTCCTTTCTTATACACCTGTGGGTGTATGGACGTCCTCTTGGTTGGTGGCCTCGACATTCCCGCGAGAGCTGCCACCTTACGCCAAAAAAGCTGACGCCTTTCCTTGCGATCCTTTAGATTCTCCTTTGAGAGCAACTCCATGCATTCCCCGGAATCCTGGGAATCAAAACCGAAGATTGTGTTTCACCTTGCTCTTATCCCACGCAAACTGCACCCTGTTTTGTGTATTGAAGGCGCAGAGAAGTACTGGTTCACAACAGTGCAAAAAAAGCGATCTTCTTGGCTATTTGATGAACTTTTTTTTTGGCATAGTGAAATAAATAGTTTTTCTGGCATTGCACAACTCCGTGTTGGTGCTCTGAGTGTGTGAGGCCTTGCGCACTCGAGAACTTTGAACTAGAGTTTGCTACGAAACATAAAAACCCTGAGGACTGGAGGGTGTAGGAGTACACAGCTTTCACACGTTATTAAAACTCACGTTGTGTTGACGATGGAGCATTGAAAGTGTATGACGACCAGACTTCCCATGTTCGGTGAAAAACATACCCTCCAAAGTAAAAATGAAATATAAATTTAAGAATCCGGAGTGCGCGAGGCCTCGTACACTCTGATCACGTTACGTAACGGTTTACAGGATGGATATGACGCGTAAGATTGCAGGTACGGTACCATACTGACAAGTACATTTTATTTTCGCGGTGCACGTGTGTGTAGACACAGTGTTGGTCACCTATAACACGGTACAAAACATCCTCCAACGGAAACAATCAGTGCGCGAGGGCTCGCACACTCAAACCACCCAAGGGAATGAAAAAGCTAGCAAGTTAGGCTACGCCGGCATTTACATTCCCTTTCAAGGCTACAGCTTGTGACTGTCGATTATACATCGGTAACCTTCGTCATATCTGTCAGGAGGTCAGGGGAATGATGTTTTTTTTTCCGACAGCATCTCAATGGCAGATGTGTCCAGTTTTAATGGCGGCCGTAGCCTTCGCCGCCCTAAGGATAGGGTTTTTTTTTTCAGCTGGGATTAAAGAAGAAAACGAAACAGGAGATTGTGGTAGGAAAAACGGTTTTCGGTTACTGGCAACGGAGCGCACACAGACATCAAATACAAATTGCGACGGCAGCGTGCGCACTAGTAATGACGACAGGAAAAGGCCAGATGTTTTCAAACACGCTATTTTTAAAGAATGCTGTGCGAAAGGTTAATTCAAATATGTGCGCAAATTCAATTTTACACAGAAATACGCGGAATGCCGTTTCGCGCCAGGAAATCTGTAACGCATCGAAGGATTGCAGAAGTAAGCAAAGGAGCAGCAGCACCAAGAGAGGCATGCGCTGCCAAACCAGCATAGCAAACAGCTGGTGACTTGTAGAATCGACTGAAACGAAACTACCTGGCTGCAGAACTGGTGTTAACATTTGCACAGCGACTCAGGTTCAACATAAGAACGCGACACAGTTTACCCGCAGCTAGAAGGCAGGAGGACAAGCGCTGGGTGCTTTTTTTGCGACAAGAGGGCTGCAACCTGTACCTGTTGATGTGTCAACGAGCAGTACCAAACAGGAAAAAAACCAGGAAACACCTCAAGGCACCTAACGCAAACAGAGAGACAAACGAAAGTACAACTTGGGCAAGCAGACGCCGCCGCAGATACAGTCTACGAACAGGCAGCAGCAGCACTGAAAGCAACGTGGACACTGGTGCTTGCACCGTGTTGCGTGCTGTGGATCGACAACTGGTACTGGGCACAATACAGGACACAGCCGAACGAAAGTGACTGGTCGCAAAACGTTTCTGGCAATTGCAGTACTTCAACTGAAACAGAGACCAACATACTGGGCAGCACACCCAGCCATTGAGGACCTGGCAGCACGGATAACGACAGTCGCACAGGCTCTGCAACAGCGCGAAGGGAGAATCCCCCAGACTCTGGGTGACATGGGATATGCGAATGGTTGTGTACCAGATACCGGAAGCGTGAGAGCACCGTTGGATCTAAGGAGGGATAAGACAACCGTGCAGGCACCGGTGTGGCGCCCGTTTGCCCTGTCCAAACAAAAGATAACTGGCGGTTTCGGTCTGTTAAACTTGTTGCAATTTGCACAGAACACAGCACAACAGACAAACAGGGTTTTACCGCTGTTGGTTGAAGAAAACATACACTACAGGATACTAAAGATGTTGTACGGGGCAAAGAACCAACGTTGGAACATGCGTGCCTACCTGCGGTACGTATCTGTAGTTTGCTGTGTTTTGCATGACTACAAGTTTGTTGTTATACAAACGTTTCGGGTCTTCTGGCCTATTCTAACTTACCTACGCAAAGGCCTGCTACGCCCTGGTTCAACCATACTATCCTACCCAAAACTGATAGTAATGGAAAAAAGTATTGCTGCGCTGCTGCTTGCCACACCCAGGCTACTACGCCCGTATCGTCGCAAGGCACAGGCTGCAACTGGAATCATGGTCGTGACACGGCGCATGCCAACAGGGCAGCAGTGGCAAACGCGGTGTTGTGTTTGTTGTTGGAATGGTGCCTATTGTTGTTGTACCTGGGTCACCTGGTACGGAACTGCAACTGGGCAGGCGAAAATAAAGGTACAGGATCGCGAGCCCAGGAGGTGTTGCAGTCCAGTTTGTGTCCGTTGTGGAGGCTGCAACGCGGACCGTGTGACACCGTACTGAGGTACAAACGCACCATCATGTGCACATTGCTGTACAACAGCAGGTGGCACCAGGACCTGCCCGGTCAGGCACACTCAGAGGAGTTCGGTGCGGGGATGTTGAGCAAGCTTGTGCGTGACAAGGCAAAGAGCACTGGTTCTGTTACTGTTGAGGAGGTGGAAAACAATTACCTGTTACTGAAAATTGATCCAGGCGGCAAACGCGTGGGTGTGCAAAACGTTCCCTAGAACCTGGTACACAAGATCCGACAACCACTAACAACATCTTTGGCAGCAGATTGGGTTTGCATGGCCTACGTTGAATGCAGGCCGGACCGCGTCAGCACGGTTTGTAACTTCGTGGCCGCGGAAGTTACCAAGATTTCTACCCTCAGGAACACAACCCCTTGGTTACAACCACTTCCGGCTACTTGGTCACTGCGTACTGGATGCCCTCATTGACCAAAAGACAAACCCTACCAACGAATCGAAACGGAAACTGGATGCTGTTGTGGAGAGGAGAACAGATATGGATGCCGACAGACAGGAAGCAGCAACACACAACGTACGCCAACGCGTGCGGTAACTGACACCCGTAGTAGACGAGGCCTCACGCACTAAAGGATACGAGAAACATTTCTGTAATGCGATGTGAGTGCGCGAGACCTGGCGCACTGATCAGGTCCCTAAGTCCCGTAAAAATGGTCGCAGCAAAGGCGGTTGTGTAACAGATTTGACTGTCAAAATGGCGTTTGGACTGATTTCAAGGTCCAAATGACCGTGTTTCGTGCCACACCATCTGCCCTTTTTAGGTATTTTTTGGCATATTGACCAGGGGCGCCAGAACATAGAGCACCAGACGCAGAGGCCGTGGAGTCATCACCAGGGACCGACCAAGGGGACACATGGAAGAAAGGGCGCAAGAAGAAGGGGGATGAGAAGCCGGTACCGGAGATGAAGCTCACAGTTGACGTTCAACAGTGGTGTGGAAGGAGAATGAAAGGCAGTGAAGATAAAGATTACTGATTTGAAGATGGACAACACGGAGGAGCGGGGACAGATCCAACAGATGGGCCACAACGACGTTGCCAAAAATGTTGCGGGATACCAAGTGTTGCCGCAACCTGGATCCTTGCGGGTAACCGCATGGGAGGACAGTGGTATGACCCCTCTCGGATTTGTGCTTAAGATCAACAACATTTCTTCTCCCTGCTGTGCTGTGGTACATGATTTGCGTTGCCGAGGGCTCACTTTGCGTTGTGAATGGGCAACACGGGACAGAAACATGCAGGAAGATTCAGGTCGCAGAGGGCAAAGGACTGGAGGACTGGCAAAGATATTGCTACGTTGTCATTCTCAAGTACGAAACGCCTTGAAGAATCGGGCCCAAGGTTGCAGGATTGCAGCAAGCTGGCAGCCAGTCAGTGACGTGGATTCTGCTGTCCAAGGCGTTGGACAATATCTTGTTGTACATTGAGAACCAGAAGCGGGAAGAGGAACGACAGGATATCGAACCGCTCAAAACCGCTGTTGTCCAGGCTCCCGTCAACTCTGCGTTTCTTGCACCCGAGCTGTTGGAAGGACCAGCCCACACAGTATGTGTTGCTGCGTCACACGGTCGCATTGCGCGAGGTGTCGCGCACTCATGGCACTGTTTTCGCTCATAGGACGCGAGATTCAAGCACTGGAGGGCATCTTCTCCCTGGCATACTACCGCGGCAGCGACGCGGTTACTGGTATGAAGAACCTCGAGAAGAAGAGCAGGAAAGAGGACGTCACAAAGAATGTCTTCAAGAAGCTGGAGGGGCTGCATCTACCATGTTTAACCCAGAATGTGTTTGCGCATATCAACCTCAAGAAATCTGCCATAGGCAGTGCTCAGACCTGCATTGACGCGCTGATTACGGAACATTGGGTTACTCTCCACCTTGACTATCCGGACAATAAGGATTTTGTCAACCAAACCGCAGGTCTGCGTGGGTTTCGCAGCTTCAGTGCGCGAGGGCTCGCACACTCAAACGGCGTTTTCACATTTGCACAGCTGCCGATGCGAAGATCTGAGCAGAGGGCGCAGCACTGGGCACCACGCAACTGATCACTGGCCTGGGAAACTGGGTTTATGGGGAAGACGCAAAAAGGTCGAAGTACCGGTCGCCGTGGCCAAAGCGGAAAACGTTGACCGGTGCACCTCTGTGGCAGACTGGGGACAAGAGAGCACCTCCGTCACCGCAGACGCTGTCTGTGCGGAACCGACTGCAAACGAAGGCTGAAGCACCAGCATCGGTGCCGACAACACAGACACAGTTGAGTACTGGCGAAGTGATCAATGTCTCCAAGCTGAACGACCAAGAGAACAAGTGCACTTTGACAGCATGCCGTATTGAGGATGTTGGAGAGACACCACCAGCCCGTTTCTTGGACTTGCAGTACCCGTTGTGGGTCGTCAACATTGATCTTTTCCAAGAATATGACTCTGCAGGATTTGTTCCTAGCTTGTTGTTCGATGTGATGATGTTGGGTAAGGACCTCATTTTCTATGGCGATGCTGATGTGGTGTACCGTATTGGCCAAGACATTCAGAGGTTCTGGCGTATTGAGAAGGACAAGGATCGAACTACAATGCCTTTCTATCAAGCTCGGCTGCCGGTATACTCTTGGATGTCGGGTTTCGTTACAAGCAACATGTATCAGTTTGATGAGCACACTATGTGGATTGGAATAAGGACTCGCTCGGATGACCAGGTGTATTTCCCTCTTTCGCCGTTTTTGATGCCGTTGAGTGCGCAAGGCTGTCTCCGTGATTCGTCTTTCTTCATCGCATTTGCAGTTGCCCAACTATGTGACGTATTCGCGCTGGACATTTCGAAGAGATGCAGAACAAGAACCTCGGTCGCTTCATGCCTCTGATTCACATGCTGTGGTACCTTGACAAGTATCTGTTAGACTGTTCGATTGCTGATGCAGTGGTTGTTGTGGATGACACGCCAGCCATGGCCGCAAAGATTGCGATGTCGGACGAGTCAGGGAGGACTAAAGTGGCGTTTCTGGCTGCGTCAGCGCTGAAGCAAAAGGACCTTGCGAATGCCGTTGGGGGTGCTCTGCAGCATGCGATCATCATGCGGTACATGTTGGAAGCCGATCAGACAGAGCAGAGAGTGACAGCTGCAACTCTGGACACTCAAGAAGAGGCGCTTTTGCGTGGCATTCCACTGTGGGTTTTGGACAGCAACCGAGGTCACCAAGGGCACCAGAAGGCGCCCTGCAGAAGCCGCCCAAGAACCCATCGTGACTGAGGTTCATGTTGACGAGAGTGAGTCTACTGTGCCTAAGCCTGCATGCACCCTGCCCAAGCTGAGGGGGACTGCCCAAGTTGTATCAACTCCGGGTACTGCATCCGGAAAAGGAGCCCCCTGGAGAAGAAAAGAAAAAGCAAAGAAAAAGGAATCGAGGTGGAGGAAGAAGATGAGGATCTGTCGGAGGTACTCGAGACCCAGCAGAAGCGAAAGCGGGCGCCTGCCTCTCACTTTGATGCGAGTCCCGATCATTTGGGTAAGGACCAGCCAAAAAAAGAAAGCAAAGACTGCTTCAAGTGCTAGTCGAGAGTTCATTCCCCCCTCGCGTTCTGGTGCTCAGCCATCCCGTTGTATTGTTGCCTCCCCAAGTGGGGGACGTTCGGTGGCAAGGAACCCGAATTCCAGGTTGGCTAAGGTTGCAGGACCCAGGAAGAAGTAGGTCACAATTAACCTAGGTGTTTTTCTCTTTTTGCAGTCATGTGTGCGCGAGGTCCCACGCACTCGCCTTCGACGGAAATGAATTTATATGCAATTAAGGGCTTGTACATTTTTTCCGAGCTTCTTCTTCAGCATTTGCATGTTGTGCATTTCGTGTCGTGTTTTTGTTGCCTTCCGTACACAATTGGTTCGACGGCCTGGAGTGCGCGAGGACTCGCGCACCGAGGGACAGAAAGAAGCAATTTTCTTCGCTAGACAAACATTCGTACAACTGGAGTTCAAAGAATGTCATTTTTGAAAATGAGCTTCTGAAAACGCACGTGCTTGTGGGATTTGGAAATACAAAAACAGCAACATTGGTAAAAGGCACCCTTCAAATCCATCAAAATAATAATTCTTTTTGGTAAACAAAATCTTAAAAAAAAGCAGCAAATTGCGTAAAAACCAATTTTGTTTAGTGATGTCTGATTGATGCGTGCTGCAAATGTCCAAAAAGAATGGTTTTCTCTGGCTGCCGTTCATTGTGTCTGTCCCTTCCAAAATCGGGTGTGGTTTGTGTGGGCTAAGTTGCTTAGCAAGCACCTGCAGGGTTTCCATGGTCCCCAAACCTTCCTCATCACTAAGATAGCCATACCGAGCCAGAAACTCGTCGACTGGCCAACAGAGCTCTCATCGAATGAGGGGCTTGCCTCACATTGTAAGTCCAATTCAGCACAGTCCAGGTTGGGATCCGCAAGTTGCTGCATTCTTCTCTCTATTACAGTTCCCAGGATCTCACGATCTTTGGGACATTCATCGGGAGGTAATATTTCTGGAACTGTCAATATTCCATGGATTAGGCACTCAATGCTTGTTCCTTCAGTCGCTGTACAACTATGTGGCACCTTTAAAGGCGGTGTATCCTGTTCCGGTAGTTTAGGCCACTCAACAGGGCCCAACTTCTGGAAATGCGCATGCAACACAATGGCTGACAATCCAGAAATGGCAAATAGGAAATGGGAGAGAGCAAAAGACCATCCACATGTCCAGTGACTTTAAGAGAAAGCCATCGGGAAGGGGCACCTCACGTGATCCACGGGAGGACAACACTAACGTTCAATGCCGTCAGTGACCCAAGGGACATTATTCCTATCAAACCCATAACTGGTGGTATTGAACACTCCAAAACGCTGGGGCAAACCTCGGGATGATTATTGTGTCCTTGCTAAAAGAATTCATCTCGGCACCTTCAAAAGCTTCCGGTTCATGACAAGAAACACCCAAAGGTGGGTCATTCAAAGAAGAGGTTTCGTGCAACTCCTGTAGTTGCAACAACCTATCCAAAATATCAACGGTCACAAGCACTCGATGCCTCAGTGGCCTTCAAGTTCCTCTTGTCCACGCAAGACACTGCCATTGAGCCTTGCATGGGGCTGCACAACTGCCTGTTATGCTCCACGCTATTGACATCCTGCTCAAGCTTCCGACTGCCAGCCAACTGCAAAGGTGGCCGTGCCTCCGGAGGAGGACATTTACAATCAAATTCATCCCATGGGCCGCCTTGACAAAGATCCTCAACCAAAGCAAAGCATCCAGGATCCGGTAGGACAACAAAACCATAACGCCCAAAAAAAGGCAAACCAAGAATGGGTCGGGGTCGAACCGAGGCCAAGTAAACACAGCAATCAGAGCAGCGCGCCATCACCACCTGGGGACCTCTTTGTACGGGCATAGTGATATCGCTTCGCACCACATGTTATCCACCTTCCAACTCCTTGTCACCTACTCCAAGTAGTCGGAACGGTTAGTTCTGGGAGCAATTCCCACCCAGCAACCACAATCACCTCATTGCTGGTGTCCCCAAGCGATAGTGCCTCTATTCGTTCCGAGGTCCCGTTGTGAGGGATAGATATCCCCGAAACGATGACGCCCTTCCGAAGCTTCTCGGCCCACGACGGAAGCATGAGGCAGGAACGCCAGGAGAAGGTATGGAGTGTGCGGGGCAGCATCAAGGGGAGGAGACGGCGGCGGCAGGAGGAAACGGCGAACGCAGGGGCCGGGACGGGGCTACGGCAGAGGGAAAGGATGGAGGGGGGGGGGGGGGGGGCAGCGCCAGGACGCAGAGGGGGGGACTCAGGGCACAGAACAAAGAGGGGGCGAAAGGAAGGAAGGCGAAGCAGTGGGGAAAGGATTCAGCTGAGGAGTACCCCAGCAGCTAGATGCCCGGTTAAGCAAGCCGTAGTCGTGAGTTCGTTTCCCACTAGCGGCGCTCGAAGGGCCCACTTGAAGACAAGGATCATACCTGGGTTTGGGCGGTAGAACTATTGCATTAGGTCCTGGAGGGGCCATTGAAGAACACAAACACCCCCGGACGCCGGGGATGTTTTTACGCCTGAAGCGAGGTGTGCAAGAGGGAGAGTGGAAGGGACGAGGAAGGGAGCCAAGAGGGGCAGTGGAGGAGAGGCATACACTGTGTACACAGGGGACACAAAATGTACGTGACCGAGGAGGAGGCGGGCGAAAGGAGCAGGGAGTCAATGGAGAGCGCGAGGAGTGAGACACGAAAGAGAAGAACGGCATGCGCATGGACCGGGAGTGAAAGGGCGTTCGAAGGAGAACAAGACCGAATCCATGTGGGGGTGGTGACACAGGGTATGGAGGGTGACGGAGTGGACTCCTTGTGGAGAGCTATGAGTGTTATCGAAGGAGGCCGAGGCACAAGTGCGGAAGCGAAGGAAGTGCGAGCAAGGGTAGTCACTGCAGTCGAGGAGAGGTTACAGGCAGGGGAGATGCAGGAGCTCCTGCCGCAGGGGGAAACGGGATGGAAGGAGTACGTACGGAAGCTGGTACAAGGGAGAAGGATATCAGGACAGCCGGAGGTTGAGGCGTGGGCGGTGAAGAATGGATACAGAGTGAAAGTGTACCGGGAGACGAAGGATGGAGAGGGCTACAGGAAGATACAGGAGTATGGAGGGGAGAAGGGGGTGCTGGTAGGAATCCTGTGGAGGAAGACGAGAGTGTACGAGGTGGTGTGGGAGCACGAAGAGACGGGGGAAGGCAGTACAACAGGAGAGGCAGGAAGAGCAGTCACGGGCGGGGGGGCACAGGTTAGGGTGGGCGCGGGAGGCGAACAAGGACACAGTGTGGCGTCAGGCGAGAGTCGGCCGTCGACGTGTGGAGCGGGGAGTGTGGGGAGTACAGCGGGGAACGAAGAGGAACAGCAACGCAATGCGGCATGGGCATGGAAGAGGCGGGAGGGTGCATTGGAGGGGGCGAGGGAGAGGGCACAGGAAGGGGTGCTCGTAGAGCACATGTACGGGAAGGGTGTCAACACATTGTGGGAGGTGTTGTGTGCGCTGGAGGGCAGGCTGAACAGTGAGGAAGAGGTACAGCGGATAAGGCAAGGAGTGGCTACCAGGGTGGAGAGTAGACACAATATGGGAGAAATTGAGGAGTGCCTGCCACAGGAGGAAGTATCGTGGCAGAAGTACATACAGCGGACTAGGCAGAAAAGGAGGATCGGGGGACCACCGAAGGTGGAAGCATGGGCAGCTGAGGGGGGGTACAAGGTGGCGGTTTACAGGGAGACAAAAAGCGGAAACGGGTACAGAAGGTTGGTGGAGTATGGGGAAGGAACGCCGCTGGATGCGGGAATCCTGTGGACCAAGCGAAGAACCTATGCGGTTCTGTGGGGTTTCAGAGGTCGAAGGAGTGATGCAGCAGAAGTGGCGGCGGCGGTGCAAAGGGTGCTGGACAGTGCATAAGAGGGACAGGAATGGCCGGAAGAAATGCCGGAAAGGGCGAGGCGACAGGTCATACCAGGGGATGGCAAGTGCCTCTATTGGGCACTCAGCGCGGTGGACGGAGCAGGGGGGCAGGCAGCGGCAGAAGAGGTGCGCAAAGCGCTCACGGGGGGGGATATGGCGCGGCCCCCAGAGTCGGGCTGGGCGCGGAGAGTCATGAGGGATTGAAGAGGTTCGGGGGAGGGCAACCTCCAAGCTTCCCTTGGCATGCACGACCCCAATCCCATGAAATCCAAGACTTCCTCTCGAAATTCTTACTGATCTTCCATCAGTCTGGGTTTCTCCCAAGAATTCTGTGATCCTTGCCTCGGCCATGACACAATCTGGCGTCCTAGGCAAGAGATGAGGGTATATGTAGACAATACAACCATGTAGACAAGTAATATGTATATGTAACACTTCTATACTATAAAATAGCTTGGAAAAGAGGACGAAATGAAGGCGGCGGCATCGCCGCCATCAGAAAAACTGAAGGCTATGAGTACTCGCCATCAGGGTCTCCACTGAGATCCTGCCCAAACTGGGCCAAACAGTGGTTTTTGGGCGAAAAACAGTGAAATATAGTGATTTTTGAGCAGAAAAACACTCGTTTCGCGTGTCTCCCCCCAACGCGTCACGTAGCCGACACGACGCGTTTCTGTCCCGATTCAAACTATATATGAAGAGGGCCACTGTTGGGCCACACCATGAACGCCTGGCTGATTCCTGGGATCGCCACATGATTTTTCAAAAAAATCGTGAACGTGACTGATTTCGCAAAAATTGACCTTCGCGGAACGCCGAGAAAAAGGTCACGTTATATTCCTATACTTCTAAAGACGATAAATCAATAATAAAATTGATCAAAATCTCCAGAAATCGAGAAAAATAAAATCGATATGGGGCTGCGTCGGGCAGGCGGGGAAGGTCGTCGCCAGCCCAAAAATGACGAAAAATGACGATTTCTGGGTATTTTACAGAAATCCCACAGAAATCGGGATGCCATAAGGCTGGGAATCAGACCAGGAAAATTCCTCATGAGAAGAGCGCCACAGGCTGGGCAGCGGGTATGGCTGAGGCACCCCATACCGCTTCACCCTCCTCCTTAGAAGCCTTGCCTATATCCAAAGGAAGGCAAGGCCAAGGAGGCGCTCTGACCCCTGTATTGCCCTGGTTTCAAACCTAATTCAGCAGGACAGTGGGGGTGGGGGGTTTGTAAGTAATTTAAATGCCACTCACATGTAGGTCTGCAATAATCTTTGATATATTCATAGGGCAATTGCCCCCCAGGCAACCACACTGGTCCCTGGCACTCCCTTTAGCCTCTGGTGACCAAACCAGGGGCGCTGCAGGTCCTTCCGACCTGACTGATGGTGCTGAGGCGCAAATATTGGCCCTTTTTCTCCATCGGCATGGGAACATAATAATTCAATAAATTCAAATGCGGAAAAAAAATTATTTAGGGTCACACCCAAGGCAACGAATTGCTCGTGCCTGAATTTAGGGTCATTTCCTACCGAAGGCGACGAATTACTCGTGCCTGTTTAGGGTTGATTCCCAACCCAAGGCAACGAATTAACGCGCCTGATTTGGGGCATTTAGGGTCATTTCCTACCCAAGGCGCCCCGCGCCCGTTTAGGGCTGTTACCAGCCCAAGGCGACGAATTAACGCGCCTGCAACCTCGTAGAGGTTGTGGTGGTTCGCAGATGGCGTTGTCGTCGCTGCGGTCGTCGCCCTGAGCCGATGTAGACTTGGGGGCTCCATAGGGTCTTCCACCCATCGTAGGACCATCAAGGAATTCCTCCTTCATCATGTTGATGCCCTTGACCTTGACCACTGCAGAGTAGCAGACGCTACTATGTGAGACCTGCTGTGGCGCGACGTCGTTGTTCTCCGCGAACGTGGCCTTGGCGTCGGCAGAATTCTTTTGAAGAGGTTGGGGGGAGGGCAACCTCCAAGCTTCCCTTGGCATGCACGACCCCAATCCCATGAAATCCAAGACTTCCTCTCGAAATTCTTACTGATCTTCCATCAGTCTGGGTTTGTCCAAAGAATTCTGTGATCCTTGCCTCGGCCATGACACAATCTGGCGTCCTAGGCAAGAGATGAGGGTATATGTAGACCATACAAACATGTAGACAAGTAATATGTATATGTAACACTTCTATACTATAAAATAGCTCAGAAAAGAGGACGAAATGAAGGCGGCGGCATCGCCGCCATCAGAAAAACTGACGGCTACGAGTCGTCGCCATCAGGATCTCCACTGAGATCCTGCCCAAACTGGGCCAGACAGTGGTTTTTGGGCGAAAAACAGTGAAATATAGTGATTTTTGAGCCAAAAACACTCATTTCGCGTGTCTCCCCCCGACGCGTCGCGTAGCCGACACGACGCGTTTCTGTCCCAATTCAAACTATATATGAAGAGGGCCACTGTTGGGCCACACCATGGGCGCCTGGCTGATTCCTGGGATCGCCTCAGGATTTTTCAAAAAAATCGTGAACGTGACTGATTTCGCAAAAATTGACCTTCGCGGAACGCCGCGAAAAAGGTCACGTTATATTCCTATATTTCTAAAAAGCATAAATCAATAATAAAATTGATTAAAATCTCCAGAAATCGAGAAATAAAACTTCGATCTGGGGCTGCGTCGGGCAGGCGACGAAGGTCGTCGCCAGCCCAAAAATGACGAAAAATGATGATTTCTGGGGTTTTTTACAGAAATCCCACAGAAATCGGGATGCTATCAGGCTGGGAATCAGACCAGGAAAATTCCTGATGAGAAGAGCGCCACAGGCTGGGCAGCGGGTAAGGGTGAGGCACCCCATACCGCTTCAGGATCCTTGCCACTCTGAAACAAGGGAACAAACGTATGTACAGCAACACATCAGGATATGTACACATGGGGTGGAGACTGGACTGGAATAAGGGCATTACAGGACAATAGACACTCAGTCCCAACTCATATCTCAATCCCAGGTCCGACCCTCTCGGTGGCTGGCAGGGGCGGGGGCTCAAACACAACCCATGCCCTGCTCAGTCCGGACCCTGAAACCCTGCCAATATGGGAGGTGTCCCGCCCAGCCACAGGCGCGTTCCTGGGAACCAAGGGGCTCCAAGACCAACCGACAGTGGCACCCCATGCTCCCTCAACGGCAGGTCCCAACCCCCCATTTGAGCAGGAGATAAGGCCCCGCCATTATCCCCTAGGAGTTGGTAGCTGAAAACGGGCTGTTTCAGCCCAAACTGATATTAGCTCCGAAAACTCCAAAATATATCTCCACGCCGGCTTGGAGATCGGATCTGCCATTCCATATGCCATCCACTGGGAGTCCAACAGAGACTCTCATGTCCTTGGCTTTCAAAGATCTCCATGCCACTCGGCGTGGTGACAATCCAAATGGGGTCCACAACTGCCAAAATGGCAAAATCGGTCGTCTCGGTCGACCGTCCAGGGTAGGAAACCTTGGCGATATTGACGCACCAAGCCTTGATTCACAACCCTTGATATCCCCTTTGGTCCCATGCCCTGGGTTATGGCTTGCTGTCACACTGGCTGCTTGCTGTTCATCGAGGGGATGAACACGCGGATGGGGCAGAAAGCAGCATGCGGTGCAAAGCGGGAGCTCATGGATCGCACCAAAAGTTGAATAACTCCGGATGAGCCAGAGGAGCAGATACGAAACTCAATGGCGCTCAACCCTTGGTCATATGTTACAATATTCGTTCCTTTTTCCTGGCTAGATCCTGTGCCCCATGGAGATATGGTAATTCCAATATGGCATACAATAGCAAAAACAGCGAAATTTGGCCAAAATGGCCCGTACTCATGATTCCATATCTCCATGGCCACGGCGAGGATCCTTGTAACCAAAGATGCTAAATACATATGGGACTTGGGTCCCAATATATTCCGCCTGCCAACACTCATGGTCGCTTCTAGCTATTTTCCCTGTTGGAGAGAAAGCGACACACAAATGGGGGAGAATGGCAACATACCCCAAATTGGGTGACTCACAACTCTCCCTTCAAGAGGAGGGGCAACATGGGGAAACACCCCATTCGATGCGGGTTTATGTGTTCTCTCCGAATTACCCTTACCCTTGATCAAGTGGCGCACGCAACCTCGGGGGCGAAATCAGGGGGAGAAGGGGTTTGTGGCCATTCTGGGCAAAACGGCCAAAATTCACCCAAAAGTGGTCCCTCCAAAAATCGTATATCCGTATCACAAGAGAAAGGAGCCTTGAGCTTTTGCATGGATGCAAACCGAAGCTTTGCTTCCCTTTTGCAACAAGGGTTGAGGTTCGAAGCATAATGGAAGCATTTTTAACACCTCAATCCTTGAAGCACACTATTTGTGGGAAAAAGTGCATATATTGGCGATATTGGCATGAACATATCTTTGGGACCTTGAGGAGCAAAAATATGAATGAACGTTCTCCGAGTAGGCCCATAGTAGGTGCCTTCAAATATGCCCACTATGGTCAGATTGTCTCCGCCCACTCGTGTCATTAGTGCTTGGATATGAGCGCCTGTGCAAAGAGGCAGTATGGCACGCGTGCTCACAAGGCGAAATTTTAGAAAATAGATGACAAGGTTGCCAAAATCAGCCGAGCCATCCACGATGTCCTTCGTGGTCTCTACTTTATATATTGCCTTTATTCAAGGCTCAACTCCCCATAGGCTTTGAGTACGAGCCTCCGGGGTTTGGCCATTTTGGCCTAATGTTCGACCAAAACTTGCCCTCTTTCGAAAATAGACTTTTGGTGCGCATTGAATTGCGTGGAGCCATCGTTGAATTGGCTCGAAAAAACGAAAATGACCTAGGGCTTTTGGTCTTGTGAGCATTGTGTTCGGTTATTAACGTTCATGCTCACAAGGCCACAAAGTTAGCGTTTGCGCACGCAAACGACTTGGGTTTGCGAAACCCATAGGCTGCCTAAAACATCGCCATTGCCCGCTTCCCTATACAAAGTGATATGCCCACGTGAAAGGGGCATGGATGAAAGGCATAGGGGGGTAATGTAGGGTTCCGTCCGAAGTCATGGTCCTTGAGAACCATGAGTTCGAGCGATCGACGGAAAAGCTTGCGCGCTGATTTTCTCGAAGACGCAACGGCGAAAAATTCTGGTGAACACACCAGATGAAAGTACATTAAAAACCCTCTAGATTCAGCCCCTAATTTCTCTCAGAACCTCAAAGGTACTCGAGAAAAATCCCTCACAAGACTCGCCACGGAGAAGCGACGAAAGCGCGGGAACAGGCGACATCAGGGGGTGATTTCACGACAATTAGAAATCGCGGTAGAAATAGGGTATTTCACCGATTTCCGACTGAAAATCGCCTACGACAATAAAATCATGGTAATTCTAAATCGATTTATTGGTTAGAAATCACATTCCAGATTTCGCGGGTTAGAGAACAGGGATATCCCGCTGACAGCCGGTGTCAACGGCTTCCGCACGGGTGTGACGGCTCACAGGCCTCCGGGCCATGGGCCATAGGTTCTGGGTACCGCTTCAGGATGCGGGAGCGCAAACGTGGGATCAGTACCTGGACAAGGTGCGCAGGGGAGAGATATGGGGAGGGGCATGTGAAGTTGGGAGGTGGGCGCAGAGCAAGGGATGCAGAGTGGCAATGTACCAGGAGTGGGGACCTCAGGGGGTGTATCGGAAGATGGCAGAAGTGGGAGAAGGAAAGCGAACGGCAGCGGCGCTGCTGTGGAGCAGACGAGAAGGGGGACACTACGAGCTGCTGTGGCCCCCGGGGGAAGGAGACACAGAGGCAGTGGCGGAGGCAGACGAAGAAGACGGGACAGAGTCGAAAGGTGACGCAGAAGTGACAATCGAGGAGGAGTTGGCAAAGGAAGGTCCAGAGAAGGAGGGGGGGGGGGAAAGAGAGCGGAGGGAGGAGCACATGTGGCGGGGTGTGCATCAAATACCGATCAAGAAGGGGGGTGAGAGGTGGAGGTACCAGGGACAAGAGTGTCCCGGGAGGGAGAGGAGGGGAATGGGGGGGGGGTACAGCGCGAGACAGGAAACTACAAGCGGGATGGGAAGGGGTGCTAGGAGTGCAAGTACAGGAGATGGAATATATGGAAGTGCCAGAGGGTACGGGGAAAGGCGAGTGGCACAGGAGGCAGGCAGGGGGGGTGGACGTGTGGGTCACAGGGGGGGGGGAGGGGGTGTTGCAGCTGCAGCACAGGGAGGATGTGGGGACCGGGTGGGGGGCAGAGAGAGCGGTCCAGATACGACCGGACAGAGCGGTGTGGCTGGAGCCGGGATGGAAGAAGGTACAGGGTGGCGGCGGGGGGACGCCGGTGGTGGGGTTGGCATATGACGTGGCGAGCGGACCAGGGGGAGGGGGTCCCAGTCAGGAATGACTGGGGAGGAGAGCTGCCAGGAGGAGGACATGAGGCGAGTGGCGTGCGCGCACAGTTCAGTAGGGCGGCATTGACTCCGGCACCCACGACACAAGGACACAGGGGGCAGGGGTTGGTGTATACGTTCGGAGAGGAGATGACGCTGAAGGCGGCGGAGGCCATCAAAATGGTGCTGGATGAGGGGACGGCGTGCATGGCCAACCGCACGTACCATGTGCACCCGCACACGGGGGACACGTGGCAATTCGCGTTCCCAGGGGAGGACGGTATGGAGAGTATAGCGCCACTGCCGGAGTGTGAGAGGCAAGCTGCTGAGATATCGGCCCTTGCCAGGATGGCAGAAGAATGGGTGCGGGAGACGGGAGGAGTGGAGCACGAGAAGTGGGCAGTCGGGGCCATTCGGCGTGCGAGGTACTGCAGGGGAGAATGGATGACGCGGGAGGACACAAAGGCAATATTCCCCGTGGCGATGAAGGGGCCAGCGGCGGCACAATGGAGGGGACAGGCAGTCCACATCATCCTTCCGGATGACAGGGTGGGAAGCAGGGAGATGGTGGAAGTCGAGGTACGCCACGGGCAAGTGGCAAGGTACCAGTACGATGTGCTGGTCCCAAACGTTGTGGTCACCGCAGCAGCGGCAGCGGGTATGGAGGTCCAGATTGGACTCGGCCGGGAAGGACAGGCGGTACAGGTGTACACCATGGGACACTGGGATTGACAGCCGGCAATCCCATGGATGGCGGAGCCCACGTGGAGGGAGCCGCTGCATCCCGCGGGCCGGGTGGGGAGGGGAAAGGCGGATGGGGCGGACACTGCGGAGCTGGACAGAGCAGAGAAAGAAGAGGAGAAGCGCCAGAAAGAGGCAGCGGCGGAAGGGTTGGACATGATGGGAGACAGCAGGGACAGAAAGGACATGCTACAGAAGTGGGCACAGAGGCTGAGGGGCAAGGCGACGGCAAGTCAGAATGTCTTGATAGAAAATGGAGAGGCGCAGCGAGGGCTGGAAGACCGCATCAAAGGATGTAGGGGTGAAGAGGTACGGCAGGCGGTGAGCAAGGCTAGGTACCACCTGAAGGCCAGAGCGGAGGCGGTGGAGGACAAGTGCAGGCCAGAGTGCACGCTGGCCAGGTGCCTTTGCAGGCTGGACGGACCGCAGGAGTCCAAGGGAGGATACCATGGGATCAGATTACGGCAGCCCAGGAGACAAGGGCCGATGTGGCTGCAGATGGGGGAAGAGGAAGGGGCGCCGCTGGTGTACTTCCACCAAGTCAAGCACATGTGGGTCGGATATGCGGATGGTCGGAGCGCAACAGTGGGGGAGGAGGAGGAGGCGGGCGAGAGGCAAGCAAAGGCGCAGATCCTCACGGCAAGGAAGGTGGAGCCGAAACAGGCGGTGCTGTGGATGCAGATGCAGCAGGATGCGCAGGTAGCGGCGTGTGTGGACAGGTCGAGCAGAACGGTGGAGGTGTGGCGGCCCACGAGGCAGGTCTTGGCCATGGCGCTGTACTTTGGGGAGACAGTGCGTCGCAGCAGAGGCATGGCAGGAGAGTGGGACCCAGACACAGAGATGCACCAGATGCGCAAGGTTATGACCTTGGTAGACTATGACGAGGCGGCGGGGAGGAGGGCCAAAGGGCACACAATACAAGTAGTGTCCCGGCAGACGAGTGCCACAGGGGCTGCAGACCAAGGGGTCACACCCCTGGTGCAGGACGGACACACGTCGTGGGTCGTGGAACCCAGGGGGGATAGGCGCCAAGCGTCGGTGTATACCGGGGCGCCGTTGAAAAGGGTGGAGCACCCGCTCATGCGGTGGGTCGGGGAGGTGGAAGAGGTGCGGGTTGAAAGAACGGAGGAGGTACGCAAGATGGCCTTCCTACGGGCGTTGGAGTCGCAAATGGATAGGTGTGCGGACACGGAAGAAGCGGAACATATCAGGGAACAGATCCGGTTGGCATTGAAATGGGTGGCCAGCAGCAGGAGAGGGGAGCGCCGAGGTGAAGAGTGGCACCCGGAACGGAGGACGGGCACAGGAAGGAGGCATTGGAGAGAGCGAGAAGGCTCACGGAGGGGGCCAGGAAGCAAGGCCTGGAGGTGGAAGACAATCAGGGGGGGGAGAGGCCAAGTAGGTGGAGGGGGATGCGGAGGGGGAGAGGGGGACAAATGAGGTTCATAGTGGGGGATGGGGATGGTGAGGAGGAGCGAGACGAAAGGGAGCAGGACCAAGCGAGGGGAGTGGAAGGCCGGGAGCTGGGGCTGGCAGCAGGCGGGCGGGAAGAAAGAGAGGAGGGAGAAGAAGGGCTGGAAGAGGGAGAAGCGGAGGGAGGAGGGCAGGAGAGTGCTGCTGAAGACAGGGTCGAGGAGGGGAGCAGTGGGGAGGGGACAAGAGAGGGAAGTGAGAGGGAAGGCGACAAGCAGGGGAGAGAGGCGGACGAGCAGGATCTGCAAGCAGAGCGGCAGCAGGAGGGGGAAGGGGAAGGGAGGCCAAGAAGGAAACGGACGAGGGGAGTCAGGTACGGGGAGCAGCAGCGAGGCCGTGAAGAGCAGGGGGCGGTGCGGGAAGGGATGACAGTGTATGGTCAGCACAAGGTGAGTGGGAAGTGGAGGAGGTATGTGGGAACAGTGGAGGAGATGACCGAACAACAAGATCGCAAGGGACATGTGACGAGGGCAGCCATCGTGCAGTCGAAGGATCAGGGGGAGGGGGATGAGGAGAGACTGCCGTACCCGGTGGAAGGGTTGCAGGTATGCCCGCAAGGTAGGGAGATGGAAATACACGGGCAACTGGTTCCGGAGCAGTTGGCGAGAGAATTGGAAGGAGAAGAGGTGTCGATGGGGGGGAGGAACAAGAAGCGAAAGTGACAATTAATGAAGCGGGGGGCGGCCGGGAAGATGAAGAAAGACGCCAGACGAAGGCACGGGGGAAGGAGCAAAGGGGAAGGAAAAGGCCCGGCAGACAACGGGGAGCTGCAAGTGGATGGGGAGGGCAGGTGGCAACGCCCATAATGACCCCGCGGCACTGTATCGGGCGGACAAGGCAGCGTGGCAGCAGATGAAGCTGCATGAGGGGGACCCCGACGTGGTGGCGTACCAGGAGATAAGGTTGCAGGGGAAGGACAACGTCGTGTGCGCGCAGATGTACGACAAGGAAGGGAGAGAGTACCAGCGAGAGTGGGCGCAGGGGGTACCGCTGTTGGTGCGCAGAGGGCTCAGCGTCGAGCAGGACAAGAAGGTGGGAGCGAGCGGAAGAAGGGCGGTGTATGATGTAGCGACAGAGCATGGACAGGTAGTCATCATCAACTGCCATGTCCCACATGCGAGGAGGGTCAAGGAGTATCTGGCGCAGCTGGGGATGGAGTACATCAGGGCGCTGGAGAGGGGGCCAGTCATCGTGGTTGGAGACTTCAACTACGATCCCCGGAGGAGGGGCGCGGAGACCGAGGTGGACCGCGAGGTGCGGAAGTTTGTGGAGAAAATGAGGCTGCAGGATGTGTCGTACAGTGGAGCCCCGGGCCCCTCACACTACCCGGCACCGGAAGGCAGCGCGCCGTCGCAGATAGACGCGGTGTACGCGGACCCCAGCTGGGTCAAGGGGGTGAGGGCGGGATACATGGTGGGGCCGGAAGAAATGCTGGACAGGAAGGGGCATTGCCCCATGATGGTGACAGTGGACGTGAAGGTGGGGGAGCCCGGGGACGACCAGGAGGATGAGCAGGGGTCGGACGAGGAAGGCGTCAGCCTGCCGCCAATGGTGAAGCGGCCGGGGGAGGGGGACGAGGGGTGGCAACAGTGGGTGCAGCGGGTACACGCCGAAATGAGGCGATGGAACCACGTGCATCAAGCCGTGAGGGGGGCAGCGCGGATATGCGGGTTTATCAAGCAAGGGGAGGGGTCGCAGGCACAGCCCAAAGTGCAAAGGCTGGTGGCCACCATGAGGAAACGGCAGCACGAGGAGGTCAAGGCAAGGGCGCGGGAAGAGGGGGCGAACTTGCAAACGGAGGTGACACAGGCGAAGAAGAGGGTGCGAACAGCGAGGAAGGCTGTGGAGGAGGAACAGGAGAGGATATACCAGAAAGTGGTGGCGGAGCATGAGCGGTACATGGAAAGAGCGGTGCCGTACAAGTCGCTACGGTACATCAGAGAGCTCGCTGAGGCTGGAAGACGACAGGAAATCCGGGCGGTAAGACTGCAGTGTGGCAGGGTCACGGGCAACAAAACGTAAGTGCTGGAGGAGGTGGCGCAGAGTTTCAGGAGGCAGCACAACCAGGGGCAGCAGGAGCTCAGCGGGATCACACGGAGAATGGTAAGGGCGTTACCGCGGGTGTTCACGGCAGAGCAGAGCAAGGACCTACACCGCAGCAGGGTGACGCTAGAAGAAATTAAGGAGGCAGTGAAGGCTCTCAAGGGGAAGAAGAGCCCAGGAGTGGACCAGCTGGTGGCGAAGGCATACCAGCACCTAGAGGCGCCGGAGCTGGATGGTCTAGCGGGGAGGGTCACGGAGGTGTTGCGCACAGGCGAGCGCCAAAGGGAATGGGGGGGCAAGGTGTGGCCCCTGTACAAGAAGGGGGATCACCTCAGGCCGGGAAACTGGAGACCTATATGCTGTGCCGTCACGGAGGCCAAGCTGGTCTGGATGGTGATCTTCGGGAGGATACAGCGGCGGCTGTATGCAGCGGGGGTCATACCGGACAATATGTGAGGGGCTGTGCCGGGTAGGTCCACACAGGAAGCAAGCTTCCTGTATGACATGTACCTCGATGATGAGGACCTAGAGGCCTTCATGGCGTCTGTGGACGTGAAGGGGGCGTTCCCCATCATGCCGCATAGGCTCATAGAGGAGCTGTGGCGACAGCTAGGACTCCCATATGGTGACTTCGTGGAAAAGTACCTGCGCTCAAGGAGGTACACGGTCGCCACGGGGAAGGGGTGTACCGAGTTGGTAACCCCAGGCGGCGGGGTGCCACAAGGTGGGGTGGAGGGCCCATTCCTGTACTTGCTGGCCATGCTCCCCCTGATGATTTGGATAGCGCCGGAATATCGACAACTGGCGAGGGCACCACACACGTCGCCGGCGCAGGCGTATGTGGATGATGCGGTACCCGTGGCGCGGGATGAAAAGGCCCAACAGGTGGTGCAGGACCTGATGCAGAGGTACGGGAGGGATAACCACCTTGTCTGGAGCGCGGAGAAGTCGGCGGTTCTGAGGAGGGGTGGCGAGGAAGGCATGGCGCTGGATGTTGGAGAGGGAGTGGCATGGCTGGAGAGGGCAGAGGAAGCGGTGGTGCTGGGACATGTGCAGGCCATAGGGGCGAGGGGAGTCAGGCTACCTGACAAATTAGTCAGGGGATTCAGGGCGATGCTGGTGGTCCTGCGGCACCACCCTCCGTCAGTGCAGACGACCCTGTACTACCTGCAGGCGGTGCTCAATGCGGCGGTAGGGTACCAGGGGATGCACCTCCCGTACTGGAGGGAGCAGCTGGAGGAGGTGGAGGGAGAAGTGCGGAGGCTCATCAGAGGGTATGAGGGGATACCCACGGAGGTACCGTGGTGCGTGTTGCGGTCGCCGACGGCCTACTATGGAGCAGGGATGCCCACGGCGGGGGAGGCGTACAGGGCACACACGGCGAGGACGCTGAGCAGGATGTGCCTCAATCAGGAAGAGGAGGTGAGACGGGTGTGCTATCACACGGTTGCAGAGGTGCAGAAGGAGGAGAACATGTGCCCGCGCTATGTGTGGCACCGGCGAAGGGGGTTGGCAGCGGGGAAAAGGAAAACGCATGTGGCGCGCCCTACAGGCGGTGTTGCCGGGGGAAGAGCACATGCTGGCAACCAACAGGACGTGCGGTAGGCGGGGACCAATCGTGGTTCTGGACACGGACTTCGGGGGGGTGGCGCATGGGACAGTACGGTGGATCAGGAAGGAAGGAGTGAGCATGGAGGTGCTACACGTGCGCAGGAAGGATATGAAGGAATACAAGATGGCGGGGCTGCACCATGCGGAGTTCTATCGGGACACCAGGGTGGTGGAATGGGGTGTATACAGGTGGATGATGAGGAGAGCACGAGGACAAGAGTACCGCACAAGGTGGAGGAGGGGGATGCGCAAGATGTGGAAAGACCGGGTGGTGCTGTGGGGGATCCAGAAGAGGAAGCCAAGATGCCGGAGGGGAGAGGGGGCGCAGCAAGAGAGAGTGGTGCTGGACAGGGGGGAGAGGGACAAGGCCAGACCGGGCATACTGTTGTGTGCGCCCCTGGGACTCAAAGGGCCGAGGGGGAAGGTACAGAGTGCGATCGGGCAGTGGTATGAAGTCCATGCAGATATGTTCCGGAAAGACAACATCCCAGAAGGGGCAGGACAGGGGGACCAGTGCTGGAGATGCACCAAGGAGGCGGGGCAAATCCCGTGGCCAGTCGTACGAATGACGGCATGGGCGTTCCCGAACGCAACCATGCGCACCACGGACACCAGGGGGCAGTGGTGGGGGACGGTGCTGCGGCTGCCCAAGGAGGTGCAGGAGGATGAGGAGGCCCAGGGGGAGGTGGAGGTCTGGTGGGGAGAGGAAAAGGAGGGGAAGAGGACAGGAGTCCAGTTGGGGTGGGACACAGTGCGGGGACTGCAGGAAGAGGACGATGGAGTGGCAGTGAGTTTCTGGATGACGGACTCGGAGAGGCCAGACGAGGAAGCGCCCATAGTGCCCGTGGGCCACAAGTGTGGAGGGAGTGCGAGGAGGATCAGGCTGACGGTCCACGGGTTGCCAGCAGACAGGGTATGGTACTTGGTTCTGGTACAGGCGTACCTGGAGGAGGGCAGGGCGGAAGGGGACAGGGCATGGTGTCACGGAGTGGTGGTAACGAAGGGATGGAAGGCCAGGACGGACAATAAGTGGGCAGTGTACAGAGGGGTGAGAGAGCTAAATATCGGGGATGGGATACGAGAGTATTGGATTGGGAGGCACAAAGTGCACTGCCACTACCCAAGGAAGGTGGTGCGCATACCAGAGCCCACGGAGGAGAGGGTGGTGCTCTTTCTGGACGGGTCCGGAGTGGAAGGACAACCACCCAAGGCGGGGGCAGCGGCAGCAAGGGTCAGGGGGGTGGAACAGGTGACGGAGAGCGTGGTGGAAAAGGTGGTGTACGGAGCGGCATCCCATGGGGAGGTGCAGGCGGTGGCAGACGTGGTTGGGGAACAAAAAGTAAGTGCTGGAGGAGGTGGCGCAGAGTTTCAGGAGGCAGCACAACCAGGGGCAGCAGGAGCTCAGCGGGATCACACGGAGAATGGTAAGGGCGTTACCGCGGGTGTTCACGGCGGAGCAGAGCAAGGACCTACACCGCAGCAGGGTGACGCTAGAAGAAATTAAGGAGGCAGTGAAGGCTCTCAAGGGGAAAAAGAGCCCAGGAGTGGACCAGCTGGTGGCGAAGGCATACCAGCACCTAGAGGCGCCGGAGCTGGATGGTCTAGCGGGGAGGGTCACGGAGGTGTTGCGCACAGGCGAGCGCCAAAGGGAATGGGGGGGCAAGGTGTGGCCCCTGTACAAGAAGGGGGATCACCTCAGGCTGGGAAACTGGAGACCTATATGCTGTGCCGTCACGGAGGCCAAGCTGGTCTGGATGGTGATCTTCGGGAGGATACAGCGGCAGCTGTATGCAGCGGGGGTCATACCGGACAATATGTGAGGGGCTGTGCCGGGTAGGTCCACACAGGAAGCAAGCTTCCTGTATGACATGTACCTCGATGATGAGGACCTAGAGGCCTTCATGGCGTCTGTGGACGTGAAGGGGGCGTTCCCCATCATGCCGCATAGGCTCATAGAGGAGCTGTGGCGACAGCTAGGACTCCCATATGGTGACTTTGTGGAAAAGTACCTGCGCTCAAGGAGGTACACGGTCGCCACGGGGAAGGGGTGTACCGAGTTGGTAACCCCAGGCGGCGGGGTGCCACAAGGTGGGGTGGAGGGCCCATTCCTGTACTTGCTGGCCATGCTCCCCCTGATGATTTGGATAGCGCCGGAA
Organism: Eutreptiella sp. 'Long Island Sound 2002'; assembly: GCA_964036045.1. Classification (NCBI taxonomy): domain Eukaryota; phylum Euglenozoa; class Euglenophyceae; order Eutreptiales; family Eutreptiaceae; genus Eutreptiella; species Eutreptiella sp. 'Long Island Sound 2002'. Next base: position 161,299,226 of record OZ038379.1, on the reverse strand, counting down.
TATCGACAACTGGCGAGGGCACCACACACGTCGCCGGCGCAGGCGTATGTGGATGATGCGGTACCCGTGGCGCGGGATGAAAAGGCCCAACAGGTGGTGCAGGACCTGATGCAGAGGTACGGGAGGGATAACCACCTTGTCTGGAGCGCGGAGAAGTCGGCGGTTCTGAGGAGGGGTGGCGAGGAAGGCATGGCGCTGGATGTTGGAGAGGGAGTGGCATGGCTGGAGAGGGCAGAGGAAGCGGTGGTGCTGGGACATGTGCAGGCCATAGGGGCGAGGGGAGTCAGGCTACCTGACAAATTAGTCAGGGGATTCAGGGCGATGCTGGTGGTCCTGCGGCACCACCCTCCGTCAGTGCAGACGACCCTGTACTACCTGCAGGCGGTGCTCAATGCGGCGGTAGGGTACCAGGGGATGCACCTCCCGTACTGGAGGGAGCAGCTGGAGGAGGTGGAGGGAGAAGTGCGGAGGCTCATCAGAGGGTATGAGGGGATACCCACGGAGGTACTGTGGTGCGTGTTGCGGTCGCCGACGGCCTACTATGGAGCAGGGATGCCCACGGCGGGGGAGGCGTACAGGGCACACACGGCGAGGACGCTGAGCAGGATGTGCCACAATCAGGAAGAGGAGGTGAGACGGGTGTGCTATCACACGGTTGCAGAGGTGCAGAAGGAGGAGAACATGTGCCCGCGCTATGTGTGGCACCGGCGAAGGGGGTTGGCAGCGGGGAAAAGGAAAACGCATGTGGCGCGCCCTACAGGCGGTGTTGCCGGGGGAAGAGCACATGCTGGCAACCAACAGGACGTGCGGTAGGCGGGGACCAATCGTGGTTCTGGACACGGACTTCGGGGGGGTGGCGCATGGGACAGTACGGTGGATCAGGAAGGAAGGAGTGAGCATGGAGGTGCTACACGTGCGCAGGAAGGATATGAAGGAATACAAGATGGCGGGGCTGCACCATGCGGAGTTCTATCGGGACACCAGGGTGGTGGAATGGGGTGTATACAGGTGGATGATGAGGAGAGCACGAGGACAAGAGTACCGCACAAGGTGGAGGAGGGGGATGCGCAAGATGTGGAAAGACCGGGTGGTGCTGTGGGGGATCCAGAAGAGGAAGCCAAGATGCCGGAGGGGAGAGGGGGCGCAGCAAGAGAGAGTGGTGCTGGACAGGGGGGAGAGGGACAAGGCCAGACCGGGCATACTGTTGTGTGCGCCCCTGGGACTCAAAGGGCCGAGGGGGAAGGTACAGAGTGCGATCGGGCAGTGGTATGAAGTCCATGCAGATATGTTCCGGAAAGACAACATCCCAGAAGGGGCAGGACAGGGGGACCAGTGCTGGAGGTGCACCAAGGAGGCGGGGCAAATCCCGTGGCCAGTCGTACGAATGACGGCATGGGCGTTCCCGAACGCAACCATGCGCACCACGGACACCAGGAAGCAGTGGTGGGGGACGGTGCTGCGGCTGCCCAAGGAGGTGCAGGAGGATGAGGAGGCCCAGGGGGAGGTGGAGGTCTGGTGGGGAGAGGAAAAGGAGGGGAAGAGGACAGGAGTCCAGTTGGGGTGGGACACAGTGCGGGGACTGCAGGAAGAGGACGATGGAGTGGCAGTTAGTTTCTGGATGACGGACTCGGAGAGGCCAGACGAGGAAGCGCCCATAGTGCCCGTGGGCCACAAGTGTGGAGGGAGTGCGACGAGGATCAGGCTGACGGTCCACGGGTTGCCAGCAGACAGGGTATGGTACTTGGTTCTGGTACAGGCGTACCTGGAGGAGGGCAGGGCGGAAGGGGACAGGGCATGGTGTCACGGAGTGGTGGTAACGAAGGGATGGAAGGCCAGGACGGACAATAAGTGGGCAGTGTACAGAGGGGTGAGAGAGCTAAATATCGGGGATGGGATACCAGAGTATTGGATTGGGAGGCACAAAGTGCACTGCCACTACCCAAGGGAGGTGGTGCGCATACCAGAGCCCACGGAGGAGAGGGTGGTGCTCTTTCTGGACGGGTCCGGAGTGGAAGGACAACCACCCAAGGCGGGGGCAGCGGCAGCAAGGGTCAGGGGGGTGGAACAGGTGACGGAGAGCGTGGTGGAAAAGGTGGTGTACGGAGCGGCATCCCATGGGGAGGTGCAGGCGGTGGCAGACGTGGTTGGGGAGATAGGAGAGGAAGTATGGGAGGTGTGGATGGTGGTGGACGCAGAAGCGGACATGGCATCCCTCAGGAGGCTGGCCAGCAGGCCGCTGCATGAGGCCCTGGGCACGGGGATGGCGTCGCAGGTGTACGCGATATGGCACGGGCTGGAGATGACCAAAGTGCCCCTGATCATACACTTGGTGAAGCAGGAATCACACAGGGCAGGAGTGGGAAATCATGAGGCGGATGGGGCGGCGCAAGCAGTGGATAAGGAGCAGGAACCAGAATGGAGGGCGCCAAAGAGAAAGGAGCACCTCCACTTGGTGCATATACCTCCGAGGGCCGGGGAAGAGAGGAAGGCCAGGTGGGTGGTGGAGGGGGACAGAGGCAAGCAGGAGCTAAGGGTGTATCCACAGCCGGTACACATGCTGGCTGAAGCGGGTTCAGAGAGACCGCGATTCCCCGCTAAAGCCGCCGCGCTCTGCTGCAGAACGCAAGCGCAGAATGGCGACATCATATGATTTTCAGAGATCTGCATGGCCTCAGCGCCTGGCAGTTTTACTGCTTTTGGCAAGGTTTTTTATAATTATTTTTATTAATTTCCGCATATATCAAGTTCTTCTGGACAGAGTAGACATGTGTCCGTGCACGTGAAGAGCGGCCAAGAGCAGCGCCGCGTATGCATGTAAATACTCGCAAATAGTCTCTATTTGCGCCTGTCTGCCCTACATGTGTTTCATGTGCAGGAGACATGGTGCGAAGAGCCGGGCAAGGTTCTTAGAACTGTTTGTCAAAGCAATGCGTGAAAGCAAGAACCATCACGTGTCTTCGCCGTGTTGCCAGGGAGTTTGGGAGGAGCTCCAGTGAGAGGTTTTGGAAATCATCGTGGATTTGAAACGTCGAAGGATTTTCAATGAAAACCTCACGAGTGCCGTCTAAAACTGGGAGCTCAGCAGCAATTGAACCAGCGTCAAGACTAAGTGCTAAGGAGCAGACCCAGGCTCCCGCGTCAAAACAGTTCTAATACCGGGACATGTGAATGTTCCCCCTTGCCTGCCCTTGTGTCTCAGTCGGAAGTCAATGCCGTGCAGTGCTTGTGAACAGGCCGGACGCCACGCTGCTGCGCAGAGTCACGAAGACAGCAACTGCCACGGTGAAGACTGGTTCCGTCAAAGAGATGACCATCTCCAACGCAAGCGCGAAGCGAAGCGAGCGAAGCGTCGAGGAGACAACTCCAGGACAGCGCAGATCAAGCCAGCGGAGCCAAAGCCAGAGCCGAGCCAGCAAATGGGACCCCAGCCAGCGCCGACCATGTCCGCGGAGACCAAGTCAGCGCAGCCTACCGAGGAAAGACTCGTGTGCGCCGTGGCGGTGCTACGGGAGCATGCTACGGAGAACGTGGAACGCCTGACCTGGAGTGTCATCGAGGACAATGTGGCCAGGTGGCTGAGGAAGAACCCGGGCAAGGATTTGAAGACCTGGTGGGAGCTACAGCGCTGTGCAGTGGCGCACCGTCAACAGTACAAGCAGCCCGTGAACTATCCAGTGCCAGGGACGCCGGACTACTTTCCTATGGTTACGGTGAACGCCTTGTATGAGGAGTGGGTCAAGCGTTGAAGCTTCGGCAACCGAGTGGAGACAACGAGAGCTTGCACGACAGCTTCAGGAAGCGTGGGTCCGAGCAGGCGGACAGCAGAACGCCGAGTGAGCTTGCGCTGCCAGAAGCCACGGAGGCGTCCAGCGTGCCAAGAGCAGAACGCCGAGTAGAAGCTCGCGCTGCCAGGAGCCACACCAACGCCGAACGTGCCGAGTGCAGAAGAACAGGTAGAGGCTCGCGCTGCGACAAGCCGGAGGACACAACCACCACTGGGGCAGCCGGAAGACAAGCCGAGGAGTTGTCACAAAGTAAAAAAACTGAGGTGGAGACGCCACAAGGGGCCATACGTCTGCCGTAGATGTTTGGAACTGCCGGCCATGGCAAATCTCTTAAGGAGGGGGGTGAAGCGGGTTCAGAGAGACCGCGATTCCCCGCTAAAGTCGCCGCGCTCTGCTGCAGAACGCAAGCGCAGAATGGCGACATCATATGATTTTCAGAGATCTGCATTGCCTCAGCGCCTGGCAGTTTTACTGCTTTTGGCAAGGTTTTTTATAATTACTTGTAATTAATTTCCGCATATATCGAGTTATTCTGGACAGAGTAGACATGTGTCCGTGCACGTGAAGAGCGGCCAAGAGCAGCGCCGCGTATGCATGTAAATACTCGCAAATAGTCTCTATTTGCGCCTGTCTGCCCTACATGTGTTTCATGTGCAGGAGACATGGTGCGAAGAGCCGGGCAAGGTTCTTAGAACTGTTTGTCAAAGCAATGCGTGAAAGCAAGAACGATCACGTGTCTTCGCCGTGTTGCCAGGGAGTTTGGGAGGAGCTCCAGTGAGAGGTTTTGGAAATCATCGTGGATTTGAAACGTCGAAGGATTTTCAATGAAAACCTCACGAGTGCCGTCTAAAACTGGGAGCTCAGCAGCAATTGAACCAGCGCCAAGACTAAGTGCTAAGGAGCAGACCCAGGCTCCCGCGTCATAGCTCAAGTACGAGGGGGGCCGGAGGTGGTGGAGCTGAACGAGTACCTGGAGGGCAAGGTAGGACAGCGGGTCCACTACTCCAGTGTGCTGCGGCCAGGAACGATGCCAAGAAAACCTGCAAACCAGACGGCTACAGGCAATCACGGGGCAGGTGCCGGTGCGGGAAACAATCATGAGGTGGTACAGACATAAGGGTATGGACCTCCCGGAGGAGTACATGAGATGCCACTGTGGCCAAGGGCAAGAAACATACGAGCACTTCATGCGATGTGAACAGTATAAGCCGATCGAGGAAGCACTGGTTGGGGATCAGGACGTCCCGTTGCTCAAGAAGGGTGCAAGAGGCAGAAGCGCGGTGGAGAGAGAGCTGGGGAAAGAAGGGCACCGCAAGGGACTGTGGCACATGGTGATAGTGAACCCGCTGTGGCGGGCACTCCAGGAGCATACGGTGGCACCGGAGGCCATGGCACACAGGCTGTTGCGGTCTATGGTGGAACATCTCCAGGAGCGCATGGCGTGCAGAGAGACGCAGTTGGAGGCGCAGGCGGAAGACATGCGTGATCCAGTCACCAAACGGGTGGAGATGGCGTTGATCAGCTACAACCCAAAAATCACGGAGGTGAGAGTGCGGAGGCGGCCAGATTGGCGACCAAGGCGGTCAGGGGGAGAGACGGAAATGGGGGACAGAGCGAGAGAAGAGCGGAGGGACCGCCTGATGGCACGTAGACGAAAGAGAATCCGGCAGATATGAGGGCAGGACGGTCGTACGATGTCTCTGCGCAGGGGGACGTCTGTAAGGGGACCGGAGGGAGAGGGGCAGCAGTGGCGCCCGTCGCCTGGACTGGAGCGTCCGGGACTGGGCACACTGAGTCATAGGGCGGAACAAGAAGCGGGCCAGGGGGGAGCGGAATGGGGTGATGTGACGAGGGGAAAGCGAAGCGGGTATCAAGAGACGCAAGCGGACAAGAGGGACGAGGCCGGGGGTGCGGGGACAAGGACGACGACATTGCAGACCAGAACGAGGCCGATGGCCACCAGGCGAAGTCCTCAGATCGCGGGGGAGAAGATGTGGAAGAGAAGCCGCAGGTGTACCAAGAGCACAACACACGTAGGGCGCGCGAACAGAGGGGGTAAAGGTCGTGGATGGTGGCGGAAGCGGCGACAGGGCGCAGGGCTCAGGCGCGATCCCATGTGTGCAGCGCAATGTCCCACAAGCCTGACCCGAAGCCCAGCCAGCCACCGGCAGTGAGGGCAGAAGTGGCCCGCATGCAGGCGGGCGCAGCCCCGCAGCCCCCCTTGCCGGCATCCTCGGCGACGTCTGCGGACGTGTCGTCGCCCTCGTCTCCGGAGAGCCCGGAGACGGTCAGGAGGGAAGCGCCTGGGGCGACAGGGCAGCAGAGGGGGGAAGGAGCCGTGGTGGGGAAGGGAGAGGGAGAGGACAAGAGAGGACAGGCGGAGGCGGGGAGGGACAGGGCAGAGGGGGTGGCGGCAGGGGCTGAGGGGCAAGGGGAGGGGCAGGGGCAGAGAACGGCGGAAGGGTCACGGGCGGACCCGTTCAACGTCGCAGATGTGAGGGCGGGCATGGATATGAGGAGGAGGGAGTGGAGGAGTCGGAGGGAGTCGGTAGTCGCCGACATCCTCGAGGTGTCGGAGGATGAGGGGGAGGGGGCGGGAAGGATGGCGGTGGAGGGAGGCCCAGGACAGCCGTCGGTGCCCAATCTGCCGGCGGCTGCCATGAAGTCCATCCTCCCGGAGGTGCTGAGGCAGGAGGAATGCAAGGGCGGCCGAGGGCAGCTAGAGGCGGGAGCGGCAGGGAGCGGAGACAGCAGCGTAAGCGCCGGAGGGGGAGGCCGGACGGGCAAGGGAGGGGAAGGGCAGGCGGGGACGTCGGGGGCTGTGCACGCAAAGGGACACCTGGCAGGGAAGGGGGGAAAAGGGAGTGGACAGGGGCGACAGTGGCCGCAGCCCCAACGCTCGTTCAGGCAGTCGCCGCCGAGGTCGCCCCCACGGGTCAGTGCGGCGGTAAGGGCGGAGGAGGAGAAAGAGCTGCGCCGCCAGCAGGCGGCGCGGTACGAGGCGCCGGCGCACGTGGAGCACCAGCGCTGTCGCCGCCAGCCCCCGGAGCAGGGACCTGACACCATCTACCAGTTGGAGATGGAGCCAGCGAGGACGGGGATGAGGGTAGGGCAGGCGGAGCGGAGCAGCGCAGCAGTGCAGGGCAGTGGTGCGGGACGGGTAGAAGGCGGCAAGGGCAGGCAGGGGAAAGGAGCGAGGCAACAAGGGCTACAGGGGAAGGGACAGGGGAAGGCGGGACCCCACAAAGTAGGCGGCAAGGGACGCGGGGCGATGAAGCAACAAGGCAAAGAGGCAGGGGAAGGAGAGTGGCCATGGGTACGTGGGCTCGCCGGTGTTCCCAGGGAATGGATTGGGATGGTGGAGAGGTGTAGTCCTGCCAGCCGTCCCACCAATCGTCCCACCATTCCCGCCGCCGCCATACCCGGCGATGGGGATGGTGTACCCGCCCCTGCCGGCGTACCAGGGCATGCAGCCACTGGCGCACATGCAGCAGCGCCAGCAGGCCGGTGGGACAGCGTGGGGGGCGCATGAAGGAAAGGGAGAAGAGCACAGGAGGGCATGGGACAGGTTAGGGGAGGCAGAGAGGAGCCTGCGGGAGAGGGAGGCCAGGGTCAAGGGTGAGGTTGGCGGGGCGGAGGAGGCGAGGACGGAAGGGACCGACAGGCCGCAGGGGTGGGAAGCACAGGCAGTGGAGGAGCTACAGATGGCGTGGGCGGACCTTCGGAGAGGGCAGGAGGGGGTTGACAGGGCGGAACAGGAGGGAGGACGACAAGAGGAGGGAAGGGGGCAGGGGGGTACCCCAATGGTGCCGTTCCGACAGCCGGCTATCCCGCCGGAGCAGGAGGGAGAGATGCAGGAGAGGGCATGGAGGCGGATCAGGGGAGAGACGGCGAGGCTGGCGGAAAGGGACAGGGAGGTGGCGGCGCGGGAGCGCAGGGTGCGGGAGGAGGAGGAGGCGGTGGCCCGGGGGGCCCACCGGGTTTTCCCGGATCCAGAAGGGGACACACATGTGGAGGGGCGGTCGCCGTCAGGGAAAAGGGCAAGGGAGGGGGACGAGGAGGCGGGGCAGGAAGGGGGGAAGCGGCGCAGGGGGGAGGAGCGAGGGGCAGGGGAGGCAGAGGGGGTGCCACGGCTGGCCAGCCCCAGCCCAGAGCCGACGCCGACGTACTGGGACTTGGAGTCCCCGCCGCCGCGGCAGTATGCGCCGCCGCCGGTGCGGTGGGGACCTGGGACGGTCGCGGGGTGGACGGCCGGGGAAGTGGCGGAGCTGGCCCGCTACGTGAAGTGGGCGGGGAAGACGAGGGGAAGGCGGGAGAAGAGGGGGAACCGCCCCTTCAGTGACCTGGTCGGCAGGGCAGGGAGGCCCAGGGAAAGGGGGCCGGAGATGGATGAGGGGCGGTGGAGGAGGATACTGGGAGCGGCGCTCCCGGAGGTGCGCCTGGACTGTCCCCAGGAGAAGGGGAAGAAGCCTAGGGTTCAGATGCTGCAAGAGCTATTGCAGCGGGAGAGGTGGTACGGTGGCGACGCGTAGGGCCGGGCAGGAGCAGGAACGGGAAGCGCCAGGGGCCGGGGGCCAGGGGCGTGCGGAGGGACGGGCAGATGGGATGCGGGGAGGCAGACGCGGGGGTCCGGCTGAGGTGGAGGAGGGTGAGGAGGGGATGTGACGGACACGAGGAGAGGAGGAAGGGAGCGGAGAGGTGCAGGTGCGCAGGAAAGGGCAGGGACACGGCTGAAAGTGGAGGGGGATGTGGTGATGACGGACGCGGACAAGAACCCCAAGCGGAGAGCACAGGGCCAGCGGCGGGGTAGAAGCGAGATGGGGCGGTGGAGTACGGGGGCGCAGGCGAGTGCGAAGGGAGCAACCGGGCAGCGGGACGCGAGACGTATCGTGGGTACGGCGAGCAGTGTGGGGCAGAACGAGAAGCAGACGGGATGCAGTATCGGAATGTGGTACAGTGACGGAGCAGAGCGCAAGGTCTTGACTGGCGAGAACGGCCGGATATGGCGTGGAGCAGCGCTGTGCTCTTCGGGTGCAGCACGGTGCCAGGGCTCTATCTTGCAGGAGAGGCGAGTGGGCAGACGAATTTAATATTCCGACAGGGTCTTGGCTGATGGTGCGATCAGAGAGATTGCTGGGATAGGCAGGTGGCAGTGCAGGTGTACTTCAGTCCGGTGCAGTGGAGCCACGTCTCGATGGCGCCCCTGTGGACTGGCAGCAGGAGTGTGGGGGCTATCCGCCGACTTGTTACATGGCGGCAAAGCTCTCTGCGTGACAAGATGGTGCTGCATTGAAACCATTGGACTTACACGCGCCCTGCTCTGAGGGGTTGACCACGCCAGGCCTTGGTGGCCGCCAGCGCCATGGGACACCTGCGAGGTGCAACGAAGTGTGAACCCTTGGTGACAGCGCCGGGTCTGAAAGGGGCTCGGGTCCGCAGCTGGTCTATGCGGCTGGGCTCCACAGTGCAAATGCAGCGAAGGGAACTCGACAAGCATCTCCCTGACGTTCTCTCTGTGTTCCTTCGGCACATGCGGTGGCTCATGGTGCGTAGGAAACCAACGGCAATGCCAGTCCTCGGGCAGGGCCACAGTCCAGTCCGCAGATACACCCCCCCCACCCCAACAGGGCACAAGGCAACCAGGATGGGGTGAGAGACGGGGACCGAGGGAGCACTACGATGGGGGGGACCCCAGGGAAAAGGGTAGGGGCGACGGGGAGGGGCAGGGGTAGAGCACGCGGGTGGCACACACGAGTGACAGCGCCGCTCAGACAGGGAGGGCAGACGTACAGGCAGGGTCGACAGCGAGAAGGAGAATTGGAGGGGAGACAGGCGAGTAAGAGGGGGGGCGGGGCAGCGGGACAGGGGTAGCACGGAGATGAGCAGGGGGCACACGCAGGGCGCGCGGGAGCAGCGGAGAGCGCGAACACGGAAAGAAAAAAACAGGAGAACAGGCGGACACACAGGAAGGACACGAAGAGGAGGCAGGGCGCTGGAGCTGGGGGGAACAGGGGGCCAGCAAGGGCACGAAGGAACACAATGTCTCTCACAGAGAAGCACCATGCCGACGACCCGCATTGAGACGTACCGGCCGCCCCGTCCGACCATCAGGGAACTGATGGAGGGGCGGCCGGCGGGAGAGGACGAAGGGGGAGTTCCCCGAAGGGGTGTCTGGGGAGGCCGCCCAGGTCGGCCTACAGGTCGGAAGACAGGGTAGAACCCCAGAGGCGCGTGAGGGCGCGCGAGATACAACCATGGCGCGGGGAGGACCAGCGGCGAGCACACGGAGCAGGAGAACAACACTAAGAGGGCGGGCAGGGGACAGAGGGGAGGGGAGGGTGGAGAGGAGAGAAAGAAGATAAACGTACAACAACGCGGGCTAAAAGGCTAGGTCGCGAGGGAGGGGCGCCCACCTGGCATGGCCGGGGACCACCAAGGGCCGCGCCACAGGATGGCGGTGGGACTGGACGAGAGCACCGAAAGGAACCGAGATAGATGGCGATGCAGTGTTGTTGTGCGTGCATGCAGGGAGGAGGGAACCACGCGGAAAAAAGCACGGCAAAATAAAAAATAACAAAAACGCGAACAACACCTCGCAGCACCACAAGGAGACGGGAAAGAAAAGGGCATGTGGCTAGGGCCACGCGACAGCCGCAGGGGACTAGGACAGCATGGGAGGCGGCACAGGAGTGAGGGGCGGGGGCAGGAGGGGAGCGACCCGTACTATGCGCACAAAACGGTCCCCGGATGGATGAGGATCCAGTGGGCCCGCGCCACAGGGTTGCTGGCAGCCCGGTGGGGTATAAACACGGGATGAGGGATGGGATGGGGCCACAGAACAGCCCAGGGGATTAGGCCGGGCCGCGGCACAGGGGAAAAGGGCGGGAGAGGAGCAATCCGTGCTAGGCGCACAAAACGGTCCCCGGATGGATGAGGATCCAGTGGGCCCGCGCCACAGGGTTGCTGGCGGCCCGGTGGGGTATAAACACGGGATGAGGGATGGGATGGGGCCTCACAACAGCCCAGGGGATTAGGCCGGGGCCGCCGCACAGGGGAAAGGGACGGGGGCGGGAAGGGAGCGACCCGTGCTAGGCGCACGAAGCGGTTTCCGGATGGAAGAGGATCCAGTGGGCCCGCGCCACAGGGTTGCTGGCGACCCGGTTAGTTCTAAGTACGGGATGATGGGACAACGGCCCGACGGGGTAGGGAGTCCATGAGACGCTGGGAACGGGCCGCTGCCGGGATGAGGCAAAGGAGAATGGGACATGGGAAGGGCAGGGAGACCGAAAGCGGTAAGCAACAGCCCCGTGGGACTTGAAAACCAGTCGCCAAGGAGTGGTGAACCATGGGCCAACCATGGGGAACCTGACCACGGGAAGTCGGGAAAATGCCCTGAACTCCGGGACGGCCGTGAGGTGTCCGCAGGGGTGAGGGTTGACCTTGAGATCCCCGGGTCAATGGCCTGAGTACACGTAGGTTCACGCGTGAGCGGAACCAGGGGGAACGTGGAAAGGGTCGCCCCCTGGCCTCCAGCCGTGGATGGACGACACCGAAGTGCATCCGGGAGCCGAGTGGGTACTCCAACCCGTGAGGGATGGGGAGTGGTGGAATGTGGTTCACAGAGGGAAATGCTCCGCTGTCGGCGAGGGCTATCCACAGGAAACCCGCCTGCAGGCGCCCAATAGGCTGTGCTAGGGGGGGAAGGCTGGGGGCTCCTTCAAAGAGTGACCGGAAGGAGCTGAAACCGTGAGGGCAGCAACTGAAGGGAGCCTACCGTCGGTCATGCCCCAAGGGAACCTGGTTGAAGTTCTTGGCCGTGAGGTGAGACAGGGGTCGCCAGGGGAACTGATGGTAGAGAGCTCTCCTTCCCGCCAGAGGCGGCCACCATGTAAAACAAACAAGGAGACGTCAGATGAGGCTGCGGACGCGGCCGCCCTTAGTTACTAACTTACTTACTTCTCGGCGTGCCCAAGTTGAGGCACCCGCAAAATTTCCTCCTCGGCCCCACTGATTTGAAGAACCGGTCGCGTACAATATCCGTCATCCCACGCCTGGGCTTGGTTTACTCACATAATGGGGCATATTGTCACCGGTCAGGGGCCCATATCCCTACCAGCCGGGTCAATCTTCTTGGGTTTCCAGCGTTCCCGGTAATTTACTCAGTTGTGTCACTTACCGAGCCGCCCCTTGGCTTTCGCCTTCTCCAGCAACTCCAGATGAAGCGTCCAACAAACCTCCGGCGAATGCAGCGTGCTCCCACAGCCCTTGCAAGGCGGAAACTTCCCACCTTTGTGTGGACTTCCTTTTCCTTTGCCACCCCCTTGAGCACCGGGCTGCGCTTGGCCTCCCTTCCCAGTTTTCTTGGATTTTAGTTTGTCTTAAAGCTACTCGGGTTCTTTGTGAGGATGCAAGACCCAACCATCCTCACAGCTATGTCTTCCCCAGCCACATGCCGGACACTTCGGGATGAAGCTTGCACCTGCGCCTGCTGGTCCAGACATAGGCAGCACCTGGGCTTCACATATCGCTTGAATTTCCGCAATGCTCAACTTCGGGTCCGCTTGTTCTTGATCTTGGTTACTTTCGGGATCCTCGGCTTCATCAATGTCCTCGACCCCTTCTATGCGTCCTACCCGTCCCGATCCATAGTTGTTCCCCGTCCGTTGGGGGTCCACAGAAAGTTTAAACAGGCTTTCACTGTTGATTGCTTTGATGATATTTTTTTGTTGATGCCCCTGCTTGCTCCTGCTGCTTCTTGATGTAGTCGAGGTTCTCCAAACAAATAATTGTTGATGAAATCAACGAAAATAAGTACCCACAATTGCAAGGCAAAGGACCACAGGATCAAATCCACAACATGAAGGGCTGCAGTGAAATGAAATAGTGATACAACAAAGGAAACTCACAATAACTACAGATTTAGGAACAGATAGTTAGAAAATATCATACAAACATGGAAAAACTGCCCACATGGGCATCCTCTCTTTTAGAGTGCCATCTAGAGCTGTGCACTCTTGGTTCTGGGTCACATATGTGCTGAGGTGGCATGGCCTACCGCGCTGAGGTCACTGCCATGTCACATGGGAGATTCCTACTTAGCTACGCTGACTGGAAATTGAACCCAGGACCTCTCAAAAAGAGGTGCCACAGCCCCCTAGGGTGCAGACCACTAGGATAGCTAAGCATTCATGAGAAAATATAGAATAATGTATAGGCTCCTGATCAATGTCAGCGCCTCAGTCAGTCGAGGAAATGGTGTATAAGATCAATCAGTTGGGGGGTCAGGGGTCCACACAACATCCATAGATCAATGCTTGGTTTTATAGGTCATAATGTCTTGTCACTCCTTTTTGGATAGGCCAATACTAAGATAAAAATGTGTTGTGCCTTTAGGCCTCTCTAAAACACCTAAAGCTAACCTTTTGGCAGGGAAATACACTTTTTCTTACTCCCCCCTTGTGCTGTGGTGGCCACCACTGTTGAGTCTTAAGGAAAAAGGGAATTTTTCTTGGCCTCTCAATGGTTTCAACATCTATTTGAAATTTGCTATAACATCCCTCGCATTGGAAAGAAAGCGCTGCATCAGGGCAAGCGCCAGGTTCTCCTGAGTCATAAAAGACACCTACAGCTCCCACTGCGCTCATTGGCGTCGCTGGAGCAGCTGTGTCGTGGTAGGGGATTAGAATGGGCAAGCCAGTTCATGTTTGCACAACCCTCTCCCTCCAATTGGCAAAAAGCAGTGCAATACGCAAAGCTCAACGCTGGATATGATCAGGAAACGCTGTCTGGGGTCTCGATGAACCTGCTGTAAGACCTGATCTGTCCTTAGCGCGTTGAAAGTTAATTTACCCTCATGGGGGTTTGAGATTCAGGACAGTGGTCCAGGAGTCAGTTTTTCGGCCTGAACACGGCCAACTCCACTGTTTGCGCTCCAGGATATCTGCAGAGAAAGGACGAAGGGTTGAGGGACTGACAAAGACGCAACGCCGGACGCAAAGACCAGATTCCGTCAAATGACGGCGTAGAATTTTTCTGACGGCACACACCTGTCCAGAACCTTCATGTGCATCAAATGCACATTTTTACGCAATTCCTTTTCATCACAGGAACTTTCAAATTCCTGGATTTTACACGCAGAGAAGAGCGGCGCGTCGGAGCGCATCCTAACTAGGCGCCGGAAAAGACGAAAATAATAAGATTATAACAGTATGTCACGTACTAAAACAAACAAACGACGAGACACACAGTCACTAATGGACGTAGGACTTCCACGTTTGCTTCTAGGAGCAATGAAGAAGAATGAATCGAAGAACCTCAAGATGAATTCAAAGAACAAGGTATAAACATACAGTTCTTGTTTGCTTCGTATGCAGGATGCACATTGCTTGTCTCGCGTTATTGTGAACGTGCAGTGTAGCAACGCCAACATAGTGTAGAGGGACAGATTAGAAGATTGCAAGATGATCAGAGGTGAGATCGGGTGATTAGAACATATACACGTGTGCAAAACCGCTTGCTTCACTTGTATTCCGTTTCTTCTCTCCCTTGCTTCCCTTTCCAGCGGCAGGTAACGTAAGTAAGCCCAGGAGGGGCCACCCCCTGGTGGAGTTCGTGATAGAGGTGTGGATTGGTAGGAAAAAAGTGATTGTAACGAAAGATTGGAACCGTGCATTCACATGACGCGTTAAAGGGTAGGCCACGCGTGTTGCGCACGGTAAAACCCTTGATTAGGTTACCCAGGGGCTCCATTCTAGGTTCGTTAAGAGAACGGGTTGAGTTCATTAAGCTTGCTTGCTTGCATTTGGGTTCAGGAACACGGTATTATAGGGCAGCCTGAGAAGCAAATAATACGTGGAGGCTGTCTTGGTTCCTCAGTCTAGAACCCAAGTTATTTGCCTCTGCTTTACAGGTGGGCAGGTCAGGGTGAATTGGTGCAGCTTGACTTGCCTTCGGCGACTTTGGATTTTTCTGCTCAAGGTAAAACGGGCGGTGATGACACAATCAACAAACTGCACCTCAGCCAGGAGTGGCGAGGGCAGTCCGACATCTTCATCCACGCTGTGCACGCAACCTGAGCACTCCCTCTAAGCCCTGACAGAGAAACGCGTTGTGGCGTCCCTGTTAGGACATAGTCGCTTAGTAGCGCTGTGTTCTCTTGTCCCTTTCACAGGTAGGCCACTAGGGCCTGTGACATGCTCAGCATCAACCCCCGGTAGCGTCTGAGTGTAGGTGTGGCAAGGTAGGTAGGTAGGTCGACTCGGGACTGGGGTTGCCCCGCAGGGGGGTCTTACCAAGGGGCTTTTGCTCACCCACCCACACCCCAACTGCACGTGCCCCCACAAAGCGGCTCCCCCACATGGGAGAAGGGCGCGGTCGCCGTGAGCAGTACCCTACAGCGGGTTCTGCCCAAAGAGGTAACCCATGTCCGACCAAAGTCTCACATTCCTCTCCTTTGGGCGGATGATACGTGGGGGAGGGTCACATCGCACATCCTCATCAACCTCCGGATTCTGGGGCCCAGGGGCCGGGAGCCAGGCCAAAAGCCCTGTCCTGCAGGCACCCCCACCTGGGTTGGTTTTCAGTAGGCGTGAGGCGACTTGAAGAAGCACGTGCTACGGGACTCGCATGCCGTGGCGCACACTCAAGCCTCCTGACTCGGTCGAGCTTGCGCTCTCCCGGGGGGCCGGGGGTTCCAAGTAGGTCGTTGTGGTTGGTTGGTCGTTCGTTGAACGGTTCGGCGTAGTTTATTAATGATGGTTGGTCAGTTGCGTGATGGTGGAGTCCACCTTTTTTTTGTGGGTATGATCGTCGGCGGGCGTGGCGCACCACGGTGTCGCCAACCTGTTGGACGCCGTTCCCGTTTCGACCCGTGCACACCTGCTTGGTTTGGTGTTGGCCGGCTTGCGTGTGCTCTGTTTACGGTCAACTGGCGGCTGTAGCTGTGGTGTGGTTGGTGGGCGGCTGTCTTGGCCTCCTCATGGTCGGCTTGGTTTGCGTGGGTTCCGTCGCGCTGCTGCCGGTGGTCGTATCGCCGAATGTTGTTTGTGTAGCCGGCACGTCCGTGTCGGTGCTGGTTAGTTGCGTCTTGGTTTGTCCAAGTGTGTATAGTGTAGTTTGTTAACGTTTGTTGGTCGCGTTCCTAATGGTAGAGTTGCAGATTCTGTTGTGTTCGTCAGTATGGTGGTCGGCGGGCGTGGCGCACCCCGGTGTGGCCAATCCGTTGGACGCCGTTCCCGTTTCGACCCATGCACGCCTGGTAGGTTTGGTGTTGGCCGGCTTGCGTGTGGTCTGTTTACGGTCAAGTGGCGGCTGCAGCTGTGGTGTGGTTGGTGCGCGGTTGTCTTGGCCGCCTCATGGTCGGCTTGGTTTGCGTGGGTTCTGTCGCGCTGCTGCCAGTGGTCGTATCGCCGCATGTTGTTTGTGTAGCCAGCACGTCCGTGTTGGTGCTGGTTAGTTGCGTCTTGGTTTGTCCAAGTGTAGTGTAGTGTAGTTTGTTAACGTTGGTTGGTCGCGTTCGTAATGGTAGAGTTGCGGTGTTCCGTTGTGTTCGTGGGTATAGTGGTCGGTGGGCGTGGCACACCACGGTGTCGCCAACCGGTTGGATGCCGTTCCTGTTTCGACCACTGCATGCCTGGCTAGTTTGGTGTCGGCCGGCTTGCGTGTGGTCTGTTTATGGTCATGTCGTGGCCGCTGCAGTCGTTTTGTTGGTGCACGGTTGTGTTAGCCGCCTCATGGTCGGCTTGTTCGGTGTTGGTTCCTTGGTGCTGCAGCGGGCCGTTGCGCGGTCGGATGTTGTTCATGTAGCTGTCCTGCTCGTTTCGGTGTCGGTTGGTCGTGCCTGGGTCGGCCTTCGTACGACGCGTCGCATTACGTTGCCCGCTGTCGTCTGGCGCCGTGTAGACGCCGTGTGCTGAGTTAGGTGCACCGTGGGAAGGCCCGCGCGTGCGCAGCCGGTTGCGTTGAGTGGTTGTTGTTTGGGTCTTGTTGAGGGCGGCATGTCGGGCGTCGGTTTCGTTGTGCTGTGACCGGGGTGTGCTCGGCGCATTGTGTTGGTGTGCTGTCGTCTTAGCCGGCTGGTGCTTGGCTTAGGTTGTCGTCGTCTTTGCAGCCTGCCGGCGGGCATAGTTGGGTTCGGGCTGGTGATTTTTTGGCTGGCGCCATGCGCGGCTTGTTTTGTTGGTTTGGCGTGGTCTTCGCCTCCTTTCGGTCGGCGTGTTAGGGTCGCTATGGTGGGGGGTTGGGTTTCGGCTGTGTTTGTGTTGTTTGCCTAGCCTGGGCTGGTGTTGAGTTGGTGCGTGGCACCCCCATGGTGGGGCGTGATGTGTCGGTGCGTGCATCCCCCCATGGTGGGGCGTGCCGTGCTGGCGTGTGGCCCGCCTCATGGCCGGGCGTGCTGCGTCGTTGTGGGGCCCCCATCATGGCCGGGCGTGCCGTGTTAGTGCGTCGCCCGCCTCATGGTGGGGCCTGCGGTGTTGGTGCCAGCCCCCCGCGGTGGTTTTGCGTGGTGTGGCGGTGTCGGGGTCTGGTTGTCTTCTGTGCCGCCCGGCGACTGGCTTCGTTGGGTTCGGGTTGGTGATGTTTTAGCCGGCGCCCCACGCCGCTTGTTTAGCCGGCGCCATGCACCGTTTTTTTTATTGATTTGGCGTCTTCTTCGCCGCCTTACAATCAGCGTGTTTGGGTGGCTCTGGTCGTCGGTTGAGTTGCGGTCTGGGCTGTGTTGTTTGCTTGGCCGGGGTTGGTGTTGTGCTGGTGCGTGGCCCCCCTCTTGGTGGGGTTTGCTGCGTTGGTGCGTGCCCCCCCCCATGGTAGGGCGTGCTGTGTTGGTGCGCGCCCGCCGCCCACTGTGAGGCGTGCTCTGTCGGTGTTCGGCCCCTTCAAAGGTGGCGCAAGCTGTGCTGGCGTGCGTCCCGCCGCATGGTTGCCCGTGCTGCTTTGTTGTGTGGCCCCCCTCATGGTGGGGCGTGCTGTGCCGGTGCGTGGCCCCCCTCATGGTGGGGCCTGCTGTGTTGTTGCCTGTCCGCCGCGGTGGTTGTGCGTGGTGTGGTGGTGCTTGGCTTGGGTTGTTGTCGTATGTGGCGCCTGGCGGCCGGCGTCGTTGGGTTCGGGTTGGTGGTGTTTGTCGTGGTGTTTTAGCCTGCGCCATGCGCGGCTTGTTTTGTTTGGTCGGTGTTGTCTTCGCCGCCTACGGTCGGCGTGTTTGGGTGGGTGTGGGCGGCCGTTGGGTTGCGGTTGTGGTTGTGATGATCGCCTGGCCGGGGTGGGTTCTGTGCTGGTGCGCAGCCCCCCTCATGATGGGGCGTGCTGTGTTGGTGCGTGCCCCCCCCCATGGCCGGGCGTGCTGCGTTGGTGTGTGGCCCCTCCCTTGGTGGGGCGTGCTGTGTTGGTGCGTGGCGCCCCTCATGGTGGGGCGTGCTACGTTGGTGCCCGTTGGCCGCGGTAGGGGCGTGGTGTGGAGGTATTGTCGGCGTCTGATGGGTTGCCGTTGCGGTTGTGTTGTTTGCCTGGCCGGGCCTGGTGCTGTGCTGGTGCGTGCCGGCCCCCCCCTGTTGGGGCGTGCTGTGCTGGTGCGTGCCCCCTTCACGGTGGGGCGTGCTCTGTTGGTCTGTTCCTCCCCCATGGTGGGGCGTGCTGCGTTGGTTTGTGGCCTCCCTCATGGTGGGGCGTGCTGTTTCGGTGCATGCCCGTCGGGGTGGTGGTGTGTGATTTGGTGGTGTTTGGCTTGTGTTGTCGTCTTCTGTTGGATGGGTTGTTGTTGCGGTTGTGTTGTTGGCTTGGCCGGGGTTGGTGTTGTGCTGGTGCATGCCCCCTCCCCTGTTGGGGCGTGCCGTGTTTGTGCGTGCCCCCCCCCGTGGTGGGGCGTGCTGTGTTGGCGTGTTTGGGTTTCAGTTTGTGGTGTTGTAGCCGGCTGGATGCTCGGCTTGTTTTGTTGGTTTGCTGTTGTTTCCGCCGCCGTACGGCCGGCATTTTCGGGTGTTGGTTGTCTGTGGTGTTTGCCTGGCCCGGGTTGGTGTTGTGCTGGTGCGTGCCCCCCCCCCTGGTGGGACGTGCTGCGTCGGTTTGTGGCTCTGCTCATGGTGGGGCGTCCTGTGTTTGGTGCGTGGCCCCCCTCTCGCTCGGGCGCGCTGTGTTGGTGCCCGCCAGCCACGGTGGTGGTGTTTGGTTTGGGTTGTCGTCGTCTGTTGGGTGGGTTGTGGTTGCGGTCCTGTTGTTGGCTTGGCCGGGGTTGGTGCTGTGCTGGTGCGTGCCCCCCCCCCTATTGCGGTGTGCCGTGTTTGTGCGTGGCCCCACCCTTGGTGGGGCGTGCTGTGTCGGCGTTTTTGGGTTTCGGTTCGTGGTGTTGTAGCCGGCTGGATGCTCGGCTTGTTTTGTTGGTTTGTTGTTGTCTCCGCCGCCATACGGCCAGCGTTGTTGGGTGTTGGTTGTCTGTCGTGTTTGCCTGGCCGGGGCTGGTGCTGTGCTGGTGCGTGCGCCCCCCCCTGTTGGGCCGTGCCGTGTTTGTGCGTGCCCCCCCCCTTGGTGGGGCGTGCTGTGTTGGTGTGTTCGGGTTTCGTTTCGTGGTGTTGTAGCCGGCTGGATGCTCGGCTTGTTTTGTTGGTTCGCTGTTGTCTCTGCCGCCGTACAGCCGGCGTCGTCGGGTGTTGTTGGTCTGTGGTGTTGTCCTGGCCAGGACGGACCAGCCGGCCTTATGAGCGCGTGTGGTGCCCTACCCCCTTGTCCTGGCCGGGTCGGACGGGTCGGCGTTCCGAGCGCGTGCGGTGCGCCACCCCGTTGTTTCGGGGTGTTGTCGCCCTGCCGCTCGTGTTCCGTTGGTCACTTGTGTCTGCGTGGTTCCTGGCCGTGTGCTGGTGTTTGTCGCCGCTTGCTGCTGTGCCCTCCCCCCCCAGCCCACCCCGCCCTTCCGCCTATTGTCTTCTGTCCCCCCCTTTGCTTCTTGGTGTCCCGCGCCCGCCGGCGGTTGTGCCCCCCCCTCTGGGGGGTATGCCTTTCGCAGCTGGTGGTGTCCTGATCTGCGTTTACCCTTGTGGCCTCCGTGCCCTGTGGTTGCTTTGCGCCGCTAGGCCATTTGTTGGTGCCCCGTGTTGCCCTCCCCCCCCGGGTTGTGTTTCCTGGGTGTTGGCCCCTGCCGCTCGTTTTCCTTTGTCCTCCTGCTTCTGCCTTTTTTTTTCCGTGGCTTTGGCTTTGACACCTGTTTGGTTGAGTTTGGTTTTCCCCCCTCAGCTCGCGCTCGTGCCGTCCACCTCCCCTTCCGGCGGTTGCTCCACGTGCTGTGCGGTGCCCTGCGTCTTGTTGTGTTGTGCTGCGGTTTGGTGTGGGCTGTTTTGTGCGGTGCGCGGTCTTTTGCTGCGCCGTGCTGTGCTGTTGTCCGCGTGCCTTGCTGTGTGATGTGCTCGTTTGTTGTGCCGTTGGCTGTCTCCGGTGGGCGTTGGCCGCGCCCTTTCTGTTGGTGTCGCACGGTGCTCCGCTTCGCCGTGCTGTTTTGTGCGGTGTTTTGTCGTGTGTCGTGCCGTCGTGCATTTTCGTGTCCTGTGGTGTTTTCCTTGTTGCTGTGTGGTGTCGCGGTTGTTCTCCTTCTGCCTTCTCGGTTCTGCGCACCTGCGGGTTTGCGCTGTCTGGTGCTGCCCCCCCCCCCCCCCCCCCCCCCCTTCCTGGTTTGTGTGTGGTGCCTGCTGCCTGTTTGTGTTGCCGCGGTGTGCTGGCTTGTTCTGTGCTTTGTGGTGCTGTGTTGCTGCTTGCTTTCTTGTGTCGTTTGGGGTGCGGCGTGCCGTGTCGTGGTGTGCCGTGTCCTGTTGTGCTCCCCGGGTGGCGTGGTGCTGCGCTGCGTTTTCTTTGTGCGGCTGCGCTCTGCTGCGTGCTTTGCCGTGCTCGGTGGCGCTGTGTTGTGTTGTCGTGCGTTGTGCCGTTCGCTGGGGTGCTGCGTCTTGGTGCTCTGTGCTGTGCTGTCCCGCTGTGTGCTGTTGTGGGTTGCTTTGTGCCGTCTGGAGTCCGTTGGCGTTGTCCATTTGGCTACATGCTGTGGTGCGCTGTTGTTTGCTGCTGTGTGCTGTGCTGCGCCTTTGAGCGTGGTGTCTGGATGCGCTGTGCTGTGCTGTCCTCGTTCTGGCTTGCTCTTTCGTTTTGGTCGCGCTGCTCTGTGCTGTGCTGTGCCTCCTGGTGCTGTGTTGGGCCATGTCGCGTCGTGTTGTGCTGTGTGGTGCTGTGCTGCTGTGCACCGTGCTGTGGGGGTGGCGCTGTGCTGCGTTGTCTCGCGGTGTGTGGTGCCGCTTCTTGCTGTGGCGTGCCCACGGGTGCTGTGCGGTGCCTCGTGTGCTGTGTGCTTTGCTGCGTGCTGTGCTGTGCTGCTGTGTTTTGTGCTGTGCTTGGGAGTGTGGTGTCTTGGTGCGCTGTGCTGTGCTGTTCGCGTTGTGTCTTGCTGTTTGTTGTGCTGTGTCTCTTGGTGCTGTGGTGCTCTGTGTTGTGTCTTGTTGTTTCGTGCGGTGTAGTGCTGTTGCGCACTGTGCTGTTTGCGTGGTGCTGTGCTGTTTTTGCTTGCACTGTTTGCTGCTGTTGGGTGCTGTGCCCTGCCCTTGGGTGTTGTGCCGCGCTGTGGCGTGCTGTGCCGTTTGCTGCGGTGCTTTGCTGTGTTTCCCCGTGCTGTGTGCGCTGCGCTGTGTGTGTTTTGCCGTTGTGTTGTGGTGTGTACTTTTTCTGCTGCTCTCCGTTGTGCTGCTGGCGCCCTGTGGTGTTACCTCCGTGCATTTTCAAAAACCAAAAAAACTGTTTCCTATTGTCAAAAACAGAAAAATTGTTTCCCGCTTGTTCGCCTTGTGTACCCTGTCCTGCCTACATGCAACAATACCACACACTGAAAAAAAAAACCAGCCTGCTTTATTTATGCAATTCCTCGCCCTGGGCTGGTGAGCACCGCAGGTCTCGGTCTTGAGTCTTGCGGTTGCGTCCTCGGGGTGTTTGACACTGTGCACCTGCAGCAAAAGGGGGGGCAGACGCGACGGGGATGGGACAGCAGCGGGAGGAGAAGGTACATGGAGAATACAAAGGGGCGAGAGGCGGCAAGTGCAGGAGCGTAACCTGTTAGAAAACGTTTTCAAGTTTTACGCGCTGCTCGCGACGTTGTTTTCTTTGACTATTTGGCACGCACAGCAACGAGGCGCACGTCGTTATGTTCGTACCTTTATTACGATGCTTACGGCGTTAACTATTCACATATTTCACGTTGAAAAGTTTTTCGTCGCGTTTTTAGGCGTTTCGCAGCGCGCTCCTTGGCCTAAGCGTTTTTTTTGCTAATTAGCTTTCTTTTCAGCTATTCCAAAAACTTTTTTGTCGTGTTTTACCTATCATTTTCTTTCGTTCTGGGACAGGACCCGATCGTACATTTAGATTCCACAAAGATCCAATGATGCCCTGTGCCTGTGCCTGTTTCATGGTGCAGAGGCCACAGCAAATTTCTTTTTGCTGATTACGGTCCTGCTGCTGCGCTACCGTAGCTGTAGGTGTGGCAAGCCAGGGTGAGGGCTTGGGCCTCGGAGCCCGCTCATCCTTCGATGCCTGGTGCCACTGTAGTGGGTGTAGGACCTGTAGTGTGTGTGTCACTGTCCCGCCTGTTTCCTGAAATTTTATCAGGGTTTTGGTGGGCAGTGGCAGTGGTAGTCTAGGTTTTGGCCACGTAGCAAACAGGCGTTTTCATGCCTCATAGCTTTTGGCCACCCCTCCCCTGTAGTAGGCAGGCAGGTAGAAAAAACCAATACCTTGGCGTTATCGCCGGGTATTCCCCCAAGGATGTCTTGTGCTAGCACAGAAATATGGCACCTAGGGGCGGAGAGACCCGGGGCGTACCACGTGGCACCAGTAAGACATCCGCCGGGTTCAGCAAGGGTGCAGACTTGGGTATAATTAGGACACCAGCTTGCTCATAGGTCATCATGATGATCACACTCACACACACATAGGCAGGTATAGGAGGGGTTCAGTCCCTAGGTTTCTTCTCAGGGCGAAGCGTCTCAGCGAGCCTCAGCAACTCTCCCAGGCTGTTCTGGGACAAGTAGTCTACCAGAACAGATCTCAGGGGTCCCTCAGGGAGAACAAAGGCAGGGAAGGGTTCCCAGGTAGCTTCTTCAACTTCAAACCCTTCCCAGAGGGTGACGAAACGCCACCCTTGGCAATAGCGGTGTCGGATGACCTACTTCACCAGGTAGAAGCCTTATTTAGCCATCTCCTCGGCATTCATGTCCGGGAGTTCTCCTTCTACTTCCATTGGGCTGGCAGCGCCCTGTAGGTCCAGAGCGGCGGTCTCCTTGTCGTTTAGTTCCCATTCTTCCCCACAGAGTCTGGCTCGTAGTAGTGCTTGAGCTGTTGAGCAGCGCACACCAGGGTCCCCCCTAGTCGGGGAGAACACCGCACGGTGATACGGTGACCATCCACAAATAGGATCTTGTAGGGCCCAAAGTAGGGGTCATCGCTGGTGGAGCGTGGCCAGGCGGGTAGCCAACTGTGGTGCACCAGCACCCAGTCTCCCTCTTGGTAGGAGGCTGGCACCCTGTGCTTGTTTTCCTTGTTCCGCTGGCGCTCCCTCACTCTCTGGAGCATAGCCTTGGCCTTGTCCACCTTGTCTTGTTGCTCTTTCACCCACTTACCCACAGTGGAGTAGGAAACCTCAGGATAGGGAGCGTGTAGGAACCAGGACGGGCGTCCCCTGAACAGTTCATGGGGCGTATAGCCGGTTGCCGAACTCTCTTGGGAGTACATCATCAAGGATATGAAGGGGAGTAGTCTCACCCAGTCTTTGGTGCGCTCAGTCTTGCACCATATCCTCACGTTCTCCTTGGGAACACGAATCTGTCACTCACATAGGGGGTTACTCGTATGAGTATAGGGAATTGCTGTTGACACCTGGACATTGAGAGACCTCAGAACTCTCTTGTACCAGCCAGTGTCGGAGCGTACTCGGACGTCCTCGTCCGAGTTGATGTCTTTTGATGCCCCATAGACGGAGAACCACTCCTCCAGGAGTATCTTGATAGTCTCCTTGCCGGTGATGTGTTTAGTACATGGGAACACCCTGGTGAACCTGGTCAGCCCACAGGTTACCACTAGGGCAAAGTCATAGCCCCCGAACTTAGCCATCTCTGTGTAGTCCACGTAGAGAACACTGTTGGCACAGTGGGGTATGGGGAGAGTCAAATGGAGACCTCTATCCCTGATATCCCCAGCTTTACAGGACCGACACGGGCACTTGTCCACGATAGGCTGGAGGGCTTTCCGCAGCTGTTCATCCGTCCACGTAGAGTAGAACCACTGCTGGAAATGCCTCAGGGTACGATTGGCCCCCACATGACCACTGGACTCATGGGTCCACTTGAGGAGGGCCGGGACTCTGTCGCTAGGCACGACTATCCGGTCCTCTTGCCAGAGGTAGGTGTTGTCCCATTTCCACTGTTCCTGGTTGACAAGGACGGGTTCTAGACGCTTCTCGAGGCCTTTGTAGATATCCTCAAACTCCTTCAGGTACTCCACTTGTCGGAGTCCATCTAGAGGTCTGATCATGGTCATGTTCAAGTCCAGGTGTACATCGATACGGCTGAACGCCTCCTTGACTAGCTCCTCAGACCTTGCACCAATCATGTCGTCGAAGATGTTGCGGCTGATGTAGTCCGCACACTCGTTCTACGCCCCAGATATGATGTAACGAGAGCCGTAGCTGGCTCAGGTAGGTCCACCAGCATTGGAGCTTAGCCTCCTCAGGTGGAGGTCCCTTCTGGAAGGTGCGGACCGGTTCTTGGTTGCACATCCAAACCAATAGGCTACTCCCCAACAGTCGGGACTGAGAGGATAGCACCAGCATACCCGCGAGCAGTTCCTGCTCATAGGTAGAGTAGGGCCCGGTTCCATTTCCACTTCCAATGACCCAGGGGAACCGGGACCCATTTGTCGTCAGGGTAGCTGTGCTTGAGAGTACCGTCTCCGTTGAGTCCATCAGTACCAATTGGGCAATGGCCGAGTCGTACTCATCCTTCTCTAGTGCTTGCCACTTGGACAACTCTCCACCTCCGCCCACATTGCTCACGTCAGTCACCAGGATAATCTCCCCTTGTGCTCTAGGCACACCCAGGGACATAGCGTTGGCCACTTTGTCCTTGAGCTCCTCAAACCCTTGTTGTTCTTGTTGGCCCCAGCGCCTGGTACTAGTCCTCTTGATGAGGTACGTCAGGATGGCGCTGGTGTAGGTTGAATTCTTGATGTGGCGGCGGTAGAAGTTGCAAGCCCCAATGATACTGCGTACATCATGGAGTCCTTTCGTGGGGTCTTCATGTTGTACCTTAGCATCCATCAGGGGTTTGGCCTTAGAGGCTGCTGGGGTCCACCACCCATAGCCAATGTCGAACCCCAGGTACTGCATAGTCTCCTACTAGAACTCACACTTCTCCAGCTTGAGTCTGGTGTGGTTCTCCTGGCAGACAGCAAAGAACTCGCCCAAGGGGATTAGGTGGTCCACTTGGGTATTTGTGCCCAGGCATACATCATCGATGTGTGCTCCCCTCTGGGCGCCCCGGGACATGAGTTCTTGCACCACAGGTCTCCGACGTAGGATGGATAGGATCTTGTTCATCAGCTCTTGAAAAAGGGCGGGTGCGTTGGCCACGCCAAAGGGCATGACCTTCCACTTGAACACCCTCCCCTGAGGGTCGATGAAGGCAGGGAGTTCCTGGGGATTGCACGTCAGGTCCACTTGCCAAAATCCACTTCACTTGTCCATCTTCGTCTTGTAGAGGCAGGAGGCCATCTTCTCGAGGGTTGACTCCATATTAGGAATGGACCCTGAGTGGTTCGACGTCTTCTTGTTCAGCTCTCCATAGTCCACTACCAGCGGTTGGGCTGTTGACCCAGGCTTAGCCACCAGGAAACAGGGGCTGCAGTGTTGGGGGTAGTCCCGATCGTTGTACTCCAGGACCAGGCCAGCGTCGATACACTCTTGTGTCTGTTGCTCTATCTCATCGGCCTGCTCTTCAGGAGCCGCGTAGGGTCTCCTTCTTATCTTGTGGCCCACGAACTCGGGCGTCAGCTTGAGGTCCATTTGTACCAGCTTGTCACGGGAAGCTGGAGGGGGTAGTTCTCCGAATACCTCCAGGTAGGTCCTGATCAGCTTGTGTACTCTGGGGTCCAAGAGTTTGATCTTGTCCTCCATGTCCTCGTCAGAGTGTAGATTGCTTGTGCCTTGGTGTATAGAAGCAGGGAGGTGATCCTCAACCGGCTCAGCGTCGTTGGTTGTATCCTTCAGTCGTTGGTAGGCGTAGAGAAGGTCTCGTTCCACAGTCTCAGGTGGTCGGTGACAACATAGGTACACTCAAGAGGAAAGTCCAAGGGCAATGGCAAAGGACAAGGTTGCAAAGGCAAAGGTGGACGAGGAGGCGGCGACCGCAAGCCTGATAAAGGGAAGAACGCGAACATGTCCGAAGGGAACCCAAATCCTACGCCAGGGGTAACCCTGAGTCATCTGGTGGGCAACCCAACACGGGACCTACGACCCGTTCCCAGATGCAAGGCCAACAAGAACAAGGGACCAAACGTGCTAACGAAGATGGGGACCAGTCCAATGCCCGCAAGCGCTCCCGCGTCATGCGCATGGCGCGTAAACTCCAAAAGAAGGGTTTCGAATTGACCTGCCCCGCGGAGTTCTGACAGGGATGCTCTTGGGGGCCTACAGACCTGGTGCTGTGGGTATGTATCCGTCTCGGGGGACGTGAATACCTGGGGGTACTGGATACTGGGGCCACTATATGTATTGTGGCCAAGAAAACTTTACCTTGACGGGACCTGAAGAACATCTTGCCTACCGCAGCCATCCGCATGGGAGATGGGCATGTGGTGCACAGTTGTGGGGACTGTGAGGTTCAAGTGCCTATGGATTCTAGAAGCATTGTCCATCGGTTCTCCGTGATGGACACCGAAGCCTTCGACTTTGTACTGGGTACCGAATTCTTCGTCCAGCACTCCCAGATTCTATCTCTCACTCTGCAAGCACCCTACGTCCTCCAAGTGGACCATGGTGACGGCTGGGAACCTGTACCCCTGGAGCAGTCTGAGCATACCTCTATCTACTTAAGGGTATGCAAGAGGGAGCCCTCAAACATGATGGTCGCCTCGGAAACAGAAGACTATCAGCTCCTGGGGGATGTCCTAGACCAAGGCCTGAAGGAGTTGAGAATCTCCGGGGAAGACCTGAACGTGGAGCTATTCGCCAGCGAAAAGAAAAATTTGGTGGACCTCTACTGCAGCAAAGGGAAAAATTGCTACTATAAATTTTACTGGCACTCTTTCGGGATGGCCTACGGGAACCCAAGATTCAGTGAACTTGGGAAGGTGCTGACGAAGGTGGCCCTGGAACGCTCCCGTATGGTCCTGTACTCTATTGGACAAGCTGACGCTCACCTCCATGCAGCTGCCGGATGACGCCATCTACGTGCCTCTGGGCCGTAAGACGCCCATCGGTAAACCCTGATGGGGAAGTATGCTAAGCGTGGTGGATGGGAGTCTAGCCCCAGTGCCCTGGGAAAATCTGGACTCTGCTATGGTCCAGGAAATTAAACGTGAGAGCAGCGGGTTCACCCTGGAAGTACCCAAAAATCAACCACGACCTCGAGACACCGTGGAGACTACTCCTGGGGGAGACGAGTACGTCATGTCTGACACTGTTGCCCCCAACTCCCCCTGCCGTGTATCTAATCCTGATGTACTCTCAGAGTGTGGGTCATCCGAGCTACCTAGCTCTATACGCTCTTATGACGAGACTGAGCATAACGCCTTGTTCGTGCAGATACGCGTGGAGGAAGTGGAGAACGCCGAGTACGCTGCCCCACTGAAACCCCTACTCTCCATGAGGGGAAAGAAGCCCTTGGACAAGGAGTTGGACCCCCGATCCAGGCTAAGAGAGTACGTGGACTGCAAGAGGAGATTGATGGCGAAATAGCTATGCTACGCTAGGCCTACACGCCGCTCATGGCCGTTGAAGCAAGGGTCCATGGGAGACATCTCCCAACTGAAGGAGGACCTAGAACAGAAGATTACCACCTGGCAACGAGAGGTGGACTTGAAGCTCATGAAGAGCGTATGGGGTCCCCAGGTGAGGATTCCAGAGGAGAATTAACTTTCAGAGGAATGCGTATGCGAACCCCGGCCATTGCCCTTATTTACATTGCCCTTGCCACCGCCCTTGCCACTGGCGTTCTCGGTCTCAAGCCTCGCCAATAGGCGTTGCTAATGGTAGCACTCATCCTCGAACGCACAGGTGATGGTACACCTGTAGTGGTCCCGCAGCGTTGCCTTGCCGCCGGTGTTGATCTCCTCCTTCTTCCCCTGGACCACGAAGCAGTCATGCTGATCGCAGTCAGGGGCGTGAAGCAGGGAACCCTGTTCGTCTCTGGCATCACACCAGAAGAGATCTTGAACATTGCTCGTGATACGAGCATTTGGGGGGGTAGTCCCCTGTTCGGGCCAGTGTCCTTGATACCCACGGCCTTGGCTCCCAGAGCCACCTCCTCCAGGATGGTAGCCGTTCAGGTGCTGGCCGCTTTCTTTCTCCAGCGCAAGCTCCAAAAGCAGCACAGGCAAATCCTTGTAATTGAGGGCTCTTGCCTTGCGCTATGCTGTTGACCGGCACTCGTCCCACAGCTCCCGGGGGAGCTTGTCCACCAACCAGAAGAGCAGCTGGTCGCTGCCATAGGAACCAGGCATCAGTCGCCGCACCCAGTGGTCCAGGTCGGCCAGTAGCTCGGAGATCCTGGCTGGTTTGGGGTTGTTCGGCAGCACAGCCGGGTTCTGGATCTCGGCCCTGATTGAGAGGTCGGTTTCGTAGGTCGGGTACTGCCTCTCCAAGGCAACCAACACGTCAACGAAGGTGGCGGACTTCGTCACGATCTGCTTGACCTGCTTCTCCAGGTACTCAGTCTTGCAGCACGGCAGCAGGAGATCGCACTTGACTTGCCCACGAGCACGGGTTTGGCCGGTCATCCTGAGGAACCGGCCAAAGTTCTCAGCGAACTCGCTGAGATCCTTCCCTGCGAACTCCGGCAAGTTCACCACAATTTTGAAGGTGGCAATTGCCTTAGCCTCCTGGCACCTGCGTCTTCCTCTTCTCCTTCTTCTTCCGCCCGCTCGGGTTCTCAGGGTCCTCAGGGTCGTCGTCCTCCGAGGGCGAAGCAGAAGTCATGGACAACGGCTCATTGTCAGAGGGGTCTCCGCCTAGGTCACTAGAGCCGTAAGGCTCCACGTCGACCATTGACCTTAGGAGTGTCAGTCCCAACCGGTCCAGTTTGGCTCTCGTGGAATTGTCCACGTGGCTGTAGGGGGGCTGGGCCGTTCTTGGTATAAATGGGCTTCTCGGCATCACCGCGGAAGTCTGCATTGGTCGGCTTCTCAGGCTTCCCAGGGTGTTCGTCAGCCCCGCCACCAGGTGATTGGCTTGTACTGGATGAGGTGAAACTCCCACGGTGGTAGGTAACGCTTTGGGAGGAATCAGGGGCTCCAGTTTAGCCGGAATCTCTTGAGTGAGATCACCAACAAGTTAATAGGTGGCTCCTCGGAGAGCCTCTTTTATCTCGGACCGCGTCGCGGACCTGTTGGAGGATCTTCCAGATCCTTTACTGCTTCCACCAAGAGACTCAGGGCCACGTAGGCAACTCAGGGAAGTGAAACCAGGTGCTGGCATAGTGTAGCCAGGTTCGGGTGCCGCATAGCCAGGTATCCCAGTCATGTACACGCCCGCCGCAGGTCTGTGATAGCAATCCTCATATCGGCGCGGCATAGGCTCAGGCGCACCGGTGTAGGTGGAGCTGGATGCCACTTGGTCGCTGACTGAAGTTGCCATAGTTGGCAAAGTCGCGGCTGGAGCTACACCATAGGTGGGGTAAGGCACTCCAGTAAAGCCTAGGCCCTCAGCCATAGGTGGAGTGGTTGGGGGCTAGGATGTAGCTGGATGTGTGGCTGGGCGTGTGGTGGGTGTTGGAGAGGTCACTGCAGGGAGATCAGAGGCGCTCGGTGCGCTCTCGGTAGGTGTGTCCTCAAAGGGCGCCTCGTCGGATGGTCCGTATCCATCTCCAGGGTGTACTTCTTCGGCTCCCATGTTCACTGCTTGTTTCTCCTTCTCCTTCTCTTTGCCTTCAGGTCCGCGCACGGATAGACCACTGAAAGCAGCTCTCAAGCCTTCCACAGAATCATCCCCCAGCCCACGTAAGGGCACTGAAGGTACAGGCTCCTCAGGTTCAGGTTCACCTGCAGGTTCGGGCGCTGGCGCTGGCTTGGCTGGTGCCACTGAGTACCTTGTCGTCTTGGCAGTGTCCTCAGTGTCCATATTGTATTTCTTCGCCCTTCAGTGGAGTCAGTCTCCACGTACTGGTTGTACTGCACGGGGTCGCAAGTACGCAAAGACTGAAATTATCTGCTACCAGAAACTTAAAACAGGCTTTCACTGTTGACTGCTTTGATGATATTGTTTTGTTGATGCCCCTGCTTGCTCCTGCTGCTTCTTGATGTAGTTCAGGTTTTGCAAACAAACAAGTTTCGATGAAATCAACCCAAATAAGTACCCACAGTTGCAAGGCAAAGGACCACATGATCCAATCCACAACATGAAGGTCTGCAGTCAAAGAGGATGGTGATACAATAAAGGAAACTCACAATAACTACAGATTTAGGAAAAGATAGTTAGAAAATATCCTACAAACATGGAAAAATGGCCTACATGGGTATCCTCTCTTTTTTAGTGCCATCTAGAGATGTGCACTGTTTGTTTTGGGTCCCATAGGTGCTGAGGTGGCATGGCTTGTGGCGCTAAAGTCACTGCCATGTCACATGGGAGATTCCTACTTAGCTAGGCTGACTGGGAATTGAACCCTGGACCTCTAAAAAAGAGCTGCCACAGCCCCCTAGGGGGCAGACCACTAGGATAGCTAAGCATTTATGAGAAAATATAGAAAAATGTATAGGCTCCTGATCAGTGTCAGCGCCTCAGTCAGTCCAGGAAATAGTGTATGAGATCAATCAGTTGGGGGGTCAGGGGTCCACACAACATCCATAGATCAAGGCTTGGTCTTATAGGTCAAAATGTCTTGTCACCCCTATTTGAATTTGCCAATACTAAGAGAAAAATGTGTTATGCCTTTAGGCCTCTCTGTAACAACTAGAGCTAACCTTTTGGCAGGGAAATACACTTTTTCTTACTTCCACTTGGGGCTTGGATTGTGGCGCTTCTTGGATGCCATGCCCCGACCTGCGTATGATGTGCCCCTTCATGATCGCCAATATCCGGCGGGATTTGAGGGGGTTCATCACGAGGATGATCAGCCCGATGAAGTTGAGTTCCAGCCCAAACTTGGTCTCCTCCTTGACGATTTCCTTGAGCAACCCATCCACCTTCATGGTCGGGATGACGTCAAGTAGCCGATACTTTACCTGCCGTTGCAAGATTCCATCGCGGACTCAGCGGCCTAAGGCTATAAATTGATCCACAAATTTAATAAACTCACGTGGCGCTGGGTCTAGTGAAGACAGCTTGACGGTGTGGAAAGCCTCCAAAAATACGTCGTCATTTGCCTCCGTGAAGACTTCCTCCGTCACCTCCCTCAACAAAACTTGGTACCGGAATCGGTGCCGGTTCATCATTTCCTTGAGTGGGTGTGAAGGTGAGGCGGGAATAAGAGAAAGCAAAACGGCTCACCTCATGGCATCCGTCCACCCGTACATCCGATCGCGCTCCCAAGCACGACAATCCAAAAAGCAGTTAATGGCAGTGGTCCCGCTTCCATCCCAACGTGGGGCAATGGACATGCCTTGGACGCCCTCCAAAGAGCGCGGGTCCATCACCGGGGTTGCCAGCCCTCCGTGGACCCCGGGAGCAATTAAGCATGGATCTGTTCCTTCAAGTTGGGGCTCTTCCCAGTTGAAAGGGGCGTCCAAAAGTCCTTCAGGGCAAACTTCATCGGACGCAATCGCACGTAGATTTCCTGACGGCTTTTGTTTCGGGAGCCCTATTCTAT
Source organism: Eutreptiella sp. 'Long Island Sound 2002' (assembly GCA_964036045.1). Classification (NCBI taxonomy): domain Eukaryota; phylum Euglenozoa; class Euglenophyceae; order Eutreptiales; family Eutreptiaceae; genus Eutreptiella; species Eutreptiella sp. 'Long Island Sound 2002'. Next base: position 161,267,419 of record OZ038379.1, on the reverse strand, counting down.
CCTTGAGAGATTCCTGTCGATTAAACAAATTAAACACCAACCATCACCGTCCGCCATGAAGTACCGGAGGTCCAACCCAGCGCAATGCCTTCAATCATCCCCCATGCCAGGCGGGGTGTGTCCCTCGTGGGTGCAGGTCCCACTCCTTCCCACACATGGGGCTCTACCCCGGAAACTCCTGTCATCCGACCGCATGAATGATGAATCATCCTCGGCGGGGGGGGGTTCAAACCTCGGTAGGCTTCACCCTACCCGTTCCTTCGATGCTGGCAATCAAAAACCTAGGACTCGTGGTGCAGGCTTCGGTGTCGGGATCCCAATGGGATTCACCTGTGGCGTACCCGCATGCTTCAATAATTGATATTTGGTCTCCAGGGACTCAAATTTTCTTTCCAGTTCGCCAATGACATGAGAATCCGGCCACATCCCTTCGGGTGGACCGCCATGGGGTCGATTCCGGATCTCCTCCCTGAGCACATGCACCTCATGCCCACTTTCCTCTAACTGGGTCATGAGCAATTGCACCTGTAACTCAAGGACCTCAACCTTGGCCAATTCTGGCTTGGGGATAGTTTCCCAATGGTTCATTCTGCCCATATTTGTGCTCTCCAGGTTCGCCCCCACGTGTCTCACCTCCGTTGCAGGCACCTTCGCCTCTTCAGCTTCCCCTGTGGATGTTGATAAAACAGCAGGGGGCTCTAAGTTGTGTACTTGATTGATAAGCTGCGAAATAGATGCCTTGTGCTTTTCCGCCATTGACTCCATACCATGAACCCGTTTTTTGGCATCCCCAAAGTTGAGACCTATCTGCCGGATTTCCTCGGACATGTTGGTGGTGACCCAGTCACAATTCAACACCTTGCCTTCCAAACTCTTCAATTCCCCAATCGATTTGTCTAATTGGGCCCGGTGTGAACTCACCCCAGTCACTTCATTGCACGATCCCCTGAGTTGCTGTTTCAACTCATTGCTGGCTTGCTCCCACCCGTGGCGAGAATTGTCAACCTTCGCCTTAAGAGCTGAAGCCACTTGGATGTATACCAAATGGACTGCAGCTGCTTGTTCTAAACTCGATTGCATTTCCGCTCGCTTAGACTCCAACTGGGACCTCTGGTGCTGCACCTCGTTGTTTACCTCGTTCAACTGTTGTCCGAAAGCCTCTACCCGCGCCGTCAAAGGTGACCCATGTACTTGTACCCGCCGCGCATGGTGTTGTAGCTCGCGAGAGAGGGCTTGGATGACCTGGCTAATGTCTGAAATAGCTGAAACTACCTCAAATATAAAGGTTTAGAGATAGTTCAACGCTCCCGTAAGCTCCTCAAGCTGAGCCGGCAAGGTTGATAAATCATGAGTCTCGGGTGTCCACTCATTAATCAAAATCCCCTCGGCTGCTTCCCCCAATTGATTCACCATACGAATCCTCTCAAGGAACCGGTATCCCCATGGTGCTGTCTCCATGTTGGTGTCTTCCTCAGTTCGGTTGGATGGCTGGCCCTGCCTAAGCCCAACTGCCAATTCTAAAGGGGACCCAACGGTCGCCACAGCCCTGTTGCATAGTCAGAACCGGATTCCTGTGGACGTGCTGTGGACATCCCGATCCTGGCCGTAACCTCTCTAAGAGTCATTCCGCTGCCTGTCCGAGAGCTGTAGGCTAAACCTCTACCTGGGTAGGCCTCTGCTACCAACAATTCGCCCTTGAGGTGACTTGATCCTCGTGAATCTTCCATTGTTCCCAATTTCCAACCAACCAGGCGAGATTTCCAAGCTCAAAACCCACTTGAATCCCTCAGAGCACGGCAATGACACAAAAAATTCCAACTGAAAGCCAAATGATGAAATGACCCAAGAATACAATACGGTCCAACAACGATCCAACCAAAAGTTCACCAATGGTCCAAAGAAACCCAGGAATGATGCACCACTGGTCCAAAGGATCCACAAATGAGCCACGGTCCAACGAGGGTCAAACACGGGTCCAAGACGGGTAGAAATGGTCCACTGGTCCACAAGGGACGGGCACGGGTCCACAGAGGGCCGACCCTTGATGAAAGAAGAAGAATTCACAAACATGACTAAGACTCAATCTACTCTTCCGGTCGGACCACATGCAATGCAACAATGGAGAGTTCATAGGCACGGGCATCATCCTATGAACTTAATGTCATGCATGCAAACGTGCAAACCAATAATTCACACTACTTCTACGCGTCAACATGGATGGTCTCATCGGGGGTGGAGGAGCGGAAATAAATGATCGAAACCCGCCGTGGGGCCATCCCCAAAGAGCAAATGAGTCACACTTGAGTCTCTGGACGTCTTGACTACACCAACATTAGAGAAGGAAGTGCACATGCACATACATGGTCACATGGGGCATGTAAACGCATTAACAAAGGCAACAAGCCATGACCCGGTTAGCTTTTAGGACCAGCGACTAATCTAAACCAAATTAGGAAATGAGCAATGCACCATTGACATGGAGATCCAGCTCTTGGGCAAAGAAGCACACACTGGGCCAATTGCCTCTAGGGCTACTCATGGGACCTAACCTCCACCCAAAGAGTGCACTTGCATGGAGAGTTTATCCCACCCAAAGAGAGCACGTGCACGGACAGTTGATCTCATCCCAGAGAGAGTACATGCATGGAGAAAAATTCACCTAACCATTCACGAAGAGAGATATTCCCAAACCAAATCCCTTGAGGCAGATTGACCAGTCCATCAAGAAAGAACGCATGCATATGGAGAGGGTTTCGCCTAGCCTTGACCAAAGAGAGCGAGCATGCATATGGAGAGATTTTCGCCTTGCCTTGACCCACGAGAGCATGCATGCACTTGCAGAGAGAGTGGCAAATTCTCGACCAACGCCTATCCTTGAGTCTAATCACAAGATTGCAAAACCAGCGCATGACTTAATTGGATAACTCGCAAGCCACGGGCACTTGAGAAAAGTGAAAGAGCCCAAGAGTCTCAAAGTATCAAAGACAACGGTCACATGGCACATTAAATGCTCTATTTACCTCTTGAGGAGAATGACCAATGGGGAGAGAGAGGGAGAGTGAGGGAAAGCACCAAATCCACCTTGGGGAGAGGAGACACCATATGTCACCTTGACCATGGAATCATGGGCACCACCAAGTTTGAGTCACAAGATGAAGACACAACGGAACCATGCATGAATGACCAATGCAATGTCAACTCTTAGAATGAATGCATGAGACCCCAAAAGCAAATATGGTGTGGCACTTCAATGGATTCCAATTGCAAGGCAACAATGAATGTATCCCACAACCAGCGGTGTGCCTACCTATGCTTCCCTTCGTCTCACCTCTCGTCCCCTTCGAAAGACACCCCATGGGACAGGTAGCTTTTGCCGTGACTACTCAATACCAGCATAGCATCGATAAGAACGGCCTTGCTTTCCCCGAATATGCTTTCTCAACACTTGTCCACAGAAGCGCTCAGCGTACGTACTATGGCTGTCACCCAGTCTTCCTCCGGTTTGCATAAGTGATTCCAATTTCCACATGATAGATCTAAAACTATTAGCACCAGACTGGAAGGGTATTCGATTGGCTGGCTCGCATTACTGCGCGACTGAAGACGGCGCTCGCGCACACGGAAGCAGCCAATCAACGAATCGGAAACCCAAATAATGTGAAAACAAATGCTGGCCAACCGCAGAAATGAAATAGAATCAATGCAACATCATAAATGCGAAAACAAAACTGAAATCTGCAGTCGGAACAAATTTTCCGGGTTGAAAACTTGGTTTGGAATCGAATGCTGAGATGGCATGAGAATTTACACCTGAAATGTCACACAAGAAGCAAGATGAGTTTGCAAAGGAGAAATAGGCAACAAACATGGATTCTGACATGGCTATACCCTAAGGTTTACAGTTTCCCAATAGGCCTCTTCCTGCCCAGAGACACTGAGATTGGGTCGTCGGACAGCTGGGTGGAGGTTAGCGTTAGCTTCTCCAATAGAGTACGCCAGTACTCATTTCCCCCATGCGCTCCCCAATCAGGGGAACATAGGACCATAGGGGAAGGATCCAGGGCCACCTTGGTGGGAACCTTCCCCAGTTCACTGAACCTGGGGTTCCTTCAGGCCATCCCGAAGGAGGGCCAGTAAAACTTGTAGCAGCAGTTTTGCCCTTTGCTGAAGTAGAGGTCCAGTACTCGCTGCTTGTCACTGGAGAACAGCCCCACGTTCAGGTCTTCCCTGCATTATCCCAACTCCTTTAGACCTTGGTCTAGGACACCCTTAATGAGCTGATAGTCCTCCGCTTTGGAGGCAACCATCATGGCAGAGGGATCCTTCTTGCGTACCCTCAGGTTGCTTGACGTGTGCTGAGACTGCTCCAGCGGTACAGATTCCGGACCCTCACCGCGGTCCACATGAAGGACATAGCGCGCTTGCAGCGAGAGGGATACATTCTGGGGGTGCTCGACGAAGAAGTCAGTCCCCAGAACGAAGTGGAAGGCCTCGGTATCCATCACATGGAACCGGTGGGCAATGTCCCTGGATCCCATACACAAGTAGACTTAGCAGTTCCCACAACTATGCACCACGTGGGCATCCCCCATGCGAATGGCAGCCGTAGGCATGATGTCCCGACGACGGAAAGTTTTCTTGGACACAATCGATGTAGTGGCCCCAACATCCAGTACCCCCAGGCACTCTTGTCCCCCAAGACAGATACGTACCCAGAACACCAGGTCTGTAGATCTCCCAGAGCGTCCCTGTCAGAACTGCGCGCGACAGGTCACATCAAACCCCTTCTTGCGCAGTTTTTGCGCCATTCGCATGAAGCAGGAACGTTTACGGGGGTTAGACTCGTCCTGATCTTCTATGCCACCCGTAGCTCCTTTTCCTTGTTGCGCTTGCGTCTCAGAACGGGTTGTAGGCCCGGATCTCGCTGTCCTGCAGAGGGTTCAAAGGTTGGTCCGCCCTGGTGTAGGGTTGAGGCTTCCCCCCGACCTGTCCTGGTTCTTGTCCCAGTTCTTCCGGTCAGCGCCTCCGCGTCCTCCACCCTTGCCTCGCTCTTGACCTTTGTCTTTGCCTTGTCCTTGGGGCCTTCCCTTGCCCTTCTCGCCATTGATCTTGCCACCACCGCCTCCACCGCCATTCTGGGCCTCGCGTCTTAGACTTGGCGGACAGGCGCTGCTTGTGGTAGCACTCATCCCCGTACTGCTTGCGCTTTCCACAGAAGACACAGGTGCTGGTGCACCTGTATTGGTCGGGCAACCTTGCCTTCCAATCGGTGTTGGTCTTCTGCTTCTTGCCCTGAACCACGAAGCATTGGTGCTGCTCGCAGTCGGGAACATGCACAAGGCCGCCCTGCCCGTCTCTGGTCTCACACCACAGAAGGTCCTGTACATTGCACATGTAGCGAGCATTCTTAGGGGTAGTCCCTTCTCCAGGTTGAGGGCCTTGATACCCACGGCCATGGTTCCTAGTGTTGCATCCGTCAGAGCGGTAGGTGTTGAGGTGCTGGTGCAGGGTTCTTGCCTTGCGCTCCGCCGTAGCCCGACACTCATCCCGGCCGTCTCGTGGGATCTTGGCGACCAACAAAAAAGCGGCTCGTCGCTGTCGTAAGATCTGGGTGTCAGTCGCCCCACCCAATGGTCCAAGTCAGCCGGTAGTTCAGAGATACACGCAGCCTTGGGGTTGTTGGGCAACATGGCCAGGTTCTTGATCTTACACCGGATGGATAGGTTGGTCTCATCGGAGGGGGACTGCCTGTCAAGGGCAACCAACACATCGGCGCACGTGGCGGTCACACTTCACTCGCCCACTAGCGTGGGTCTGGCCGGACACTCGCTGGAACTCGCTGAGGTCCTTCCCAGTGAACTCAGGCATGTTCACCCCAATCTTTAGTGTGGCGATAGCATTACCCTCTTTGGAACTGCGGCTCTCGTGGCGCCTGCTCTTCCTCTTCTTTTTCTTCTTTTTGTCACTCGGGTTCTCCGAGTCCTGAGGATCATCGCCCTCAGAGGGTGAAGCTGACGATAGGGATGGCGGTTCGTCGTCCGAAGGGTCACTCCCCAAGTCACCGCAGCCATAGGGCTGGACATCAACCAAAGCCCTCAAGGCTGTCAGCCCGAGCCAGTCAAGCTCAGCACATCTGGAATTCTCCACATGGCTGTAGGGTCTTCTTGGAACAGCTGTAGGGGTCGGCATAGGTCGGCTTATCATCCCATCGAGGTTATTAGTTCAGCCGGCAACGAGGTGGCTGGCCTGTACTCGGTGTGAGGAAGCTCCAATGGTCACGAGTGACCGGTAAGGTGGTATCGGGGGCTTCAGTTTGTCCCGGACTTCTTGAGTCAGGTCGGCGACTAGCTCACCGGTAGCACCACAGATATCTACCTTTATGTCCGAACACCTCAGGGACCTGTTAGAGGGTATCGCAGACCCCAGGGTTTCGTCCTCCACAAGACTCAGGACCTCCCAGGCCATCCAGGGAAGTAATGCCAGGCTCTGGCATGGTATAGCCAGGCATTGGAAGAGGGGACACACCAACCGAGGCCCTTTGATAGGCACCAGGTTCAGGACAGGAGGCCGGCTGTTGGATACCAACGTAGGATGAGCCAGAGGCCACTGGTTCGCTGACTAAAGGTGGAATACGTGGCTCAGTAGTGCGTGGTTCCACACCATGGGTTGGGTAAGGCATGCCAGTAAAGCCTGTGCCCTCAGCCATGGGACGGGTTGTTGTAGAGGAGGACCTTGCTGGATGTGTAGCTGGGACTATAGTGGCCGTAGGAGAGGATGCTGTAGGGTGTTCGGTTGCGCCTGGAGCGCTCCCAGAGGGCCTTTCACCGCAGCATACATCATCTGTTCGTACACGCTTACCTTCCTGGTCGTCCTCGGCACCTCCTTCCGCTGTATCCTTCCCCTTCGTCTCCTTCGCCTCTTTCGCCTCGCAACTCGCTGAAGGCAGCTCCCAGGCTTCCAAGGAGATCATCCTGAAGCCCAATTAAGGGCACTGAAGGCACAGGGTCCGCAGGTTCATGTTCACCAGCAGGTGTGGGCTTTGGTGCTAGCTTGACCGGTGCCACTGAGGGCGTTGTTGTCTGCACAGTGTCCTTGGTGTCCATTATATATTCTTCCGCCCTTCCAGAGTGATCAGTCTCGGCGTACTAGTTGTACTGCACGAGCTTGCAGGTACGCAACGACTGTAAAGCTCTGCTACCAGAAAGTTTGAACAGCTTTCACTGATGACGATTTTGATGTGTTTGTTTTGTATTCTGCTCCTGCTTGCTGTTGCTGCTTCTTGTTGATGCCTTGCTCTCCACTTGCCAATGTTTATGGTGGAATAGAAGGATAGTCCAAAGGCTCCAAAAGCTCCCAGAATGCAAAAGGATGAAATCCAGGAGGAAATCCACAAAAGGAAGTGCTGCAGTCAATGGAGAAAAGGTAGACAGTGTGACAGATGAACTTCACAAGTCCACAGATTTAGGAGGATAATTGGAAAACTGCGCACATGGGAACTCTCTCTTTTTATAGTGCCATCTAGAGATGTGCACTCTTTGCTTTAGGTCCCATAGGTGCTGATCAGGTGGCATGGCTTGTGGCGCTAAGGTCACTACCAGGTCACATGGGAACTTCATACTTAACTAGGCTGACTTGGTATTGAACCCAGGACCTCTCAAAAAGGGGTGCCCCAGCCCCCTAGGGTGCAGACCACTAGGACAGCTAAGCATTCATGAGAACATATAGAGAAAGGTAAACCCTCTGGACTCAGAGCAGCACCTCCATCGCTCAGGAAAATCATGTTGATGTCGAATCAGTTCGGGGGGTCAGGGGTCCACATAAAATCATCGATCTAGTCTTTATATTCAAAATGCTTTGTCACCCCTCTTTGGTCAGACCAATACTAAGATAAACATGTGGTATGCCTCGAGGCATCTCTAAAACATCTAAAGCTTACCCCTAGGCATGGAGATACACTTTTTCTTACTTATTTGAGGAATGCTTGTTCGAAGGGACACCATACATGATACATTATACTGTTTTTCAAGTGTACCTACAGTCTGATAAGCTTCTATGACCTGAGATTTGAGGTTTTGAGGTTTGATGTTTTGAGGTTTGAGGTTTCGGCTACTAGACGCCTTCCCGTCCCGGGGGGGCCACCTGGTCGGGCCAGGTGATATCCTTCCCACCAGGACCTAGTGGGGGACCCTTTGGGACACACCTCCGGCCTGGTGGCGGAGTCACTGGGGTTCACGGGCCTCGGAGCCCTGCCCCTCCCAAGCTGTCTCATCCCGCCACCCCCCGGTCAGTGTGCCGTTTAGCAAATAGGTTGCAGGCACCTACTCACTACGTTGCCCGCCTAAAGCATGGTCGTCCAGGGTTCCGGTGCGGCCGGACCCGTGCTACTGGCCGGACCCGTGCTACTGGCTTGTTGCCAGTGGGACCCCCATGGGCTGGCGCAGAGGCTGCCTAGACGCGGGGTCTGTACGTGGCGCTGTGCCCCACTACTGCCTTGGTGGGTGCAGTGCCATGTTCCTGTGTGCCCGGGGCCCGCGACTGGTGATTGGGGACGGCGCTGGAACCGGTACACGTTCCCCCCCCTCCTGTTTCCCCCTTTCCTCGCGCCCCTCGCGGTGCGGGTTGTGTGTTGCCCCATTCGGTTGTTTCTTGCCCTCGCCTGCTTGTACGCCATTCCATGCGGTCTGTGCATTCCGCGAGCTCGGTCCGGTTGCCTTTCCCGTGCGCGCTGTGTGCTCCTTTTGTGTGTGTGTGCTCATGCTCCCGCGGTGTGTGCGCCCCCCCCTTGCTGGTGCGGCGCGCGCACTTCGCGCGGTACCAGTGCAGGATGCTGGTAGGGCTGTTCCAGACAGTTTGCGCCCCTCCGCATTTCCTGCCCTCATCCTGTGCTCCTCCTGTCTAGTGTGGGGGTGGGAGTGTGGGGGTCCCCCTGCCTGGCTCCGGGTCGTGCACCCCCTCTGGGGTGGGTCTGTGTTGCCACTGATGCCCCTACGCCCAGGACAGTGTGGGGCGCGGGGGGAGGGCAGCCGGGGGGCTGGGGTCGGGCGGTCCTCTCTCCGTCTCCCTGCGGCAGTGCCCACCGGTCGCCCGGGCTGGGCGGGGGGGCATTGGTGGTGGGGGGTAGGAAGCTGCATCGCACAGCTTGCAGGGAGGCGCCTCGTCAGTCCCTCTGCCCCCGCTGCACGGGGAACAAAGCGGGCTTCCATTGTGTCGCACTGGCCATGGAGGGTGCAGCCTCCATACTGCTCTGGTTCGTGTTCGTGTGCTGCCGCCTGGGCGCCCCCGAATGGGGGCGTCGCGCGGCGGCCTGTTGCCTTGGTGGCTGACTGGCGGTGCGTCCTGTTGGTGGGCCATCGGGCCCCCGGGGACGCGGGGTAGTGGGGTTGGGGGAGTGGGGGGCGCTGGCGTCGCCCTTTCGGCGGTGGAGACTGTGCTTAGTCGGTCCCGCCAGCGCTGTGCGGGGCGTGCTTGGGGTTCCCTCATCCCGCGGGGGGGGCGCCCGTTCGCCTCCATGCCCCTTCTCCCCGTCCCTGGCTCCCCTACCTCTGTGGAGAGCGCGGGGGACGTTGTTCGCGTGTTGCTCGCTGCGGAGTTGTCGGGCCTGCGCCTGGCCTGCGTTGTGGCCTCCTCCTTTGCGGGCTCCCAGGCCTGTTGCTGGTCCGCGCCCGTGCGTGCCACGGCAAGTTCAGGTTATTGCGAGGAGAAGCAGAGGGGTGATGATGGGGGCGCGCGGCGCGCAGACATGGTATGCCCCGTGTTGGGGCGGTATTACGCTGCGGCGTGTCTGACGCGGGGCGGTGTGTCCGCTCGCTTGGCGGGTGGCTCATGGCTCAGGGGGTCAGCAGATGTCGCGGTGTTGCGGTGTATACCGCTGGTCACCCTCCGGGGGGGCCGGCGGGGGGCTTGCCTCCGGGTCTAGTAGGGGGGGTTCATTGGCCGATGTGGCGTTGCGGTGCAGGACTCAGTGGCCCAGCTTTGTTTGGGCTGTGGTCATTCCATGGAGGAGTATGTAGCGGCGCACCTTCGCCCCCCTGGCTGGCCACCGTGGACTGGGGGGGGCCGGGCCGTGACTGGGTGGTGTGGCGTGCCCCATGCCGGAGTGTGCCCCATCTGTCCGTCCCTGATAGCCGGGGGGGATCCCGAGGGCCTCTCCTGTCGGCCGTTGGGGGCCAGCGGCCCTGGACTGTGTTGTGGCCTTTTGGTGGTTACAGTCGCTGGGATTTGGCGGCCCGGGCAACCCCTCCGCGGTTGCGGATTGGCATTCTGGGTGGCGTGCTCGAGGGCTGGGGCCTTTGGGGTCTGGTTGTTTACTGATTCGTCGTTCAGAAGGAGCCACCGCTGCCACTCGCGCCGGAGTGTCTCGCGCCTTCGGTGCATGCCAGGCCCATCCGGGGGGCAGCGGCGGTACCCCTCTCAATCTGTCCGGGGGCAGCGGCATCTGAGGTCGGCCATTGTCCAGGCCGCGTGTCACCAGCGGGCCGGCCAGGGTCAGGGGTCATGGCCCAGGGGAGGTCCCCTCCTCCCTGTTCTCCGGTACGCAAGCAACTGGGAGGGGCATGTGCTCAGGCTTTGAGGGCCATGGCTTGCGGGGGAGACCATTCTGGCGCAGGGGGGCGTGGTCTCGCCTCCCGTTCTGTTTGCCACGGGCTGTTACTGCGTGGCAGTGCGGGAGGTAGTGGCCTGCTTCGAGGGGGGCCGCGGTTGTCTCATGGGTGGCGGGTGTCGTAGCGCGCCTCCGCCGCTCCGGCTGCCACATCCCCCCTTGGGGGGGGGGTTGGCAGGGTGGCGTGGCGTGCTTCATGCCGTGGTGTGCCCTACCCGCTCGCCCCTGGATGCCGGGGGGGGGGTTTCGCTGGTCCTTCCTTTCGGCCGCTGGAGCCCAGCGACCCAAGACGGCGTCTACGGCCTGGTGGTTATGGGCGCTGGGGGTTGGCAGCCTGGAACACCCCTTGGCCCTCTTGGGGCCGCGTTTTAGGTGGTGTGCGCGAGGGCTAGGCTCTGAGCGCTCCAGCAGATTGGAGGGTCGCGGGTCAGAGGGGGCTCCCGATGCCGCGCGTGTCAGAGTGTCTTGCGCTGCTGGGGCGTGCCGCGCCCATCCGGTGGTACCCTTCTCCGTGTGTCTCGGGGCAGCCGCGCTGGTCCACCATTGCCCGGGCTGTGTATCGTCAACGTCAGGGGTCAGAGTCCAGGGAGGATGCCTTCCCCGGGCACATCCCTGCGCACAAACGGCTGCAGGGAGGCATGTGCTCAGGCTCGGCCGGTCATGGCCTGTGGGCGGGGATCATCGCGGGTCACGGGCTTTCGCATGCTCAGTCGTTGGCACGAGCCCCCCCCCCCCCTCCCTCTGTGCTTGCCGTCAGCGGTCTCGAGTTCGGCTTGAAAGTGCTGGGCGAACGCCGCAGGCAGACCCCCGGCTGGCTGTCTGCACCCTCCTCGGCCGCAGGTGCCATCACCAAAAGAACCTGCTCCGCTTCCGCTTCTGCGGTGGCTGGCGCCGCGCCGGCAGCGGGGTTCCTGGGGCGGTGGCGCCAGTGGGTGAGGGCAGCGTGCATGGCCTGGGGCAGCCAGACATTGGCTTCAACGTCTGTGACACTGAGCCCACCCCCCCCCCTCCAGGAAGGCCGGCCATCGCGGCTCCCCGTAGGGCCTGCCCGCCAGAATCACGGACCGGAGGACGCTTTCGTGGTCCTCCCGGGCCATCCAACACCCCCGGAGCACCTCCTGGTTCCCCCAGTCCCAGCAAGTAGCACATCGTCGAACGACCGGTTCCTCTCAAACCCGGAGGTGGCCCAGTTGAGCCACCTCAGCACCACCAGCACCAAGGGGAGGGCCTTGACCTCCAGGGGGTAGCGGATAGGATCTCAGTCCCACACCCAAGCGGGCTGTGCCGCACCAGGACACAGGGCCCCCTCGGCTCCTTGCGCCAGCTCCGCCCGGGCTTTTTCCGCCGCCGGGGCGGCAGACATTGGTGCTGGCTCAGCACAGGGCTCCCGCGCCCCCGGCGGCCATCAGCGCCTGCATCGCCTGCGGCTCCCGTACCGTGGGGGCCGGGTCGCGCAGGGTGCCGTTGTTTGGGGTTGTCTGGTGGCTGGGGGCTTTGGTGGGGACCAAGACCTCAAACAGAGGTCAATGTTTTAGATGGGCTGGGGCCGGTGGTGCTGGGCGTGGTGTGCCGGCATCTTCCTCGTGCCGGGGGGGGTGCCCTGCACCACCTGGACCTCCGGTCGCCGGGCTGCCCCGCCCTCTTTCCCTGGCAGGTGTTGCGCATTGCCCTCCCCTCGCACTTTTGCCTCCGGGCCCCGCCCACCCTGGCCGGGGGTCCCTTCCCTGCACCGGGTCCCCTGCCCCTGTGTGTGCTCTCCTGCCCGCTGTCTTGTCCGTGCCCTTTATCCCTCGCTACGACGCCCGTATCTTTGCCCTTTCCTTGCGTCTGCCCAGCGGTGCCGCCGCCTGCCACCTTTCCCCTGTTGCCCTCCGTCCCCACCCCTGCCCCTCCGTGCTTTGCGCCTCAACCCGCGCGATCGTCCCCTCCGCCCCCTTCGGGTCTGCACGGGACCACTCGACATTGCAGCTGCGGCAGCGTGATGGCTCCGGGTGTGTGCTTGGGGGATGGGGCACGGGTGGGCCGTGGTCTCCTTCGCCGGGTACGGCTTGGTGGGGCTCAGGTGGCTGAGGTCAGGCGGGTTGTGGGCGCAGTACTTGGTATCATCTCTGCTCCCCCCTAAAGCCACTGCCACTCCTTGCAGCCGGTTCGGTGAGGCGTCTTGCGCATGTGGGGCCGGTCCCACGCGCGGGCAGTGTGGCAGGGGCCTGCGGCTTGACTGGTTTGGTTTGCCGCAGCGGTCCCCCGTGGCCGGCTTGGTGGTTCGCCCGGGGCCCCGCTTGCTTGCGGGGCGGCGGGGGCAGCGGCCTGGGTGGTCGGGGCGGCTTCGTCAGCTGGCGCCGGCTCGGGGGGGGCTGGAGGCCCGACCAGAACGGTGGCCGCAGCCAGCCTGTGCTCCTCCTGCTCTGCGGCAGCTTACCCCGTGCAACTCTGGGAGACGGGGGACCGGGAGCGGGACCAGATGTGGAGGTGGTCCTCCTGCTGGGAGAAGTCATTTGAGTCCGACAGTGCAGCTACTCTGTGAGGATTGTGTGGCGTGCGGTGCCTACCACCCCTCACTGCATGGTTGGTGTGCCGTGGGCGGTGCTGTGCGGTTTCGGGGGGGTTGGGCTGTGGTTGCATCCTGAGGTGGTCACGGGCCAGGGGCCCCTCACCGGAAATGGGGTGAAAGGCGGGCGAGCCATTCAGCCCACGCGTTGTGCAACAGTCCCCAGTCTGGTCAGGGCTCAGGGCTCTGGCCTGCGGTAGTCGTCGGGGGCTGCGGGGGGGAGCCGCACCAGGTCGACCCCCCTGACGGTGGTGACCTCCCGGGTCCGCAGGAAGGTGTGTACCCCGTCCCGTGCCTTCGGCGCTGAGAGGAGGGGGTGGGTAACGGGTGCTGCCCCATAGTGGTGGGTCGGGGCGGGCCCCAGGACCCGCTCCGAATCCCCGCGGATTGCCAGGACAAGGAGGAGCAGCGGGTTGCCCGGATGCTCTTACCAGATGGCCTGCCCCCTGTGGTGGGCATCCCTGGTCCTGGAGAGGGGAGGGGGGGACAGGTGCGGGTGGGCCAAGCTATGCGGCGCGTGGGTGGCCGGCGGGAGGGCGGGGAGCCAGGTTGGTTCGCGGGGGTATGTGTCGCAGACAACGGCGTATGCAGGGGTTGGCCTCCTTCCGTCGTACACAGGGTTGGTCCGGCGGGGGCGGGGCGGTGCCTCGCCCCCCTCTTCCCCAAATATCGTGACATCCCCGACTTCCAGGTCCTAATCAGGCGGGTGCAGGAGATGGAGCGCAGCATCCAGCTCGGACACCCTCCTGATTACGTGGCCCGTGCCTGGTTCAGGTATGGAGCCGCGTCGGTCGAGAGGTGCGTCCTCAGGGCATGCAGCAGGGACCGGCGCTGCTGTGGCGGGGAGGGGACGGCCTTTTGCCTATCAGTGGGAGCACATCGCCCATCGACAGGGGCGGAGCTGACTGGTTGGAGGTGCGCCACTTCATCCAGTACCCATAGAGGGCCGTCTGGGGATCCACGAGTCGCGGGCGCACGGCATTCGCCACCCGGTATATTCTCGGGAGCAGCGTGAGGGCTCCCCCCCCCGTTCAGGGCCCGGATGGCTGAGAGGGCGGCGTCGCTGAGGAAGGCCCTCATGCTGTCCTCCAGGCCGTGCTGGGCGACATGCGCCGCGTGCGCCTCTCCTACCGCGCCCGCCACCAAGTCCCGCACGGTTGCCTCCTTTGCCCGCCGGCAGGCCCGTGCATCTGCCGGGCAAGTCCCCCGTCGGCGGGGCATTGTGTCGCAGGCTGTGCAGTGCGCGGTGTCGGATGGAGGTTAGGGCGCAAACACGTGCGACAAGTGGGCGACGGACGTGGGGTCCCTCAGGTGCACGATGATCCACAGGAGGTCCGCGCGCCCCCAATGCGCACGTTGTAGTGCTCCTCTGTCTTGACTCGGCGTGGGCCCGGGGGCGGCTTGGACCAGGGGACTTCCTCCACTTGGGAGCACCTTGCGCACCTGTTGGTGCCCGCCGGTACGGTGCAGAATGACGTCCCATACGCCCCGCAGAGGTGGCAGGGGTGTGGGAGGTGCAAGGGTGGGGACCAGGGGTCGAGGCAGCGGAGCCAGAGGTCGTCCCAACGCTGGCCGAGGGAGTCCCGGAGCTCCAGGCGGGCGCGGACGCGGTGCTGGTAGTTGCTGCTGACCTTCTTTTGCCGGACCGCCTGCCACGTGTCATTAGGGAGCACCCCATGGTCGTGGGAGGCCGCGATGAGGTCATTTCCCTTTCGATTGGGGTGCCCCTGGGCGGTCGACATTTAGGTGTGGTGTCCGCCGAGGTGGATCACGAGGACAAAAGGTATTCTGGTTTGCCTTGCCTGTGTTGGTGTTCCTGCTTGATGTTTTTTGATTGATAAGAACCTTGTTGGATTTTCCGAAACTGCAACATGACAAAGGACAGGTACAAAGCAGCCCAAATACCGGATGAAATCAACGTCAGGTGATAATCCTTCCACTTCAAAGCATAAGTAGCAAAGAGGGCATGCAGATAAACAAATGTAGATCTAAATACACAGTTCCAATGATTTTTAAACATAAGAGATGATTTTATGTGTGAAATCTGACATGACTCAGGTCCCTAAGAGAGTACCAAGTACTTCATGTGCACTCATTTGGATACAATGGAGTTGGTTAGGAATCTGGGGCAAGGGAGGTGGGCCAAACACAGGATATGGCTTGGCCAGCATGGCCAAGTAACTGAATTCAGAATCAGTTAAAACGTAGCACCACAATAAATGACAGAAACAATTGAGTATAGGGGTCTTGAGGTGGGGGACCACTAGACTTAACCTACAAGGCCCTAGGCAAGAAGTGCCTACTTATTTTTGGTATTACCTCCATGAAGGAAGTTACCTCCGCTCATTTGATCGGTAGGGGTGAGCTTCTGGGGGGCTAGGGTTATAACCCTATTTACTTTGAGAAAGTGTACTTCAAGCTTCAAAAGAGTGATAAAATCATTCATTGTTAGTCTCAACATAAACCCAAGGTTTAGGGGGGGGCTGTAACCGCTGCATAGTGGCGGATCTTTCTTGTAATTGCGAAGCCTGTAGCCTTGATGCCCCAGGGGTCGTAACGCCCGACACTGCCGCTGACATCTCCGAACCCAACTGACCCTCTTCAGACCCATATCCAGCCTCTGGGAGCGACATATGCGAAGCACTTGTAAGTCTATTGAACTCCATGGTGGAATATGAATAGTCAGAAAACCCGGTCTACAAAAATGGAGCAGACATAGAATCTCATTGTGCATCCATCGCACATAATGACTCAACGTGAAATCATTCGAAATAATTTAAATAAATCCGATTGGGAAATCACGAAAAACAAATGCGACTCGACGCGCGCTCACAGGCGACATCTGGCGGCGAACGGAAAACATGGAAACAAGCGGGAGATTTACTGCACTAATGTACATCTGAGAATCATTGTAATTCTGATCACATTGATGTATAAATTGAGTGCTGTCACTGCTGCCGTTACACTCCCCCTCTGAAAACATACGCCAGTATGTCAGGCTGGGTCAAGTGAAGTGAAAGAAACGGCTAAAGTGACCAAAAACCGACTAATCTGTGACAAAATGTGAGAAATTGAGCTGAATTGAGCAAAATTGTGCTGAGACTTGTGCTTCGCGATGGCCATCGACTTGAATGAAACGCATAGGTACCTTAGAACACACAGAAATAGCTTCGTTCAAGCTCGAAAATTCGAAAATTGAAGGTCTGAGTGAAGAATGTACATGCATGATCAAGATCCATGATCCGTGATGAAATCAGGATCTGACATCCCACTGCCAGAAAACAGAAAACGAGTAACGCCATGTCGTCGAGCGTCCAAAAAATAGGGTATCCCTTCATGGAGTCCAAGATATGTGAAACTGGTCGGTGTCATTTGCAGTCATGAGACCAGTTGCCAGATTATGGTACAAAATGTGACTGAATTGAGACCAAAATCAGTGAATCGCACACAGATTGAAGACGGCGAAGTTCACAGCAAGCCAATATAGGTCCAATTCATTGTCGATAGATACTGTGTGTTGTGCTGAACGGAAATCCAGTTCTCATTCATAGCCAATCCAGGTCAAATCCTCATGATGATGATGATGATGATCCCCATGATGGAAATCCAATCATGTAAGTAATGATAGCCAAGAAAACCCAGTGAGTGTACACCACACTGTCAGTATCGTCTCCAGGGCTTCATGTTTAATCCAGTATGAGCCAGAAGGGGTAATTGACTCATTATAGTCCCAGAATGTATAAGCATCCAATTCTTGGTACCAGGAATTTGCCAAATTTGAGCTGATTCTGAGGGGGATTCCAACACAATCCACAGATGAACAGCGAGTCGACACAAGTAAGGACACCATCGTCGTCACTTGGTCTATATAAGCCCTTTGACAGTGGTCGATTGGAAAACAAACCAACAGTCTCAATGTAACAGCTGATTGAAATCACATTCTCAGCAGATCCGTCAAACACATGAACTGCATCAGACTTAGTCATGTGCAAGAATCTCTGAAATGAGCACGAACTCGTACGAGTCCTTCCCAAGGCGAGTAGAGGGGCCCAGTCGACAGCAAAACATGAGAGTGTCGTCGTGGCTGAGGATAAAGGCCTCTCGGAACTTCCGATGGAAATCATCTACAATGAAGCACATGATTCACATGATGACCATGATGAGAATGATGGATGGAATGACCAGGATGACCCCAGAATGTCCCATCATCTGTTCATCGAACCACATAGACGATGCGTCAGGACTGTTTTGTCCCAATGCCAAGGATATGTGTAGACCGTAAACCTTTTCGAAAGTTTCAGCGATTTAAATTCTGATCAGATCTTGTCTCGAATGGATTCTGCCACAATTGGAGCTTCTTCTTGTGCTTGTAAGTCTTCCTTGGTGACACAATCTCTGATCAGCGAGAGCTCACGGTCAATCTCAGGGTGCTTCTTCCGGAACTTGATGAAAGTGTCCGTATACCCATGGATAAAGCTTGAAGCTGGCTCCCATTTGTCTTCTTCTGGACCGAATCCTTTCCACCTGCACAGAAAGTACCACTTGTTTCGAGCATTTTTCTTGTAATCAAGGATCTTCTCCAACTCGAAACTGCTGGTGACCATCTTCGTGTCGCTCAGGTACTTCGAAGTCCAATAGAGAGGCTTGAACCTTCCTTTGGGGCAGGGTACTTCGGCCTTCAAACGGTCCCGATGTACTTCTTGATGTCTGCCCGGTTCAACCCCAAGGTTGAATGTAGTCTCACTTAGTTGACCACTGACTTGGAATGGGCCTTCCCACAAAGGTAACAATTTGTTGTCGCCCTTCAGGGTTTCGTCTGACTTACGAAGCCAAACTTGCTGGCCTTTCTCGAAGGGGTTTCCTTGTGTTCTCGACTGATTTTTGAATTTCAACCAATCTGCTTGACTCTCCACTTTGGCTTGGATCCACTTGGACTCTAAATCCTTGATCCTCTCAAACCATTGTGAGGCGTCGTAGCACTGCCTTGGATGATACATCACTGGTCCTGGACCCATCTTCTCACGACCAAACACAAGCTCATTTGGACTTAATCCAGTGTAATTCTTGGTCCCATGGTATCTCCTCAAGACACAGTAAATTGTCTCCAACCAATTGTAGTCTTTTTCAGTTGCCAGGAATTTTCTCAGAATGTTGATAAGAATTCTTCCAAAGCGTTCGGCAGGGAGGGCTCGATGGTCGTAGACTCGGGCACGAAGATGATGAACTCCCAATAGAGCACACATGTTCTCCCACCAAGTCCCAATGAACTCCTTCCCACTGTCCGTCAGAATTTCACTGGGAACGTCCCAGTTACTCATCCACTGACTTGCAGTCCACTTGGCAGCCATTTGAGAGGTGAGATGCTTCGTGTTGCAAGGGAGGACCTGGATGTAGCCACTGTGGCGGTCTTGAATTAACAAAACCCCATCAGTTGGCTTCCTCGTGTAGAGACATTCCTCTTGGATTTGTCCCAACTCGAAGACATCCGCTGTCACCTTGTCGAACAACCTCTCAGGAATTGGTAATCCCTTCAGTAGTCCTTCTGCCTTTTGATTCTTGGGGATGTTCGTCTGACATTGCTTGCATCCTTTGGCAACTCATTCACAGGCACTCTTGAGGTCCCGTGTGTACACTCTGTGTCGTAGCTCCTGCTCCAGAACACGGGAGTGTCCGTGGGATGTCTCATTCCGATGCCAATGTTTGACATATTGGTCAATTAGACAATCAGGAACACAAATCCGTCCTTGCGGAAATAACTTGACGCTTTGGATCTTGAAATCAGACGTCTCTTCAGAGTCGTAAGGCTTGTCCCCTTTCAACTTGTGGTATACAGACCCAAAAAACCTGTCCTCCTTGTACATCTTCGTCCAATCCACATAGAGGAAGGAAGTTTCCTTGTCCTTTTGTTGTCGAGGGAGCGTGGATTTCGCCTTGGATCTTGTCACAGGAAACACATTCAGGAGCGGCAGCGACGACTCAGAGTCAGAGTTAACCCTTTCAGTCTGATCAGCCTTCGTAATCTCCTTGCATCTGACCAATTCAACCTTCATCCGATTCTTGATCGAACATTGAAGACAATGTTTCTTGATCAGTGCTTGTTCCTCCTTATCAAACTCGATAACTTCGGCTTTATCCGTCGCTGTCCCATGAAAACTCACTTCAGAGTAAGCCTCTGAGGCTGGGTAGGCCCAGCGACTCAGGGCGTCCGCCACTGTATTGTAGCGCCCTGGAATGTAAGTCACGTGGAGGTCAAATCTGCTGAGAGTTTCATGCCAACAGCCTCTCCTCCCAGCTGGTCCACCAGGGGTATCCACATGTTCTGTCCTCCAGCTCTCCAGTGACTTGTGGTCAGTCAGTACCTCAACGCGATGGCCCAAGATCCAACCCTCATAACGCCGTAAGGCACAAAGGATTGCGTAGGCTTCTTGTTCCCTTGGACTCCAATTTCGCTGTCTTGTTGTAAGCTTGCGAGACCAGAAAGCCAGAGGATGATGGTGACCTTCGTCATCAACTTGTTCGATCGTAGCACCAATGGCGTAACGACTGGCGTCTGTACGAATATAAAAAGGTCTTCCATCCAACCACGGAGTCTTTAATGTAACCACATTTGCCAGTGCTTCCTTGAGACCAGTAAAGGCCTCTTCACATTCTGGCGTCCACTTGAGCTTGACTTGAGATCCCTTCTTTCCCTCTATTTTGCCAACTTTGAGTAACTCTGTCAATGAACCAGAGAACTTGGCGTAGAGAGGAAGGAATTCGTGGTAATAATTGCAGCAGCCTAAAAAGGCACGAAGCTGCGTGATGGTTTTAGGCCTTTCCCATAGCTGCAGGGCAGCCATTTTCCCTGGGGCCGGTCTTCTTGTCCCATCTTCCAAGACAGAGCCACAAAATTCCACACTCTGGAGGAACATTTTGCCCTTCTTGGGTCCACACACGAGCTTCTCTTGTCGAAGGACTTCGAGAACTTTGCGGACTTGTTCTTCGTGCAACTTCAGACACTCATCAAAGTTTTTTCCCAACAGCGTGGCAATCAGAAGGTCGTCAATGTAGATGCTGCAGAATTCTTGTAAATTCAGAGACTTGTGCTTCTGAAATAAAATAGTCTCCATCATCTTCTGGAACATCTACGGCGCATTGTTCAGACCCATCGGCAGTACAGTCCACTGGACAGTGCCACAGGGCGTGCACATTGCCGTCAAATGTCTATCCTCCTTTCGAAGTGGCATTTGGTGAAAGCCATGGCGCAAATCCAACACAGTAACCAGCTTACTTTTGGCTCTTGCGGCGATCTCCTTCTCGATTAAAGGAAGGGGATGCGCGTCAGGTACCGTGGCGGCATTCAGAGCTCTGTAATCCACCACTAGACGCCAAGCATCTATGCTGGATTGGTCAGCAGGTGGGGGTTTTGGCACAGTAAATGGTGCTGAACACCACTCAGAACTCATGCAGCCCTCCAACCAACCGAACTCATAGAGATTGCGCTCAATAATCTTTCGCAGGGCATCTGCTTTGGTGCCGTGAAGGTAGAATGGACGTTGTTTGTGTACCTTTGAGCCTTGGATTATCTCAATCTTGGCTTCCCCATTTTCACATCGAATTCGGGGGTTTTTCCACAACTTCCCACTCAGCACGTCATCTTTATAATCTTCGAACACTGCGTCCCTTCTTGCAGATATCTTGTGTCCGTCGACCTGATTCCCACATTTAATCACTGACATTATGTCCACCAATTTGCGAATTGTTGGTCGTGGTCTCATATTCTTGGCCACTTCATTCCAAACTTCTTCGTCGCATTGTTGGGAGATGAAGCTCACCTGAGCTCGCTCCTCCGTGGGATCCCACCAATTAAGGGGGTCCACGAATGTCTTGAAGGGATGGTCCGACGAATTCAGCTGCATTCCTGTCAATTCAGGTGAAAATCTTGGAAATTTGTCGTCATTCTTGCTTGAACTCTTGACATTTTTGGCTTGATTCTTGTCTGATGGAGACGAGTTGGAATGGATGGAGGTGTCTCTTGAGGGACGCCAATTGTCCTTCCCTCTTTCCGCGACGATACGTCGGGATTCCGCTCTCTATCGTCTCGATCCACTTCAATTTCGTCGATTCCTGAGGAATTTGAGATGACCTCTTTTGTTCTCATTTCACTGTCATCTTGCCAAAAATCTCCCAGATTCCCGTCAACTAAGCACGCCAACGTGCTCCACGAACGCTGTGGCAAAGGCTTGCCATTGTCCTCGCAATACAGCTTCACTCCCTTGTGAGGTAGCTCGACAATGTCGATTGAAATGTCCATAATGTCCTTGAACCAAGATTGTTTTGGCCAGTTGGGTACAATTAAAATCGCCTTTGCGCCGGATTGCTTCAGCTTCTGCACCACACGAGGAGAAACGTTGAAGGGCGGATTGATCCATAGAGGTTCAGACCAGTCCTCACTCCAGGCGTCGTCGTAGAACTTCGGAAATCTTTTATTCTTTTTGTTTGCAAAAGCATCAACTTGCGGACGAAAATTGTGGTTCCTTTCGAAATAATCCACCACAATGTCCCGCCATTTGTCGACTACACGATGGCAAACTGACTTCCACTTCTTGCAGTTCAATGATTCCACCTTTCCCTCGTCGAATTCTTCTTGATTCCCTGTCCATTCCTGCCCATCTTGCTGAATATGCAGCTTATTTCCCTCCTTGAATCGGTGGATACTCTTGGTATATGGGTGCAGATAATACAAGTCGGACGGGTCGCTGGTCGACGGATCCTGGAGGAAGCATGTCCTGTGTCCCATGGGCGACACACGGTGAGCATGAAGCCATGGTTGACCCAAGAATAAATCATACTTTATGCTGGCTTCATAGAATTTTCCAGAAAACCACTCCTCCGTGACCGTCTCCTCCACGCTCAACACAGATTGTTACACCAATCTGACCGCCAACTCTGCCTCTCTGTCGCCACCTTCAAGGCGATTTCCGCTCACTCCCTCCAGCTGGACAGGTGTCGAGGACATTTTCGCCTCGTCCTCCTGCAGAAAGCCTCTCCTCACCAGATTGACCTCTGAACCATTGTCAATCAGACGTTTGGCAAGTTTAACCTTACCATCTGTCGTCCTGACCTGGATCCAGCAGACAAACTGGCGCTGCTTGCCCCGCCGGACAGCGCTGAGGACCCAGGCAGGGTACAGGAGGCCGGAGGAACGCGCCAGCCGATCCCAGCAGCGTCCATCCACCGCCCCAACTACCCTGATGGGCTTTGTCTCCTGCCACTCAACCCCAGTGTTGGGATTTGGGTCAAGTTGGCTTCCCTATTGCCATTCTTCTTCGACGCTCGGCTGCACGTCCTGTACTTGTCCTTCGTCAACCCATTCTTCTCCTGCTTCAACGGCATTGACTCCTTTTCCACGTCCACGACCACCAAATGACTTACCACCACCACCTTTCTTACCTCCTTGGCCTTTGTTGTTGGAGGTGTTGGAATTGAGGTTGGATTCGTTGGATCTGCCCTTGCCTCGACCTCCAGTATCCTTGTTGTTGCCGAAGGTCTTGTTTGCTGGCGTCTCCGTATACAGGGGGTTGCCATTCACCTTGGAATCATCTTGATTCCCGGACTTTCCTTGTCCCTTTCCACTCTTTTCACCAGATTTTCCACCAGCATCGGTCCATCTTGAGCTGCTTGGATCTCCGCCTTGCTGCGAGTAATCTTTTGGTGTCCAATCTCTGTTCTTTCCTTTGGACTGCCCTTTACCCTTTCCCCTTCCATGCTGGTCAGCATCTCGTGCTCCATCCAGCTGGGGATTTTTGGGAGAATTTCCCTTTCCATCCATTTTGGACTGAATTGTTTTGAGATCTGAGGGCGTCCACCTGTGATCTGCGGTCGTGTGAGTGGCTGCTCGACCTTCCTCTCCAAGGGCAATGCACACAGAGCATCCCTTCTCACTAACGGCACTGATCTTGCCTCCGAAGCTTTGTGCATCCTGTGGCTTCTGGCGTTCTAAGTTTGCATACTTTTCAAGTTGGTCCCAGATCTGCTCGACTCCATACGAGAAGATCCACGGCCGCACCTTCAACACTGTTCCCTTATACTTCACTTTTCCATCCACCATGCTACAAACAAACGCCGACTGTTCAGAATCATGGAAACCAACTCTCCATCTGCCCTCACGAATGGTGATGTCTTTCAATCCCGTAGCACTGATAGAGTGTAGCAACTCACGAACTGCCATTTTTCCCATAGTCTCCGGCAATCCTCGGACTTCAACCCAGTTGCCCAGGACTTCTTGGTCCGCCTGGGAGTCCCTGATCTTCTGCTTGGTCTCTGGCGTGAGCTTGCTCAGGAGGATCTTCTTCATCTCGCCTTCAGAAAGGCCTTCTCCCGAGTTCTCCGCCTCCTGCACCAAAAACTCCCAATCTTGCCTTGCTATTTGGATCTCTTCAAGAAACAATTTCTTGATCGCCCTGAAGTTCTCTAGACGGTTCCTGTAATGATCCTCAGGGAGTCGAGAGCCTTTCTTTTTGAGACTTCGCCACAGCTCTTAATCAGTCAGGAGATCTCCTTGATTCTGCCTTTCCACATAAAGATTATATGTACTTTCCCTGAGTTTACCTGTCAAAAAGTCCATCAACCCGAGAATCCAGAGTTCCTTGTCCAGTTTCTCCGTCTGCAACCAGACCATGAACTGCCTTTCGAAGGACGCCCAGTAATTTGGGTGCCCTGAGAACTTGGGCTGCTTCATTACTGAACCTCTAAGCCTCATGTACAAAGGATTCAGCAGGTGGTTCAGGTTGAAACCTGTGGATGTGCCAACCGGATGGACAAAAACTGGGTTCACGGCAGCGCCTCCGATTGCCTTTGCTTGAGCAATTGCGGCCGCCAACAACTCCTGGTCCACAGTAGGCTGCACAAACGGCGTTGATTGCCCTTGGTGAAGCCTCATCTCCTTCAATTTCTTCTGCTTTTCCTTCGTTTTGGCTTCATTTTCCTTCTTTTCCTTGCCTTTCTTCTTCAAGGCTAATGATCTCTCCTTCACGGTGGTCCTTGCTTCTCCGTCAATATCATCAACAGTACCAACAGACAGTATAGACCTCTCCGACGAAGATTCTCCTCCTTTGGTACCCAGATTGAACCCAATAGGACTTGTAAATCCAGTAGGGGGAATACCAGAATTTCCAGTAAAAGTTGGGTGTGAACCAGTAAAAGCTGGGGGTGCCGGAGAATGTGGAACGCCGTAAGGCGTGGATGCAGGTGCAGCTGAGGAGGTAGGTGCTGGGTGACTTGTCATTGTAGGCGCTGGTCCAGTGAGCCCAGTAGTGCTCAGATTTTGTACCAGATTGGTCAACTTCTCCAGCTTCTGCTCCATCTGCTTCCACTTGCTGTCGTCATCCCTCTTTTTCTCCTTGGAGGCCTTCTTCAGCTCCTTCACCCTGTCTTCCAGCGACGAAATCTGGCGTCCACAGGAGCAGTCCTTGGCACACTCACCACAGGACGGGCATCTCGTACCTTTTCCTTTGCTTCTTACTTCATCAACCCAACTATCAACACTCGAGTTGGAGTTGGGAGGCTTCGACAATTGCTCCCTGGAGAGGTGAGAATGTGTCGAATCACACCTCATTTTGTCGACCTCTTCGTTGTTCGGACCCCAGGCGCCCGACGGACCAGCGTGCTGACGCACATTCTGGCGTCTTTCCTCGGCAATGATGGCCATTTGCACCATCACGGCAGCCTGGTGGTCGAACTGGTCCATCAGCTCTTCCCCATCCTCTTGTTCCTGCAAAGCAGCGTCGAATCGCAGGCGGCCACTGTCCCTGATGAACTGGCACGACGCCCTGAACCAGTCCCTCAGACAGCCTCGACAGCCCGCCTCCGCCAGTAGCCAGTTATGGCGGTGCACGAACTCCTGATTCCAGATTTTCTGGAAGTGGTTTTCCCAGTAATCACCACTAATTCCAGTATCAGAGTGCTCTCCTTCGCTGCTGCTGTCTTCAAGATCAGGTAGCGCGTGAGAGGTGGAACCAGATTCACTTGAGGAGGGAGATTCTCGACCTGGTTTAAGGTTGGGTGGGGCGTTCATACAACAATCAGCACAAGTATGAACTCCAGGCCAATGTCTATGGCCACAGTAAGGAAACTCAGAAGGGTGATCTTCGGTTCGCTGGGGAGATGCCACGAATGTAACCTCAGGGGGAACACGAAGTGACTCAGAACGAGTGATAGCCCCGCTAAAGTCGGATGATCTTAAGGTGTCCGTGGAGATTCCAGAAGCAGAGTCATGATTTCCTCTGCTACCATGTAACCGCTGCATAGTCGCGGATCTTTCTTGTAATTGCGAAGCCTGTAGCCTTGATGCCCCAGGGGTCGTAACGCCCGACACTGCCCCTGATATCTCCGAACCCAACTGACCCTCTTCAGACCCATATCCAGCCTCTGGGAGCGACATATGCGAAGCACTTGTAAGTCGATTGAACTCCATGGTGGAATATGAATAGTCAGAAAACCCGGTCTACAAAAATGAGGCAGACATAGAATCTCACTGTGCATCCATCGCACATAATGACTCAACGTGAAATCATTCGAAATAATTTAAATAAATCTGATTTGGAAATCACGGAAGACAAATGCGACTCGACGCGCGCTCACAGGCGACATCTGGCGGCGAACAGAAAACATGAAAACAAGCCGAAAATTTACTGCACTAATGTACATCTGAGAATCATTGAAATTCTGATCACATTGATGTATAAATTGAGTTCTGTCACTGCTGCCGTTGCAGTGGAGAGAGCAGAAAATTTCGCCGGCCATGCAGCTGCTCACGACTGAACAGGTGACGCCTCAGGTGGATGACGAACTGGTGCTCATTATTGCTGCGAGCCTGACAGCATTGCGTGAATACTTGTAGTTCATGATTTTTGCAATGCTCTCAGTCAAGTCATACGGGGGGACATCCTTCACAGCTCAGCATTATGACAACCTGTCTTTCGTTTTTCTGTTCCATGGGGTGTGGGATTTTTCTTAGTGTATAGGATATATTGCTGTAAGTTTGACAGCATTGTGTGAATGCTTGGAATTCAGGAGGAGTAATACCCCCTGTGGTGAGGGACACTCCAAACCGCTTGGCAGCCCCCAGAGCTGTCGCCCAAAGGAGGGGGCATGTGGCCCTACCCATGGACACATGTGGGGAAACCCTCCCACCCGGGACACCTGGACCGGCTGGCCGCGACACTGCCTTCCCAAGCACCTGCGGGAGCGGCTTAAGAGGCACATGAACTAGGGCAGTGGGAAGGACAGGACGTCCCCTTGGTAAGACCCTCCTCCTGCATTGTCAAAGGAGGCATCCCGAGCTCCCGAAGATACCGACCCACCTACCTTGAAATTCAGGATTATTGAATGCTCTCAATACATATTTGCCATACATGGGGGACATGTGTTGCGGCCCAGCATTTTGACATCCTGTCCAACTAAATTTCTGGTCATTTCTGCATGTATTGATGGTCAAAGACACAGACAGGTGTGCTTCAAATCCCTGCACCATTCACTCATCTCCCCTGCCAGGCAATATTCATTCGTCTTAATCCGTGTTTATTATTGCTGTGAGTTTGACAGCATTGTGTGAATACTTGTAGGCCATGATTTTCGCAATGGTCTCAGTCCAGTTTTGCCATACCGGGGGACTTCCGTCTCAGCTCAGCATTTTGACATCCTGTCCTTCTCTATCGTGTCTCATGGGGTGTGGGATTATTCTTTGTTCACAAAATAAATTGCTGTGCGTCCGACAGCATTGTGTGAATGCTTTGAGTTCACGTTTTTCCCAATGCCCTCACCCGAGATTTGACATACAGGGGAACTTCTGTCTGAGCTCAGCATTTTGACATCCTGTCACACTAAGTTTCCGGTCAGTTCTGCATGTGATGATGGTCAAGGGCACAGACTGTCATGCATTAAAACCCTGCACCGCTCACTCCCCTCTCCTCTCCGGCAATACTCATTTGTCTTATTTGGTGTAGATTCCTGCTGTGAGCTTGACAGCATTGTGTGAATACTTGAAGTTTACATTTTTCGCAATGCTCTCAGTCCAGGTTTGCCATAAGGGGGGACCTTTGTCTTAGCTCAGCAATTTGAGGTCCTGTCTTTCTTTATCTTGTCCCATGGGTTATGGGATTATTCTTTGTTTTGAAATATATTGCTGCGAGTCTGACAGGATGGTGTGAATGCTTTGAGTTCACAACTTTCGCAATGCTCTCAGTCCAGTTTTGACATACGGGGGAACATCTGTCTCAGCTCAGCATTTTGACATCTTGTCGAACTAAATTTCCAGTCACTTCTGCACGCAACGATGGTCAAAGGCACATACATTGGTGCGTCAAAAAGCTGCACCGCTCACTAACCTTTTCTCTCCAGCAATGTTCATTTGTATTAATTGGTGTTTATTATTGCTGTGAGTTTGACAGCATTGTGTGAATACTTGGAGTTCAGGATTTTGGAAATGCTTTCAGCCCCGTTTTGCCATTTTTTGGGGCACCTGTCGCAGCTCAGCATTTTGACACTCTGTCTAACTAAATATCTGGTTGCTTGTGTGTTTGAAGAACAATTACAGAAGCTTGCGACTTAGCTTCAAAAAAGGTTCATGAATCTGTTGACACCCGTGAGTTGCAGAGCTCCCATTCAATGGCAGTCCTGGTTTGTGCACTGCAATGACTGCAGCAACCTTGCATTTGACAGCTTGCAGCGAACATGCCCAGTGCTGAACATACAGTTTTTGCTAAACAGTGAGTCACATAGCTCCCATGAATACCTGGAGTTCACCATTTCCACAATGTTCCCATTCCAGATCCGCCATATCCGGGGCCACTTGTTGCCGCCCAGTATTTTGACATCCTGTCTGAATAAACGTTTGGTTGTTTGTGCACACAATGATTATCAAAGGCATGTGTTGTCAAGGATGGTGCAAACGTTGAATTTCTGATAGCTGTTAGCAGTAGGCAGCAGAGTAAAAGCTCCGGCGATCGCGACTTATCTGCGAGGTTGCTCGCGAGCGATAGGCCGGAGACCTAAAGACAGACGATATCAATATCACAGAGTACAGGCAGATTTACAACAGAGCACAGACAGAAATACGACAGAGTAATCAGGAATATAAAAATACTGTAATGCTAGGTAATAGTATACTGGTTGCATTTCACACATCCTGCATGCATGTGCTCTGTAGAGTAGTTTGACACTGGGCCTCTGTGTGTTGCGCGGGCTCTTTGTGACCATATTGACTGTGGATCCACGGACAAGCTCAACAATTACGATGTGCTCGAGCCGTGTATTGCATTCAGGGCAAAGGTGCAAGTGTGATCTCGATTTTAAAACAAACTTAACGTGTTTTGCAGCATCGGTCCTGTGCAGGCGCCTAGTAGCTCATCAGTTGGTAACATCATCAGGTGCTTGCAGTGTGAATCTCTGATGTTCTGGTCTAATACTGAGTGCTGAGTCCATTGTCTCGCGAATCCATGGTTAACATCGGTGAACCTCAATTATTGCGGCTGCAGCTGTATGAGCCTACGGCTCGGAAAGAGGCTCCGGCGGAGCCCATGATCCTCTCCAGCCCTGTGAGGGAAGCAGCTTCTGATCCACAAGAATCAGTGCTACCGAGCTTTTCTGCGGCTTGCATGCTAGTCAGGTTGAGGGGCGTCGCTGGGTTGATGAGCATGGTTGTCCTCACGAGTCGAGCGCCATCAGTCATACTGGTGACCACCTGCAGCTCTTGCATCAGGTATAGGGCAGGGTGACGGAGCTTTGTGAAGCCATGGCGGCTGTCACGGACGCGCTGGGATCCTGACTGAACGGGGATCAACAGGTGTTTGATCCGCTGAGAACTCACGATCACCACTTTGCAGGCATTGCCGTCAATCTCTAGGCAATCGGAGGAGACCTGGGGGCACTGGGCAGCGCCATCACAGCTGTGCAGCACGATAAGGGTGACCTGGGGCCTGATGATCGCGGTCTGCAAGAAGCTCACAATGCCATTTTGTCCCCGATGGAGCGCAGTGTCAAATTACTGCTGCAAGTAGCGGCAGCAGCAAGGCTACGGCGGCTGGAGGAGTCCACGCAGCCATCATTGACGTGCGGGCCGCCCTGGGGCAGCGCGGCGATGCAGTGGCGCGCCAAGAGGCCACCGTCACGGAGGCCTGCGAGCGCATCGCGCAGAAGATGGCGAGACATCCGGAGTGTTGCAGCCCCTCTTGAGTAGGTCACAATTTTCCAACGTGCGGTCACTCGGCTGGAGCAGAAAGTAGGATCTTAGCAATGTAAGTGGCAGAACTTGAAGATCCGGTAAGCGGCGAGGATACAAGAGGTAGACAGGACAGCAGTTTCGATTCGAGCGACGACATTTCTTCTGACTTACTGTGAACAATCAGCGCTCAACAGAATTACCATACTGGACAAGGAGACTGACACATCCTCTGGGATAGGGGCGCCATCTCCGCCTCCTGAGCCAGCCAGTAACCCTCCCCATTCACACTCGTGCTCCGGCAGCGACGGATGCCGCCCCTGATATGCATCGAAGGTATCTTCGTAGAAGGACGCCAAAAAATCCCTCGAGCACGAGGTGTGTCCCGACTGAAGACACAGGTGGTTGACCTCCAGGGCGGAGTGTTGAACTGGGGTGAGGACAAAGCCTCTAGGAAAGCTAAGGTCATGAGTGAGAAGAGGGAGAGCTTGGAGGGTATCCGACGCCAATATCTGAGGGAGTTCAGGGACTGGCACCACCGCCTGATTGGCGGGTTCAGAATCAGATGGCCTGAAAGTGGAGGTGGTGGATCAATTAGCCAGGAAGGTCCACAAGTTCGACAGACAGTGTGCGTCTTTGAAAAGACAGGTCCAACACAACAGCCAGGAGTTGGCGCTGGTCAGGGGGCGGCAGCAAATGCCTGGCGAGGGGACACCAAACACTCCGGACGTGTCCTCATCCCTGAATTTCAATCTGACAGCAGCCGAAACTCCAGTGGCAGAACACGACGCCTCCCTCCAGTCTTTTAATACACAGGTCCCAGAAATCGTGAGCGGCATGGAAACCCTCTCGGGTGTCGTGGAACGCGTAGGTGTGAAGATACAGCATAGTAAGGACGATTGTGCAGCCGATGGAGAGGAGGGACCAGAAAGCCTTGCCCTCCCCCGTCAGTGAGCTACTTAGCAACCTTGGTTGCAGGCGCTTACCCACTATGTCGCCCCCCTAATGCATGGTCGCACGCGATGCCGGCACCCCCGGGCCCCTGGTACTGGCTTGGCTGTGCGCCACTACCCCTTTGGCGGGTGCAGTGCCCTGTTCGTGTGTGCGCGGCACTCGCCGCAGGTCAGGGGTGATGGGGGCAGTGCCGGTTCTCCTATCCCCCCACTTTTTGTTTCCCCCTTCCCTCGTACTCCATACGGTGCGTGTTGCGGGTTGTCACGTCCGGGTGTCTCTTTCCTTCGCCTGCTGGTACGCCATTCGACGCAGTCTGTGCGATCAGCTGGTTCGGTCCGGTTGCCCTTCAGGTCGGCACCGCGTGCCTGTTGCGCCCGTGCAGCCGCGGTGTACGCGCCCTCCCCCCCTTTGTTGGAGTGGCGTGCGCACTACGCGCGGTATCCGTGCAGGGCACCTGTAGAGCTGTTCCATGCGGTTTTTTACCCTCCGCGTTTCCTGTCCTGGTCCCGTGCTCCGCCTAATCAGCGTGAGGGGCGCTGACACTGTCCCCGCATCCCCCTGCCTGGCTCTGGGTCGCTTGTCCCCTGAGGGGTGGGCCCGCGTGTCCGGGGCAGTATGGCGCCCGGGGAGCGTGAGGGGGGGGGGAGGGGGGGTGGGCTGCTGGGGGAGGGGGTTGGCCACCCCTCTGTACCTCGCCCCCTCGGGGTGTGGTAGTGCTCGGGCTGGAAGGGGGGGCACTGGGGGTGGGGGCATAGGAAGCCGCGCCACACGCAGGGAGGTTGCTCCTCCCTTCATCTGCCTCCTGTGCACGGGCATCAAGGCCGGCTTCCACTGCGTCCGATAGACCATAGAGGGTGCGGTTCCCATACTGCTCCGATTCGCGTCTGTGTGCTTCCGCCTGGGCGCCGCTACAGGGGGCCGTTGTAGGGCGGCCTGGTGCCCTGGCAGAGGATCGGCAGGGTCGCTGGTTGGTGGGCCAAACTGGCAGGCCTGAGGCTCTGTTACCCCTGGAGGGCGGGCTATCGTCGGCCCGCTGGCGTGCGTGTCCCAGTATGTGGAGGTTACGAGAGAAGCACGGGGGTAACGGTCAGGGGGCGCATGGCGCGCGGACATGGCGGCGTGTTTGGCGTGTTTCTTGGCCCCAGGTGTTGTGGCGCCGCAGCAGACACCGCCAGCGGCCTTTCTGGGGGGGAAGGGGGAAGGTTTGCCTCCCGGCCTTGCGGAGGGGGTTCAGGGCCGGCGTGGCGCGGTGGTCCTGGATTCTGCGGTCTGGACTGCGGACAGGGGTCTCTCGGCGTGCCGTTGCCTTTCCTACGTCCGCACGGGTCCGGGGGGGGGGTCCCAGCAGGGTAGCGCGGCCCCCCCTGCCCCTGGTATCCGGGGGGGGGGCACCGGCCCCCCGTATTGGCCCTCGCCTGTGCCGTTTGTCTGGCGGCAACAGATGCTGGCGGCTGGCGTCCCGGATGCTGTGTGGGGTCCAGGAGGTTAGCAGTTTGCGGTCAGAGGGGGCCCCAGCCATTGTTTTGCTCCCCTGCGTGTCCGGAGGCAGGGACTGTCGTGGTCCCCCAATGTCCGGCCGCGGGTCTCCGGTGCGCCGGCCTGAGCCAGGGATCACAGCTCAGCAGGCCTGTCCTCCCCCCTGTCCGGTGGCATGCGAGCGGCAAGGGGGGGTGGGGGGGCTTTGAGGGTCATGGGTCGCTCGGGGGGGGAGGGGTCCTGCCTGGCGCCCTGGTTGCTATGGGCCGGCGCAGCGTGGTGTCGCTGGGGGGGAGCAGCAGGGGGGCTTGGCGTGCCCTACATCGCCATATGCTTTACCCGCCCTCGCCTGCCGGGAAAGCCCCGCGGGACTCGGGCCCGCCTGGTGTTCTTGGGCGCTGGGGGCAGCAGCCCAGGACGCCCTCTCGCCGCCGCGGGGCGTGATTGCCGGGGTTTGAGGGGTCCGGGGGGTTGGTGGTCAGCGTGTAGGAAGGGGACTCCGTTGCCGTGCGCGCCTGTGTGTCCGGCGCCGCCAGCGGTACCCTTCCGCGTGTCTGCGGCCATTGTGGCCCACCACGGCCAGGATCAGGGGTCACGGTCCAGTGGGGGTGCCTCTTCCCCGCATGTCCTGGCGCGCCAACGGTTCGGAGGGGTCTGCTCAAGCTCAGGGGGTCATGGCCTGCTCAGGCTAGGACCTCAAGTCGTTGGCCTGCGCTAGCTCAGTTCCTTGCGTGACCCCCCCCTCCCTTCTGTGTTCGCCATTAGGGATCCGGGGTACGGTCGACAAGGCGCCAGGTCATCGCCGCGGGCAGACTCCCGGCCGGTCGTCAGCAACCAACCCGGACGCTGGTGCCATCGCCCGTGGGTTCCGCTGTCACCTGCGCCTCCGCTTTTGTTGGGGCTGGGGCTGCGGCGGTGGTGGGTCTCTGGGGACTTAGCGCCAGTGGATGAGGGCGGCGCGCAGGGCCCGGGGCTACCAAACATTGGATTCCGCGTACTTGACGCGGAGTACTGCTCCTCCCTCCAGGAAAGCCAGCAGGCCTGGCTCCCGTTGGCACCATCCCGCCCAAATTACGGCCCTGAGGACCCTTTTGTGGTCCTCCAGGGCCAACCACCACCCTGGGGGTACCTCCTGGTTCCCCACATCCTGCCAGCGAAGCACGGTATCGAATGTCCGGTTCCTTCTTTACCCCAAGATGGCCCAGTTCAGCCACCTAAAAACTTCCAGCACCACAGGGAGGGTCTCGCTGCCCAGAGGGTTCGGAGAGTGCGCCCCAGTCCCGCAGCCATTTGTCCCGGGCCTCGGCAGGACGCGATGCCCCCACTACCCCAGTGCCGCTTCCGCTGGTGGCTCCTGCGGTGCTGGGGCTGCAGCTATCCGCGCCGGCTCCGCGCTGGGATTCCTTGCCGCCGGGGCAGCTGCCATCCGCGCCCGCTCTGCCCGCGACTCCCACGCCGCAGGGGCAGGGTCAGGCGGGCCGCCGCCGTGTTGGGGGGCTTGGCGACGGGGAGACTGGGGATCTGGGGGGGGGCCAGGGCCCCAGAAGCGGGGTACATGTTGTAGATGGGCAGGGGATGGTGATGCTGGGCATCTGCTTGATGCCGGGGGGATACGGCGCAACACCTGGACCTTGGGCTGCGGGGACTCTCCGCCCCTTGTTCCCCTGCGTGTGGTGCCGTTTGCCTTTCTGGACTCCTCCCGCCCCCGGGCCCTGTCCTCCGTGTACCAACTGGCCCGCGTCGCCCGCCGTTCCCTGTCCTTGGATCCCCTTCCTGCCAGCGGACCCTTGCCTTCGTGCTCTCCCTCCCGCCCGCTGCCTTGTCCGTGTCCCTTACGGTGCCCCGTAGCCCCCCCCGGGGCCGCCCGTGCCTTTGCCTTTCCCGTGCGCCTGCGCTGCTCCGCCACTGTCCCCGCCTTTGCCCTTCCCGTGTGCCTGCCCCCTTCCCGCCGCTGCCAGTGCCTTTGCCCGTCCCTTGCACCTGGCCCCCTCCTCTGCCGCCTGCCACCTTGTTTTGTTTGCCCTCCGTCCCCTGCCCTGTGCATCCGCGCTTTGCACCCCACCCCGCATGATGCTCCTCTCCTCCGCGGCCCCCTCCGTAATCTTCATGCCCCCTGGTCCCCTCGTGCTCCGTTTGGACCAAGAGACGTTGCAGCTGCGGCAGTGTGATGTCCATCAGCGTGCATTTGGGCGCCTGGGTGGGAACGGGCTGTCCCCTTCCTTCAGGCTAGGCGGCCTTGGGCGGATACGGTTTGGGGAGGCTCAAGTGGGTATGGCCGTGTCGGGTATGGGCGCGTTACTTTTTGCCCTCCCTGCTCTCTGTTGTGGTCGCGGCCGCCCCTTGCAGCTGGCCTGGCGAAGCGCTCTGGGCCCGCGTAGGGCTGGCCCCGCGCGCCGGCGGCGTAGCAGGTGCTGCGGTGTGATTGGCTTGAGCGGCAGTTCGGGTCCCATGTTGTCGGTCTCGCGGCGCGTCCGGCGCTCCAGCCGCGTGCGAGAAAGCAGGGGCAGCAGCCTGGGCGGCGGGGGCGGCCTCCTCGGCCAGCACCGGTTCGGGAACCGGCAGTTCAGGGTTGCTGCGGACCGCTTTGGGCTGCCAAGCTCGCAGCCTGACCGGAAACGTGGCCTCCGCCAGCTGCCGCTCCTCGCAATCTGCAGGGGTTTCCCCCGCGCATGCCGGGGAGACGAGAGTGTGATAGCGGGACGGGCAGTGGAGGTGGTCGTGCCGCTTCAGGGAGCCATCGGAGTCCGACCTTGCAGCTACTCTGTCAGGCGTTCGTGGCTGCAGACGTGCCTGTCCTACCATCTCCACGTGCGCCGGTGGTGTGCCCTGGGTGGTGCCTTGCAGTGCCAAGGGGGGGGGAAGGGCGGGTCGTGGTGGAAGCCCCGGTTGGTCATGGGCCAGTGGTCATCCACCGGCATTTGGGGGGGAGGCGGGCGAGCCATTTGGCCCGCACACTGCGCCACACCTCCCGATCCGAGGCGGGGCTTAGGGCTCTGGGACCT
Organism: Eutreptiella sp. 'Long Island Sound 2002'; assembly: GCA_964036045.1. NCBI lineage: Eukaryota > Euglenozoa > Euglenophyceae > Eutreptiales > Eutreptiaceae > Eutreptiella > Eutreptiella sp. 'Long Island Sound 2002'. The sequence continues at coordinate 161,232,641 of OZ038379.1, read as the reverse complement.
CGAGGGGCGTCGGGCGTTGCCGGAGGCGGCCGAGCAAGGTGGACCCCCTTGACGGCGGTGACCTCCTGGGTCCGCAGGAAGGTGTGTACTCCGTCCCGTGTCTCGGGTGCCGGGAGGGGGGGGCGCGGCACAGGCGCTGCCCCATAGAGGTGGGTCAGGGTGGGCCCAAGGACCAACTCCCTGCAGGCCGCGACAACGAGGAGGAGTATGGGGTTGCCCAGCCGCCCTTGCCTGAGGCCCTGCCCTCTGTGGTGGGCTCCCCTGGTCCTGGGGAGGGAAGGTCAACTGAAATTGGATTCTGCTGCGAGGCGCGTGGGTGGCCGGCGGAAGGGCAGGGCACCAGGTGGGCTCCTGGAGTAATACTTCACACATGACGGCGTATGGGAGAGTTGGTCCCCCTCTGTCGTACACCGGGTTGGTTCGGCGGGGGTGCGGGGGGGCCTCGCCCGCGCCTTCCAAGAATATAATGACTTCTCCCACTTCCAAGTCCTCTTCTGGCGGGATGGGGGAGGTGGAGTGCCGCATCCAGCTCGGACATCCCTCCCGGGTACGTGGCCCGTGCGGGTACGCAGCCACGTCAATCGAGAGGCGCGTCCTGCGGGCGTGCAGCAGGGCCGGGGCGCTGCTGTGGAGGGAGGTGGCTGACGCCTGGCCCGTCAACAGCAGCGTGTCCTCCATCGAGAGGGGCCGGCCTGACTTGTGGGCTGTGCGCCACTCCATCAAGTACCAATAGAGGGCCGCCTTGTGTCCACGAGTCCTCGGCGCAGGGCGCTCTCCACCAGGTGCATCGCTGGCAGCAGCATGAGGGCTTCCACCCTGTTCAGCGCCCGGACAGTTGGGAGGGCAGCCTCGCCGAGGTAGGCCCTCGCGCTGCCCGCCGAACCCCGGAGCTCCGCCCATCTTTTCCGTGGGAGAGGGCATTCATTTTTCCCATTGCTCATATGGGGACACTAACCCTACACCAGGCGTTAATACGCAGCCTTCTGTGTTGGGGGACATCTTGAGGTCACACACCAACCCCTCCACCCCTAAGTCAGCGGCAAGTGCACCCACATTGCTATACGAAGCGGAGGGCGCTATGTTTGATCTACCTGTCCTTGACATGAAGGGCAACACCTATGATGGAGAGACGCACGTGAGGTTTTCTAACGTGCAGCAGTTTTCCAAAGGCGACCCCCTCTCAGCCATGGGTAGCTTGCCTTCGTTCGGGGAGACGGGAATGGCCCCAGTCTTTGGCACACCCGACCTAGAATATCTTTCTGTACCTAATAGCTCCGAGCCCGGCAGTGCCCCAGCCAACAAAATCCCGAATCTTCAGGTCAGGGCACTCTTCGGCACCGACAAGTTTGAGTTAGAAATTTTCAGACCCTGAAAACCGCCAAGTCATGAAAGACACCCTCAAGAGGCCGGTGTTCAGTGGGGACTGGGCCAAGTTTGAGCCCCCCTGGGACCGTTACGGGGGATTCTTGTTGAAGCGTTCGGCGCTAGATCTCCTAGCATATATCTTCTGCTCGTGTTTCCCAGACGAAGGGAACGTATACGCAAGCCTGGTTCAGAATGCCTGCTGGACGTACGAGCAGATGTACAGTGTGGCCTCTACTATCGGCCGAGGCGAACTCATTTGAAAACAATGGGTTGCCATCTACTTCCCTCGGCCGAAGACCGTGGCCAACTACAGCCTCTGGTGCTACGCGCAGGCCGCACGGCGCGCAAGTGGGCTCTTACCACACAGCGCACCGACGAAGTGTGGCGCAAGGTGCTTCAGCATCATGGATGATACCGGGCAGAAGCTGCCGAGCTGTCACAGCCGGAAGTGCTGCACGGTGAGTTCACCTTGGAGGCCTCACACTCCTAGGTTGTTTGGGAGCTGACCTGGCGCGATATGGGCAAGTGGCAACAAAATTGCCATGAAGAGCGCAGCCAGCAACTCCAACGCAAGCGCGCAGCGCTTCGGCGTTCAAGGGTGCTTGCCACAACTGCAGGGAGAACGGACATTGGGCGGTTGATTGGCCCAAGCCCAAGAAGACAGATGACGTCGACACCGCAGCCCTAGTCGGGGCAGCAGCAAAGGGAAGGGCAAGGGTGAGGGCAGGGGCAAGGGTAGGCGCAATGACAACCCCGGGGATAGCGGGTCATGGTGCGACCGTAATACTCGCCAGGGGGATGACAAGGCAGTCACACCCAGCTTAGACCCAGTTCAGCAAAAGAAGGTTGACTCAGTCCTCCAACACGGCACCAAAACAACCAAGGAGAACAAATGCCTATGGGGCAAGGTTGACCACAACCCAGCCCACTACCCCTTTCACGTGACTAAAAAGGTTCCCATGCCGCCAAGTGGAGATCTAAAAAGGCAAACCTGCCAATGCGACCCCTAAGGGGAACGCCCAGGGAGGAGCGCCAGCAAGGAGCCGTTCCAGATACCCGCGTCAATAGAGACGACGGGGTAGCTTACGAGAGGCGAGCGCCGAGCTCGCAAGAGAGTAGCCAGGCTGCAGAAGACTTGCCATACTGCTGGCACATCGCGGGCTCAGCCAGCGTACGGAGTCCATCAGCGTGGAATGTGTAAGTTTCTACTGCGACTATACGGTCGGTGCCGGTGAGCTTACCATACGACGCTCATACGCACCGCACCCTTCGACAACCCCGGGTATGTGCAGTGCATTGTGCATGCACGCCTGGTTCAACGGGCACGCACCAGGAGTGGATGACACAGGGCAGTGCCCGCTGCAGAACGGGTGAAGAAAGCCCAGCACCTACCCTAATTGACTCAGAAAGCCAGGCGTTTGCCATTGCGCCCCCCTCATTTTCTCGAGGAGTACACTCCTACCGGCACGGAATGCCCTTGCCATTACGTCCGTACGAGGGGACGCGGTGGCCGGAGGGACAATTGGGGCCTTGCTGGATCCGATGGTAGTTGTGCGGGATCAGCAGGGTTTGGAGGGGCTTTTGACCTGTGAACAGGTCTTTTTGTACTCCGCTGAAATCAGTTTGGCCGTATAGTTGGCCACTCGTTCCTCAAATGCTATGAGCTACAGCTTGATGCCGCTCCGGACTGTCTTCTGGACACCCTGGCAGAATACTCCGAGCCCACTGTCCCGGGAGAAGTGATAACCAAGCCTAATCGTTCACCTCTATTAGTTGAGGAGGCTCCCCGCGTGGGAACTCCCACTATGCAATTAGCAACATGCGCAGCCGCCATCACGCAGACGCTGGCAAAACTGGGACAGCAAGTCTCGGGGGCCGCCGTTGCGGTTCACCAAGTTGGCACGGTGGCCACAGTCATGTCGGCGACACGCAACGCGAGCTTCGGAAGGGAGCAGCCTTTACCTTCTTCTTCTAAGCAGCCGTTGACTACCCCGCCCAAGCAACCTGTAATGGTTTGCCGGTGTGTCTCAGTAGGTTTAGTAGCACCTGATAGAAAAGTGAATTCTGACGATTCGCATTGGTTAGTTCAGGAATATGAGGACGGAACGGGGGGCCCTCAATACGCAGTTTTTCCCCCGACAGTGCCCCCATACTCCCTGGACTGGATAGCAATAGCTCAGAATAGGTACAAACCACTCCGGTCCAGCGCCCAACCCCCTCCCGCTACAGCAGGGGACAGGGTTCTCCGGTTCCTTCCCCCCTCCGAAGTCAAGCCACAGTGGATTATGTGCCAGTGGCTGAGGAGGTGTGGGTGTCATTTAGATATAGACCCCGACAGCGGTAGCAGGAGCGAACGGGGGATATCCAAGATCGGGTCAGAAGAGGCTGAGCTGGTTTTAGCACGGCCCATCAAAATCTCCTCCCCCGTAAAGACCGCGTTTCCAGATAGTCTTACCAGGGGATGGGGATATCACCAGAGCCATAACGCCGGTTGAAGGGGAGAGGCCCTACCATGGCCCCCCTGGGCCAAGCGGGAGCTCTCCGGTACGGACCCCCCCGCGGACAGTCAGGTCGTACAGCGGTACAGTCGCTTCCTGGGGTCCAACTCAGGTACTACCTGGGTACGACCTGTCCGGATTTCTGAGAAGGCTCAGGCACTACCGATGGCAGCTCAACGCAAGGCGCTACACAAGTCAGATAGTTGTGCTTATGAAACAGAGGTATACGCTCTCCGAGTCGCAAGCGCAAGATTTTTGCATGGGCAGGCTTGTCAGAGAGGGAGCAGCAGTCCATGGTGGATGCATTTGCCGAAACATGCAATGTTCAGTTCACCAGGTACTGGACCCAGTACTAGAACGCCTTCTTCAAGGACTGGGGCCGATACTACCTATGGATCCATGCCCCCTTCTCTAGAAAGCAAGATGTGGTCCTGAAAGCAATCATGGACCAGGTACAAGGAATCATGATTGTGCTGGTATGAAAGGCACATGATTGGTTCTGGGAGCTACCAGAGATATCCCTGGATTGGTGGGACTTGCCGGCTGACCAACCTGTATATCAGGACAATGCAGTAGTTCTTCAAGGAGAAAATGTTCCAACACACATCAATTAAAGAAATATCCCGGCACCTCCGGCCGCACGTGGAGCGTGTCATACACTTTAGAACCACCGCCCAACAGCCGCAAAAATGTATGCCATACCGTGCTTCCAGCATCCGAGAAGCGGCCTTCCGCGAACTTGTTCTCGCCAGGTGTCTCTGCAGCAGTCTGACTCTGTGTTTGGCGCGGGGGCCTTTTTAGGCCCCAAGCCCGGGGAAAAATGGAGCCTCGTAACTGATGAACTCACAGGTCAGCGACGACCCTTTCCATCTCTCAGTCATAGAGTATATGATCCTCTCGCAGGAAAGAAATTCATGGTCCGTCTTTGATCTTGAAGACGAGTTCCACCAAATGCATTTAGCGCCTGAAAGCAGGCAGTATCCGGCAAATTTGACACCCTGCGGGTTGTGCAAATGGTTGGTACTCCCCATGGGCGTGAAGAGGGCACCAAAGGCATACCAGCGCATGGTGCCGGCCTGCCTGGATACCGGCTTTTGGGGAAAGACAAGTTTAGCAAAACGGTTTTGCACCAAGTCGTACATTGATAACCTGCTACCTGGCACCCCTGACCGGGACAATTCGGGGAGGAGCGAGCAACTTAGTGGTCTCTGTATAGAGGACCATGAACGCCAGCTGCAGGAGTTGTTTGGAATTTTGGCATATTGCAAACTGTCCCTGAAGCCCAAAAGGTGCCAAATGTTTGTCATACGCGTCAAATGATTCCGGCACATACTCACACCAGGGGGACAACACAGGGACCCCGAGAACGTGGCTGCCATTGAACGGTGACGGTTGGAGAATATTACCACCCCGACCCACGTTAAGGGATTTCTTGGCTTCTCGCAGTGGTACAGCGTGTACATCCATGACTATGCGCGCATGGCCGCCCCCCCCCCAAATGGCCCTGCAGGGTATGTGCCTGAGAAAGGCCCAAAAGAAGGCACAAGTGTACCAGCAGCACACTGATTTACTGCTAGGTACTGGTACCCGCCCCAGGTCCCATTTTTCAAACATGAGCCAGGAGGAAATGATACAACAGTACAAGCTGCAGAAGAAAAATTACTGGACCCGGGAAACGAAGGAGGTGTTTCAGGAGCTGAAACAACGCTTCCATAAGGGGGTGATACTACAATTTCCTGATCTCAGCAAGGAGTGGTGGATCACTGTAGACTCCACTACCTATGCACTTTGGGGTACACTGGAGCAGGAGGATGATAACAGGAACCTCCGCCCATTGGCATCTTTCTCAAAAACGTTACCGGGCATCAGGACCGAACGGCCTGACGGGTCCTACCACAAAACTGGCCAGTTGAACTGGCACATTTCGGATCAGGAAATGTAAGGATTTTTTTCCACCCTGTACAAACTTGGGAGCTGGCTGCGAACAGGAGTGAAGCTCAAATGCTGCACGGACAGTAAGAAAAAGTCACTGCCATGTCTTTCTTGGAGGGCTTGATCCAGGCCAAGCCCCCCTTAAAACCCTTTTGTTGATGCTAAGACTAACGTAAGTATTTTTATCTCTCTTTTGAAGCCTAAAGTACACTTTCTCAAAGTAACTAGGGTTGTAACCCTAGCCCCCCCGTGAAGTTCACCCCTACCACTCAACTGAGCGGAGGTACCTTCCTTCATGGAGGATATACCGAAATAAAATAGGCATTTCATGCTTTAGGCCTTGGAGGTTAAGCCTAGTGGTCTTCCACCCCAAGACCCCTATACTCAATTGTTTCTACCACCTATTGTGGTCCTACTTTTTAACTGTTTCTGAATTCGGTTGCTTGGCCACGTCATGTTCTGTGTTGGCCTGACATCTATGCCCCACATTCCTAACCAGCACCATTTCACCCAAAAGAGTGCACGTGAAGTGCCTGATGCTATCTTGGAGGCCAGAGTCAGTCCAGCTTTCATATACAATCTTTTGTATTATCCATTTGTGATTGAATCTTTGTGTTCATACCTGCATTGTCTATCTGCAGCCCTTCTGTGTTACACTGGATTCCAAAACCAATCATTGATTCGATCCACATCCTGTTCTTGCTCTACTTGCTGCTTTGGTTTGGGTTTTCAACTTCAAAACCTGCAGGATTTCTTCAAAATATCTAGGGCATTGATCAAGGACATCTTTCCGGTAGCAGAGACAGTCCCTTGTGACCTTTTGAACCGACCCTGAGAAGAAGTGCAGCACACAAAGCTCAACAACAAGTTCATCATGTCCACGCCAAGCATCAGGACCTGGCCCATAAGAACTGTCCAAGTACAAATGGGCAGCATGGCCCACCCTATGAGTGAACCACCTTACCGAGCTCCACAACATCTCAGTGGCGCATCTGGGTCCCAAGGAGATCCAGATCGCAGAAGGGCGGAAGAAAAGAAAAATCCTTACCACCGAGGCCTTAGCGGCCCACGGTCGAGACAGCCTGCATCATCTCCACAGGCGTGTAGCGGCCTCAGTCTCCCGATCCGCCTGTCCGGCTTCATCCTCAACAGCGATTGGAGGCCCTGAGGAATACGAGGAGCTGAGGAACAAAATGGATGAATACATCCTCCATGAGGAGTACTACAAATCCATTCGTGGAGAAGATGGGGAGGAGCCATTGGCAGTACACGGATCCAGACCACGTACAGACCTAGGGTCCTACACGCACTGTGGCCCGCCGTCCGACAGAGCCGAGACAGCATCCCTGCGAAGACGACCGAGACCCGAGTATCCAAGAGCATGTTGTCCAGCCCCAAGGGCTCCCAAAGTGGGCCGGACTCGAGTTGAGGAACAACATCATCCAAGGCCAACCTACGGTGCCCTGGATCATACGGCCGATATGCTGGCATAACTTCTGTCTGGACCAGAAGATCCAGATGTGACGGCCCTATCAGAGGCCATTAAGGCGAAACTGGGTATTGCAGAACCCTTACCGAAGTCAGAGTTGTCCTCCCCCTCTCCCAGACTGAGTACCCTGGTCGAAGATCTTAAGAGATCAAGGGTCTCAAGGCTGTTGCCTAAGGTCACCTGCCCCAGCCCCTTTCACCCCCGTGCCAGGACAGTGCCCATGGCGGAACTACAGGACGTGCCTGTCACAGAGACTGAGAAAACAGGGCTGTCAGCCCTGGCACCTCTTGCCGGCGTATCGCCTTCAGGCCTAACTCCGGGGGGTGCCCAGGTGAACATCCAGCTGGAACTGCCGGAGTTCGACCCCAAAATCTGCCCGAATGGGCAGAAGAATTTGCTGAGTTCCTTTTGCTGACTGGCCAATCCCATGTGGATGTGGCCACCAAAGGCTCACTGCTGAAACGCTCATGCAAAAAGAAAATATTGCAAAAACAGGTGAAACAGATTGTGAAAACCTGTTCCACCTTGGCAGAGGTACTCCTGAGGTTGGAGAAAACATTCCCGGTCTATGAGACTGACCTCAGTGTGCGCACACAGATAGAGGAGCTACCTATGCTCCCTGAGTTTCCTTCCGCTGCGCGAATCTCTGAATACGCGTGCGACTTGGAGCATCTGTTTTCGCGGATGAAAGTGGGCTCCTACGGAGCCACTGAGCCCCACCTGTGGCTCATGAGTAAGATCCCCCAACGTATGTGGGATGATTGCTGCTCTACCTCTGAGAGGAGGAGTCAGACCAACTACCGGGATGCACTGGTGGACCTCTTGATTGAGCTGGCTCTTGAGAGGGAGAATGACTCCCACATGGAGAAATTCCTCAAGAAGCACTTTGGTCGAGGTGGTACCCCTATCCCCGAACGTGGCGAAGGGAAAGGGGCTAAAAATCCCACTAACACCAACCAGGGGGGTGGTAAAGGGAGGGATAACCTACGTGCCATGAATGAGGTTAAACCTGATGCAGGTGCACCCCCTCTGTTCTACTGCAAACCTGTCAATGACAAGGGGGCCCCTGTCATGCCTCTGACTGCGATCACCGCAGTAGCTGTATGCTGCAGATGAAACGACAGCAGCATACCAAGGATGGGAAACCTGCGACCCATCAGGACCATTTCAGGTGTACCATCACCCGTGGCTATTGTGGCAAACGTCGTCACTACGAGGACGAATGCCACATAAAGAAACGCGAGAGTGATAAACTCAAGCGTCAGGAGGCCGAACGCCAGAAGACTCAAACACCCACCAGAAATCCCCCGAATTGGGATAAAGGTGGTAAAGGAGGTGGCAAGGGGGGTGACAAAAATGGACCCCCTAACCCCCGGGGGCGCTCATCAGCGCCCGTTGCTACACCCACTCCTGCTGCTACACCCGCTCCTGCCGTAGGTGATCCTAAGAAGCGCCCCCAGGGGGATAACGCTACCCCTGAGGAAGGGCAGGGGGCTACAGGGCGACAGAGGGGGGAAGGAGCCGTGGTGGGGAAGGGAGAGGGGAGGGAAAAGGAAGGACATGTGGAGGCGGGGAAGGGCGGGGCAGAGGGGGTGGCGGCGAGGGCTGAAGAGCAAGGGGAGGGGCAGGGGCAAAGGGCAGCGGAAGGGCCAGGGGCGGACCCGTTCAATGTCGTGGATGTGAGGGCGGGCATGGATATGAGGAGGAGGGAGTGGAGGAGTCAGAGGGAGTCGGTAATCGCCGACATCCTCGAGGTGTCAGAGGATGAGGGGGAGGGGGCGGGGAGGATGGCGGTGGAGGGAGGCCCAGGTCAGCCGTCGGCGCCCAATGTGCCGGCGGCTGCCATGAAGTACATCCTCTTGGAGGTGCGGAGGCAGGAGGAAGGCAAGGGCGGACGAGGGCAGCTAGAGGGACTTGACAAGGGAGGGAAAGGGCAGGCAGGGACATCGGGGGCTGTACACGCGAAGGGACACCTGGCAGGAAAGGGGGGAAAAGGGAGTGGACGGGGGCGACAGTGGCCGCAGCCCCAACGCCGCAGCCCCAACGCTCGTTCAGGCAGCTGCAGCCGAGGTCGCCCCCAGGGGTCAGTGCGGCGGTAAGGGCGGAGGAGGAGAGGGAGGCGCGCCGCCAGCAGACGGCGCGGTACGGGGCGCTCGCGCACGTGGAGCACCAGCGCTGTCGCCGCCAGCCCCCAGAGCAAGGGCTGGACACCATCTACCAGTTGGAGATGGAGCCGGGGAGGACGGGGATGAGGGGGGGGCAGGCGGAGCAGAGCAGCGCAGCGGTGCAGGGCAGTGGTGCGGAAGAGGTAGAGGCCGGCAGGGGCATGCAGGGGGAAGGGGCGGGGCAACAAGGGCTACAGGGGAAGGGACAGGGGAGGGCGGGACTCCACGGTGTAGGCGGCAAGGGACGCGGGGCGATGGGGCGACAAGGCAAGGGGCAGGGGAAGGGGGTTGGCCTTGGGTACATGGGCTCGCCGGTGTTGCCAGGGAAGGGATTGGGATGGTGGGGAGGTGTAGTCCCGCCAGCCGTCCCACCAATCGTCCCACCATTCCCGCCGCCGCCATACCCGGCGATGGGGATGATGTACCCGCCCCTGCCAGCGTACCCGGGCATGCAGCCACAGGCGCAGATGCAGTAGCACGAGCAGGCCGGTGGGACACCGTGGGGAGCGCAGGAAGGGAAGGGAGAGGAGCACAGGAGGGCGTGGGAGAGGTTCGGGGAGGCGGAGAGGAGCCTGTGGGAGAGGGAAGCCAGGGTCAAGGGTGAGGTGGGCGGAACGGAGGAGGGGAGGACGGAGGGGACCGACAGGCCGCAGGCAGGGGAAGCACAGGCAGTGGAGGAGCTGCAGAGGGCGTGGGCGGACCTTTGGAGGAGGCAGGAGGGGGTTGAGAGGGCGGAACGGGAGGGAGGACGACAAGAGGAGGGTAGGGGGCGGGAGGATACCCCGCTGGTGCCGTTCCGAGGGCCGGGTATCCCACCGGAGCAAGAGGGAGAGATGCAGGAGAGGGCATGCAGGCGGATCAGGGGGGAGGCGGCGAGGCTGGCGGACAGGGACAGGGCGGTGGCGGCGCGGGAGCGCAGGGTGCCGGAGGAGGAGGGGGCGGTGGCCCGGGGGGCCCACTGGAACCTCCCGGATCCGGAAGGGGACACCCCCTCCACGGATGTGGAGGGGCGGTCGCCGTCAGAAAAAAGGGCCAGGGAGGAGGACGAGGAGGCAGGGCAGGAAACGGGGAAGCGGCGCAGGGGGGAGGAGCGAGGGGCAGGGGAGGCGGAGGGGGCACCGCGGCCGGCCAGCCCCGGTCCGGAGCCGACGCCGACGGACTGGCACTCGGAGTCCCTGCCGCCGCGGCATTATGCGCCGCCGCCGGTGCGGAGGAGACCCGGGACGGTCGCAAGGTGGACGGAGGGGGACGTGGCGGAGCTGGCCCGCTACGTGAAGTGGGCGGGGAAGACGAGGGGAAGGCGGGAGAAGAGGGGGCCCCGCCCCGTCGGTGACCTGGTCGGCAGGGCGGGGAGGCCCAGGGAAAGGGGGCCGGAGATGGAAGAGTGGCGGTGGAGGAGGATGCTGGGGGCGGCACTCCGGGGGTTGCGCCTGGACTGTCCCCAGGAGAGGGGGAAGAAGCCCAGGGTTCAGATGCTGCGAGAGCTGTTGCAGCGGGAGGGGCGGTACGGTGGCGACGTGTAGGGCCGGGCAGGAGCAGGAACGGGGAGCGCTAGGGGCAGGGGGCCAGGAGGGTGCGGAGGAACGGGCACATGGGATGCGGGGAGGCGGACGCTGGGGGTCGGTGGAGGTGGAGGAGGGTGAGGAGGGGATGTGGCGGACACGAGGAGAGGAGGAGGGGAGCAGAGAGGTGGAGGTGCGCAGAGGAGGACAGGGACACGGCTTAAAGTGGAGGGGGATGTGGTGATGGAGGACACGGACGAGAACCCCAAGCGGAGAGCACAGGACCAGCGGCGGGGGAGAGGGGAGATGGGGCGGTGGAGTACGGGGGCGCAGGCGAGTGCGGAGGAAGCAACCGGGCAGTGGGACGCGAGACGTATCGTGGGTACGGCGAGCAGTGTGGGGCAGAACGGGCAGCAGACGGGAAGCAGTATCGGAATGTGGTACAGTGACGGAGCAGAGCTCGAGGTCGTGACTGGCGAGAACGGTCGGCGAAGGCGTGGAGCAGCGCTGTGCCCTTCGGGTGCAGCATGGCGCCAGGGCTCTGACTTGCAGGAGAGGCGAACGGGCAGACGCATCCAATATGCCAGGGTCTTGGCTAATGGTGTGATCGGAGGGATTGCTGGGATAGGCAGATGGCAGTGCAGGTGTACTCGAATCCGGTGCAGTGGAGCCACGTCGCGGTGGCGCCCCAGTGGACTGGCAGCCGGGGTGTGCGGGCTATCCGCCGACATGGTACATGGCGGCAAAGCTCTCTGCGTGGCAGGAAGGTGCTGCATTGAAAACATTGAGCTTACGTGCGCCATGCTGAGAGGGGTTGACCACACCAGGCCTTGGTGGCCGGGCTCCACAATGCAAATGCAGCGGCGGGAATTCGGCAAGCGTCTCCGGCGCATGGGGGGTACAGGGCCACAGTCCAGACCACAGATACACCCACCCCCCCCCCCCACACAGGGCGCCAGGCAGCCATGATGGGCTGAGAGGCAGGGACCAAGGGAGCACCCGGGGGAAAGGGTAGGGGCGAGGGGGAGGGGCAGGGGTAGGGCACGCGAGTGGCACACACGAGTGACAGCGCTGCACGGACAGGGAGGGCAGACGTGCAGGCAGGGTCGACAGCGAGAAGGAGAATGGGAGGGGAGACAGGCCAGAGAGGGGGCGCAGGGCAGCGGGACCAGGGTAACACGAAGAAGAGCAGAGGGCACACGCAGGGCGCGCGGGAGCAGCGAGGAGCGCGAGCACAGAACCACAAAAAAAAAAACAACGGCAGGACAGGCGGGCACACAGGAAGGGCACATAGAGGAGGCAGGGCGCGGGAGGTGGGGGGAACAGTGGGCCAACGAGGGCGCAAAGGAACACATTGAATCGTCATCACAGAGGAGCACCATGCCGATGACCGGCATAGAGCCGTACCGGCCGCCCCGCCCGACCATCAGGGAACTGATGGAGGGGCGGCCGGCGGGAGAGGACGACGGGGGAGTCCCCCCGAAAGGGTGTCTGGGGAGGCCATCCAGGTCGGCCTACAGGTTGGAAGACATGGCGGAGGCCCTGAGGCGCGTGAGGGCGCGCGAGATACAACCATGGCGCGGAGACGACCAGCGGCGAGCACACGGAGCAGGAGAACAACACTAAGAGGGCGGGCAGGAGACAGAGGGGAGGGGAGGGTAGAGAGGGGACAGAGCGGATACATGTACAGCAACGCGGGCTAAATGGCTGGGTTGCCCGGCATGGCAGGGGACCGCCAAGGGCAACACCACAGGATGGCGGAGGGACTCGACGTGAGCACCGAACAGAAATGAGACAGATGGCGATGCAGTGTTGTTGTGCGTGCATGCAGGGAGGAGGGAACAAAGCGGAAAAAAGCACGAAAAAAAAGGGAAACAAACACGGACAACACCCCGCAGCACCACAAGGAGGCAGGACAGAAAAAGACGAGTGGCTAAAGCCACACGACAGCCCCAAGTGACTAGGACCGCTAGGGAGACGGCACAGGAGAGAGGGGCGGGGGCGGGAGGGGACGACCCGTGCTAGGCGCACCAAACGGTCCCCGGATGGATGAGGATCCAGTGGGCCCGCGCCACAGGGTTGCTGGCGGCCCGGTGGGGTATAAACACGGGAAGAGGGATGGGATGGGGCCGCACAACAACCCATGGGAATAGGCCGCGGCCGCGGCACGGGGGAAGGGGGCGGGAAGGAAGCGACCCATGCTAGGCGCACGAAACGGTCCCCGGATGGATGAGGATCCAGTGGGCCCGCGCCACGGGGTTGCTGGCGGCCCGCTGGGGTATAAACACGGGATGAGGGATGGGATGGGGCCGCAAGACAGCCCAGGGGATTAGGCCAGGGCCGCGGCACAGGGGAAGGGGACGGGGGCGGGAAACCCAGCTACCCGTGCTAGGCGCACGAAACGGTCCCCGGATGGAGGAGGCCCCAGTGGGCCAGCGCCACAGGATAGCAGGCGACCCGCCGGGGTATAAACACGGGATGCAGGGACAAGGGGACGGGGCGGGGAAGGGCGTGTGGCTAGGGCTGCACAACGGCCCGAAGGGGTAGGGAGTCCATGGGACGCTGGGAACAGGCCGGTGCCGGGATGAGGCAAAGGGGAATGGGACATGGGAAGGGCAGGGAGGCCTAAAGCGCCAAGCAACAGCCTCGTGGGATCGGGAAACCAGTCACCATGGAGTGGTGAACCATGGGCCAACCATGGGGAACCTGGCCACGGGAAGTCGGGAAAATGCCCTGAACTTCGGGACGGCCATGAGCTGTCCGCAGGGGTGAGGGTTGACCTTGAGATCCCCGGGTCAATGGCCTGAGTACACGTAGGTTCACGCGTGAGCGGGACCTGGGGGAACGTGGAAAGGGTCGCCCCCTGGCCTCCAGCCGTGGATGGACGACAACCAAGTGGATCCGGGAGCCGATTGGGTACTCCAGCCCGTGAGGGATGGGGAGAGGTGGAATCTGGTTGACAGAGAGAAATGCTCCGCTGTCGGCGAGGGCTATCCACAGGAAACCCGCCTGCAGGCACCCAATAGGCTGTGCTAGGGGGGGAAGGCCGGGGGATCCTTCAAAGCGTGACCGGAAGGAGCTGAAACCGTGAGGGCAGCGACTGAAGGGAGCCTATCACCGGTCATGCCCCAAGAAAACCTGGTTGAAGTTCTCGGCCGTGAGGTGAGACAGGGGTCGCCAGGGGAACTGATGGTGGAGAACACTCCTTCCCGCCAGAGGCGGCCACCATGTAAAACAAACAAGGAGGAGTCAGATGAGGCTGCGGACGCGGCCGCCCTTACCTTACTTACTTACTTACTCAAGCGTCAGGAGGCCGAACGCCAGAAGACTCAAACACCCACCAGAAATCCCCGAATGGGGATAAAGGTGGTAAAGGAGGTGGCAAGGGAGGTGGCAAAAAAGGACCCCCTAACCCCCGAAAGCGCTCATCAGCGCCCGTTGCTACACCCACTCCTGCTGCTACACCCGCTCCTGCCGTAGGTGATCCGAAGAAGCGCCCCCAGGGGGATAACGCTACCCCTGAGGGGAATAACTCCAAGAAGAGGCGCTTCGCCTGGATGGCCAGGTCCCTCATTGCTGCAGGGGTGGATGCCAAGTTCCCTGATGATGAGTAGGGGGGCGGCTCCGAAGAGGAGGACTTGGTTTTCTGGATCCTCGTGAAAATCGGGGATCAAGTTTTTCGAGCGGTGCTTGACACGGGTGCAACACTTTCCATAGTGGCCCGTTGCCTGCTAAAGACTTTCAAGAAAACTAAGACCGTGGCCATAAGAGTAGGGGATCGGCGTACCATCCATTCCTTGCGGGGGGTCGATGTGACTATATGCCTGGGCGACGAAACCGTGACCCAACACTGCAGAGTGCTGGACACCGACGCCTTTGACATGCTGTCTCTCCAGCGCCCGTGTTCTTTGCACTGCGACTTTGGGAGTGGGCTATTCTCCGTACCTTTGGAGCTGTCAGGACGAAAAGAGTCTGGGCTGCGCTGCGCATCCAAGACTAACTATCGTACTGAAAACTACCGATTGGCCCGTCACGTTCTTGAAAATGGACTGGCGGCCCTTCAGGTAAACCTCGATGAGATGCAGGTGGAATTGTTTGCAAGCCAACAACAGCACATCATGCAGTTGTACTGCTCGAAACAACTGAACAATGCTTTCTGTTTCTTCTGGAAAGCAATGGGCCTAGCGCATGCCAACCCTCCCTTCTCCCTGCTCGCGAAGGTTCTCACCAAAATCGCTTATGAGGGAGGAAGGGTTGTCATGTGCACCCCTGACTGGGGCTGCTCTGGTGAACATGCTTACTGGCGCCGTATGCTAGATCGAATGACCGTGGGAAGAGTGCAACTCCCCGACGGCTTTATCTATGTGCCTGAGGACTCAGACACAGCTATGCAGGCCCCTGAGTGGGCCAGTTTCCTGTCCATCGCCGATGGATCTCTCAATCCTGTACCCCTGTGTGACCTAGACCAGGTGCTACTGAAAGAGGTCATGGCTGAAAACCGTGGCCTGACCCTTTTTGATCTCAAAAATCGATCTCCTGAGCACCTATCTGCCACACTTACAGGGTGTGAGTCTCCCGATGACTATCTGGAACCTGCAGCTGTAAAAGGGGATGGTGACGACCAACTGTCTGAGATCGCCAGCACTATTCCTCCTGTTGATCCCAGCTGTGTTGACCTAAAACATAGTGCCTTCCTAGCCCAGCTGTTGCTAGAGGAGGTAGATCTAGAGTCAACCTCTGAACCCGCTTCCCCTGCTGGGAAGCCAGTGCTACACATGCAGCCTATGCACACAGGTGAACCCGTGGCCCGGACTGCTGATAATCTGGCGCGGCCTGCTGCTAATAACATGCCATTGTCTGAGCATGACACTCAGGAACTCCGGCGGCTGTTGTACCTGAAGGCCGAAGGTATTGAGCGCCAAGAGCGGCTGCAATACCTCAGACAGACCTGGAAATCCTCCATCTGGTCTGAGGAGGACGATGTATCCTATACGCTGCCTGAGCCTGAGATACCGCTACTGTATTCTCTGCACTATGGGCAGCAATGTCCCCCTGAGTGGGACGATGGTTCTGTGCCTGCCGAAACTGCTGATCGGCAGAAAAAGAAAGAACATGGAAAGAGCAACCTCCATGCTGAGGAGGTTTTCTTTCAGAAACTCGAGAGTCTTAACCTGGACCCCCGCCTGAAGAAACTGCTGATAACCTATGAGGAGGTGTTCGGCACCTTGCCGCCTCCCCTCTTTTGTAAAAAACTGGTCCAGATGGACCTGAAACTGAAACCTGAATTTGAAAAGACGCGAGTGAGGCGTCGTCCCTATCCCGCTCCACAGGAACAGGTTGAAGAAATCGAGTGCCAGATCCAGGAATGTATCGATGCTGGCCTCGTTGAAGAATATAAGCAGGGGGATTACCCCCATCACTGCAGTCCCTGTTTCCCCGTTGCCAAACCAGGGTCGACTGCCCTACGACTGGTTGTAGACTATGGTGAGGTCAACAAGAAAACCCAGAACCACTCAGGGAGTTTTCCTAACATGAAAAATACCCTGGAGCGTATTGCCAAATGCAGGTACAAGACCAAAATGGACAAACGCTCTGGTTTCTGGCAGGTGGACCTAACCGCCGCAGCTCAGGAGCTGCTGGCTTTTATAACCCCTAAGGGCCGGGTCTTAAAGTGGAAGGTTTTGCATTTCCGGGTGGCCAATGCCCCAGCGCTCTTCCAGGAGCTAATGAACAAAATTTTGTACATACTGAGGCGCAGGCCTCTAGTACAGGAGTTGATTTCTCGGGGTGCAGAAATGGAGGCTCACATCGATGACGTGAGTTTGGGTACTAATACCAAGGAGGACCATGTCCTTCTCCTCCTCGAATGTTTCATTGTCTGTCAAGAAAACCATCTCCGAATCAAACTCGAAAAATGTGAGTTTATGAAAGAGTAGATGGAATATTTGGGTTTCGACGTGGGGTATGGTTGGTGGAAACCAGCCGCATCTAAGATGCAGCCCCTACAGGACATGCAGATTCGCGATGACCCTAAGAAGGGTCTACACGACGTGAGGAGTTTTGTGGGTGCCTGTAAATTCTATCGGCGTCACATCCACAATTTTACTTACTCCTCTGCCCCCCTCACTGACCTAATCAAGAACACTACTCCCTGGGGGTGGACCGCCATAGAGGAAGAGTGTTTCCAGGAGTTGAAGAAGAAGATTGCCTTCTCCAACTGCCTGGGAGTACCCCGCCCTGAGGGCGAGATAGTCCTGATCACTGATGCCAGTGATGTAGGGGGGGGTGGTACAATCTACCAACCGCAGGAGCTTAGCCCCGCTGAACTAACCCACTGCCATTATCGTACCAGTGGACTGAACCGTGATGGTTCGTTGAAACATGACTATCCTACCAGTGAGTGGCCACTGGTGCCACTGGGACACTCGAATTGGAAATGGAACCAAGCGCGTTCCAATTACAGCACCTATGACCAGGAACTCCTGGCCGGTATGTTGGTGCTTTCGTCACAATCCCGACTCCTGGGATCTAACACTATTGTCTGGCTGTGTGACCAGGAGCCTGTGAAGTCTTTTCAGAAGGGCCCACCACCAGAGAAAGCAAAGCTAAAACGGTGGTGGACTTACCTGAGCCAGTTCAGACTGACAGTGCATCATATCCCCGGGATAAAGAATGAACTGTCTGACTATATATCGCGCAACAACTTCGATGCGCTTATTGGTGAGAGCTCTGAGGCCCTCGCCAGAGAGGCTTTCCAGCGTATGGATGTCCAGCTTGACCTGTCCATGCGCACTGCTGGAATCCTGGAGGGTTCGAGTCTAACCGACTATCAGTCAGAGTATGAAGAAATTCTCCGAACCCTCAGCACTGGTCTCAAACCCCGTGTCATTGACGGGCACCAGTGGTATGAAAACAATCAGTACCTCTTCCACAAGGACCGAATTGTGGTGCCTGAGGCACGACTTGATGGGTGCCTACAGTGGTCCCATCTCAGTTCTGGTCACACTGGCGCTAATCGCTCAGTGGACTTCTTCTGTGAGTGTTTCTACTCTAGTCTAACCCTGACTGAACTGGGGTTGCGTATGCAGACCATTGTGGATGCTTGTGGCTGTCATGCCAGCAAGCAGAGCGACAGTAGGGATAGGGGCCTGATCTCCAGCTTACCCATACCCTATTGTGCTAACTCTCTTCTCTACGTGGATTTCATCCACGGCCTACCACGCTTCGGCGGCTATGATAGTTGCCTAGTGGTCACCTGTGGCCTATCTCGCTTCACCCGAGTGTTCCCTTGCAATAAGAAAATCGCAGGTGAGCAGACTGTGAAAATGTTGGTCGAACAATGGTTCGAACCCTATGGAGCACCTAAGCAGGTGCACTCAGATGAGGATGTATGCATCCGCAGTGACACTGGGTGGTACAAACGAGTGCTAAATGCCCTCAACGTGGAGGTAACCACAGGTGTGCCCTATACCCACACGTCTAACCCTCTCTGTGAGAAACAGAACCGTGTGGTGGAGCAAAACCTAAGATTCCTGATGAAACAGGAGCGTACCAAGGACTGGATACGCCTGGTGCCCTGGGCAGTGCTGACCATGAACTCACAGCGGAACTCTTCTACGGGTTTCAGCCCCCACGAACTGTTCCATGGGAGACGACCTGCTTGGTTCTTCAAAACCTCCTTTCCTGAGGACTTCAAGAGCCCTGTGGGAGATTGGCTGGAACACAACCAGTCTCTGGCTAACCAGGCTGGGACTAACCTGAGACACATACGTGACCGTGAACTGAGCCGACAGAACCGCCTACGGCGACCTGCCAGCTTCAAGGTTGGTGACCTTGTTTTGGTACACCATTCGCGCCTACCCTCCCGGCCACGTAACTGCCTACAGGACCCTTTTTTTGGACCCTATCGTATCATCAGGATAGATGGATCCAGGATCCATGTCAGGTGCAGTCCATGTCTAGGTGGTGAACTGCTGTATGCA
The DNA here is from genome assembly GCA_964036045.1 of Eutreptiella sp. 'Long Island Sound 2002'. Lineage (NCBI taxonomy): Eukaryota > Euglenozoa > Euglenophyceae > Eutreptiales > Eutreptiaceae > Eutreptiella > Eutreptiella sp. 'Long Island Sound 2002'. The sequence goes on along the minus strand of OZ038379.1, from coordinate 161,213,708 downwards.
CCTAAACAGTTTGGGCACTATCACTCCCCTGACGACTTGTATTGGGATAAGTGGCGCCTCAGCGACAGTTAGGTGGAGCGCATAGACCTAGAGAACGCTGCCAGTCCAGGGGAGGCAGACGAACTCGAACAGATGACTGCCGATGAGATGGCAGTCGATGGTTACTACGTGGTTGCAGGTATTGCTCGCCACGAGTATAAACAGGGCTGGAAATTCCTAACCCTGTGGGATGGCTATGGGTTATCTGAGGCGGCCTGGGAACCTATGTCAGCCTTCATACAACCAGACGGGAGTATCAACTCCATCTTCTGCATCTACCTCGTTGAGAACAACGAGGGGCAGCTCCTGACCCGTACTGAGACCATGTCCCAGCGTAAAAGGCTAAACTAATTTCCCTGTGTCAGTCTACTGACAGGTGCAGTGAGCACTCTTCTGACCCTGTCTGTGCCCTGCAGACCCATGCCTATGGTTTCCAGCGTGGGCCAGGTGGCCGCTTATCAGAATTGCAGCCATCCCGCGAGTGTAGGCCTTGTTGACCATGTGTTGCATGGGGACTGCCCTGATGTAATGACCTTGGGGAGCCAACGACGAACGGTGGCTTACTACACCAGGGGGGAATGACAAGCAAGGTGTTATGAGGCAAGGTGTGTCTTCCCTCCTTGGGGACAAGCGAGCCCACAGTTAGGACCCCTGACTGGTCCAGACCCATGGGGTTCTACCCTTCCTTACAGGGTTTACCATACCCCTATGTGTGCTACGTATGGCTGTGTGTGTCTCACTTCTCTCCCCGGCGTGGCTCCCGGAGACCGGGCTTCGCTGACGTCGGACCGAAGGTCCTAATCAGGTGATATTACCACTCCTATGGCGCCCAATTTCTGTGCTGGCGCCTATCCTTGGGGGAAGACGGCAAGAGCCCTACCTACTAGAGGGGAGCGGTGGCCAAGTGTGCTAAGGGCATACAAAAGGCCCATTTTTGCTAAGGGCCAAAGGCTAACGCACTCCCCTGCCCACGAGGAGAAGCACGCGGGACAGGAGACACCACTACACTACACTCACTAACGCCAGCACCGGCCTCCGAAGGCAGGGTGAGCACTCATCACTTGCACTCAACTCCTGCCAGGCCTGCTGACCCTAACCCCTACAAACGCTACTTGGTGGTGCTGTCAATGATGTCTCGGGTCCTAATTACCCTCCTGTGAAGAAGACAAGAGAACACAGCGCTGCTGAGCAACTGTGGCCTAACAGGGACGTCACAACACGTTTCCCTGCTAGGGCTCGGAGGGAAGGGGTGCTCTTGTTGTGTGCACAGCGCGGATGTTGATGGAGTCGAACTGCCCTCGCCACTCCTGGCTGAGGCATGGTCAATTGATTGTGTGATCAGCCCCCCTGTTTAGCTGGGGCAGAAAAATGGGATAACCGCCGAAGGCAGCTGCTGCGTGCACCAATCACCCTGAACCTCTCCCACCTGTACAACAGAGGCCAATGAAGGGGTGTTTGCGGCTGAGGAACCAAGCCACACTCCACGTATTATACGCTTCTCAGTGTGACCTATAATACACTGTCCTCAAACACACCCTGTCAAGCAAGCAAGCGTTGAGAGACTCCTCAGGTTCTCTTAAAGAACGTACCGAGGAGCCCCTGGGTAACCTAAACAAGGTTTACCGTGCGCATTTTGCGTGGCCTACCCTTTAATGCATCGTGTGCAGGCATGTAGGGAAGGGAGGCGGAACCATAACCACTGACTCAACCATGGGGTGAGCTCCTCCTGGGCTAACCTACCTTACTCACCATGCATCGTATGAATGCCGAAGTGAAGCGAACGCAAAACAACCCTATTGCGTGTTATAAACAAGCCTAAGAGTTTTAAGCAACCCTACTCTAACGCTACGGCTACACACGAACAAACACTTTCTTTTCTTACCTGTGAAGAGAAAACAAGGATGAATTGGGGTACAGGGAAAGCGTCGCAGTGTGTGAATGCCTCAATTAGGCACATGCATCGCGTACACAGCGCATATTCTAACCCTGAATGCGCGCTGCGCGCTTTATTCGCATCGCATACCTTTCATTCCTGTTTTGACCTGTGCAGAGCAAAGGAGATGAGCGCCCGAACCCCAAACGAACACAGCGTTGACAACGCTAACATTTTAACGAAGCAACCAACACGAACGCAATGCATGCGTGTGAGATGACACTGGCATACCTGAGAGGTGGGTTGTCCACCTGCTATGTGGTGTGTGTCAAATTTCAATACTTTTCTCTGAAGTTTATAAAAAATTTGACGCAACTGTGCAAAGATTTCCTTTGGAACTGTAAAAACTACGGCTCACACCTTCTCTTTCAAAAGCCGTTTACGCTTGCGCAACCTTGTTTTTGAAGTCCGCTTCCTTTGCGCTTGTCTGCAACTTTGAGTTATGTGTAAAAATGAGAATTTCTCGCGTGATTTCGTCAATCTTTAGCGATTTGACTTGCTAAATCGCTACCCTTTTCGCTAAACTGCGGGAATCACTCCCTGTTGGTTACATTTTCTATTTTTTTCAGCTCCTGGAGATTTGTGTCCTCCATTGGGAGTAATGCTCCCCCCTAGCCCTCCGTCAGGACGTTTACTAAAACGCTGTTTATACAGCGATCGCCGTCCGCATCAGAGCGGTCGACTGTACCCTAGTGGGCAAGCACATGTGCTCCAGGGAGGGAGTCCTGGGTTCAAACCCCACTACCCCGAAATTTTTACTAAAAGTTTTCGTCGCACGCCGGCGACTTTTGAGGAATGCCCCATCGACGGGACATCATTCACGGTACATTACACTGATTTTCAAGGGTACCTACAGTGTGATAGGCTTCTATAAACTGATAAGGATGTTTTTGGTAAGTTTACTGCATTTTCTGAGGTAATTTTGGGAATATTTGAGCCTTTTTCTTTGGTCCTACTAGCTCAGCTAACTAGTACTCCAGGGGGGAGTGAAGCGGTACCCAGAACCCCATGGCTAGGGTAGGGCATACAACCGGTCTCCGGTCCACTAACCCCATGTACGGAAGGGAAGACCGGTCTCCGGTCCACTAACCCCATGTACGGAAGGCGCCCGTTGACGCCCGGTGCGAGCCCAGTGGGAGCGTGTTCCGTGCCGTAAAGCCCCGCATCGGCAACCGATGCACCGCCAGCGGAGATTTTTATATCAGAACATCAGGAATCAACAGGGTTTTATTTTCATATTGTTTCCGTCAATTTTTACGCTTCCGTTCTGATATACACTGTTTTGGCAGCTGGCGGTTAGCTCGCGACTTTAGCGTAACCGCCAGTTTAACTGTTATATACAGATATTTTAGCGCAAATCGTGACGAAGACTCTAAAGTCTTCAGGAATTGCATTGATGCATCCGCAATTTTCACATCTTACACTCGCAACCTTAATCCGAATTTTTCAGGATGTCGAAATCGGGTTTTCGACTTCGAAATCCCCGCACGTGATTAGACCTCTTTCGAGTGGACTTACGTGCTTCCCTATGCACGAATCAACTTTCCTTTTGTCTTGCCCTCCATTTGTCTTAGAGATATGGGCAAAACAAAGTTGATTCGTGAGGCCACTTGTGAGGGTCATATCTCGTGCCGCTTGCGAGGAATGACAATAAGGAAACGTGGGATGTATTCACAATACTCCCGACGTAATTTAGGAAGCATTATACGCCTTGCGTTTCCACACGTGCGCGCTAGCGTAATGGATCATGGTCAAGAGGGTAGAGTTTGCGTTCTCACTCTTTGGCCATGACATTGCGTGCGTTAAGATAACTTTCGAGTGTAGCGCGCAAGTGTTGGTGTTGCATAGGAACTTTCCTTGAGTTCCTGTGAGCGATTGACACAAAGTTATGCCCTTGGAGGGGCATGACATATCGTGGGGGGAGCTACCTTTTTGGGCAATATGTGGTATGTGCCATGTGTTGTGTTTCGTGCCCATTTGGCGGGTCCATCGCTCCAGGCCAAACCCGCCAATGGACCTCATATTGTGCAAGCCCCTTCTCCATACTCCCCACGATCAATTGCAAGCCTAACCTTCGTGGAGGGAAGCTTGTGTGGCGATCCCAAAGCGATGCGTTGGGAGCAAGGTGTGTGTTTTGCAATTTTCCATATTTTCATGTGCCCACTTGGGAAGTAGCGCTCGTGACCTTTCAAAGCGCCCCAAGTGGAGCACATATGTGGAATCGAAGGTCATTGGTGTCAAGTCATTGTGTTCAGAAGGATTGGTCGATTACTCAATACAAGCCGAAGTTATTATTATATAATTGTGCGCCTTTCAAGGCACTTTTGTGTGTCCTTGTGCCAATTTTGCCGTTTTTGGCCCGTCATGATTTCAAGTGGCGACCGTGTATCTGGACGTTGGGCTCAATTGACATCATGAACCAAGTATGTTATGAGGGTACATACTTAGGTGCCCAACATATCTTGGACCCGGCGAACAACTCCTCTTGGGCTTGGCATACCGTGGCCGCCATGTTGGCGATTTGGGACTATCCCAAATCATGGGCTCACTTGGCGACCCTGCCATGCCCAATACCGGAGAAGTTGGGCGACGCCCAAAAGATATGTTGGACACATATGACTTGATACCAATCCTATGGCACACTCCGGTCCAAGTCGGGCATGTGCCTCATTTGCCCCAACCATGATTGTGCGCATTTTTGGCCATTTTGAGCAATTTTCCACATTTTCTGCCCGCGGTTCACTATGTTCAGCCAACCCGTGCACGCCGGACGCATGGACCAATGGAGCATATATGACATGGGTGTTATGTATATTGGTCCCCATGGTTCACACACCACGTGGACGAAGCGGAGCAACCTTCGTTAAGGTGCTAGCCCAAAGTGAGTGTGGGCAGTTTTGCCATTTTGGCATTTGTGGACCAAATTGGGATCGTCACCATGCCAGGTGGCATGCAGATCTTCAAGAGCCAAATGCATGGTAGTCTCTGTTGGACTCCTGGTGGATCGCGTATGGAATGGCGGGTCCGATCTCCGAGCCGGCGTGGAGATATACTATTGGGAGCACCCCAAATTTTGGCTCATTTCAGGCAGCCAAAATGACCCCCTTTTGGGACCCCAATTTCAACCCCCCGTGTGGTCAATTGACGGCCCCATGTCTCTATGCCCACAGGGAGCCCGGACCTAATTTCAAGTTGTACAATCAGATTGGAGTCTTAGGTCCTGCCTCCTAACCTGTGAGTCATTGGCCTTGCCCTGGCCGGGCGAGCCACGCGTGGAAATGACGCCAATTTTGGTGATTTTGGCATCATGACCCCACTTGACGAACCTGTGGTGCCCTGTTGCCGGGACTTCAGAGGGAATCAGGTTGGGTGAGGGCTCCAAGGAGTTTGTACTCGAAGGGCATAGGGTCAGTTGCCTCGTCCCTACCTCTGGCGGGTCCGGACGAGGGGTCAATTTTGGGGATTTTGCGTTAATATCAGTTTGGGCTGAAACAGCCCATTTTCAGCTACCAACTCCTAGGGGATATTGGCGGGGCCATATCTCTGGCTCAGAGAGGAGTTGGGACCTGCCCCTAAGGGAGCATAGGGAGCCACTGTCTGTTGGCCTTGGAGCACTCTTGGTTCCCAGGAACTCGCCTGTGGCTGGGCAGGACACCCCCCCTATTGGCAGGGTTTCAGGGTCCGGACTGAGCAGGGCATGGGTTGTGTTTGAGCCCCCGCCCCCACCAGCCACTGAGAGGGTCGGACCTGGGATGGGGATACGAGTTGGGACTGAGTGTCTATTGTCCTGTGATGCCCTTATCCCAGTCCAGTCTTCACCCCATGTGTACATATCCTGATGTGTTGCTGTACATATTTTTGTTCCGTTGTTTCAGAGTGGCAAGGATCCTGAAACGCTTTGTCACATGACACGAGCGTATTGATGCCCTTGTGAGCGTAGTGCTTTGCCTGCCTGCTCACCTGTGCATGTCACTGCAGCGTCCCGTGGCCGGCCCCCCACGGGAACGCGTCAAAAGCGTTTCACCGCCGCGGGGTTACCCATCCCTCCCGTGCCACTCGGGGCCACCAACCCCGAGCAGCGCGGCGCAGCAGCTCGCGGCTCGCAGCTCGCAGCGCAGCGCAGCAGCTCGCAGCGCAGCGCAGCGGCTCGCAGCGCCGCCCAGCGACAGCGCTGAGTTCGTCACGGAACCCGCAGCGCCGTCCAGAGCATCGCCCTGACCGCGCCGCGACCGTGAAGGAGGTGCACAGACCAGGACTCCTGCATCAGCGAGTCCCATCGGCCGACCAGCAAGGCCGCGTCAACCACCTCCACAACCACCGGCTGACCAGCACCGGCCGCACACCCAGTCCAGTGCTGCATCACCCGCCTCAACAAACACCACCAGGACCAGTTCGTTGAGCGGAACGAGTGACCACCAAGGACCTCAAGACCAAGTACGCCCCCCGCTGCCATGGTAAACTGGCAAGAAGCGGGTAAGACGTGGCCGCGGCCCCACCTTCATGCAGCGCACCTACTGCGTGGGTTGGTTTGGGACCAGCACTACCGCCACAGCCACCCCCAGTGCGAAGGCGGCATGCCCGGGAGCTTCGAGCTCCGCACGGACATGGCCCCCAACCGCCTGCAGGCCGTGGAGGACTGGCTGCGGGCGGAAGGGTTTGCCTTCCGCTTCCAGCAGAGGCGCTGGAGGACCTGGACCCGGCCGGACAGGCCCGGCGAAGGGCTGCGCCCCGACGGGATTGAGGAGGACGAGAACTCCAACGAGTACCCGTCGGGCGCCTCGATCAATGTCTCCATGTGGGACATGATCGAAAAGAACTTCCCGGAACCGGGGAGCGAGCGCAGGCTGCAGGGCAGCAGCAGCGCGTCTCCGGGGAAGGAGAAGCGGTCCGCCGGGGACAGGAAGCGGGACCGGAAGTGGCGGGAGTACCAGGAGTCCCTGACCGCCGAAGCCGCCCAAGGCGCCAAGGGCGGAACCCCAGCCCCCAGTCCCCAACGGGCCAATGGCGGTCACCACCCCGGCCACGCCACCCTTGGCGACTTCATCCAAGTCGCCAAGCAGACCCAGGCCAAGCCCCGTCCGCTGCTCCTGAGGAAGTCAGGCCCTAGCAGCGACGTGGAGTCGGCCCACCGCGGGAGGATGCCGGCCGACCAGGCCAGCTCCAGCAGCAGCGTCGCTCCCGACCATAGGGACGTGGGGCGCGCCTGTGAGCGCGCCTGTGGGGTGCCCTGCAACCTTCGGGTTGCCCGGCAACGGGCCAAGCAGCACAGCGCTGCCGTGGAGGGCGCCGTTGGCGTCGCCCAGGAGGAGGCTGCGGAGTGGGCGCATGGCATGGCCATCCACGCCCAGACCGTGGCGGCCATTGCGGCCGGACTCACGGCCGTAGCCCCCCATGGAGCAGCGACTGCCCAGGTCAACGGTGAGCTGGCGGCAGCCGTCGAGGAAGCCCGCCTGACGCAGGAGGCCATTGCCTGCAAGGAGGCCGAGGTGAGGGCGCTGGAAGAGGCGCTTGCCCAAGAGAGGGCAAAGAAGGAGGCGGAGGAAAGGGCCCACGCCGAGGCAACGGCTAAGGCCCAGGCGGACGCCGCCAAGAAGGACACCATCGAGGCCGCGCGACGGAAGGTCGCTGAGGAGAGGGCCAAAACGGAGGCGGAGCTGGCGGCGTTGGAAGCGGACAAGGCTCGGCTGCAGCAGGCCCGGGAAGCCAAAGCGGCTCGTGCCCGGGAGGAAGCCGAAGCGCGAGCTGCTGCAGCCACAGCCGCCGCAATGGAGGAGGCAGAGGCCAAACTCCGCCGCGAGACTCCCCCGGGACGATCACGAGTGGAGATTCTTCGAAAGCTTTTCGAAGGGGACGCCTCCTCCAAGATGACGCTGGACGAGGCCAAGACGGGCAGCAGTGGGAGCAGTGGCCCCACCGCCCACCGACGGAGGAAGGGTAAGGGGAAGACCCCCGAGAGGCCACGGAGGCCAGCGGGCGGACACCCCCACGACAGTGACCCCTTCTTCACCGCCAGCGACGGGGATGAACGAGGCCGCCGACATCGCCAAGTGGTGGCTTGGACGGGCGGAGGAGGCGGAGACGTCCTCATGGAACCGGAAGGTGAGGATGAGGATCTCCCTCCTCCCTACCCGAGCTCGGAGTCTTCCGAGACCGAGACGCCCAGGTGGGGCGACATGGACGAGGATGACGACATGGACTTCGGCATCACGAAGAAGCGCCCATCCTCGGACCCACCGAGGCGACCCGGCGGAGACCCACCGGGACCCCCTGGCGGAGGACCATCAGGACCCCCTGGAGGACACCCAGCAAATGGACCCCCTGGAGGCGGACCACCGGGCGGGGGAGGACCCCCTGGACCGGGCGGACCCGGCGGAGGCCCTCCTGGAGGACCCCCTGGGGACCCCGACGACCCACCAGGGAACGGCGACCCGGACACCACCTGGCGGTGGATTGTCTACCTCCGCAGGAGGGTCCAGTTCCTCGAGCGCGAGGTAGACACGGGCAAGGGCGAGATGACTCGCATCGCCAGGGTCGCCGCGCGCGCGCAGAGAGAGCTGGACATCGCCAGGGGCGGGACCAAGTCGCTGAACAAGGTCATCAGCGGCCTGCAGCAGATGCTGGACGCGCTGGAAGCCCGTGGAAGCGTCGGCAGCGACCACCCACCCCTGGAGTCTGGCTCGTCGGACGACGGCTGGGGACCCGGACCAGGTCCAGGCAGACCCCACGCCCCCGGCGGAGCCCCCAGGAGTCGCCCCAGCGCCAGTGCCCCCTCTCTCACCGCCCCCTCTCACAACAGCGCGGGCCGCCGCAACGAGCGCGTGCCGCCCGGCAGTGGCAGTGAGGATTGGCGTGATGAGTGGCTCAGTTCGGACTACCACAACCGCCGTGCTCCACCGCGGACGCCTGTACGCCCCCGACGCCCGGCACCAGCACTGGAGCCAATCCCAATGGCTGGAGGACGTTATGGTGGACTCAGGGATGAGGTCCCCGGAGGAGACGTGGAGTGGGACGTCGGCGGAGGTGAGGACCTGGATCTGGACCTGGAGGAGTTCGACATCAGCCCGCCGCGTGGTGTACGACGGAAGGCCGCTGAACGCAGCCGCCGGCGCCCCGATGAGGAGGCATACATGGAAGGAGTACGGCGTGAACATCTGGGTTCAGCGTACATGGAGGAACCGCGGCGTAGCCACAGGGATTCCATGGAGGAGATGGACGTGGCGGCCGTGGGAGTCCGTGGGAGAGGCCGATGGGAACCTTGGTCGACCTCGCGGCCGGCGTTCATGGTCTCTAAGGCCGCGGATGCCGCCGTGTGGGAAGACTTGAAGGACATCAAGCCCCCCATGTACGACGGCAACCCCCTCAACCTCGACCGCTTCTTGGAGAAGCTGGACGATTTAGGGGTAACCGTTACTGAGGACATGCATCCCGGTGATGCGGAGAAGTATGTCTTCAGACGGTTCAGGTACCGCCTGCCGGAAGTGCTCGGAGAGCTATACTTCGTGTCGACCAAGGAGGGGAAAATCAAGACCCTCAAGGAAGCCAAGAAGTGGCTCAACGAGCAGGAGCGGGTGGACGCTCCGCAGGTGGCTGCCAAGCGGTGGAAGTTGATCAAACTTCAGCATAATGGACGGGAGATTCGCCTACGGGACTGGCAAGACTTCCGAGGGCATTACACCCTCTTCCGCCGCAACGTGGAGGATTGGAACGAGGGTGACGAGCAGGCTCGCCTGCTCTCCATGCTGCCGGAAGCATGGATCAAGAGGGTCACCAAGGAGGAAGCCAAGCGGGCCAAGTCCAACCACACGGTCAAGATGATGCTCCCCAAAGAGTATCATACGAACGTGGTGGCTTGGACGAGGAAGAACGTGGCCCGGGATGTCAAACGGCACTCCCTGCGGAACGCTCTCCTCATCACCGTCTCGGGCGATCGCGAGAAGACCGCGATGTGGCGCCTTGACCAGTGTGAGTTGAGCGGCCAGACCATCCGTCTGCAGGCCATCCCGGCGCGGATGAGCTGCAACGAGATCCTGGAGTGGGTTGGAGAGGAGGTGCTCAAGGAGTACCGGAACCTCCACCACACCCGCGGGTTGAGGCCCGGCGACCGCGACGTCAACTACATTGTCAACGGACCTGGCGGGGAAGCTGCCATGGACCCAGCGGGAGCCGACGGCGATGAGACTCTCGTCGACGATGACGACGACGATGAGCCCGCCGAGGTGGCCGTTTGCGCCTTCGTGGCCAACAACCTGAGAGCGGGGAACAACCGGGGAAGCTGGAAGCCCCTGCACCCGGGTTGGAAGAAGAAGGAGAAGAGGGACCCTCGCCGCATTGGCGACCCTCCGCTGTCCTTTGGGGAGTTCATACGAGCTCACCCGCAGGGCTGTTTCGTGTGTTATGGGAGGAAGAAAGGCTTCAACCATGACCACCGAACATGCGCCACCCACAAGGCAGACACGGAGGCTTACAAGAAGGCGCACGGGTCGAAGAAGCGTGCGCCCGCGGGTATCCGGGAAGCCAAAGTGGAGGTCGACAAGGACGAGCTGGCCAAGCTGATGTCGTCGGTGGGGACCGAGTTGGCCAAGGAGATCCAGGAGATCAAGCGGAACTGGGTCCCCAGGTCGGACAACAAGAACAAGGAGAACAACCAGAATGACCAGAACAAGGATAAGGACAAGAAGGGTAAGAAAGGGGGAAGGAAGAAGGGCGTCAACGAGGTTGATGCGGAGGAGAACACCCCTACTTCCACAACCGACGCCCCCTAGCGGAGCCCCTGCAGCCAAGGGCCCCAGCTAGGGCGGTCGCAGGATGGTGACGTGGGAAGCGCCGAACCATCCCAGTCGGGAGTCGATAAGCACATAGGGACTGCCGCGGGCGGAAGGCCCGGTCCGGCACCCAGTCGCGGAGGCGGGGTGAGGGCAAGTGAAGGCACAAACCCTTGCACCCGTCCGTCCTTCGCGACCAAGAATGTGTTTGATGTACTTCAACATCTATCCGAGAGTATCGGAGGATCACCCGGACCGCAGCTGGATGCTGCAGATGGGCAGCCTGAGCCCATTGTCCACGACCTGCACCAGTCGCTTGTCGAGCTTCTGGAACGGCCGGAGATCCTGAGCCTGCACGCCGTGCGCCGAGTTGGGCGTGAGCGGCAGTTGCACCTTAAGGTCCGTGCCTTATGCGGGGAAGTGGAAAAGGTTTTCGACGTGTTGGTCGACACGGGAGCTCAAGTCAGCTTGGTCAAGGCTGGCCTACTCCCACCAGAGTGTCTGACCGACAGTCGGAAACCTGTCAGGCTGAAGGTGGCGAACGGCCAGTACATGGTGGGAGGCACGAAGGAAGCGGCAATCGGGCTGCAGTTCGTGAATGATCGTGAGCTGAGCCGCCCAGACCTCGGCAAGGAAATCGTCCTGCATGGTCGCTTCTACGAGGCCGAGATGGACTGGGACATGATCGTTGGGTACGACTTCATGATGGAGACGGACTCCGGCGTCCTCCCGGCCCAGGCCTCCATGACCCTGTACCAGGACGACCAGCTCTCGTGGCTTTCGTCACCTGAGCACCATGTGGAATGCCAATGGATCCAACCCGAACGCAATCAGCTCAAAGTGGCCGCACTGGGCACTGAGCCAACTGGGCCAGCAAACCAGGAGTACAGCGTAAGGCCGGAAGTGGCGAGCCGAGTGGTTGCGGACCTGGGAGCTTCGGATCTGGCCCTGGATGCGTTCTCTTCAGGAACCTCCGCCCATCTTTGGGTGTGTGAGAAGTACTGGAGCGCCCAGGACTCCGCGTGGAAGAAGCACTGGGGTCCGCATCAGGGCAGATTGTGGATCCATTGCCCTCGATGGGACATTCCAAGGGCGGTAGCGAAGATACGCAAGGACCGCTCCAAGGCAGTGCTGGTTGTTCCTATGGGATGCACCGAGGAGGAAAGTACCCGACATTGGGTAGCCTCATTGACCAACATGACCTTAAACAAGGTCGTCCTACCGGCTGGAGAGAGTGTCTATCAGGACGCTAAGGGACAGCCCATGCCACCCCAGAGATGGCCAACAGAATTCCACTATGTGGATGGGGGCCTTGATCAGGCCGACGCCACGGACTTCGTGTGTGTCAACCGCATCATAGCAGAGCCATGGAGGCAGTGCTTTGCGGTTCCCCCTGTTGACATCGAAGAATCGGAAGACCCCCTCACAGAAGAGGAGCTGGATCTGGTTCAGGGGTATATGGATCAGCCCTTTCACGACTGGGGAAACCAGCGTGAGGGCAAAGGCCAGGACAAAGCCTGGTGGGAAGGGGACTCAATCGTCTCCGGTTCCTATGATGGGAATACCCTCGTACAGAGGGTGCTGGATCACATGTCCAGCCAGGACGAGCCGCCTGGCGGTAACCCACCCACCTACGGCGATCTGTTCCGAGGCAAGACCAGAGATGGCCCTTTGGGCCACCTGGGAAGACCACCTGAGCCGAAACTGAGCGGAGTAGCTACCCCTCAAGTAAGCTCCGTGGTCCAGGTGCCCGGAAAAGCCAAGGCGGAGTCCGATGATTGCCCCAAGATTCAGGCATTGAGGGCCAGGCTGAAGCAGAAGTATGGTGAGACCTTCTTCAGCGGAAAGCCTGTGTTTCCCCCACCGGTGCGTGGACCGTATGGCGAGGCCAAGATACGACTGAAGCAGGACCCCCGTGTGTATCGACACCGGGAGTTTGCCCTGAGGGGCGAGAGGAAGGAGGCCATGGAGAAGATCCTCCGTGACTTCATCCAGAGAGGCTGGCTTGAGCCGTGCCACTCCGAGTGGGCCTCTCCGTGCTTCGTCGTCCCCAAGAAGGTGGCCGGTGAGTGGCGGCTCGTGGTCGACTACCGCGGCCTAAACGCCCAAACGCAGCACGACAGCTTTACGCTGCCCCTCATTGAGGATATGCTGCAAAAACAACACCGGCGGAGGATCTTCACGGTGATCGACCTGAAACATGGTTATCATCAGATGCCTCTCGCCGAAGAGTCCCGTGCCTGCACAGCCATGAGCACTCCACTTGGACCTCTCCAGTGGAAGGTGATGCCCATGGGCGTTACGAACGGCAATGCAGCTTTTCAGCGGATGCTGGAGAACCTGCTTGAGCCGGTGCGTGACTGTGCGGTCCCCTTCGTGGAGGACGTCATCATCGCGTCCGGGGACCCCAGTATGAGCTACGAGGAGCTCCTGGAGGCACATGAGGAGGACGTCACTCGAGTGCTGGAACTCCTGGTTCGGCACAAACTCACGGGCAGCAGTGACAAGGCCACCATTGCGGTAAGCGAGGTGGTCTTCGCTGGCCACGTAGTTGGGAACGGGCAGCGAAAGCCCATACCCGGCAAGGTGGCTGCGATCGAGCACTGGGAAAAGCCCAAGACGGTCTCTGAGCTACGGGCGTATCTGGGGTTCTGCAACTACTACTCGGGGTATGTCAAGATGTATGCCGAGTATGCAGCCCCTATGACGACCATGCTCAAGGGCAACCGAGAGGAGACCAAGAAGGGGTCCAAGAAGGCTCTGGTCTGGGATGCTGATTCCCACCCTGCCTTTTAGGGGATGAAGCAGGCGCTGCTATCCGCAGTGGGTCTGCACCTCGTGGATCCCGACGGAGGGATCGTCCTGCGCACCGACGCTTCCGACTACGCCGTTGGCGCTGTCTTGGAGCAAGTGCTTGACGATGGGAGGCACGTGCCCGTGGCCTTCTGGAGCCGAGTCCTGGCGGAAGGCCAGAGACGGACGTGGACGCCCGGTGAAAAGGAGGCGTATGCCATCGTCATGGCTCTCAGGAAATGGGCTGGGAACATAGCCCTCCATCCCGTCACCGTCTGCACCGACCATCAGAGTCTGCAGTCGTGGCACAAAGAGCACGTGGACACCCCCTCAGGTCCCGCCTCCCGACGGGCAAGATGGCATGAGACCTTGGCCAAGTTCGACCTCACGGTTGTGTACATTCCTGGAAAGGATAACAGCGTGGCGGACTGTCTCAGCAGGTGGGCCCATCCCGCCAGCAAGGGCATGACGGATATCTCTGGCCATGGCGATGAGGCTGAGACCGCTGAAGCCAAGAAGATCATCGAAATGGAGCGCCTGATGGAGGAGGAGGGTGTAAAATGCTTCGTCGTCATGGCTGAGGATGCCCCCCTCGGAAAGAGGATGGGCAGAGCGGTCAGAGTACTCGCCCTTGAGGGAGCTGAGTCCGACAAGCACTCCTTCCCGGAGTCTTGCCTCCAGGACGACTGGACCGACGATTACGCCAAGTCTGAGGCCTTTGCGGCCGAGTATAGGGCTGTGACCGACCCTGATGACGGGCAGAAGTGGCCAAAGGGGCTGACTGAGGAAGATGGCAAGCTCTACCGGAATGGTAAGCTGCTAGTACCGGAGTCCCGGGTGCTCGAGCTTTGTGAAGCTTGGCACCACCACATGCTGCACCCAGGGGTCAAGAAGCAAGCCCTTGACATGCAGCGCCGGTTCGAGATCGACCATATCGTTCTCTACACCGCCATCAAGAAGGTCAGGAAGGGTTGCTCGGTCTGTCAGGCCTGCAATCCCGAGAACCGGAACGTCAAGGGGGAAGCCCAATGGACCCCGGTTTCTGACCAGCCCATGGAGAGCGTGGCCATGGACGTCTTCTCCATGCCCGAAGTGCACATTGGCAAGGAACCTTTGACTGTGTGGTTCTTTGCGTGGATTGCCACAGTGGCTACGTAGTAGCCGTTCGGGCACGCAAAAAGGGGTTGCTTGCCAAGGAAGTGGCAGTCATGATGATTCGCCATTGGCTGACCGTCTTTGACATCCCCCGCACCATTTGCAGTGACCGAGGGCCCCAGTTTACTGGTGGCTGGTTCAAGGCTATGTGTTCCCTCATGGGGATACGTCATGCCAAGAGCGTCGCCTATCTCAGCCGGTCTAACGGCCGTGCTGAAGTGGCTGGACGGCAGCTGTTCGAGAAGCTGCGCAAGATTCACATCACCAATCCACGTCGGAACTGGTTTGAGGAGATGTGGCCTGCTCTGAAGGCCCATCATGACACCCCCACACCGGGCAGTTTGTCCCCTCACCAGATTCTGTTCGGCAGGGACCCCCTGGGTAGGGGACTTCCCTTGTCTGGTGGTGGTATGGCTATGGACGCGGAGGAATTCTTTGCGCAGCAAGAGCAAACGGCGCGGGACATCCGCCAGCAGCTCGAGAAGGAGCATGCTGAGCGTCAGAAGTCCGCCCCGAGCTCGACAGCGCAGAAGTTCAGGGTGGGAGACCCGGTGTGGGTGATCAGACCCCGCCCTATGGGCAGCCACCGCACCAAGACCTGGTTCACACCCGGAGAGGCCGTCCGCAGAATTGGTGAGGACACCTACCGCATCAAGGTGGGTCACGGACAGTTCCGCGAGCGCCACGAGAGTCAACTCCGTGTGCGGGAACCCGACCTCCGTGGCCAGCATGTGTCCCTGACCTACGCCGCACATGAGGCCGATTCGGACGACGACTATGCTGAGCAGGACGACTATACAGTCGAGAAGATCCTTGCTCAGCGTCCGAACGCCTCGGCACCCGGAGGCCTGGAGTTCAAGGTTCGTTGGCGAGGCTATGGGCCGTCCCACGATACCTGGGAACCCGTCTCCTCGTTCGTGCCGCGGGTCAATACTCCCTTCATGGAGTACATCCGCAAGCACAAGACCAAGATCCATGTCTCGGACTTGGCAGCACTCACCCGGGCGATTGCAGCCAGGGGTGCCTGATCAGCGCCCTGAGCTTTCCCCTGATGCATTTTGAGCGCCTGTGAGGTCGACGGATCGTCCCTTACTTGCTTGCTCTCTTCCATCTTTCGGTGACCTGCCATCAGAGTGGCCATATACCCCCCCCTGCTGAATCAAGAGGAGGATGGCCCCTCTCTTCTTCTTTTCGTCACTCCCCGCCTGCTGATTCCTTGGGAAACCAGGCGGGACGACTGACCTTCACACTTTTTGAGCTCTTGGGGCCTTGAAGCCCATACGACGTTGCGCAACGGATGCCGCTGTCATCGGCATTGCGATTTTTTGGTGTGTGGTCTGGTTCCATGGCACTTGCGGAATCCAGACCAGTCGACGTGTGTCTCGAGACTATATATGGCCTGAACTCAGGCGTTTTCCTGTCCACCCTCCTGCATATGCCTTATCCTAACCGGGGCGTTGTTTGGCAATCTGTCCAGAGTGTGTTTACACGCCTGTCTACCCGTTTGTTGCTTGTCTTTCTGTGCCCCAGGATATGTGCATCTGTATGTCAGCCCATCACTGAACTGTGGACTGTTTTCCCCTCCCAACGGGATGCGAATCGACTACGAAGGCGCCCTGAGTCGCCGTTTACATGTTCTTACATATGGTCCAGCCTGGACCAGTACCTAAGTACATATTCTTCTGTTTGAGTGCCCGGATACCGTGTGCCCTATTAGCTGTGTGTGAAGATCCTGATGGCGCCAGGCGGGAAGCCCAGTTGCCTGACTACACTCCCAGCGGTCCGCCACTGTCAGTCCCAGTGTGAGCCTACCGACTCGCAGACGCACTTGCAGTCGGATGGCGGCCTCCGGTGCTCCTGACCTCGGTCAGTCTGCCTGGGAAACTGGTGGTTTGAGGAGTCGACGCCTCCGCCCACACTGCATGAGGACTCCCTCATGTATGGCCTTCGTGGTAATAGGGCGAGGGAAAAGACGGCCTTGATGCCCGATCCCTTAAGGAGGAGCTCATTCGGCTGTACCTCTCTGGACTCGCGTCGTATGGATATGGACATGGTGCGCCCGAGGAAGGACCCCTGGGGACTCTCCCCCAGCCGGCGGGCCTTGGGAAGCTTGGGGTAGCCTGATGGATCTTTGTGGTCGCTTTCGACCTGTGGGACCACCTCGGTCGTCTTGTGACGCCTATGGTGGCCGTGTATGCCACTGCCACTGTGGTGGTGACCGTTGCAGCCGGCACCCGGTGCGCCTGGTATGGGTTAACGGGTCCTTTGGATGCCGAACAATCGCTGCCAGGACCCGGGAATTGATACTTGATACTATACTTGCAGTTACTAACAGCTACAGCACCGTACCTAGCTTACTGTGGGATTTGGGCAGCCTACCCTGCAAATCAGCCTGAAGTGAGGATGTGACACCCCCTCCTTCAGGAGATGGTCCTGGGTACCCGCTGCCATGCGTGGGTGTTATCGAGCCCCCCCCCAGGGTTTGCTCTAAGGAGGGGGGTGAAGCGGTACCCAGAACCCCATGGCTAGGGTAGGGCATACAACCGGTCTCCGGTACACTAACCCCATGTACGGAAGGGAAGACCGGTCTCCGGTCCACTAACCCCATGTACGGAAGGCGCCCGTTGACGCCCGGTGCGAGCCCAGTGGGAGCGTGTTCCGTGCCGTAAAGCCCCGCATCGGCAACCGATGCACCGCCAGCGGAGATTTATATGTCAGAACATCAGGAATCAACAGGGTTTTATTTCCATATTGTTTCGGTCAATTTTTACGCTTCCGTTCTGATATACACTGTTTTGGCAGCTGGCGGTTAGCTCGCGACTTTAGCGTAACCGCCAGTTTAACTGTTATATACAGATATTTTAGCGCAAATCGTGACGAAGACTCTAAAGTCTTCAGGAATTGCATTGATGCATCCGCAATTTTCACATCTTACACTCGCAACCTTAATCCGAATTTTTCAGGATGTCGAAATAGGATTTTCGACTTCGAAATCCCCGCACTTGATTTGACCTCTTTCGAGTGGACCTACGTGCTTCCCTATGCACGAATCAACTTTCTTTTGTCTTGCCCTCCATTTGTCTTAGAGATATGGGCAAAACAAAGTTGATTCGTGAGGCCACTTGTGAGGGTCATATCTCGTGCCGCTTGCGAGGAATGACAATAAGGAAACGTGGGATGTATTCACAATACTCCCGACGTAATTTAGGAAGCATTATACGCCTTGTGTTTCCACACGTGCGCGCTAGCGTAAGGGATCATGGTCAAGAGGGTAGAGTTTGCGTTAGGACTCCCTGGCCATGACATTGCGTGCGTTAAGATAACTTTCGAGTGTAGCGCGCAAGTGTTGGTGTTGCATAGGAACTTTCCTTGAGTTCCTTTGAGCGATTGGGAAAAATGTTATCCCCTTGGAGGGGCATGACATATCGTGGGGGGAGCTACCTTTTTGGGCAATATGTGGTATGTGCCATGTGTTGTGTTGCGTGCCCATTTGGCGGGTCCATCGCTCCAAGACAAACCCGCCAATGGACCTCATATTGTGCAAGCCCCTTCTCCATACTCCCCACGACCAATTGCAAGCCTAACCTTCATGGAGGGAAGCTTGTGTGGCGATCCCAAAGCGATGCGTTGGGAGCAAGGTGTGTGTTTTGCAATTTTCCATATTTTCATGTGCCCACTTGGGAAGTAGCGCTGGTGACCTTTCAAAGCGCCCCAAGTGGAGCACATATGTGGAATCGAAGGTCATTGGTGTCAAGTCATTGTGTTTAGAAGGATTGGTCGATTACTCAATCCAAGCCGAAGTTATTATTATATAATTGTGCGCCTTTCAAGGCACTTTTGTGTGTCTTTGTGCCAATTTTGCCGTTTTTGGCCCATCATGATGTCAAGTGGCGACCGTGTATCTCAACGTTGGGCTCAATTGACATCATGAACCAAGTATGTTATGAGGGTACATACTTATATGGCCAACATATCTTGGACCCGGCGAATAACTCCTCTTGGGCTTGGCATACCGTGGCCGCCATGTTGGCAATTTGGGACTATCCCAAATCATGGGCTCACTGGTCCACCCTGCAATGCCCAATACCGGAGGAGTTGGGCGACGCCCAAAAGATATGTTGGACACATATGACTTGATACCAATCCTATGGCACACTCTGGTCCAAGTCGGGCATGTGCCTCATTTGCCCCAACCATGAGTGTGCGCATTTTTGGCCATTTTGAGCAATTTTTGCACATTTTCTGCCCGCCGTGCACTATGTTCAGCCCACCCGTGCACGCCGGACGCATGGACCAATGGACCATATATGACATGGGTGTTATGTATATTGGTCCCCATGGTTCACACACCAGGTGGACGAAGCGGAGCAACCTTCGTTAAGGTGCTAGCCCAAAGTGAGTGTGGGCAATTCTGCCATTTTGGCATTTGTGGACCCAATTGGGATCGTCACCACGCCGAGTGGCATGAATATCTTTGGATCGCGTATGTAATGTGGATGTAATGTGGATCGCGTATGTAATGGCGGGTCCGATCTCCGAGCCGGCGTGGAGATATACTATTGAGAGCACCCCAAATTTTGGCTCATTTCAGGCAGCCAAAATGACCCCCTTTTGGGACCCCAATTTCAACCCCCCGTGTGGTCAAATGGCGGCCCCATATCTCTCTGCCCACAGGGAGCCTGGACCTAATTTCAAGTTGTACACTCAGATAAAGGTCCTAGGTCCTGCCTCCTAACCTGTGAGCCATTGGCCTTGCCCTGGCCGGGCGAGCAACACGTGAGAATGATGCCAATTTTGGTGATTTTGGCATCATGACTCCACTTGACGAACCCGTGGTGCCCCGATGCCGGGACCTCGGAGGGAATCAGGTTGGGTGAGGGCTCCAGAGAGTTTGTACTCTAAGGGCATAGGGTCAGTTGCCTCGTCCCTACCTCTGGCGGGTCCGGACGAGGGGTCAGTTTTGGGGATTTTGAGTTAATATCAGTTTGGGCTGAAACAGCCCATTTTCAGCTACCAACTCCTAGGGGATATTGGCGGGGCCATATCTCTGGCTCAGAGGGGAGTTGGGACCTGCCACTAAGGGAGCATAGGGAGCCACTGTCTGTTGGCCTTGGAGCCTCTTTGGTTCCCAGGAACTCGCCTGTGGCTGGGCGGGACACCTCCCCTAATGGCAGGGTTTCAGGGTCCGGACTGAGCAGGGCATGGGTTGTGTTTGAGCCCCCGCCCCCACCAGCCACTGAGAGGGTCGGACCTGGGATTGGGATACGAGTTGGGACTGAGTGTCTATTGTCCTGTGATGCCCTTACCCCAGTCCAGTCTTAACCCCATGTGTACATATCCTGATGTGTTGCTGTACATATTTTTGTTCCCTTGTTTCAGAGTGGCAAGGATCCTGAAACGCTTTGTCACATGACACGAGCGTATTGATGCCCTTGTGAGCGTAGTGCTTTGCCTGCCTGCTCACCTGTGCGTTTCACCGCAGCGTCCCGTGGCCGGCCCCCCACGGGACCGCGTCATTGGTAGGAAAACGTCACTGCCATGTCTTTCTTGGAGGGCTTGATCCAGGCCAAGCACCCCTTAAAACCCTTTTGTTGATGCTAAGACTATCTTACGTATTTTTATCTCTCTTTTGAAGCCTAAAGTACACTTTCTCAAGGTAACTAGGGTTGTAACCCTAGCCCCCCCAACGAAGTTCACCCCTACCACTCAACTGAGCGGAGGTACCTTCCTTCATGGAGGATATACCGAAAGAAACTAGGCATTTCATGCTTTAGGCCTTGGAGGTTAAGCCTAGTGGTCTCCCACCCCAAGACGCCTATACTCAATTGTTTCTACCACTTATTGTGGTCCTACTTTTTAACTGTTTCTGAATTCAGTTGCTTGGCAAAGTCATTTTCTGTGTTGGCCTGACATCTATGCCCCACATTCCTAACCAGCACCATTTCACCCAAAAGAGTGCACATGAAGTGCCTGATGCTATCTTGGAGGCCAGAATCAGTCCAGTTTTCATACAAAATGTTTTGTATTATCCATTTGTGATTGAATCTTTGTGTTTATACCTGCATTGTCTATCTGCAGCCCTTCTGTGTTACACTGGATTCCAAAACCAATCATTGATTCGATCCACATCCTGTTCTTGCTCTACTTGCTGCTTTGGTTTGGGTTTTCAACTTCAAAACCTGCAGGATTTCATCAAAATATCTAGGGCATTAATCGAGGACATCTTTCTCGGACCACAAAAGGTTTGGAGTTATCGGTCGAAGAAGACTTTGACCGCATGGACGGCCCCGTGGGTCGGCAGTCCCGTTGGTACCAGTTTCAGGCAAGGTTCCTTCTGGACGTTGTCTACATCAAGAAGGAAGACAACCAGGCGGCGGATGTGCTTTCTAGGAGGGCATATCCTGCTTTCCTGGCCAACCTTGACACAACCTGCATGGGAGCGATGCAAACCTGGCGAGTTCGGATTAACTGTAGCAGAAAGCTGCGCGGTGCCTCGTTGCAGAACTGGCATGGTTAGCCCCGCCATACCCCCTTACTACCTCGCACATGGAACACCCCGGATGGAGACTGCTTAACACACTTGGACCTTAGTACCGACCAAGTACAGGTCCATGGGGTGGAGATGAACTGCAGAATGCCGAGCACGGGTGAAAGCCAGGCAGGTGCAGTACAGCAGTGGCGTACGGCCTTGAGGCCCTTAGTCGCAGTTTCGGGACCTCAGAATTCTGGACGGACAGGACGCTCAGGGAGCATGCCAAAAGGGGCCGCAGGCAGCAAGCTTTTGTGATTGCTCTGCCAGCAGGGCCACACCGTTCTACAGTTTGCCAGCTGGCACACACGGTATCCCGTGAGGTTGTCAGTGTGCTCCATGATATGTGCAAGTACGCACAGAATGCCCGAGACACCCACGGATTGCACTGGAGTGCCAAGTGCCGCCACGCTAGGGCATACTTTGACACGCAGTGCTGGTAACAGGGCGCGGCCGGCCTGATGCACCACACCCTCCCCGCTTATTGTTGCCACGGGCCCGGTGCAGCTATGTAGCGCACAATTGCCGCTTACTATCAGAATGCAAGCCAACAATGTGAGCCCCCCACGAGTGTACAATGCTACTGGGCCATGCAGGCATCGTGTAGAGCTTGGCGCAGGCAGAAAGAAGATATGCCTGAGAAAGGCACCGTTATGATGCCTCCTCTGACGGAATGTCTATTCAAAAAATGGGAGCCACACTACGAGGCTGACCCTGCCCTGAAAGGGGAGTAAGCAGCCACTCGGACTGGCGTTGTGGAGCACCGGCACGTGGACCATCACATTGACGGTTGCGGGGAGCTCGTTGAACACCATCATGTCATAGTACCCAAAGTCGTGGCCTCTAAGGTCATACAAGAGGTACATTCATACAGTCAGCCAGGGGTGCAAAAAACGCTGGAGCTCCTCCCCGGAGGTACAAACTTCATGGATACACTCCGACAAAGCTACCGGAGCTCGTGCGGTACGTGGTCCAGCGCTGTGATACATGTCAGACCTCCAAGCCGCGATGTGGTCGGCATCCCGAAACGCGCCACTACTATCCCATCCCCAAATATCCGTTTGCCTCAGTGCCACCAGGTACCACAAATGACACCACCCACAGCGCCAGCACCGGCACGCACTCAGGACACTACGGAAAGCGCGCGCACACACCCGATGCTCGAACCCGCACCCTCGCCCTCATTGGTGACAGGATCCAGCATCCAGCGCCTGCCCCCGCCATCCGGGACCCCCCGCCGTCCCCGAACATCCGTCTCCTCCGGCTCCGACTCCACAACCTCCACCACCAGAACCACCTCATCCGCCGCCACCACCACATCCTCGTCCAGCACACCAGCCCCCCAGGCCGCGAGAAAAATATCCCAACCGGGCCCCGCAAACCCGTCCCCACCGCAAGCGCCCGCGCCACCGCCAAGGTCCACGCCCCAGCTAAGCCCGCGCCTGCAGCCCGGCCGAAACCCAAGACCGCCACCAAGCAGCCACCCCAACCCGTCGCCGCACCGCGGCCTCAGCCTGCTGCCATACCCAAGCGCAAGCCCAAGCCTGGCGCCACGGCTAGAGCGCAGGCAAAAACCCCCCGAGGACGTCCTCTACGACCTACGACCCCAGCCATCTCAGACCCGGCAGCAGCAGCGCCGAGCACGGCGCCCCCCCACCGTCACCCACGCCACCGCCACCACCTTCGTGGCGGAGCGCCGCAGCCGAGGCGCGACGCACCTCGTCCCACCACCACTCAAAGCCCGCCCCCCAAGACCAGGAACCACCCCCAACCGGACCGGAGCAACGCCACAGCCAACCAGCAGCGTCCCAGCCCCCGTACCAACCCCCGATGTCTGCCCACATTCAGCAAATGCCCCGCTACCGCCGCCCTCACGGATCCCAACCAAGCTCCGAAGCGGAGACCATGCCCGCGTACCCACCGGTCCACGTACGCTCACGCCCCAGCTCCCCACGCACCCCGACAGCACAGGACTACGAGGACTCCCCTTGGCCCACAGTAAGAAAAAGTGCTTTTCCATTGCTATGGGACATACTCTAGTTGTATTAGAGATGCACTGAGCATCCATGCATTTTTATCTTAGTATTGGTCCAGCCAAAAGTGGTGAGAACACATTTTGACCTATGGAACCAAACACCCAATCAGGATATGGAGTGGACCCCTTAATCCCCTTTCAATCAGAAGTAAAACATCTTTTCCTGAGTTGACTGAGCACTGACATACCTAAGGTAGAGCCTATGAATTTATCTATGTTTTTCCATGAATACTTATCTGCCCTAGTGGTATGCACCATAGGGGGTTAGGCACCTCTTTTTGAGAGGTCCTGGGTTCAATTCCTGGTCAGCCTAACTAAGTAGGAAGATGCCATGTGACATGGCAGTGACCTCATCGCCACATACCATGCCACCTCAGCACATATGGGACCCAAAACAAAGAGTGCACATCTCCTAAGATGGCACTATGGAGAGAGAGTGATCCTGAGGCAGTTTTCTAACTCTTTTCCCAAAACATTTCAGCTATCTCTGTGAATATACATTCATATGTATCCTGAGTTGCAGTTTCTGTGAATATCTAATCATCTTTCACTGTTTACACTGCAGCCCTTCATGCTTTGATCCTGAATTACCTTCTCCTTGCATACTATTGGCTTGGGCTATCCTGGATTGAGTTGGCTTTACTGTATTTCAACAAACAAAAGCTTTTCATCATCCAAAACCAGCAGCAGGACACCCTACAGCAACAACAAGCAGCAGGAGAAGCAAAAACACAGTGCTGAAAACACTATAAACGTTTCTGGTAGCAAGAGGCAGCCTGTCTCTGTGCACCGGCAGCGACCCCGCGCCGTACAACCAGTGCGCCGAGCAGGCAAATACAAGCAGAAGGGCGGATTAAGATGGATCCAGGAAGAGTGGACGCCGAGGTGAACACAGCGCCAGCGCCAGAGGCACCGGCAAGGCCGGCGCCTGACGCTGTACCTTCGGTGGAGCCCTTACATGGGCCAATGGATACGGCGGAGGACTCCTTGGATGGCCTCCAGACGGCCTTTGGGGCCCTGTCGGTGAAGGAAGTGGTCTCTCAGCCTCAGCCTGTGAAGAGGAAGAGAGAGAACGAGAGCGAGAAGGATGCTGGGGAAGGAGCAGACGAAGGAGAGGAGCAAGGGCAAGACCCGACGGATGTACCTACCTTCGAAGGCGCACCAAGCGCTTCTGGCCTCCAAGCATCACCCTCTCCCATAACCACCACACTCCCAGCCGCCACAACATCCACTTCCACAACCAACCTACCTATGGCAGAGGGCACAGGCTTTACTGGCATGCCTCCCTACCCCGCCTATGGTATGGGCCCACCAACCACTGCGCTCCATGAGGCAACTACTGCCAGTGAGCCTGTGGCTTCCAGCGCTGCGCCGCGATGGTATGCAGCTGACTATCCCCATCCACTCCACGCCACTGGAACCTACATGGATGTTCCTGGGTATGCACCCCTGAGTGGGTTGACGAAAGGACCGGAATCTCTGGGCGGCAGGAGTAGAGGATCAGGAAGATCCTCCAACAGGTCCCTGACGCGGTCGGAGATCAATGAGGTGCTCCGAGGAGCCACTTCGCAAATCGTGAGCGACCTCACGCAAGAGATCAGGGAGAAACTGCAGCCCCTGATGATCCCGTCCCATGCGTCACCTACGACGGTGGGAATGTCACCCCACCGAGTACAGGCTAACCACCTGGCGGCGAGGTTGACAAATACCCTGGGGAGCCTGAGGAGCCGACCGATGCCGACTCCTGCAGCAGTACCGAGAAGTCCATTCGTCCCGAGGACAGCCCAGCCGCCCTACAGTCACGTGAAGAACTCGACGAGGGCCGAGCTGGACCAGCTGGGGCTGACAGCCCTAAGGGCTATGGTGGACGTGGAGCCTTATGGCTCCAGTGATCTAGGCGGAGACCCCTCCGATGATGGGCCGCCGTCGATGACTTCTTCTTCGCCATCGGATGACGAAGACCCTGAGGACCCCGAGGACCCCAAGGGTAAGAAGAAGAAGAAGAAGAAGAAGAAGACCCGACGCCCTGAAGGACGCCGAGCTCAGGAGGCGAAGGCTATTGCCACCTCCAAGATAGTGGTGAACCTGCCTGAGTTCACAGGCAAGGACCTCAGCGAGTTCGCTGAGAACTTTGGCCGGTTCCTACGACTGACCGGCCAAACCCACGCGAGTGGGCGAGTGAAGTGCGACCTGCTCCTGCAGTGCTGCAAGACGAAGTACCTGGAGAAGCAGGTCAGGCAGATCGTCACTAACTCCGCCACCTTTGCCGACGTGTTGGTTGCCCTGGAGAGGCAGTACCCAACCTACGAGACAGACCTCTCCATCAGGGCCGAGATCCAGAACCTGCCCGTCCTGCCCAACAACCCCAAACCCGGCAGGGTCTCCGAGCTGTTGGCGGACCTGGACCACTGGGCTGGACGACTGACGCCCGGTTCCTACAGCGGCGACGACCTGCTGTTTTGGTTGTGCTCCAAGCTCCCCAGTGAGCTATAGGACGAGTGCCGTCTGACGGCTGAGCGCAAGGCTAGATCCCTCCGCTACGAGGATCTATGCGTGCTGCTCCTGGAGATGGCGCTGGAGAAGGAGAGCGACCAACACCTGAACCACTACCGTCCTGGTGGTGGAGGTTCTGGAGGCAAAGGGTACCAAGGGTCCCGACCTGGGCAGGGGACTACCCCCAAACACGCCCACGCCCGCCTAATGGAGAACGTGAAGGAGCTATTCTGGTGTGATGCCAGAGATGAACAGGGCCACCTGCAGCATGCCACCGACTGCGAGCAGCGAGACTGCTTTGTAGTCCAGGGGAAGCAGCAGGAAAAGATCACCGGCGCCAAGGTGAAGCTGCCGGATCATTACCGCTGCACCATCACGTGTGCATTCTGCGGTAAGCGGAGGCACTATGAGGACGAGTGCTACCATAAGCAACGCCTATCGGCGAAGCTTAAGGGGGAAGATCCTGGCAAAAGCTCAGGCAAAGGTGGAGGCAAGGCCAAAGGCAACGACTCCGGCAAGGGCAAGTCGAAAGGACGTGGTCAAGGTGGTCAAGACAAGGGTCAAGGCGGACGAGGAGGAGGCGCTAATCGCCAGAACGACAACAAGAACAAGGACAAGAACAGAGGTAACCCCAACCCTAATCCAGGGGGGAACTCCGAGCCCTCTGGAGGGCAGTCTGGACCTACCACACGCTCACAGACGCAGGCCCAGCAAGAACAAGGAGCCAAGCGTGAGCATGAAGGTGGTGACGACGGCAACGCCAAGAAGAGAAGCCGTTTCATGAGGATGGCCCGCAAATTGCGGAACAAGGGGTTCGAGGTGACCTGTCCCGCGGAGTTCTGACGGGGACGCTCTGGTGGCACCCAAGACCTGGTGTTTTGGGTACGTATCCGACTAGGGGGACGTGAATACCTGGGGGTACTGGATACTGGAGCCACAATATCGATAGTGGCCAAGAAAATTTTACCTTGTGGGAGCCTGAAGAACACCATGACCACCGCCGCTATACGGATGGGGGATGGACATGTGGTGCACAGCTGCGGGGACTGCGAAGTGGAGGTACCTATGGGCTCCAGGACTATCGCCCATCGGTTCTATGTGATGGACACTGATGCCTTCGACTTTGTACTGGGTACTGACTTCTTCGTGGAGCACTCCCAGATACAATCCCTGACGCTGCAAGCGCCCTACCTCCTGTACGTGGACCACGGCAGTGGCAGAGAGTCTGTGCCACTGGAGCAGTCGGAACATACCTCGAGTTACCTGAGACTATCCAAGGAGGAGCCCTCGAACATGATGGCGGCCTCCAAAACTGAGGACTATCAACTATTGGGGGAAGTCCTAGACCAAGGTCTGAAGGAGTTGGGTTACTCTCGAGAAGACCTAAGTGTGGAGCTGTTCGCCAGCGACAAGCAGCATGTACTGGACCTATACTGCAGCAAGGGGAAGAACTGCAGCTACAAATTTTACTGGCCCTCTTTCGGGATGGCCTACGGGAACCCCAGATTCAGTGAACTGGGGAAGGTGCTGACCAAGGTGGCCTTGGAACCTTCCCGTATGGTCCTGTGTTCCCCCGATTGGGGAGCCCATGGGGGCAACGAGTACTGGCGAACCCTTCTTGACAAGCTGACTATCAGCTCGGTGCGATTACCTGATGAGGCCATCTACGTGCCTCTGGGACGCAAGACGCCCATTGGGAAGCCCGGATGGGGGAGTATGCTCAGCGTGGTGGACGGAAGTCTTACCACCATCCCCTGGGAAGACCTGGACTCTACTCTGGTCCAAGCTATACAACGAGAAAGCGACGGACTCGCCTTGGGTGACTTGAAGGATCGCCTACGACCTCAAGATGCTGTTGAAACTACACCCGGAGGAGATGAGTACGTCGTGACTGACACCAACGCCCCCAACTCTCCCTGTCATGTACCTGTTCCTGATGGAGTCTCTGAGTGTGGACTATCTGAGCTACCTAGCTCTATCCACTCAGACGACGAAACTGAGCACGACGCCTTCTTCGTGCAGACTGCGGTGGAAGAAGTGGAGAACGCCGAGTACGTCGCCCCACTCAAACCCCTACTCTCCATGAGGGTGGAAGACCCCGTGGATGAAGAGCTGGACCCTCGATCCAGGCTCAGGGAGTATGTGGATTCCAAGAGGAAGTTGGTGGCGAAAAAGCTATGCTACGCGAAGCCTACCCGCAGCTCATGGCCACTGAAGCAAGGACGTATGGGAGACCTATCCCAACTGAAGGAGGACCTCGAACAGAAGATCACCACCTGGCAAAGGGAGGTAGATCTCAAGCTCATGAAGAACGTATGGGGTGCCCATGTGAGGACCCCAGAGGAGGACGACCTCTTGGAGGAATGTGTATGTGAACCCCCTAAAGCGTGCCTATGTTGCCATCGTCCACCGGAGATGGTTGAGCAAGACCTTCTGTATGCCTACCAAGGGCTGAAGGATGCTACCGCGGGCGAAGAGTCGGTGGAGGACCACCTCCCGACGTCTATTCAAGGGGCAAGCAACTTACACTCCGACGAGGACATGGAGGACAAGATCAAGGTACTGGACCCGCGGGTACAAAAGCTGATAAGGACCTATCTGGAGGTGTTCGGAGAACTACCCCCTCCAGCCTCATGCGACAACCTGGTACAGATGGACCTCAAGCTGAAACCCGAGTTCGTGGGTCACAAGATCCGGAGGAGACCCTATCCAGCTCCTAAAGAGCAGGCCGACGAGATTGAGCGACAGATACAAGAATGTATCGACGCTGGCCTAGTCCTGGAGTACAAGGATGGGGACTACCCCCTACACTGCAGCCCCTGTTTCCTGGTGGCTAAACCTGGGTCTACAGCCAAACGGCTGGTAGTGGAATATGGAGAGCTGAACAAGAAGACGTTGAACCACTCAGGGTCCATTCCCAATATGGAGTCTACCCTGGAGAAGATAGCCTCCTGTCGCTACAAGACCAAGATGGACAAGCGAAGTGGATTCTGGCAAGTGGACCTGACGCCCAACGCGCAGGAACTACTGGCCTTCATCACCCCTCAGGGGAGGGTATTCAAGTGGAAGGTCATGCCATTCGGCGTGGCTAACGCACCCGCTCTGTTCCAAGAGGTGATGAACAAGATCTTGTCCATCCTACGAAGGAGACCTAAGGTGCAGGAGCTCATATCCCGTGGGGCCCAGATGGAGGCGCACATCGACGATGTATGCCTCGGGACCAATACCCAGGAGGATCACCTAATCCTCTTGGGTGAGTTCTTTGCGGTCTGCCAGGAGAACCACACACGACTCAAGCTGGAGAAGTGTGAGTTCATGCAGGAGACCATGCAGTACTTGGGGTTTGACGTTGGCTCTGGGTGGTGGACCCCAGCGGCCTCTAAGGCCAAACCCCTGATGGATGCCAAGGTACGACACGAAGACCCCAAGAAAGGACTTCATGATGTACGCAGTTTCATTGGGGCGTGCAACTTCTATCGCCGCCACATCAAGAACTTCACCTATACCAGCGCCGTTCTGACGGACTTGATCAAGAAGAGTACTACTTGGCGCTGGGGCCCACAAGAGCAACAAGCGTTTGACGAGCTCAAAGACAAGGTAGCCAACGCTAAGTGCTTGGGCGTGCCTAGGGCACAAGGGGAGATTATCCTGGTGACCGACGTCAGCAATGTGGGCGGTGGTGGAACGTTGTTCCAATGGCAAGCACTAGAGAAGGAGGAGTTCGACTTGGCCATTTCCCAATGGGGGACGGAAGGTCTCAACCGAGATGGAACCCTCAAGCACAGCTACCCTGACGACAAGTGGGTCCTAGTACCTCTGGGCCACTGGAACTGGAAGTGGAACCAGGCCAGGGGGAACTACTCCACCTATGAGCAGGAATTGCTCGCGGGTATGCTGGTGCTATCCTCGCAAGCACGACTATTGGGGAGTAACCCTGTGGTCTGGCTGTGCGACCAAGAACCGGTCCGCAGTTTCCAGAAGGGCCCCCCACCTGAGAAGGCCAAGCTACGTCGCTGGTGGACCTACCTCAGTCAACTACGGCTGACGGTACACCATATCCAGGGAGTGAAGAACGAGTGCGCCGACTACATCAGCCGCAACAACTTCGACGCCCTGATTGGTGCCCGGTCTGAAGCGCTGGCTAAGGAGGCGTTCAGCCGTATGGACGTACACCTGGACCTGAACATGACCATGATACGCCCCCTGGATGGACTCCAACAATCGGAGTACCTACAGGAGTTTGGGGATATCTACCGGCGCCTGGAGAAACGCCTTGAACCCCTCCTGGTCAACCAAGACCAGTGGAAGCGGGACAAGAGCTACCTCTGGCACGAGGACCGCATCGTGGTGCCTAGTGACCGAGTCCCAGCGCTGCTGAAGTGGACCCATGAGTCCAGTGGTCATGTGGGTGCTGACCGTACCCTGAGGCTGTTCAAGCAGTGGTTCCACACTACGTGGACTGACGACCAGCTGCGGAAGACGCTCCTGCCTATCGTGGACAAGTGCCCGTGCAGGTCCTGTAAACCAGGGGATATCAGGGACAGAGGTCTCTACTCGACCCTGCCCATCCCTCACTGTGCTAACAGTGTTCTATACGTGGACTACACGGAGATGCCGAAGTTCGGGGGCTATGACTTCGCCCTCGTGGTAACCTGTGGGTTGACCAGGTTTACCAGGGTGTTCCCATGTACCAAGCACATTACCGGAGAGGAGACTATCAAGATACTCCTGGAGGAGTGGTTTTGTGTCTATGGGGCGCCCAAGGAGATCAACTCCGATGAGGACGTACGAGTACGCTCAGATACTGGCTGGTACAAGAGGGTCCTGAGGTCCCTCAATGTCCAGGTGTCTACGGGGATTCCCTACTCTCACACGAGCAACCCCCTATGTGAGCGACAGATTCGTGTCCTGAAGGAGAACGTCAGGATATGGTGCAAAACTGAACGCACCAGAGACTGGGTGAGACTACTCCCCGTCATATCCTTGATGATGAACTCCCAAGAGAGTTCAGCTACTGGCTACTCGCCACATGAGCTATTCATGGGGCGCCCGGCGTGGTTCCTACATGCCCCCTATCCAGAGGACACCCATTCTTCTGTGGGTGAGTGGGTCCAAGAGCAACAAGCGAAGGTGGACAAGGCCAAGGCTATGCTCCAGAGAGTGAGGGAGCGTCAGTGGAACAAGAAGAACAAGCACCGAGTACCGGCCACCTACCAAGAGGGGGACTGGGTGCTGGTGCACCACAGTCGACTACCCGCCTGGCCTCGCTCTACCAGCGATGACCCATACTTCGGGCCGTACAAGATTCTATCTGTGGATGGTCACCGTATCACGGTGCGGTGTTCTCCCCGTCTAGGGGGGACCCTGGTGTGCGCCGCTCAACACCTGAAGCGCTACCATGATCCTGAAGACCTCTGTGGGGAGGAGTGGGAGCTGAACGACGAGGAAATCGCCGCTCTGGACCTACAAGGGGCTGCCAGCCCTATGGAAGTTGAAGGTGAACTCCCCGACATGAACGCCGAGGAGATGGCTAAGGAGGGCTTCTACCTGGTGAAGTCTGTCCTACGCCACCGCTATCGCCAGGGTTGGCGCTTCCTCACCCTCTGGGAAGGGTTTGGAGTCGAAGAGGCCACCTGGGAGCCCTTCTCTGCATTTGTTCTACCTGAGGGACGCCTAAACTCAGTTCTGGTTGACTACTTGTCCCAGAACAACCTTGGTGAGTTGTTGAGGCTCGCTGAGACGCTTGCCTCCAAGAATAAAGCTAGGGACTGAACCTTACCCTTACCTGCCAAAGCGTATGTGTGAGTGTGCTAGTCCTAAGGTCCTGAGAGCAAGCCGCAGAAGTGGTGTCCTAATTATACCCAAGTCTGCGCCCTTGCTGAACCTGGAGGGTTGGCTTATTGATGCCACGGGGTACGCCCCGGGTCTCCCCTCCCCTATGCGCCCAATTTCTGTGCTGGCGCAAAACCTTGGGGGAATACCCAGAGTGTTAATCCAGGTATTGTTTTCCCTACCTACCTGTCTACTACAGGGAGGGGTGGCCAAAAGCTATGAAGGCATGCAAAACGCCTGTTTGCTATGTGGCCAAAACACTGACCTAACCACTGTCACAGCCCACCAACCCAGCTAAAATTGCAGGAAAAGGGTGGGACAGTGACACGCCCCCTACAGGTCCTACACACCCTACAGTGGCACCATCCTGGTGGGCGAGCGCTGGGCAACTGGCTCTAGCCCCCACGCAGGACTACCACTCCTACACGCACACTCTACTTGGCGTTGCGAAGAGGAAGTTCTCAAGGGTCCTAGCGACCCACCTGTGAAATGACAAGAGAACACAGCGCTGCTAAGCAACTGTGGCCTCACAGGGGACGCCACAACGCGTTTCCCCTGCAAGGGCTTGGAGGGAAGGAGTGCTCTCGTGTGCAAGGCGCAGATGTTGATGAAGTCGGACTCCCTGCTCTGCCACAGGCGGAGCGGAGTTACTTGTTTGTGTGATCTGCGCCCCTGTTTAGCAGGGCATAAAAAAATGCTGCTGCACCACTCACCCTACCTGCCCCCCTGTAAAACAAAGGCAAATGAAAGGGCGTTTGCGGCGGAGGAACCAAGGCACACTCCAGGTATTATACCCTTCTCAGTGTGCCCTATAATACGCTGTCCGCAAACACGCTGCATGGAGCAGCTACCCTTATCAAGCAAGCAAGCGTTAAGGGACTCCTCAGGTTCTCTTAAAGAACGTACCAAGGAGCCCCTGGGTAGCCTAAACAAGGTTTACCGTGCGCACTTCGCGTGGCCTACCCTTTAATGCGTGTGTGCATGCACGACTATGCACAATCACGTTGGGCAAACCTGCCCATCTCCGCAACAATCTTGACTCCACCAGGGGGTGGCCCCGCCTGGGCGTACCTACCTTACCTACCGCTGGGAAGTGAAGCAAGGTGAGAGAACAAAAGGGGCGCACGCGAAGAACGTTGCTATGCACTTGTGTGTATGACTAATCACCCTGATCTGACCGCTAATCATCTGCAATCTTTCTAATCAATCCCTCTACCGCGTCCTATCGTGGTTATCGTTGTTAGCGCTGCTACACGACTCGTTCACGGAGACACGAGACGAGCAATGTGTATGCGGCATGCGAGACAAGCATACCTGTAGTTTATACCTGATTCATTGAAGTCTTTTCAATTGATTTTCGAATTCTTGAATTTTTGAAGCTTCTATTAGTGTGGGTGGAATCTGTATGTTTGTTTATTAATGTGTGTCTCGTCATTTTCAAGACTACGTGATACATACGTTTATAATTCCATTATTTTTCCATTTTCCGGCGCTTCGCTAGGAGCCGCTCCTGCGCGCCGCCATTTTGTGCGTATGAATTTCTGGATTTAAAAAATCCAGAGATGACTATAATTTCTATAAAAATGTGCTTTTGATGCACAATTGGATTCTACTCAGGTGTGTCGTTTCAGAAAAATTCTACGCCGTCATTTGACGGATTTTGGTGTCGTCGCTTCGTTTTTGCGTGGATTCGTCCATAATTCTCCCATTCCTGCCTCTGCAGATACCCACGCGCAGCCTCGCTGAGTAGGCCGTGTTCGGGCCGAAACGCAGGTGCCTGGAGAGACTGAGCAGAACCAAGACCCCACCAAGGGGCAAATTAATTTCTTTTTCGACTCCCTACGCCCTAAGACAGGTCACAGGTCGCCAGCAGGTTTACGAGAACCCATGCGAGTGTGTATAATGTGTCTTGTGTTTGGGTTGTGTCGACGCTGCGTCTTGGAGGGAGGGATGCATATGCACATGTTTGGCATGCTCCCAATCTAACCCAAACAAGCCACAGGAGCCCCGGCAGCGCCAAGAGCGCTGGGTCTTCTGTAGGAAACTGTACAATCAGAGCGGCAAAAGGACGCCAGCCATGGTGAGCGCCCATTTTTCAGTGTGAGGGAGACTGTAGGTATTTTAAAGTAGATGTGGAAGCCAAGGAAAGGCCAATAAAAATTTCCTTTTTCCTAGAATGCGACAGGGGTGGCCAACACAGCACAAGGGGGGAGTAAGAAAAAGTGCTTTTCCATTGCTATGGGACATACTCTAGTTGTATTAGAGATGCACTGAGCATCCATGCATTTTTATCTTAGTATTGGTCCAGCCAAAAGTGGTGAGAACACATTTTGACCTATGGAACCAAACACCCAATCAGGATATGGAGTGGACCCCTTAATCCCCTTTCAATCAGAAGTAAAACACCTTTTCCTGAGTTGACTGAGCACTGACATACCTAAGGTAGAGCCTATGAATTTATCTATGTTTTTCCATGAATACTTATCTGCCCTAGTGGTATGCACCATAGGGGGTTAGGCACCTCTTTTTGAGAGGTCCTGGGTTCAATTCCTGGTCAGCCTAACTAAGTAGGAAGATCCCATGTGACATGGCAGTGACCTCATCGCCACATACCATGCCACCTCAGCACATATGGGACCCAAAACAAAGAGTGCACATCTCCTAAGATGGCACTATGGAGAGAGAGTGATCCTGAGGCAGTTTTCTAACTCTTTTCCCAAAACATTTCAGCTATCTCTGTGAATATACATTCATATGTATCCTGAGTTGCAGTTTCTGTGAATATCTAATCATCTTTCACTGTTTACACTGCAGCCCTTCATGCTTTGATCCTGAATTACCTTCTCCTTGCATACTATTGGCTTGAGCTATCCTGGATTGAGTTGGCTTTACTGTATTTCAACAAACAAAAGCTTTTCATCATCCAAAACCAGCAGCAGGACACCCTACAGCAACAACAAGCAGCAGGAGAAGCAAAAACACAGTGCTGAAAACACTATAAACTTTTCTCCCACCACTGCCACCAGTCCCCATGACGCCACCACACACACCCACGCCCACACGCGCACCTCCGCCCAATGCCACGGCCCCGCCCCTGAACAGTGGTGGCAGCGCTGGACCCACACGCAGCTCTGGGAGCTGCAAAAGTGGGGCCGGGCGGGGCCCTCCCTCAAGGGCCTGGTCCGCTGGGCCCGCAGGGGGTTGGCGGAGAACTGCCGCCCCCAGCCGGCGGGAAGGCCGGATGCTGCAGGCTGCATGGGAAGCCATGCTGGCTGATGCACTCCATCCCCAGGGAGTCCTACCCCACAGCCTCACCGCAAGCCAGGACCACCCGTATGTCCTCAGACCCCTGCCAAAGACCCTCCAGGACACGCGGAGGGAAGGTAGGCGCCTGTGGGACATCAGCCCAAGCCCAACCCCACGCACACACCACCCCTCGCCACCCCGCATGCGTCCACGCACGGACAACGGCAGCACCGGTACCAGCCCGACCCACAGCAACCCAGAAACTCTACACGCAACACAACATGACACGACTGACCCCCCGGCCAGCGGCGCCCATAGCTAACCCGAAGGGGGGATACTCCCTGGGCCGCGCCCAGGCCGCACGCCAACGACAGTTAATCACGAGTCCAGGAACACGAGCCACGCCCCATAACCTCGAACCCTTAACTCCTGCCCCAGCCCATCGAGGGTGCACAGTAGCCACAGCTCGCACCCACACCCCACACAGCCCACACAGCAGCCAGCACCAAACCGCAAATAGACACCTAACCATCCCACCCTGACACGCACCCATGTACATCAACGCGCGCGAGCCGCACCCTTGGGGCGCGACCGCCGACAAAGCACTGACGACGCACATCACGATGAAGAACGCAACACTACTGCACCGCTGCATTAGTTCCCCATGCCTGTGCCTGCAGTGTGCACGCGCCCCCTTTTCCGATTCAAAAAAAAGGAGGTTTTTAAAAAAAAACAACAACAAACGAGGAAAAAAAAACAAATACAGAGCACGCACAAAAATACGAGAAAAAAAAGGGGGGAAGGGGGTAGGGGAGGGGGGGTCCCCGACAAAATCACCAACTGCACACACATACCGCACGGAGCGCGTGCACCGGTGAACAAGAGCCATGTGGCCGCGGACACCGCGCACGAAAGACAAAGGGCGTGTGCAGCGGTGAACAGGCGCCAAGTGGGCCAGGACACCGCACACGCACACGCAGCGGGGGCCGCAAAGGAACAGGACACAACGGTCTACACCCCCAGGGTCGGATGCACTGGGGAGACCCGGCCGACCCACCGGGCCACTGGCAGGAGCGGTACTCCAAGGCAATAGTCCAAGCCCGGCCAGGCTGCATCGGGGACCGTGGCATTTCGTCGGCACCATATGAAATCCTCGAAATTATGTACGGGGGTCGATACCGTGTGGCGACCTCCCAGGGACCTCAAATATTAGGGATAGTCCATCCCAAGCTGGCCCTACCGTGCAGGTGCGCAGAGGCCAGGTGCG
This sequence comes from Eutreptiella sp. 'Long Island Sound 2002', assembly GCA_964036045.1. Classification (NCBI taxonomy): domain Eukaryota; phylum Euglenozoa; class Euglenophyceae; order Eutreptiales; family Eutreptiaceae; genus Eutreptiella; species Eutreptiella sp. 'Long Island Sound 2002'. The sequence continues at coordinate 161,177,624 of OZ038379.1, read as the reverse complement.
GAAATGATGCGGAAATGCAGAGATAAATTTCGCAGATGCGCGCGATAGGAAATGTTGTGATTTATTGTCTGATGAGAATGATGGTAAAATTTTGCTGTTTCTCTGTTTTGCAGCATTGTCATGTGAGGCGCTATGAACAGGCCTTTGCTGCAATTAACAATCATTGACAATCACGATCTTTTGATTTGGAGAATTGCGTCTTGAGTTCAGTGCTGTGCAAGTGTGTTGACCTCCTGCAATTGCAGCGTTTGGTGAGTGCTTCGCACCTTTGGAGGTCTTAGACGCAACAGGAGGTCGAAAATGATTTTGACAGACTATCTCCAGTCAGAGCGCAGCGCTTCCTTTCATGTGTTCATGAACGATCGATTCGTGGCGAGTACCGAGCTGGGGAACGTCTTTGGACATCTCGTCTGGGATGGCAGTCAATTGTCCAGAGAAGTGTCGCGACTGGAAGAAGTTCAGCGTGACGAAATCTGGAACCCAGCTACCATAAAATCCGAGCAAGCCTGTTTACGCTTTCTTTCTCTGCTTATTGTTTACGGCAAAAGTGAAGTGGACGATGACTTGTTAATACCGCTGCTGCCTGAGGCCCTGTGGACAACGAGGCCTGCTCCGCTGGCAGTTGAACTGCTGTACAAGTACCTTTTCGAGACTGATCGTCTGCCGGTGAACGCGCCTAGGATATCCTGGGCTGAGCGCCAGGATGTGAAGATGGTTACGACGGCGCTGAACCAAGAGCGGGGGGTAGTGCCACGCAACAGAAGGGCACGTGATAGAAGGCGGAAGTTCAAGAATGTAACTGGCGAGAGATACAACTTGGGGTGTGTGTAGCGAGTAGCATTTTTGCTTCGGTGCACGCGCTCTTTGCTCCTTTGGTGCAATCAAAGAAGCAGCATGCTCGTGTGGCCTGTGTCGCACCATTGAGTAGCAACGTTGCTTTGGATTTGGAGCATTGCGTCTTGAGTTCAGTGCTGTGCAAGTGTGTTAACCTCCTACATACCGCTGTTGTCGGGGGTTAAGCTGAAATGGCATCACCACATGCTCCGTCCCTCTCCCGAGCATGATGACACGTGGGTGGTGGACGATGTGGTGGACTTCAAAGAGGTGCCTTCCACTCCGGGTACAGGAAAGATCCAGAAATGATTTGTTCAGTGGAAAGGACACGGAGAGTGGACGTGGGAGACCAGGAACCAATTTGTGCACCATGTGTGTGACCTCTGGCGCACCTATACTGCCAAACATGGCATACAGGTTCCAATGTCACCTCGTGTCCCTCCTTGTGACCATTGGATCCCTTACATTCACTACATGTGACATACTCTGACTATATGTCCCCTACATTCACTACATGTGAACAACACAAGAACCTGAAATGGTTGCGGCAACCCATGAAGCATTTAGGGCCGCTCCAGAAGTTTGTGGCTGTAACGCACAGCGTAGACGTGTAAAAAGGCCCCCTTCCGGGTCGTGGGCCTTAGCACTTTGTCGGGCCTAGCATAGCCGCCATCGATCTCCGACAATAGCACACTTCAAAAGCCAAGGTGCTTTTAGGCCCTCCCTTTCGGGGTATGAGGCCTACAGGATGTGGGATTGAGAACACATTAGGCGCCCCCTAGTGGGTTGTGGGCCCTATTACCGCGTCATAAACAGTTAAGCAAGTGGTGAGGGAACCAAAGAGGCTAGGCCCACCCACAAGGGCATGAGGCGTTGTACTCGGACGAGAATGAACGGTTAGACCCCACCGCAGTGGGTCTGTGGTCCTACCAGGAAGTTACGCGCAACATTCCTTTCATTCTTCCCCTCTACTCCACTTCCTACGCTATTTTTCTTCCCATGCTCCTTCCCCGTCCCCGAACCTCACGTGTGTCCCTCTCAGAATCTTCAGTAACGCGCCGACCTCCATGCACCAGGCGACATCCCGCGGGCCCGCCTCCTCCGCACTGAAGGCGTAGGAGGCGCCCTCAGCTTATAACCCTCCAGCCCTAGCCCTCCACCCGCACATTTCCGAGGTTGGTACTGAATTTTTGTGGTCATTGCAGAGCTTGGATTGCATTTCTGAGGTTGTGAACGTTTGAGATGGAAGCAAGCTGAAAGTTGGCAACTACAACGACAACGGCCATGAGGATGTCTGAAGTTTTGAGTATTATGAAGTGAGTGTGGGGGTTAAGGGTGCTGAAGTTTCGAGTGCCGCAATCCTCTGCCCTCTGCCGTCCCTTCCCCTATCCAGATAGGTCCTGACACCCGACAGTGGGCATGTCCAGGGCTTTGAATCGGGCGCGTTGCCCTCTTTATCCGAACTGGGGTCTTGAGCCCATACACAGTCGCTCTGCTTGTGGCCCACGTGTTCTTACTCGTCCCTTGTTCCTACGTCCTCTGTAGTTCCATTGAACAAACTTTTGCATGCCATTTTTTCCCCCCCCCACCTTCAGTGCTAATCCTTGCTGCTGGCACTGAGCTGATTGGGAACCCCTACCCCCCATCGCTGCTGACATTTCCGAGCAGGAATGCACTGCAGGACGTTTTTTGCAGTAAGTCCTGTCACTGACATCCGCTGCCTCTTTCTAGATCAATCGACCGGGCGCGCTCCTTCTCTGGCTCGGTCTTCATGATAGGGCGCTGCCTTAGGAGGGGAGTGTTAGCAGTAGGCAGCAGAGTTGAGGGTCCGGCGACCGGAGCTTATCTGCGAGGTCGCTCGCGAGCGATAGGCCTGAGACGTGAAGACAGACGACATCAATATCACAGGGTACAGGCAGAATTAGTACAGAGCACAGACAGAATTACGACAGAGTAATAGGCAATTATTAAATAGTATAATGGTTCCATTTCACACATCCTGCATGCATGTGCTCTGTAGAGTAGTCTGACACTGGACTTCTGTGTGTTGCACAGGGTCTTTGTCACCATATTGACTGTGTATTCACGGACAAGCCCAACAATTACGACGTGCCGGAGCAGTGTATTGCATTAAGGGTAAAGTTGCAAGTGTGGTCTCGATTTTGAAACGAACTGAACGTGTTGTGCAGCATCGGTGCTGTGCAGGAGCCTACTGGCTTATCAGTATAGTGTTTCATCATTCGGTACATTCTGAATCTATACAGGGTACCCGAATTTGCCTTGGGCACAGACCAGATGTATTGCATTTGCTCTTGCTGACAATGACTGCTGTGGATGGGTTTTTGCAAATTTGTGGATGAAGGGGTTTCCATTGATGTTTTTACACAAAGCAAAATTTACGGCCCGACCAAGGCCCCACACTGGCATGCGGATGGTCCAAGGAAGCCAGCGCTGGGGTTGAGTATATACAGCGATATCTGGACAAAATCTGCGACAAGCGTGGATTATAATAAGGTCAAGCACTGTGGGTTATTGGATGGAGAGGGGATCAAGTGGGGGGGTGGGGGCCGTCAATGCTGTGGGCCGGGACCGCATGACCACTTGGAAGTGGAAGAAAGTAAAAAGAGATCCGACGGGAGTTTGTGGACGGTGTTTTTTTGCTTGTCGGTTTTTCTGAACGTCTGCGAGATGGTGTTGGCTGTGAATTGTTGAGGTGTTGGGGTGTACCCGTGGGCTGGAGGGGGGGATCGAAAGGTGGCTGGGTTTTCCCTTGTTTGGGTTTTTGTTTCCTCGACAAGGCTGCAAGGAGATCGGGGAGGGAGGAGGTACTGATCGGTAGCTCCTTGGCGGGGGGGTGCCTTGTGGTGCTAGGGATGGCGTGAGGGGTACCCCAGGGGTTGACGGAGACCAGGGTTGGGCCAGGCAGAGGAAGCGGGTGCTTCAGGACTTCAGGAGTTCACTTCAGGACTTCGCAGAGGACACTGGTGAGGGTCGGACGTTACCTAACCAGGGCGTGACGTACGTTCTCCTTATGTTGACCCAGGCACTTCCCGACCGGGGGGGTACAGAGCATGTCAGCCAGGGACTGGGGTACTAGAGTACACATGAAGTGCCGGCAATTGGTCACATACTGGGTCTCCCACCGCACGGCGGTAATCACGTCAAAGGGGCTGGGGGCATGTTTGTAATATGTGCTGCCGGGAAGGGCACTCAGCAGTGAAGGTTATGGGTTCGAGTGGGTGATTCTGAGAGCACAGGGGGCAGCGGTATTGAGCGAAATTCCAGTGCGTCAATTCCTATGGGGGTCTAGACCCTCAAAAAAGTTGACGCAACCCTATGCGTCAATTCGTATGGGGGTCTAGACCTCCAAAATAATTGACGCACTGTCATGCGTCAATTCGTAAGGGGGTCGAGACCCCCGAAACAATTGATGCAACCCTGTGTGTCATCTCCTAGGGGGTTCTAGATCCGCAGAATAATTGACGCAACCCTATGCGTCAATTCCTATGCGGGTCTAGACGCCTAAATTAATTGACGCAATCAGAACTTTCCCCACGTCAACCTGAAGGTGAAGGCAGAGAAAGAACTGGAGTTCTTGTAGAGGTTGGAGCTGAGAGGGAGGTGAATTCCAGCGAATTGATGGTCGGGAGGACGAGCTTTGATTATGGCTGCTGAGAAGACATTAAGGACTGGGCGTTTATTTACAGTGATAGACCCCGGGGAGGAGGTGTCGGGGTCAGGTTTCTGTGCCACAGGAGCGCATGTGCTGCCCGTTTGCTGAAAAAATCAATGACTAAGTTGCCTGGAAATTCAGCATCCTCTTTGATCCAGGCGCAGTTTACTAGGGTAGAAGGGGTCAAGGCGTTCGGCAGGCTCAAGAAGACCCGAACCCTGAGGGCAGAGCTCGGTAGCCCTCGACAAGCGAATGGAGTGAGCAAGATTAGACTCGATTTGGTCGTTATCAATTAAGAAGCAACCCCTAAGGGGGGGGGTCCCGAATTAGTCTCTGAAGTGCCACTCGCACTGCCCACCCCTCGGACTCCTCAGACGATTTGTAGGGCGAAGAGCAAATCTGGACTGTCGGGTTGCCCTCTGGAGGGAAGACAGTGGCAGCGCTACCATGGCTTTAAGGGGACGATGCAACATCAGTTTATACCCACATAGTGGGCGCGCTGGACTCTAGGAGTCTCGCTGCCTTGTTAGAATTCCATGCCTGAAGGGCAGCTGACTGCAAGACATGGGTCAAGGAGGGGATGGTGAAGGAGTGGCCTAGGGCTGAAGACAAAACCGGCGCTGCAAGGATCGGGGGCGCTCCGGGATCAGGATGCAAGGACTGGGCGCATGCAGTCAGGGGAGCAAGGATGCTAGGTTCTGACTTTTCCCATGGAAACATTCCCACAAAGCTACCGGAGCTGGTGCGGAACGTGGTCCAGCACTGTGATAAATGTCAGACCCCCAAGCCGCGATGTGGTAGGCATCCCGAAACGCGCCACTAGTATGCCGTCCCGAAATATCCAATTGCCTCAGTGCCACCACGTACCACAAATGACACCACCCATAGCACCAGCACCGGCACGCACTCAGGACACTACGGAACGCGCGCGCACACACCCGATGCCCGAACCCAAACCCTCGACCTCATTGGCCACAGGATCCAGCATCCAGCGCCTGCCCCCGCCACCAGAGACCCCCCGCCGTCAGCCACATCCGTCTCCTCCGGCTCGGACTCCACAACCTCCACCACCATAACCACCTCGTCCGCCGCCACCACCACATTCTCGTGCAGCATACCACCCCCCAAGGCCGCGGGAACAATCTCCCAAACGGGCCCCAAACCTGTCCCCACCGCAAGCGCCCCCACCACTGCCAAGGCCCACGCCCTAGCGAGGCCCGCGCCCGCAGCCCGGCCGAATCCCAAGACCGCCGCCAAGCAGCCACCCAAACCCGTCGCCGCACCGCGGCCTCAGCCTGCTGCCATTCCCAGGTGCCACGGCGACAGCGCGAGGCCAACCCCCCAAGGACGTCCTCTACGACCTACGGCCCCAGCCATCCCAGACCCGGCAGCAGCAGCGCCCAGCACGGCGCCCCCTCACCATCACCAACGCCGCCACCACCACCTTCATGGCAGAGCGCGCCGCGGCCGAGGCGCAACGCACCTCGTCCCACCACCACTCAACGCCCGCATCCCAGGCCGAGGAACCACCCCCAACCAGACTGGAGCAACGTTGGGGCCAACCAGCAGCGTCTCCGCCCCCGTACCAACCCCCGATGTCTGCCCACATCGAGCAGATGCCCCGCTACCGCCGGCCTTGCGGATCCGAACCCAGCCCTGAAGCGGAGACTGTGTCCGCGTACCCACGGGTCCACATACTCTCACGCCCCCGCTCCCCACGCATTCCCACAGCACAGGACTACGAGGACTCCCCCGGGCCAACCACCCCCACCAGTCCCCATGACCCCACAACACACACCCACGCCCACACCCGCACCTCCGCCCAAGGCCACGGCCCCGCCCATGAACAGCGGTGGCAGCGCTGGACCCACACGCAGCCCTGGGAGCTGCGGAAATGGGCCCGGGCGGGGCCCTCCTTCAAGGGCCTGGTCCGCAGGGGCTTGGCGGAGAAGTGCCGCCTGAAGCCGGCGGGGGGGCTGGATGCCGCAGGCTGCATGGGAAGCCATGCTGCCCGATGCGCTCCATCCCCAGGGAATCCACCCCAAAAACCTCACCGCAAGCCGGGACCACCCATATGTCCTCGGACGCCTGCCCGAGACCCTCCAGGACATGCGGAGAGAAGGAAGGCGCCTGTTGGGCATCACCCCAAGCCCAACCCCACGCACACACACACCCTCGCCACCCTGCAAGCGTCGACGCACGGACACCGGCAGCACCGGTACCACCCCAACCCACAGCACCCCGGAAACTCCAGGCGCAACACAACATGACACGCCTGACCCCCCAACCAGCGGCGCCCCCAGCCAACCCGAAGGGGGAACACTCCCTGGGCTCCACCCAGGCAGCAGGCCGACGATGCTTCCTGCCTCGACAGCCCAGCAACCCGCGCACCCGGGCCATCCCAGCCGACAATAGCGACCCTGCCTGCCGGCTGAGCCGCCCAGGGGCCGACTCAGCCTGACTGCCCCCCCAACGTCACCCCCTGCAGTGGCCCATCGCTACCGGCTACGGAGCCAGCAACCGCCGCTGAACGTCAGTCCGAACGCCGCCGAGAAGAAGCCCAGCCAACCCCAAGCCGATGGACACCGACGTCGGCGCCAACGGGCAGCCACTGCGCCAAAGGACGCCGAAACCAAGTCTGCAGCCATCAGGAACGCCTAACCCGCCACAGCCGCCTAGCCCCAGCCGAAGCTTAATCACGAGTCGAGGAACACGAGCCACGCCCCACAAACCTCTAACCCTTAACCCCTGACCGAGCCCACCGAGGGTGCACAGTAGCCACAGCCCGCACCCACAGCCCACACAGCCCCCGAAGCAGCCAGCAGGAAAATGCAAATAGACACTCAACCGAACCCAGCCTGACCCGCACCCATGTACATCAAGACGAGGGAGCCGCACCCCTGGGGCGCGACCGCCGACAAAGCACTGACGACGCACATCACGACGAAGAACGCAACACTACTGCACCGCTGCACCAGTTGCCCATGCCTGTGCCTGCAGTGTGCACGCGGCCCTTTTTCCGATTTGAAAAAAAATTTTGTTTTAAAAAAAAACAAAGCAGGAAAAAAAGACAAAATACAGAGCACGCACAAAAAAACGGCGAAAAAAACAGGGGGGGAAGTAGGGGGGGAGGAGGGGGGGTCCCCAACAAAACCATCAACTGCACACACATACCGCACAGAGCGCGCGCACCGGTGACCACGAGCCACGTGCGCACCGGTAAATAGGCGCCAAGTTGGCCAGGAAACTGCACACGCACACACACCGAGGGCGGCAAAGGAACAGGACACAACGGTCTACATCCCCAGGGTCGGATGCACTGGGGCGACCAAGCGGACCCACCGGGCCACTGGCAGGAGCGGTACTCCAAGGCCACTTGTCCAAGCCCGGCCAGGCTGCATCGGGGACCGTGGCAAACGTGCCCCGGAGCCATGGGATCAACTGATGACAGGCGTGCCGGCACACAGCGAAGGGGGGAGCCACCTGCCAAGCAGCGAGGGCCCGCATCTGGAGCCACAGCAGTGACGCAATCGTACCGCAGACTCGCGGGTGCAATACCCCCTGTGGTGCAAGATACTCCACACAGCTGGGCAGCCCCCAGAGCTGCCACCCACATGAGGGGGCAGGTGACCCTACCCCTGGGCACATGTAGGGACACCCTCCCATCCGGGACAACAGGATCAGGTGGCCACGACACTGGCTTCGCAAGCACATGCGGGAGTGGCTTAAGAGGCGCCTGACTTAGGGCACTGGTGACGCGTTCCCGTGGGGGGCCTGGCCACGGGACGCTGCTGTGACACGCACAAGCAAGCAGGCAGGCAAAGCACTGCGCTCAGAGGGGCATCAATTACGCTCGTGTCATGAGACAAAGCGTTTCAGGATCCTTGCCACTCTGAAACAAGGGAACAAAAGTATGTACAGCAACACATCAGGATATGTACACATGGGGTTGAGACTGGACTGGGATAAGGGCATCACAGGACAATAGACACTCAGTCCTAACTCGTATCCCAATCCCAGGTCCGACCCTCTCAGAGGCTGGTGGGGGCGGGGGCTCAAACACAACCCATGCCCTGCTCAGTCCGGACCCTGAAACCCTGCCGATAGGGGGGGTGTCCCGCCCAGCCACAGGCGAGTTCCTGGGAACCAAAAGGGCTCCAAGGCCAACCGACAGTGGCTCCCTACGCTCCCTTAACGGCAGGTCCCAACTCCTCTCTGAGCGAGAGATATGGCCCCGCCATTATCACCTAGGAGTTGGTAGCTGAAAATGGGCTGTTTCAGCCCAAACTGATATTAACTCAAAATCCCCAAAATTGACCCCTCGTCCGGACCCGCCAGAGGTAGGGACGAGGCAACTGACCCTATGCCCTTCGAGTACAAACTCTCTGGAGCCTTCACCCAACCTGGTTCCCTCTGAGGTCCCGGCATCAGGGCACCACGGGTTCGTCAAGTGGGGTCATGATGCCCAAAATCACCAAAATTGGCATCATCCTCACGCGTGGCACGCCCGGCCAGGGCAAGGCCAATAGTTCCCAGGGTAGGAGGCAGGACCTAGGACTTCTATATGAGTGTACAACCTGAAATTAGGTCTGGGCTCCCTGTGAGCATAGAGATATGGGGCCGCCAATTGACCACACGGGGGGTTGAAATTGGGGTCCCAAAAGGGGGTCATTTTGGCTGCCTGAAATGAGCCTAAATTTGGGGTGCTCCCAATAGTATATCTCCACGCCGGCTTGGAGATCGGATCCGCCATTCCATACGCGATCGACTGTGAGTCCAACGAAGACTTCCATGCCCTTGGCTCTCAAAGATCTTCATGCCACTTGGCGTGGTGATGATCCCAATTGGGTCCACAAATGCCAAAATGGCAAAATTGCCCACACTCACCTTGGGCTGGCGCCTTAACGAAGGTTGCTCCGCTTCGCCCACGTGGTGTGTGAACCATGGGGACCAATATACATAACACCCATGTCATATATGGTCCATTGGTCCATGCGTCTGACGTGCACGGGTGGGCTGAACATAGTGCACGGCGGGCAGAAAATGTGGAAAATTGCTCAAAATGGACGAAAATGCGCACACTCATGGTTGGGGCAAATGAGGCACATGCCCGACTCGGACCGGAGTGTGCCATAGGATTGGCATCAAGTCATGTGTGTCCAACATATCTTTTGGGCGTCGCCCACTCCTCCGGTTTTGGGAATGGCAGGGTCGCCAAGTGAGCCCATGATTTGGGATAGTCCCAAATCGCCAACATGGCGGCCATGGTATGCCAAGCCCAAGAGGAGTTATTCGCCGGGTTCAAGATATGTTGGGCACCAAAGTATGTACCCTCAAAACATACTTGGGTCATGATGTCAATTGAGCGCAACGTTGAGATACACGGTCGCCACTTGACATCATGACGGGCCAAAAACGGCAAAATTGGCACAAACACACACAAAAGTGCCTTGAAAGGTACACAATTATATTATAATATCTTCGGCTTGGATCGTGCAATCAACTAATCCTAATAAACACAATGACTTGACACCAATGACCTTCGATTCCACATATGTGCTCCACTTGGGGCGCTTTGAAAGGTTACGAGCGCTACTTCCCAAGTGGGCACATGAAAATATGGAAAATTGCCATACACACACCTTGCTCCCAACGCATCGCTTTGGGATCGCCACACAAGCTTCCCTCCATGAAGGTTAGGCTTGCAATTGATCGTGGGGAGTATGGAGAAGGGGCTTGCGCAATATGAAGTCCATTGGCGGGTTTGTCTTGGAGCGATGGACCCGCCAAATGGGCACGCAACACCACACATGGCACATACCACATATTGCCCAAAAAGGTAGCTCCCCCCACGATATGTCATGCCCCTCCAAAGGCATAACTTTGTGTCAATCGCTCATAGGAACTCAAGGAGAGTTCCTATGCAACACCAACACTCGCGCGCTACACTCGAAAGTTATCTTGGCGCACGCAATATCATGGCCAAAGAGTTATAACGCAAACTCTACCCTCTTGACCATGATCCATTACACTAGCGCGCACGTGTGGAGACGCAAGGCATATAAAGCTTCCTAAATTACGTCGGGAGTGTTGTGAATACATCCCACGTTTCCTTATTGTCATTCCTCGCAAGCGGCACGAGATATGACCCTCACAAGTGGCCTCACGAATCAACTTTGTTTTGCCCATATCTCTAAGACAAATGGAGGGCAAGACAAAAGGAAAGTTGATTCGTGCATAGGGAAGCACGTAGGTCCACTCGAAAGAGGTCAAATCAAGTGCGGGCATGTCGAAGTCGAAAATCCGATTTCGACATCCTGAAAACTTCGGATTCAGGTTGCGAGTGTAAGATGTGAGAATTGCGGATGCATCCATGCATTTCCTGAAGACTTTAGAGTCTTCGTCACGATTTGCGCTAAAATATCTGTATATAACAGTTAAACTGGCGATTACGCTAAAGTCGCGAGCTAACCGCCAGCTGTCAAAACAGTGAATATCAAAACGGAAGCGTAAAAATTGACGGAAACAATATGAAAAAAATACCCTGTTGATTCCTGATATTCTGATATATAAATCTCCGCTGGCGGCGCATCGGTTGCCGATGCGGGGCTTTACGGCACGGAACACGCTCCCGCCGGGCTCGCACTGGGCGTCAACGGGCGTCTTCCCTTCCGTACATGGGGTTAGTGGACCGGAGACCGGTTGTATGCCGTAACCTAGCCATGGGGTTCTGGGTACCGCTTCACTGGGACAGACATGACGTCCCCTTGGTAAGAGCTTCTTCCTGCATTGTCAAAGAAGGCATCCCGAGCTCCCGAAGATACCTACCTACGTACCTGGGCCTCCACAATACGAGGCTGACCCTGCCCTGAAAGGGGAGTAAGCAGCCACTCGGACTGGCGTTGTGGAGCACCGGCACGTAGACCGTCACATTGATGATCGCGGGGAGCTCATTGAACACCATCATGTCATAGTACCCTAGGCGGTGGCCTCTAAGGTCATACAAATGGGAACATTGATACAGTCAGCCAGGGTTGGATAAGACGCGGGATCTCTTGCACAGGCGGTACAAGTTTCATGGATACACTCCCACAAAGCTACCAGAGCTCGTGCAGAACGCGGTCCAGGGCGATGATACATGTCAGACCTGCAAGCCAGCATGTGGTCGGCATCCCGAAATGCGCCACTACTATCCCATCCCCAAAAGGGGGGGGGTGTCACATCCCACTTCAGGCTGATTCGCCGGTTAGGCTGCCCAAATCCCACAGTAAGACAGGTACGGTGCTGTAGCTGTTAGTAACTGCAAGTATAGTATCAAGTATCAAGTCCCGGGTCCTGGCGACGATTGTTCGGCATCCAAAGGACCCGTTAACCCATACCAGGCGCACCGGGTGCCGGCTGCAACGGTCACCACCACAGTGGCAGTGGCATACACGGCCAAGATAGGCGTCCCACGACGACCGAGGTGGTCCCACAGGTCGAGAGCGACCACAAAGATCCATCAGGCTACCCCAAGCTTCCCAAGGCCCGCCGGCTGGGGGAGAGTCCCCACGGGTCCTTCCGCGGGCGCACCATGTCCATATCCATACGACGCGACTCCAGAGTGGTACAGCCGAACGAGCTCCTCCTTAAGGGATCGGGCATCAAGGCCGTCTTTTCCCTCGCCCTATTACCACGAAGGCCATACATGAGGGAGTCCTCATGCAGTGTGGGCGGAGGCGTCGACTCCTCAAACCACCAGTTTCCCAGGCAGACTGACCGAGGTCAGGAGCACCGGAGGCCGCCATCCGACTGCAAGTGCGTCTGCGAGTCGGTAGGCTCACACTGGGACTGACAGTGGCGGACCGCTGGGAGTGTAGTCAGGCAACTGGGCTTCCCGCCTGGCGCCATCACTGGCGCCAGCATCAGGATCTCCAAACACAGCGAATAGGGCACACGGTATCACGGGCACTCAAACAGAAGAATATGTACTGAGGTACTGGTCCAGGCTGGACCATATGTAAGAACATGTAAACGGCGACTCAGGGCGCCTTCGTAGTCGATTCGCATCCCGTTGGGAGGGGAAAACAGTCCACACTCAGTGATGGGCTGACATACAGATGCACATATCCTCGGGAACAGAAAGACAAGCAGTAAGCGGGGTAATAGGCGTGTAAACACACTCTGGACAGAGCGCCAAACCACGCCCTGGTTAGGATAAGGCATGTGCAGGAGGGTGGACAGGAAAACGCCTGAGTTCAGGCCATATATAGTCAGCTGACACACGTCGACTGGTCTGGACTCCGCAAGTGCCATGGAACCAGACCACACACCAAAGAATCGCAATGCCGATGACAGCGGCATCCGTTGCGCAACGTCGTATGGCCTTCAAGGCCCCAAGAGCTCAAAAATATGAAGGTCAGTCGCCCTACCTGGTTTCCCAAGGATTCAGCAGGGGGGGGAGTGACGAATAGAAGAACAGAGGGGCCATCCTCCTCTGGATTCAGCAGGGGGGGGTATATGGCCACTCTGATGGCAGGTCACCGAAAGATGGAAGAGAGCAAGCAAGTAAGGGACGATCCGTCGACCTCACAGGCGCTCAAAATGCATCAGGGGAGAGCTCAGGGTGCTGATCAGGCATCCCTGGCTGCAATCGCCCGGGTGAGTGCTGCCAAGTCCGAGACATGGATCTTGGTCTTGTGCTTGCGGATGTACTCCATGAAGGGAGTATTGACCCGCGGCACGAACGAGGACACGGGTTCCCAGGTGTCGTGGGACGGCCCATAGCCTCGCCAACGAACCTTGAACTCCAGACCTCCAGGTGCCGAGGCGTTCGGACGCTGAGCCAGGATCTTCTCGACTGTATAGTCGTCCTGCTCAGCATAGTCGTCATCCGAATCGGCCTCATGTGCGGCATAGCTCAGGGACACATGTTGGCCACAGAGGTCGGGTTCCCGCACACGGAGCTGACTCTCGTGGCGCTCCCGGAACTGTCCGTGACCCACCTTAATGCGGTAGGTGTCCTCACCAATCCTGCGGACCACCTCTCCTGGTGTGAACCAGGTCTTGGTGCGGTGGGTGCCCATAGGGCGGGGTCTGATCACACACACCGGGTCCCCCACCCTGAACTTCTGCGCTGTCGAGCTCGGGGCGGACTTCTGACGCTCAGCATGCTCCTTCTCGAGCTGCTGGCGGATGTCCCGCGCCGTTTGCTCTTGCCGCGCGAAGAATTCTTTGGCGTCCATCGCCGTACCATCACCAGACAAGGGAAGTCCCCGCCCAAGGGGGTCCCTGCCGAACAGAATCTGGTGAGGGGACAAACCACCCGGCGTGGGGGTGTCATGATGGGCCTTCAGAGCAGGCCACATCTCCTTAAACCAGTTCCGACGTGGATTGGTGATGTGAATCTTGCGCAGTTTCTCGAACAGCTGCCGTCCAGCCACTTCAGCACGGCCGTTAGACCGGCTGAGATAGGCGACGCTCTTGGCATGACGTATCCCCATGAGGGAACACATAGCCTTGAACCAGCCACCAGTAAACTGGGGCCCTCAGTCACTGCAAATGGTGCGGGGGATGTCAAAGACAGTCAGCCAATGACGAATCATCATGACTGCCACTTCCTTGGCAAGCAACCCCTTTTTGCGTGCCGGAACGGCTACTACGTAGCCACTGTGGCGATCCACACAAAGAACCACACAGTCAAAGGTCTCCTTGCCAATGTGCACTTCGGGCATGGAGAAGACGTCCATGGCCACGCTCTCCATGGGCTGGTCAGGAACCGGGGTCCATTGGGCTTCCCCCTTGACGTTCCGGTTATCGGAATTGCAGGGCTGACGGACCGAGCAACCCTTCCTGACCTTCTTGATGGCGGTGTAGAGGACGATATGGTCGATCTCGAACCGGCGCTGCATGTCAAGGGCTTGCTTCCTGACCCCTGGGTGCAGCATGTGGTGGTGCCAGGCTTCACAAAGCTCGAGCACCCGGGACTCTGGTACTAGCAGCTTACCATTCCGGTAGAGCTTGCCATCTTCCTCAGTCAGCCCCTTTGGCCACTTCTGCCCGTCGTCAGGGTCGGTCACAGCCCTATACTCGGCCGCAAAGGCCTCAGACTTGGCGTAGTCGTCGGTCCAGTCGTCCTGGAGGCAAGACTCTGGGAAGGGGTGCTTGTCGGACTCAGCTCCCTCAGGGGCGAGTACTCTGACCGCTCTGCCCATCCTCATTCTGAGGGGGGCATCCGCAGCAATGAGGACGAAGCATTTAACACCCTCCTCCTCCATCAGGCGCTCCATTTCAATTATCCTCTTGGCTTCAGCGGTCTCAGCCTCATCGCCATGGGCAGAGATGTCCGTCATGCCCTTGCTGGCGGGATAGGCCCACCTGCTGAGACAGTCCGCCACGGTGTTATCCTTTCCAGGAATATACACAACCGTGAGATCGAACTTGGCCAAGGTCTCATGCCATCTTGCCCGTCGGGAGGCGGGACCAGAGGGGGGTTCCACGTGCTCCTTGTGCCACGACTGCAGACTCTGATGGTCGGTGCAGACGGTGACGGGATGGAGGGCTATGTACCAAGCCCATTTCCTGAGAGCCATGACGATGGCATACGCCTCCTTTTCTCGGGGCGTCCACGTCCGTCTCTGGCCTTCCGCCAGGACTCGGCTCCAGAAGGCCACGGGCACGTGCCTCCCATCGTCAAGCACTTGCTCCAAGACAGCGCCAACGGCGTAGTAAGAAGCGTCGGTGCGCAGGACGAACCCTCGGTCGGGATCCACGAGGTGCAGACCCACTGCGGATAGCAGCGCCTGTTTCATCCCCTCAAAGGCACGGTCGGAATCAGCATCCCAGACCAGAGCCTTCTTGGACCCCTTCTTGGTCTCCTCTCGGTTGCCCTTGAGCATGGTCGTCATGGGGGCTGCATACTCGGCGTACATTTTGATATACCCCGAGTAGTAGTTGCAGAACCCCAGATACGCCCGTAGCTCGGAGACCGTTTTGGGCTTTTCCCAGTGCTCGATCGCAGCCACCTTGCCAGGTATGGGCTTGCGCTGCCCGTTCCCAACTACGTGGCCAGCGAAGACCACCTCGCTTACCGCAATGGTGGCCTTGTCACTGCTGCCCGTGAGTTTGTGCCGAACCAGGAGGTCCAGCACTCGAGTGACGTCCCTCTCGTGTGCCTCCAGGAGCTCCTCGTAGGTCATACTGGGGTCCCTGGACGCGATGATCACGTCGTCCACGAAGGGGTCCGCACAGTCGCGCACCGGCTCAAGCAGGTTCTCCAGCATCCGCTGAAAAGGCGCATTGCCGTTGGTAACGCCCATGGGCATCACCTTCCACTGGAGAGGTCCAAGTGGGGTGCTCATGGCTGTGCAGGCACGGGACTCTTCGGCGAGAGGCATCTGATGATAACCATGTTTCAGGTCAATCACCGTGAAGATCCTCCGCCGGTGTTGTTTTTGCAGCATGTCCTCAATGAGGGGCAGCGTATAGCTGTCGTGCTGCGTTTGGGCGTTTAGGCCGCGGTAGTCGCCCACGAGCCGCCACTCACCGGCCACCTTCTTGGGGACGACGAAGCACGGAGAGGCCCACTCGGAGTGGCACGGCTCAAGCCAGCCTCTCTCGATGAAGTCACGGAGGATCTTCTCCATGGCCTCCTTCCTCTCGCCCCTCAGGGCAAACTCCCGGTGACGATACACACGGGGGTCCTGCTTCAGTCGTATCTAGGCCTCGCCATACGGTCCACGCACCGGTGGGGGAAACGCAGGCTTACCGCTGAAGAAGGTGTCACCATACTTCTGCTTCAGCCTGGCCCTCAATGCCTGGATCTTGGGGCAATCATCGGACTCCGCCTTGGCTTTTCCGGGCACCTGGACCACGGAGCTTACTTGAGGGGTAGCGACCCCGCTCCTCTTCGGCTCAGGCGGTCTTCCCAGGTGGCCCAAAGGGCCATCTCTGGTCTTGCCTCGGAATAGATCGCCGTAGGTGGGTGGGTTACCGCCAGGCGGCTCGCCCTGGCTGGACATGTGATCCAGCACCCTCTGTACGAAGGTATTCCCATCATAGGAACCGGAGACGATTGAGTCCACTTCCCACCAGGCTTTGTCCTGGCCTTTGCCCTCACGCTGGTTTCCCCAGTCGTGAAAGGGCTGATCCATATACCCCTGAACCAGATCCAACTCCTCTTCAGTGAGGGGGTCTTCCGATTCTCCGATGTCAGCAGGGGGAACCGCAAAGCATTGCCTCCAAGGCTCCGCTGAGATGCGGTTGACAAACACGAAATCCGTGGCGTCGGCCTGATCAAGGCCCCCATCCACATAGTGGAATTCTGTTGGCCATCTCTGGGGTGGCATGGGCTGTCCCTTAGCGTCCTGATAGACGCTCTCTCCAGCCGGTAGGACGACCTTGTTTAAGGTCATGTTGGTCAATGAGGCTACCCAATGTCGGGTACTTTCCTCCTCGGTGCATCCCATAGGAACAACCAGCACTGCCTTGGAGCGGTCCTTGCGAATCTTCGCTATCGCTCTTGGAAGGTCCCAACGGGGGCAATGGATCCACATTAAACCCTGATGCGGACCCCAGTGCTTCTTCCACGCGGAGTCCTGTGCGCTCCAGTACTTCTCACACACCCGAAGATGGGCGGAGGTTCCTGAAGAGAACGCATCCAGGGCCAGATCCGAAGCTCCCAGGTCCGCGACAACTCGGCTCGCCACTTCCAGCATTACGCCGTACTCCTGGTTTGCAGGACCAGTTGGCTTAGTGTCCAGCGCGGCCACTTTGAGCTGATTGCGTTCCGGGTGGATCCATTGGCATTCCACACGGTGCTCAGGTGACGAAAGCCACGAGAGCTGGTCGTCCTGGTACAGGGTCATGGAGGCCTGGGCCGGGAGGACGCCGGAGTCTGTCTCCATCATGAAGTCGTACCCGACAATCATGTCCCAGTCCATCTCGGCCTCGTAGAAGCGACCATGCAGGAGGATTTCCTTGCCGAGGTCTGGGCGGCTCAGCTCACGATGGTTCACGAACTGCAGCCCAATGGCCGCTTCCTTCGTGCCTCCCACCATGTACTGGCCGTTCGCCACCTTCAGCCTGACAGGTTTCCGACTGTCGGTCAGACACTCTGGTGGAAGTAGGCCAGCCTTGACCAAGCTGACTTGAGCTCCTGTGTCGACCAACACGTCGAAAACCGTTTCCACTTCCCTGCATAAGGCACGGACCTTAAGGTGCAACTGCCGCTCACGCCCCACTCGGCGCACGGCGTGCAGGCTCAGGATCTCCGGCCGTTCCAGAAGCTCGACAAGCGACTGGTGCAGGTCGTGGACAATGGGCTCAGGCTGCCCATCTGCAGCATCCAGCTGCGGTCCGGGTGATCCTCCGATACTCTCGGATAGATCTTGTAGTACATCAAACATATTCTTGGTCGCGAAGGACGGACGGGTGCAAGGGTTCGTGCCTTCACTTGCCCTCACCCCGCCTCCGCGACTGGGTGCCGGACCGGGCCTTCCGCCCACGGCAGTCCCTTTGTGCTTATCGACTCCCGACTGGGATGGTTCGGCGCTTCCCACGTCACCATCCTGCGACCGCCCTAGCTGGGGCCCTTGGCTGCAGGGGCTCCGCGAGGGGGCGTCGGTTGTGGAAGTAGGGGTGTTCTCCTCCGCATCAACCTCGTTGACGCCCTTCTTCCTTCCCCCTTTCTTACCCTTCTTGTCCTTGTCCTCGTTCTGGTCATTCTGGTTGTTCTCCTTGTTCTTGTTGTCCGACCTGGGGACCCAGTTCCGCTTGATCTCCTGGATCTCCTTGGCCAACTCGGTCCCCACCGACGACATCAGCTTGGCCAGCTCGTCCTTGTCGACCTCCACTTTGGCTTCCCGGATACCCGCGGGCGCACGCTTCTTCGACCCGTGCGCCTTCTTGTAAGCCTCCGTGTCGGCCTTGTGGGTGGGGCATGTTCGGTGGTCATGGTTGAAGCCTTTCTTCCTCCCATAACACACGAAACAGCCCTGCGGGTGAGCTCGTATGAACTCCCCAAAGGACAGCGGAGGGTCGCCAATGCGGCGAGGGTCCCTCTTCTCCTTCTTCTTCCAACCCGGCTGCAAGGGCTTCCAGCTTCCCCGCTTGTTCCCCGCGCTCAGGTTGTTGGCCAGGAAGGCGCAAACGGCCACCTCGGCGGGCTCATCGTCGTCGTCATCGTCGTCGAGTGCCTCATCGCTGTGGGCTCCCGCTGGGTCCATGGCAGCTTCCCCGCCAGGTCCCTCGCCAACGTAGTTGACGTCGCGGTCGCCGGGCCTTAACCCGTGGGTGTGGTGGAGGTTCCGGTACTCCTTGAGCACCTCCTCTCCAACCCACTCCAGGATCTCGTTGCAGCTCATCCCCGCCGGGATGGCCTGCAGACGGATGGTCTGGCCGCTCAACTCACACTCGTCGGGGCGCCACATCGCGGTCTTCTCGCGATCGCCCGAGACGGTGATGAGGAGAGCGTTCCGCAGGGAGTGCCGTTTGACATCCCGGGCCACGTTCTTCCTCGTCCAAGCCACCACGTTCGTATGATACTCTTTGGGGAGCATCATCTTGACCGTGTGGTTGGACTTGGCCCGCTTGGCTTCCTCCTTGGTGACCCTCTTGATCCATGCTTCCGGCAGCATGGAGAGCAGGCGAGCCTGCTCGTCACCCTCGTGCCAATCCTCCACGTTGCGGCGGAAGAGGGTGTAATGCCCTCGGAAGTCTCGCCAGTCCCGTAGGCGAATCTCCCGTCCATCATGCTGAAGCTTGATGGAGTTCCACCGCTTGGCAGCCACCTGCGGAGCGTCCACCCGCTCCTGCTCGTTGAGCCACTTCTTGGCTTCCTTGAGGGTCTTGATTTTCCCCTCCTTGGTCGCCACGAAGTATAGCTCTCCGAGCACTTCCGGCAGGCGGTACCTGAACCGTCTGAAGACATACTTCTCCGCATCAGCGGGATGCATGTCCTCAGTAACGGTTATCCCCCAATCGTCCAGCTTCTCCAAGAAGCGGTCGAGGTTGAGGGGGTTGCCGTCGTACATGGGGGGCTTGATGTCCTTCAAGTCTTCCCACACGGCGGCATCCGCGGCCTTAGAGACCATGAACGCCGGCCGCGAGGTCGACCGAGGTTCCCATCGGCCTCTCCCACGGACTCCCACGGCCGCCACGTCCATCTCCTCCATGGAATCCCTGTGGCTACGCCGCGGTTCCTCCATGTACGCTGAACCCAGATGTTCACGCCGTACTCCTTCCATGTATGCCTCCTCATCACGGCACCCGGCGGCTGCGTTCAGCGGCCTCCCGTCGTACACCACGCGGCGGGCTGATGTCGAACTCCTCCAGGTCCAGATCCAGGTCCTCACCTCCGCCGACGTCCCACTCCACGTCTCCTCCGGGGACCTCATCCCTGAGTCCACCATAACGTCCTCCAGCCATTGGGATTGGCTCCTGGGCTGGTGCCGGGCGTCGGGGGCGTACAGGCGTCCGCGGTGGAGCACGGCGGTTGTGGTAGTCCGAACTGAGCCACTCATCACGCCAATCCTCACTGCCACTGCTGGGCGGCACGCGCTCGTTGCGGCGGCCCGCGCTGTGGTGAGAGGGGACGGTGAGAGAGGGGGCGCTGGCGCTGGGGCAACTCCTGGGGGCTCCGCCGGGGGCGTGGGGTCTGCCTGGACCTGGTCCGGGTCCCCAGCCGTCGTCCGACGAGCCAGACTCCAGGGGTGGGTGGTCGCTGCCGACGCTCCCACGGGCTTCCAGCGCGTCCAGCCTCTGCTGCAGGCCGTTGATGACCTTGTTCAGCGACTTGGTCTCGCCCCTGGCGATGTCCAGCTCTCTCTGCGCGCGCGCGGCGACCCTGGCGATGCGAGTCATCTCGCCCTTGCCCGTGTCTACCTCGCGCTCGAGGAACTGGACCCTCCTGCGGAGGTAGACAATCCACCGCCAGGTGGTATCCGGGTCGCCGTTCCCTGGTCGGTCGTCGGGGTCCCCAGGGGGTCCTCCAGGAGGGCCTCCGCCGGGTCCGCCCGGTCCAGGGGGTCCTCCCCCGCCCGGTGGTCCGCCTCCAGGGGGTCCACTTGGTGGGCGTCCTCCAGGGGGTCCTGATGGTCCTCCGCCAGGGGGTCCCGGTGGGTCTCCGCCGGGTCGCCTCGGTGGGTCCGAGGATGGGCGCTTCTTCGTGATGCCGAAGTCCATGTCGTCATCCTCGTCCATGTCGCCCCACCTGGGCGTCTCGGTCTCGGAAGACTCCGAGCTCCGGTAGGGAGGAGGGAGATCCTCATCCTCACCTTCCCGTTCCATGGGGACGTCTCCGCATCCTCCGCCCGTCCAAGCCACCACTTGGCGATGTCGGCGGCCTCGTTCATCTCCGTCACTGGCGGTGAAGAAGGGGTCACTGTCATGGGGGTGTCCGCCCGCTGGCCTCCGTGGCCTCTCAGTGGTCTTCCCCTTACCCTTCCTCCGTCGGTGGGCGGTGGGGCCACTGCTCCCACTGCTGCCCGTGTCGGCCTCGTCCAGCGTCATCCTGGAGGAGGCGTCCCCTTCGAAAAGCTTTCGAAGGGTCTCCACTCGTGATCCTCCCGGGGGAGTCCCGCGGCGGAGTTTGGCCTCTGCCTCCTCCGTTGCGGCGGCTGTGGCTGCGGCAGCTCGCGCTTCGGCTTCCTCCCGGGCACGAGCCGCCTCGGCTTCCCGGGGCTGCTGCAGCCGAGGCTTGTCCGCTTCCAACGCCGCCAGCTCCGCCTCCGTCCTGGCCCTCTCCTCAGCGACCTTTCGTCGCGCGGCCTCGATGACGTCCTTCTTGGCGGCGCTCGCCTCGGCCTTGGCCGTCGCCTCGGCGTGGGCCCTTTCCTCCGCCTCCTTCTTTGCCCTCTCTTGGGCAAGCGCCTCTTCCAGCGCCCTCACCTCTGCCTCCTTGCAGGCAATGGCCTCCTGCGTCAGGCGGGCTTCCTCGTCGGCTGCCGCCAACTCACCGTTGACCTGGGCACTCGCTGCCCCATGGGCGGCTACGGCCGTGAGTCCGGCCGCAATGGCCGCCATGGTCTGGGCGTGGATGGCCATGCCATGCGCCCACTCCGCAGCCTCCTCCTGGGCGATGCCGACGGCGCCCTCCACGGCAGCGCTGTGCTGCTTGGCCCGTTGCCGGGCAACCCGAAGGTTGCAGGGCACCCCACAGGCGCGCTCACAGGCGCGCGCCACGTCCCTTTGCTCGGGAGCGGCGCTGCTGCTGGAGCTGGCCTGGTCGGCCGTCATCCTCCCGCGGTGGGCCGACTCCACGTCGCTGCTGGGGCCTGACTTCCTCAGGAGCAGCGGATGGGGCTTGGCCTGGGTCTGCTTGGCGACTTGGATGAAGTCGCCAAGGGTGGCGTGGCCGGGGTGGTGACCACCATTGGCCCGCTGGGGACTGGGGGCTGGGGTTCCGCCCTTGGCGCCTTGGGCGGCTTCGGCGGCCAGGGACTCCTGGTACTCCCGCCACTTCCGGTCCCGCTTCCTGTCCCCGGCGGACCGCTTCTCCTTCCCCGGAGACGCGCTGCTGCTTCCCTGCAGCCTGCGCTCGCTCCCCGGTTCCGGGAAGTTCTTCTCGATCATGTCCCACATGCAGACGTTGATCGAGGCGCCCGACGGGTACTCGTTGGGCTTCTCGTCCTCCTCAATCCCGTCGGGGCGCAGCCCTTCGCCGGGACTGTCCGGCCGGGTCCAGGTCCTCCAGCGCCTCTGCTGGAAGCGGAAGGCAAACCCTTCCGCGCACAGCCAGTCCTCCACGGCCTGCAGGCGGTCAAGGGCCATGTCCGTGCGGAGCTCGAAGCTCCCGGGCATGCCGCCTTCGCACTGGGGGTGGCTGTGGCGGTAGTGCTGGTCCCAAACCAACCCACGCAGTAGGTGCGCTGCATGGGGGTTGGGCCGTGGCCACGTCTTACCCGCTTCTTGCCAGTTTACCATGGCAGCGGGGGGCGTAGTTGGTCTTGAGGTCCTTGGTGTGGGCTCGTTCCGCTCAACGAACTGGTCCTGGTGGTGTTTGTTGAGGCGGGTGCTGCAGCACTGGATTGGGAGTGCGGCTGGTGCTGGTCAGCCGGTGGTTGTGGAGGTGGTTGACGCGGCCTTGCTGGTCGGCCGATGGGACTCGCTGATGCAGGAGTCCTGGTCTGTGCACCTGCTTCACGGTCGCGGCACGGTCAGGGCGATGCTCTGGACGGTGCTGCGGGCTCCGTGACGAACTCGGCGCTGTCGCTGGGCGGCGCTGCGAGCCGCTGCGCTGCGCTGCGCGCTGCGAGCTGCGAGCTGCTGCGCCGCGCTGCTCGGGGTCGGTGGCACCGAGTGGCACGCGAGGGATGGGTAACCCCGCGGCGGTGAAACGCTTTTGACGCGTGTCCGTGGGGGGCCTGGCCACGGGACGCTGCGGTGACACGCACAAGCAAGCAGGCAGGCAAAGCACTGCGCTCACAGGGGCATCAATTACGCTCGTGTCATGAGACAAAGCGTTTCAGGATCCTTGCCACTCTGAAACAAGGGAACAAAAGTATGTACAGCAACACATCAGGATATGTACACATGGGGTTAAGACTGGACTGGGGTAAGGGCATCACAGGACAATAGACACTCAGTCCTAACTCGTATCCCAATCCCAGGTCCGACCCTCTCAGTGGCTGGTGGGGGCGGGGGCTCAAACACAACCCATGCCCTGCTCAGTCCGGACCCTGAAACCCTGCCAATAGGGGGGGTGTCCCGCCCAGCCACAGGCGAGTTCCTGGGAACCAAAAGGGCTCCAAGGCCAACCAACAGTGGCTCCCCACGCTCCCTTAACGGCAGGTCCCAACTCTCCTCTGAGCGAGAGATATGGCCCCGCCATTATCACCTAGGAGTTGGTAGCTGAAAATGGGCTGTTTCAGCCCAAACTGATATTAACTCAAAATCCCCAAAATTGACCCCTCGTCCGGACCCGCCAGAGGTAGGGACGAGTCAACTGACCCCATGCCCTTCGAGTACAAACTCTCTGGAGCCCTCACCCAACCTGGTTCCCTCTGAACTCCCGGCATCAGGGCACCACTGGTTCGTCAAGTGGGGTCATGATGCCCAAAATCACCAAAATTGGCATTATTCCCACGCGTGGCACGCCCGGCCAGGGCAAGGCCAATAATTGCCAGGGTAGGAGGCAGGACCTAGGACTTATATCTGAGTGTACAACCTGAAATTAGGTCTGGGCCCCTTGTGGGCATAGAGATATGGGGCCGCCAATTGACCACACGGGAAGTTGAAATTGGGGTCCCAAAAGGGGGTCATTTTGGCTGCCTGAAATGAGCCAAAATTCGGGGTGCTCCCAATAGTATATATCCACGCCGGCTTGGAGATCGGATCCGCCATTCCATACGCGATCCACTGGGAGTCCAACGAAGACTTCCATGCCCTTGGCTCTCACAGATCTCCACGCCACTTGGCGTGGTGACGATCCCAGTTGGGTCCACAAATGCCAAAATGGCAAAATTGCCCACACTCACCTTGGGCTAGCGCCTTAACGAAGGTTGCTCCGCTTTGCCCACGTGGTGTGTGAACCATGGGGACCAATATACATAACACCCATGTCATATATGGTCCCTTGGTCCATGCGTCTGACGTGCACGGGTAGGCTGAACATAGTGCACGGCGGGCAGAAAATGTGGAAAATTGCTCAAAATGGACGAAAATGCGCACACTCATGGTTGGGGCAAATGAGGCACATGCCCGACTCGGACCGGACTGTGCCATAGGATTGGTATCAAGTCATGTGTGTCCAACATATCTTTTGGGCGTCGCCCAACTCCTTCGGTTTTGGGAATGGCAGGGTCGCCAAGTGAGCCCATGATTTTGGATAGTCCCAAATCGCCAACATGGCGGCCATGGTATGCCAAGCCCAAGAGGAGTTATTCGCCGGGTCCAAGAAATGTTGGGCACCGAAGTATGTACCCTCATAACATACGTGACTCACGATGTCAATTGAGCGCAACGTTGAGATACACGGTCGCCACTTGACATCATGACGGGCCAAAAACGGCAAAATTGGCACAAACACACACAAAAGTGCCTTGAAAGGTGCACAATTATATTATAATATCTTCGGCTTGGATCGTGCAATCAACTAATCCTTCTAAACACACCGACTTGACACCAATGACCTTCGATTCCACATATGTGCTCCACTTGGGGCGCTTTGAAAGGTTACCAGCGCTACTTCCCAAGTGGGCACATGAAAGTATGGAAAATTGCAAAACACACACCTTGCTCCCAACGCATCGCTTTGGGATCGCCACACAAGCTTCCCTCCACGAAGGTTAGGCTTGCAATTGGTCGTGGGGAGTATGGAGAAGGGGCTTGCGCAATATGAAGTCCATTGGCGGTTTTGTCTTGGAGCGATGGACCCGCCAAATGGGCACGCAACACCACACATGGCACATACCACATATTGCCCAAAAAGGTAGCTCCCCCCACGATATGTCATGCCCCTCCAAAGGCATAACTTTGTGTCAATCGCTCATAGGAACTCAAGGAAAGTTCCTATGCAACACCAACACTCGCGCGCTACACTCAAAGTTATCTTGGCGCACGCAATATCATGGCCAAAGAGTTATAACGCAAACTCTACCCTCTTGACCATGATCCATTACACTAGCGCGCACGTGTGGAGACGCAAGGCATATAAAGCTTCTCAAATTACGTCGGGAGTGTTGTCAATACATCCCACGTTTCCTTTTTGTCATTCCTCGCAAGCGGCACGAGATATGACCCTCACAAGTGGCCTCACGAATCAACTTTGTTTTGCCCATATCTCTAAGGCAAATGGAGGGCAAGACAAAAGGAAAGTTGATTCGTGCATAGGGAAGCACGTAGGTCCACTCCAAAGAGGTCAAATCAAGTGCGGGGATGTCGAAGTCGAAAATCCGATTTCGACATCCTGAAAAATTCGGATTAAGGTTGCGAGTGTAAGATGTGAAAATTGCGGATGCATCCATGCATTTCCTGAAGACTTTAGAGTCTTCGTCACGATTTGCGCTAAAATATCTGTATATAACAGTTAAACTGGCGATTACGCTAAAGTCGCGAGCTAACCGCCAGCTGTCAAAACAGTGAATATCAGAACGGAAGCGTAAAAATTGACGGAAACAATATGAAAATAAACCCTGTTGATTCCTGATATTCTGATATATAAATCTCCGCTGGCGGCGCATCGGTTGCCGATGCGGGGCTTTACGGCACGGAACACGCTCCCGCCGGGCTCGCACTGGGCGTCAACGGGCGTCTTCCCTTCCGTACATGGGGTTAGTGGACCGGAGACCGGTTGTATGCCGTAACCTAGCCATGGGGTTCTGGGTACCGCTTCACTGGGACAGACATGACGTCCCCTTGGTAAGAGCTTCTTCCTGCATTGTCAAAGAAGGCATCCCGAGCTCCCGAAGATACCTACCTACGTACCTGGGCCTCCACAATACGAGGCTGACCCTGCCCTGAAAGGGGAGTAAGCAGCCACTCGGACTGGCGTTGTGGAGCACCGGCACGTAGACCGTCACATTGATGATCGCGGGGAGCTCATTGAACACCATCATGTCATAGTACCCTAGGCGGTGGCCTCTAAGGTCATACAAATGGGAACATTGATACAGTCAGCCAGGGTTGGATAAGACGCGGGACCTCTTGCACAGGCGGTACAAGTTTCATGGATACACTCCCACAAAGCTACCAGAGCTCGTGCAGAACGCGGTCCAGGGCGATGATACATGTCAGACCTGCAAGCCAGGATGTGGTCGGCATCCCGAAATGCGCCACTACTATCCCATCCCCAAATATCCGTTTGCCTCAGTGGCAATGGACATTGTGCATCTCCCTGCGTTGGAAGTGCTCAAAGGTTACACCATGGACTGTTGCTTCGGCATTGTTGACCATGCAACTTGCTATGTTATAGTCCGACCCGCTACCCTCAAGGGTTCACACGCCCGCACATTGGCAAAAGGTTTCTCGAAAACTGTGTGTTCTTCGCCGGCTTTCCCAATAATGTCCTACTGGATAATACTTAATATTTCAACAACAAATTTGTAACCACCCTTTGCGATTTTGGCGGCATTTTGCACCCATGAGTCGGTGATTTACGGTCACAAGACGAACAGCAGTGCCGAAAGGGCGATGAAAAGAATCGTTGAAACCTACAAAAGACCAATACGCCAACCAGTTAGTGGTACTGGAAGCTACCTATGGCATTATGGCGTCTCAGTGATCTCTCCGGTGCCATGGTGCCATACTCTCCCAACTGTCTCTTGTTTCTCAGGGACCCGATAGGGTTGTGAGACATGCCTCCCATTGTCCACGAAAATAGGTGCGAAGAAGCCTTTGATTTTTTCCTACGTCTCAGACGTGAGCGTGAGGAACTTCAGCAAAAGCTGATAGCCATCCATGAAAGACAGGAAAAAGAATCTCGCAAGATGCACAGCAAAGAACTGTGGGAAGTAGGTGACCGCGTCTGGGTCCGAACTTTGCCCTGGCATGAGGAGTGTCATTTTGACAAATTGGCCCGCATTTTGTCAGGACCATATGAAATCCTCGACATTATGTATGGGGGTCGATACCGTGTGGCGACCTCCCGGGAACCACAAAGAGTAGTGATAGGCCGTCTGAAGCTGGCCCTACCGCTGTTGGCGGGGGTTAAGCTGAAATGGGATCACCACACGCTCCGTCCCTCACCCGAGCATGATGACACATGGGTGTTGGACGATGTGGTAGACTTCAAAGAGGTGCCTTCCACTCGGGGTAAGGCAAGATCCAGAACTGGTTTGTCCGGTGGAAAGGACACCAAGAGTGAACATGGGAGACCAGGGACCAATTTGTGCACCATGTATGTGACCTCTGGCGTACCTATAATGCCAAACATGGTATTCAGGTTCCAATGTCACCTCGTGTCCCTCCTTGCAACCATTGGATCCCTTACATTCACTACATGTCACATACGGTGACTATATGTCCCCTACAGTCACTACATGTGAACAACACAAGAACCTGAATTGCTTGCGGCGACCCATGAAGCATTTAGGGCCACTCAACAAGTTTGTGGCCGTAACACGAAGGGTAGACGTGTACTTAGGCCTCCCTCCGCGTCGTGGGCCTTAGCACTATGCCGGGCCTAGCATAGCCGCCATCGATCTCCGACAATAGCACACTTCAAAAGCCAAGGTGTTTTTTGGCCCCTCCTTTCGGGGTATGAGGCCTACGGCATGTGTGATTGAGAACACATTTGGCGCCCCCTAGTGGGTTGTGGGCCCTACTGCCGCGTCATAAACAGTTAAGCAAGCTGTGAGGGAACCAAAGAGGCTAGGCCCACCCACAAGGGTATGTGGCGTTGCACTCGGACGAGAATGAACGGTTAGACCCCCCCGCAGTGGGTCCGTGGTCCTACCGGGAGGTTACGCCCAACAGTCCTTTCATTCTTCCCCTCTACTCCCATTCCAACGCCATTTTTCTTCCCATGCTCTTTCCCCGGCCCCGAACCTCACGTGTGTCTCTCTCAGAATCTTCAGCAATGCGTCGACCTTCATGCACCAGGCGACATCCCGCGGGCCCGCCTCCTCCGCACCGAAGGCGTAGGAGGCGCCCTCAGCTTATAAACCTCCAGCCCTAGCCCTCTACCCGCACATTTCCGAGGTTGGTACTTGCGTTGCATTTCTGAGGTTGTTAAATTTTGAGATGGACGCAAGCTGAAAGTTGGCAACGACAACAACAACGGCCATGAGCATGTCTAAAATTTTGAGTATTATGAAGTGAGTGTCGGGGTCAAGGGTGCTGAAGTCTCGAGCGCCGCAATCCTCTGCCCTCTGCCGTCCCTTCCCCTATCCAGATAGGTCCTGACACTCGGCCGTGGGCATGTCCAGGGCTTTGAATCGGGCGTGTTGCCCTCTTTATCCGAACTGGGGTCTTGAGCCCATACGCAGTCGCTCTGCTTGGGGCCCACGTGTTCTTACTCGTCCCTTGTTCCTACCTCCTCTGTAGTTCCATCGAACAAAATTTTCGACGCCATTATTTTTGCCCCCCCCCCGCTCAGTGCTAATCCTCGCTGCGGGCACTCAGTCTGATTGGGAACCCCTACCCCCCATCGCTGCTGACATTTCCGGGCTGTAGTGCGCTGCAGGACTTTTTTTGCAATAAGTCCTGTCAACGACGTCCGCTGCCTCCTTCTAAATGGATCGACCAGGCGCGCTCCTTTTCTGGCTCTGTCTTCACGCCAGGGCGCTGCCTTACGAGGGGAGTGTTAGCAGTAGGCAGCAGAGTTAAGGTCCCGGCGAAAATGGCTTATCTGCGAGGTCGCTTCCAAGCGGTAGGCCTGATAGGGCTGAGACGTAAAGACAGACTACATCAATATTACAGAGTACAGGCAGAATTACTACAGAGTACAGACAGAATTACGACAGAGTAATCAGCAATTATTAAATAGTATAATGGTTGCATTTCACACGTCCTGCATGCATGTGCTCTGTAGAGTAGTCTGAGACTGACTTCTGTGTGTTGCACAGGGTCTTTGTCACCATATTGACTGTGGATTCACGGACAATCTCAACAATTACGACGTGCTGGAGCAGTGTATTGCATTCAGGGCAAAGGTGCAAGTGTGGTCTCCATTTTACAACAAACATAACGTGTTTTGCAGCATCTGTGCTGTGCAGGAGCCTATTGGCTTATCAATATAGTGTTTCATCGTTCGGTACATTCTGAATTTCTACAAGGTACTCGAATTAGCATTTGGCCCAGACCACATGTATTGCATTTGCTCTTGCTGACAATGACTGCTGTGGATGGGTTTTCGCATATTTGTTGTTGAAGGGCTTTCCGTTGATGTTACATCTGATGAACGATGACAGCACACTACCAGTTCGTTTCAACAATGGATGATGAGTTTGTTGATTTTTGTCTAGGAGACATGTTCACATTGGATTCTTGATTGGAAACATTCTATGCGCATGTGATATTTGAGTACCTCCATGAGCAAATCACCGATTTGTGATTTTCATATTTTATATTTTATATTTTATATTTATATTATATTTTAGATTGTATATATTTTTTATATATTTATGGTCTGACCTAGGCCCCACACTGGCATGCGGATGCTCCAAGCAAGTCAGCGCTGGGGTTGAGTATATAAAGCCAGATATAGACAGAATCTGCGACCAGCGTGGATTACATTAACGTCCAGCACTGTGGGGTATTGGGAGGAGAGGGGATCAAGTGAGGGGGGGGCAGGGTTGGAAAAGACGGCGTATATATACGCGTAACGTATATATACGCGTACTGTATCGCGAGAATACAATACAGTACGCGTCTTGTTCCTAGGCTAGCATCTGGCGCCAGCCGCGGGCGCCGCTGAGCAAACAAACATGGCCAAGGATTGATCGTGCAAATGTGAGGTACTTTATAGAATTTGCAATGATTTTAATTTGGATTTCATTCATTCACGTTAGTGGTTGAATTTTTCTGCCTGTCTTGCGTTTGCAGGGCCTCACAAGAAGCAAGTGAAGAAGAAGGAGAAGAAGAACAGGAGGGAAGAATATGAAGAGAGAAAGAACAGAAGAAAGAAGCGGAAGAGGCGAAGGAGATCAAAGAGACGTTAAGAAGAAGACAGAAGAAGATCGAGAAGCTGCAGCAGCGAAGAAGACTGAGGAGTGAAGACAAAGAAGACGAAGAAGGAGCACAAAAGGAAGAAGGTGCTGTCAGTGTCACTTGAGTGTTCGCGCGTGCTGTGAGTGTCATTTGAGTGTTCGCGCATGCTGTGAGTGTCATTTGAGTGTCGGCGCGTGCTGGGAGTGTCATTTGAGTGTCGGCCCGTGTTGTGAGTGTTATTTGAATGTCGGCGCGTGCTGTGAGTGTCCTTTCAGTGTCGGCGCGTGCTGTGAGTGTCATTTGAGTGTCGGCGCGTGCTGTGAGTGTCATTTGAGTGTCGGCGCGTGCTGTGAGTGTTATTTGAATGTCGGCGCGTGCTGTGAGTGTCATTTGAGTGTCGGCGCGTGCTGTGAGTGTCATTTGAGTGTCGGCGCGTGCTGTGAGTGTCGTTTGAGTGTTCGTCGCGCTCGCTTCTGTTGTCTCGACAGTTTTGAGTGAGCCTTCGTTGTCCTTTATGTGACCCTTTATGGTGGACTCAGTCAGTTTGCTGCTGCATCTCAGTGATGTCATTTGAATCTCAAAATTTCACTTCTGCACAGAGGCTTCAAGTGACGCCAGGGACCTGTTATGTGTGCTGCAGCAGCTGTACAGATACATGCGCTTGCTTTATTTTTTGCTGGTTGCTCACATTTATGCCATTTGCCATTTTTGGCCATTTGGTGGTCAGCCTGGGGACAGGTGCCTTTGTGAGGCTGGAATTCCTGGGGCCTTGATCTCGAACGCAATGGTTTTCAAAAATATCTGAATTATTCTTTTTTCAAAAGAAGCACAATGGTTTTGGAAAAAATCCGAAACATTATTTTGTCCACAAAAAACATTGTGAGTCTACTTTTTTTGAAAAAGCACTAGGAAGGGGCACAATAGAAGCAAGTAAACCATTAGAAGCAAACCGAAACAACATGAACAAGGAAAAAATTAACAAACGATGTTCGTTTATTTTCATCGTTCGTTCGTTCGTTCGTTCGTCAATTTTCAAAAAAAAATTAACAAGCAACGTTTGTTAATCCCAACCCTGTCTTCAACATCATAAACAAATATAGAACAAAAGGTATCCAGAAAACGTAAACAGAGGCAAAAAACTGTTTTCACAAACCATTGCAGGTTGTAAACTAAAACACTACTTTGTCAGAAAAATTTGAGATACAATACATTACATTACAGTACTGTATCGGAACGATACAATACATTACACGTACTGTATTGTACCAACCCTGGGGGGGGTCGTCAATGCTGTGGGCCGGTGAAGCAGGTCACAACCCTACCCTGGCATTTTACCCCTAAGGGAGCATTATATGGCCCTATATATGGGATATATGTTGGATAGGGTATATCATATTCCATTTCCTTGTTAGGAACATAGGATGTGGGATAGATAAGGCAATCTTGGATGTTTAGTAGTTATATCAATTAGTGGATGATAGGGTGGATTTCTCATATGTGCATATCAGGTATTTCATTGGCTATGTGTACCATATCTGTTTGCAGCATAATATTCAGTCAACACTATCGTTATGTCTTCTGTGCCAAGCAATGTTGCTGCCCATGCCACTGCGACCTCTGCTCCTGACCACCCGGTCTGGTTTCATGGTAGCACAGGCGAAAGTTTTTCGTCTCTGTTCGGCGTTTGGCATCGCGGAAAGCGATCGGTCAAAGACATCGTGGACCAAATTCAAATTAAAATCTCTTCCCCGGGAGGGATAGCTGAGGGTGTCCAGCTCCCCACTCTCAGGACCTCCTCGGCCCTGACCCCATCGACCGGTCAGGGGCCGCAAAAACGGGCCAAACCCCAAGTGGCTACAAATCCTAAGTTTCCGAAATCCCCGAATGTTCCCATCGGGGCCCCCCATCCTCAAAATCCAGCTGGTGTACCTGGGATGGTTGGGGGAGAAATAGACGACCACCCTCAGGGAGCGATAAGAGGACCACAATCGCCTATTATGGGCTCGGGGACTGTTACTAGCGCTGAGAATCGGGCAGTAATCGACAAATCTACTGGGGCCATCGAGCGTACGAACGCTGCGCCCTCACAGACTGCCGACTGGGGTACGATGGCTTCGCCAATGGGGCCTATCGTGGTCGACTCTGGCACTCCTCAGTCGCTAGGGGGGTTGCCAGAGCCTCAGGTCAGAAAAAGCCCATTTGCAGCAGGGCCCATCAGCCCCATTATTGATTAACTCGACGCTGAAAACCGTCGAGTCCTCGCGCTCACGCCTGATCCCCATGGCCATCTTGGTCCGGCTCGAGAGGCCGTGGCCCTGATCCAGCAAGCCCTGTCGGGGACTAGGCAGAACCCCACTATGGTGGAATCGTCGCCCACTCCAATGAGTTGATCGCGGCGGTTTCCCTCCCTGGTGGAGGAATCCCCTGCCTTGGGAGCGCATCCCAATCCCCCGAGCGGATCCAGGCTAAATCCTACGATCATGGAGGAATCCCCCACGCAAATCGGGGAGGATGAGTGTGACCAGTGTTTCTCCCTGGCGGTGGAGCAGGGGAACGACGATGAGGAGGAGGAGATTGGAGTGTTAGAGCGTCATGAACTCCATCATTCCCCTATTTCCGTTGCCTCGTCGCCTGCACCTCCTGAACATATGTCAGGGACCAGGCATCGCCCCATGCTTGTGGAAGAATCCCCGGCCCCCCACTACATCATGGTGGAGGACTCTCCGGCCCCTCAGTTCATTGCTATGGAAGAGTCCCCGGTGCCTATGAGCGGCGTCAAAAACCGCCCGTGTCTTGTCGTGGAATCTCCGGAGCTTACAGAGGACCGGGCCGGTACTAAATCTCCAGTGCCTATGAGTGGCACGAAAGATCGTCCATCCCTAGTGGATGATTCTCCGGCAATGCCGAAGGTCAACAATCTGTGCTGGGGGGGAGGGAATCCGGTGGAGGGAGGTTGGGCAACCCTCCCAATAAATTTGGTCTCTCCCCCCACAAATACATCTCCTACGGAGGACCCCCAACTGCCCAATTGGGGGGGGGATGCAGAGGTTGCAACGGGATCGGAGCCTGTTTTTGCTTCCCATCCGAGAACCCAATCACCTATGGTGGTTCATGAGTCACCACAGTATATTGTGGTTGGCGAATCCCCAGCCCCACCGCCGCGGCCGAATACTGTTGGTCCTGTTTCCCCTCCGCCGTCACCCCGGCACCGCCAGGTGGCTTACATGGAGCACGTGCAAGGAATCCCGCACCTGGTTCGGCCATCTAGTGGTGGGGGTTCGGGGGGGGGACATCCCTCTAGTGGGGGGGCGCCAGCACCGGTTACTGCGCGCCCCACACCCCCGTCTCGCCCTGCGGGGGGGCCCTTTGGTCCCTCCGTGGCAGCGGGGGCTGCTGGGGGGGACGGTGGTGGGTCATTTCCTCCTCGTGGAGGGGGGGGTCCATCTTTTCGACATTCTGGGGGCCCCGCTCCTGCGCGGGGGGAGGATGACCTACAACACACCTGTGGCTGTTCCCGGTGTGTGGTGCACTATGAAACGTGCATCCACTCTCTGACGGCACAGGTGAAGGACCTGCGAACTCAGAATCTAGAGTTGCAGCGAGGCCATCAGGAACTCTCTCAGGCTCTCTACCGTGGGCATCAGTCAGTCCTGCGGGGACCAGATGACCCAAATCTTGTCTACATTGGCTAAATTTGACGCGGCGGTTCAGGCCTATTGACAGGATTGTAAGGCTGTGGAGGCTAGCGTGGCAGATCATCTTAAGATGTCCAACGGCAACACGGCTAAGTGCTTTGGCGCAGTGGAGTCGCTCGCTACACGTTACGCCGCTGTTGCATCTAGGATCGATGCGTGGGACCACTGGTACTCCACGCCTTCGGAACCCGTTATGGTGGTCCTACCCCCGCCATCGGCGCCTTCACCCGTTCCTGATCCTACACCGGCGGCGCCTACGGCGCCCATGGGCGCGCCATCCGGTTCATCCGGTGGTGGGTGTGTCCTTCCTTTCTCCGTCCACCCATCCAGCGATTGCATCTACCATCCGAACGCTTGTCCGGATTCGGGGTGGCCGAGGGGGAAGGAAGAACACCACAAACACCCCCGCCCCCAAGAACCTACATCGTGGAGGGGAATCGCCAAAAAGCAGAAAAAACCTGCTGTTCCCGAGTGGAGGGCGACGCCTAAGGGCGAAGAACACCCCACGGAGCCTATGGCGCCGTCGGCAAATGAAGAGGAGAACACCTCCTACTTGGGGAACATTAATCCCCTCACGAAAAATGTTTTCACTTCACCTGGGAAACCTTCGTACATGCCCTCTCATCCTACGGATACGTGTACATTCTCTCCAGTGAAGGTTGCACCAAGTGCAAGTGGAGGTGCACCCCAAACCCTTGGCTCCCCCTGCTTACCACCCGTACCAAATACCTATGGTGCAAAATAGTTACACCAAAGCGGTGGAGGATAGTGATATTCCTAAACTTCAATTTAATGGGCAGCTAGAAGGCTACGACGAGGAGGTGGAGAAGCTTCAACAATGGTTCGGGGTGTGTGATCCCATGTACCGAAAGGTCAACGGGGCAAAAATGATTTTGACTACCTTGCCCCCATTGCTAAAGGCGATCATCAACGCCCGGGTTGCCGAGGCCACCCACCACACACGCACGGCCCCCACCCTCAAAGAGTTGTGGGACTTTTTGGAACAACCTTTCCACGAGTATGACCCCTCAAGGGCCGATGAAAGGTGGCGAGCCCCCACCCCGAGGGTGGTTAAAGGGCAAATGACCCTCATCGACCTTGAAGATTTCTATGCTCGTTGGCAACGTTTGTTGCCTCTGAGAAATGAGACTGGTCCCCACGTGATCCGGGAGCAGCTCCTAAGCAAGCTCCCGTGGATCAAGGAGAAGGTCGTCAAGCAAGAGGCTAAGAATAGCCCGGACAGCTATGTGGTGGATTCTAGTGGCCTTGACCCTTCCCCGGGTCGCGCCCCATTCGAAAAATAACTCAGGAAATATAGCGCTCAAGCAATTAGAAAAAATCAAAGGGGATGGTCGCGTTGTGCTGCTACCACCCAACAGTATGTGCACCACACAAATGGGGGGAGGAGAGGCGGGAGGGCATGCGCATAGGCAAGTGCAAAGCATTTCAGGCTGAACTTTGAAGACCAAGCCATGATCCGATTCAAAGATTGATGGTGTTTGGGTCATTGGCAATTAGAAGAAATGAAAGCGGATGGTCTCGTTTTCCTGCTACCACGCAACCGTATGTGCACCACAAGAATATTGGGAGGGGAGGTGGGAGGGCATGCGCATAGGCATGTGCCAAGAATTTTAGCCTAAACTTTGAAGACCAAGCCATGATCTGATTCAAAGATTGATGGTGTTTGGGTCATTGGCAATTAGAAAAAATCAAAGGGGATGCTCGCGTTGTGCTGCTACCACCCAACAGTATGTGCCCGAGAGGTGGGAGGGCATACACATAGGCAAGTGCAAAGCATTTCATGCCAATCTTTGAAGAAAAAGCCATGGTCTGATTCAAAGATTGATGGTGTTTGGGTCATTGGCAACTAGAAATATCCAACAGGGAAGGTCGCGTTGTGCTGCTACCACCCAACAGTATGCGCTCCACAAGAAATGCTACGAGTTGAGGTGGGAGGACATGCACATAGGCAAGTGCAAAGCATTTCAGGCCAATCTTTGATGAAAAAGCCATGATCTCATTCAAAGATTGATGGTGTTTGCATCGTTGGCAATTAGAAAAAGTCAAAGGGGATGGCCGCATTTTGCTGCTACCACCCAACCAACCCAAGATTTTTGTGTTTGTGTTTCCTTCACCTTTCACCTTTCACCTTTCACCTTTCACCCTCTTACTCTCCTCCTTTTTTTCTCTCAACCGCGCATTGATCGGTCCTGGATACATGCATGCATCGATCTACAGGCGATGGAAGGGATTGTGTTGACTGGGCTGCCAAGAGGGACTTGCTATACGTAGTAGACAATGGTGGGGTGACCGGTATTGATTGTTGTGGATGTCCTCTTTCCTTGTTTCTCTTGGCGATCACCAACAACAGTTTTTGCGTTGTTTGTATAGTTGAACTGCTATTATGTAGGATATCTGGCCAATGATCCCTCCCTCCCTCTCTCAGGATCAGGCAAGTCGTACACGATGATGAGACAGCTTTAGAGCGGAGGACGTGGGCTGCATTCCACTGCTATGCACCGATTTGTTTGCAAGCATTGTGGAAGTTCGAGCCCGTCAGCCTTCTGTTTTGTTCAAAGTGGAAGCTAGTTACCTTGAGATGTACAACGGCAAGGTGTGTGTATGTACGGAGGGGGGAGGGGGGAGAGTTTTGCCAGGGTGATGAAGTCGATGGACTCAGGGTTCATGGGAACGCGCGAAAAAACCTTCTTTCGGCCCCAGCGGGATGCAATTACCCAATCCCGTACGGTACGGCCGGTCAAATGGACGCCTCCACGTGGGGTCGCGCACGATCGTAGGATTGCAATGTT
The DNA here is from genome assembly GCA_964036045.1 of Eutreptiella sp. 'Long Island Sound 2002'. Lineage (NCBI taxonomy): Eukaryota > Euglenozoa > Euglenophyceae > Eutreptiales > Eutreptiaceae > Eutreptiella > Eutreptiella sp. 'Long Island Sound 2002'. The sequence continues at coordinate 161,141,046 of OZ038379.1, read as the reverse complement.
TGGCTACCCACCAAACTTCTTGTGGCCTTAGGGTTTCTCCGCACGCAGATGCTGCAGCACCCTACATGCTTTTTCATGGGGCAACGACAGATATGCCCTTTGCGTGCAGGAGCTGGAGGAAAAGAAGGTGCCGTGAGGCTGGAGAGAAAATTACGAAAAGTTTTCCGGAGGCCTCCCCGCACCCGAGTGTGCGAAGGCAGTGGTTTGTTGAATATGCCTCTGAGTTGATGGGGTGGGGCCACGCACAAGGGTCAACAACCTGCATGTGGGGTGTGATGAATGGGGGTTGCCATGCTTTCGTTAGATGCACCGGGAACTTACCTCCGTGGTGCCGGATGGTTTGTGATGGTGTGGTGCACGAGAAAGGTGTGGTTGCCCTTTGTTCTTTCTAAAAACATGTCGACAATCGCACAATAAACCAGCAAGCAACGAACAGCCAGTGGCACGATGAACCAGCAGCCAATATGCAGCACACAAGAAAGGTGGCACTAAGCAGCTTTGTCAGCTGCACCCTGTGCACCAGCAAACATCGCCCAGCCCGCCCACCACAAGCGGCGGTGGTGACGCGTTCCCGTGGGGGGCCTGGTCACGGGACGCTGCGGCGGACACGCACAAGCAAGCAGGCAGGCAAAGCACTGCGCTCACAAGGGCATCCTCATGCTCTTGTCATGTGAGAAAGCGTTTCAGGATCCTTGCCACTCTGAAACAAGGGAACAAAAGTATGTACAGCAACACACCAGGATATGTACACATGGGGTTAAGACTGCACTGGGGTAAGGGCATCACAGGACAAAAGACACTCAATCCCTACCCATATCCCCATCCCGGGTCCGTCCCTCTCAGTGGCTGGCAGGGGCGGGGGCTCAAACACAACCCATGCCCTACTCAGTCCGGACCCCGAAACCCTGCCAATAGGGGAGGGTGTCCCGCCCAGCCACAGACGAGCTCCTGGGAACCAAGAGGCACCAAGGCCAACGGACAGTGGCTTCCCTTGCTCCCTTAATGGCAGGTCCCAACTTCCCTCCGAGCCGGAGATAAGGCCCCGCCATTATCCCCTAGGAGTTGGTAGCTCAAAATGGGCTGTTTCTGCCCAGACTGATGTTAGCTCGAAAAACTCCAAAACTGACCTCTTGTGGGGACCCGCCAGAGGTAGAGACGAGACAATTGACCCTATGCCCTTCGAGTACGAACTCCCTGGAGCCCTCACGTAACCTGGTTCCCTCTGAGATCCCAGCATCAGGGCGCCACGGGTTCGCCAAGTGGGGTCATGATGCCAAAATCACGTAAATTGGCGTCAATCGCACGCGTGACTCGCCCGGCCAGGACAAGGCCAATGGCTCACAGGATAGGAGGCAGGACCTCTGACCTATATCTGAGTGCACAACTTGAAATTAGGTCTGGACTCTTCATGGGCATAGAGATATGGGGCCGCCAATTGACCAGACGGGGGGCTGAAATTGGGGGTCCCAAAAGGGGGTCATTTTGGCTGCTCAAAATGAGCCAAAATCGAAGGTGTCCCCGATAGTACATCTCCACGCCGGCTTGGAGATCGGATCCGCCATTCCATACGCGATCCACCCAGAGTCCAACAAAGACTCCCATGCCCTTGGCTCTCAAAGATCTCCATGCCACTCGGCGTGGTGACAATTCAAATTGGGTCCACAATTGCCAAAAGAGCAAAATCGGTCGTCTTCGTCGACCGTCCAGGGTAGGAAACCTTGGCGATATTGACGCGCCAAGCCTTGATTCACAACCCTTGATATCCTCTTTGGTCCCATACCCTCGTTTATGGCTTGCTGTCACACTGGCTGCTTGCTGTTCATCGATGGGATGAACACGCGGATGGGGCAGAAAGCAGCATGCGGTGCAACGGGGGAGATCATGGATCGCACCAAAAGTTGAATAACTCCGGATGAGCCAGAGGAGCAAATACGAAACTCAATGGCGTTCCACCCTTGGTTATCTGCTACAATAATGGCCCCTCCCTCGTGGCTAGATCCTGTGCCCCATGGAGATATGGTAGTTCCAATATGGCATACAATGGCAAAAAAAGCGAAATGTGGCCAAAATGGCCCGCAGTCATGATTCCATATCTCCATGGCCACGGCGAGGATTGTTTCAACCCAATATGCTATAGACACATGGGACCTAGGTCCCAATATATGCCGCTTGCCAACCCTCATGGTTGCCTCTAGCTAATTTTCCCATTCGGCGGAAAGTGACACACAAATGGGGCAGAATGCAACATACCCGAAATTGGGTGACTCACCACTCTCCCTTCAAGAGGAGAGGCCACATGGGGAAACACCCCATTCGATGCGGGTTTATGTGCCCTCTCCGAATCGCCCTTACCCTTGGTCAAGTGGCGCACACAACCTCGGCGGTGAAATCAGGGGGAGAAGGGGGTTGTGGCCATTCTGGGCAAAACGGCCAAAATTCACCCAAAAGCCGTTACACCAAAAATCGTATCTCCGTATCACAAGAGATATGAGCCTCGGACTTTTGCATGGATGCAAACCGAAGCTTTGCTTCCCTTTTGCAACAAGGGTTGAGGTTCAAAGCATAATGGAAACAATGTTAACACCTCAATCCTTGAAGCACACTATTTATAGGAAAAAGTGCATATATCGGCGATATTGATATGTACATATCTTTGGGTCATTGAGGAACAAAAATATGAACAAACATTCTTGGAGTAGGCCCATAGTAGGTGCCTTCAAATATGCCCACTATGGTTAGATTGTCTCCGCCCACTCATGTCGTTAGTGCTCGCATATGAGCGCGTGTGCATAGAGGCAGTATGGCACCCGTGCTCACAAGGCGACATTATATAAAATAGAAGACAAGGTTGTAAAAATCAACCAAGCCATCCATAATGTCCTTCGTGGTCTCTACTTTACATATTGCCTTGGTTCAAGGCTCAACTTCCCATAGGCTTTGAGTACGAGCCTCGGGGGATTGGCCATTTTGGCCTAATTTTCGACCAAAATTTGCCCTTTTTCAAAAAATGAGTTTTGGTACGCATTTAATTGCGTGGAGCCATCGTTGAGTTGGCTCGAAAATCAAAAATTGCCTAGGGCTTTTGGTCTTCTGAGCATTGTGTTTGGTTATTAACGTTCATGCTCACAAGGCCACAAAGTTAGCGTTTGCGCACGCAAACGACTTGGGTTTACAACACCCATATGCTGCCTAAAACGTCCCTATTGCCCTCTTCCCTATTCAAAGTGATATGCCCATGTGAAAGGGGCATGGATGAAAGGCATAGGGGGGGAATGTAGGGTTCCATCCGAGCTCATGGTACTTGAGAACCATGAGTTCGAACGATCGACGGAAAAGCTTGCGCGCTGATTTTCTCTCAGACGCAACGGCGAAAAATTCTGGTGAACACACCAGATGAAAGTACAACAAAAACCCTCTAGATCCAGCCCTTAAGTTCTCTTAGAACCTCAAAGGTACTCGAGAAAAGTCCATCACAAAACTCGCCACGGAGAAGCGACGAAAGCGCGCGAACAGGCGACAGTTAGAAATCACGGTAGAAATCGGGTGATTCACCAATTTCTGACCGAAAATCGACCAAGACAATAAAATTATGGTAATTCTACATCCGTTTATTGGTTGGAAATCAGATTCCAGATTTCGCGGATTAGAGAACAGGGATATCCCGCTGACAGCCGGCGTCAACGGCTTCCACACGGGTGTGACGGCTCACAGGCCTCCGGGCCATGGGCCATAGGTTCTGGGTACCGCTTCACCCCCCTCCTTAGAGCAAACCCTCGGGGGGGCTCGATAACACCCAAGCATGACAGCGGGTACCCAGGACAATCCCCTGAAGGGGGGGGTGTCACATCCTCACTTCAGGCCGATTTGCGGGTTAGGTTGCCCATCACAATCCCACAGTAAGACAGGTATGGTGCTGCAGTTGTTAGTAACCGCAAGTATAGTATCAAGTATCAAGTCCCGGGTCCTGACGGCGATTGTTCGGCATCCAAATGACCCGTTAACCCATACCAGGCGCACTGGATGCCGGCTGCGACGGTCACTACCACAGTGGCAGTGGCATACACGGCCAACATAGGCGCCACACGACGAACGAGGTGGTCCCACAGGTCGAAAGCCACCACAAAGATCCATCAGGCTACCCCAGGCTTTCCAAGGCCGCAGTCTGGGGGAGAGTCCCCACGGGTCCTTCCTTGGGCGCACCATGTCCATATCAACGACCAGAGTGGTAAAGCCGAACGAGCTCCTCAGTAAGGGATCGGGCTTCAGGGCCGTCTTTTCCCTCGCCCCATTACCACGAAGGCCATGCATGGGGGAGTCCCCATGCAGTCTGGGCGGAGGCGTCGACTCCTCAAACCACCAGTTTCCCAGGCAGACTGACCGAGGTCAGGACACCGGAGGTCGCCACCCGGCTGCAAGTGCGTCTGCGAGTCGGTAGGCTCACACTGGGACTGACAGTGGCGGACCGCTGGGAGTGTAGTCAGGCAACTGGGCTTCCCGCCTGGCGCCATCAGGATCTCAGCACATCACAGCCACTAGGGCACACGGTATCACGGGCACTCAAACAGAAGAATCTGTACTTAGGTACCGGTCCAAGCTGGACCTTATGTAGGAACATGTACACGGCGACTCAGGGCGCCTTCGTATTCCGATTTGCGTCCCTTCGGGGGGTAATACAGTCCATATCTCGGTGATGGGCTGACAACACTTAACATACAGATGCACATATCCTGGGGAACAGAAAAATGAGCAAGAAACAGGTAAATAGGCGTGTAAACACACTCTGGATAGAGCGCCCAACCACGCCCCGGTCAGGATAAGGAATATGCAGGAGGGTGGACAGAAAAACGCCTGAGTCCAGGCCATATATAGTCTGCAGACACACGTAGACTGGTCTGGATCCCGCAAGTGCCATGGGACCAGACCACACACCCAAAAATTGCAATGCCGATGACAGCGGCATCCGTTGCGCAACGTCGTATGGGCTTCAAGGCCCTAAGAGCTCAGGAAATGTCAAGGTCAGTCGCCCTCCCTGTTTTTCAAAGGATTCAGCAGGCGGGGAGTGACGAATAGCAGTGGAAGAGAGGGGCCATCCTCCCCTGGATTCAGCAGGGGCGGGTATATGGCCACTCAGATGGCATGTCACCGGAAGATGGAGGAGAGCAAGCAAGTGAGGGACAATCCGTCGACCAAACAGGTGCTCAAACTGCATCAGGGGAGAGCTCAGGGCGGTGATCAGGCGTCCTTGGCTGCAATCGCCCGGGTGAGTGCTGCCAAGTCCGAGACATGGATCTTGGTCTTGTGCTTGCGGATGTAGTCCATGAAGGGGGTGTTAGTCCGCGGCACCAACGAGGAGGCGGGTTCGCAGGTGTCGTGGGAGGGCCCATAGCCTCGCCAACGAACCTTGAACTGCAGGCCTCCGGGTGCCGAGGCGTTCGGACGCTGGGCCAGGATCTTGTCGACGGCATAGTCGTCCTGCTCAGCATGGTCGTCCTCCGAATCAGCCTAATGTGCGGCATAGTCCAGGGACACATGTTGGCCACGGGGGTCGGGTTCCCGCACACAGAGCTGACTCTCGTGGCGCTCCCGGAACTGTCCGTGACCCACGTTGATGCGGTAGGTGTCCTCACCAATCCTGCCGACCACCTCTCCGGGTGTGAACCAGGTTTTGGTGCGGTGGGTGCCCATAGGGGGGGGTCTGATCACCCACACCGGGTCTCCCACCCTGAACCTTTGCGCTGGGGAGATCGGGGCGGACTTCTGACGCTCGGCATGCTCCTTCTCGAGCTGCTGGCGGATGTCCCGCGCCGTTGCCTCTTGCCGCGCAAAGAATTCCTTGGCGTCCATGGCCATACCATCACCGGACAAGGGAAGTCCCCGACCCAGGGGGTCCCTGCCGAACAAAAACTGGTGAGGGGACAAGCCAGCCAGAGTGAGGGTGTCATGATGGGCCTTCAGAGCGGGCCACATCTCCTCAAACCAGTTTCGACGTGGATTGGTGATGTGAATCTTGCGTAGCTTCTCGAACAGCTGCCTTCCAGCCACCTGAGCCCGGCCGTTGGACCGGCTGAGATAGGCGACACTCTTGGCATGATGTATTCCCATGAGGGAACACATGGCCTTGAACCAGCCACCAGTAAACTGGGGCCCTCAGTCACTGCAAATGGTGCGGGGGATGTCAAAGACAGTCAGCCAATGACGAATCATCATGACTGCCACTTCCTTGGCAAGCAACCCCCTTTTGCGTGCCGGAATGGCTACTACGTAGCCGCTGTGGCGGTCCACACAAAGGACCACACAGTCAAAGGTCTCCTTGCCTATGTGAACTTCGGGCATGGAGAAGATGTCCATCGCCACGCTCTCCATGGGCTCGTCAGGCACCGGAGTCCATTGGGCTTCCCCCTTGACGTTCCGGTTATCGGGATTGCAGGGCTGACGGACCGAGCAACCCTTCCTGGCCTCCTTGATGGCGTTGTAAAGACCGATCTGGTCGATCTCAAACCGGCGCTGCATGTCCAGGGCTTGCTTTTTGACCCCTGGGTGCATCATGTGGTGGTGCCAAGCCTGGGACAGCTGGAGCACCCGGGACTCTGGGACCAGCAGCTTACCATTCCGGTAGAGCTTGCCATCCTCCTCAGTCAGCCCCTTCGGCCACTTCTGCCCGTCATCAGGGTCGGTCACAGCCCTATACTCTGCCTCAAAGGCCTCAGACTTAGCGTAGTCGTCGGTCCAGTCGTCCTTGAGGCAAGATTCAGGAAAGAGGTGCTTGTGGGACTCAGCTCCCTCAGGGGCAAGTACTCTGACCGCTCTGCCCATCCTCGTTCCGAGGAGGGCATCCCCAGCCATGACGACGAAGCATTTAACACCCTCCTCCTCCATCAGGCGCTCCATTTCTATGATCCTCTTGGCCTCAGCGGTCTCAGCCTCATCGCCATGGGCGGAGACATCCGTCAGGCCCTTGCTGGCGGGATAGGCCCACCTACTGAGACAGTCCGCCACGGTGTTGTCCTTGCCAGGAACATACACAACCGTGAGGTCGAACTTGGCCAAGGTCTCATGCCATCTTGCCCGTCGGGAGGCGGGACCAGAGGGGGTGTCCAGGTGCTCTTTCTGCCACGACTGCAGACTCTGATGATCGGTGCAGACGGTGACGGGATGGAAGGCTATGTACCCAGCCCATTTCCTGGGAGCCATGACGATGGCATACGCCTCCTTTTCTCGGGGCGTCCACGTCCGTCTCTGGCCGTCCACCAGGACTCGGCTCCAGAAGGCCACTGGCACGTGCCTCCCATCGTCAAACACTTGTTCCAACACAGCGCCAACGGCGTAGTCGGAAGCGTCGGTGCGCAGGACGAACCTTCCGTCAGGAACCACGAGGTGCAGACCCACTGCGGATAGCAGCGCCTGCTTCATCCCCTCAAAGGCACGGTCGGACTCTTCATTCCAGACCAGAGCCTTCTTGGACCCCTTCTTGGTCTCCTCGCGGTTGCTCTTGAGCATGGTCGTCATGGGGGCTGCATACTCGGCATACATCTTGATATACCCCGAGTAGTAGTTGCAGAATCCTAAGTACGCCCGTAGCTCAGAGACCGTTTTGGGCTTTTCCCAGTGCTCAATTGCAGCCACCTTGCCAGGTATGGGCTTCCACTGCCCGTTTCCAACTACGTGGCCAGCGAAGACCACCTCGCTTACCGCAATGGTGGCCTTGTCACTGCTCCCGGTGAGTTTGTGCCGAGCCAGAAGGTCCAGCACTCTGGTGACGTCCCTCTCATGTGCCTCCAGGAGCTCCTCATAGCTCATACTGGGGTCCCCAGAGGCGATGATCACATCGTCCACAAAGGGGTCCGCACAGTTACGCACCGGCTCAAGCAGGTTCTCCAGCATCCGCTGAAAAGTCGCATTGCCGTTGCTAACGCCCATGGGCATCACCTTCCACTAGAGGGGTCCAAGTGGTGTGCTCAGTGCTGTGCAAGCACGGGACTCCTCGGCGAGAGGCATCTGATGATAACCATGTTTCAGGTCGATCACCGTTAAGATCCTCCGCCGGTGTTGTTTTTGCAGCATATCCTCAATATCCAGTACCCTCTTTACGAAGGTATTCCCATCATAGGAACGGGAAACGATGGAATCCACTTCCCACCAGGCTTTGTCCTGCCCCTTGCCCTCACGCTGGCTTCCCCAGTCGTGAAAGGGCTGATCCATATACCCCTGAACCAGATCCAACTCCTCTTCAGTGAGGAGGTCCTCCGATTCTCCGATGTCAACAGGGGAAACCGCAAAGCATTGCCGCCATGGGTCCGCTATGATGCGGTTGACACACACGAAGTCCGTGGTGTTGGCCTGTTCAAGGCCCCCATCCACATAGTGAAATTCCGTTGGCCATCCCTGGGGTGACATGGGCTGTCCCTTAGCGTCCTGATAGACACTCTCTCCAGCCGGAGGGTGACCTTGTTTAAGGTCATGTTGGTCAGTGAGACCACCAAATCTCGGGTGCTTTCCTCCTCGGTGCATCCCATAGAAACAAGCAGCACTGCCTTGGAGCGGTCCTTGCGAATCTTCGCAACTGCCCTTGGAATGTCCCCTCGGGGGCAATGGATCCACATCAAACCCTGATGCGGACCCCAGTGCTTCCTCCACGCAGAGTCCTGGGCGCTCCAGTACATCTCACAGACCCGAAGATGGGCAGAGGTTCCTGAAGAGAACGCATCCAGGGCCAGATCCGAAGCTCCCAGGTCCGCAACCACTCGGCTCGCCACTTCCGGCCTTACGCCGTACTCCTGGTTTGCTGGCCCAACTGACTCAGTCCCCAGCGCGGCTACTTCGAGCTGATTGCATTCCGGGTGGATCCATTGGCATTCCACATGGTGCTCAGGTGACGAAAGCCACGAGAGCTGGTCGTCCTGGTACAGGGTCATTGAGGCCTTGGCCGGGAGAACGCGGGAGTCCGTCTCCATCATGAAGTCGTACCCAACGATCATGTCCCAGTGCATCTGGGCCTCGTAGAAGTGACCTTGCAGTAGAATTTCCTTGCCGAGGTCCGGGCGGCTCAGCTCACGGTGGTTCACGAACTGCAGCCCAATGGCCGCTTCCCTCAAGCCTCCCACCATGTACTGGCCGTTCGCCACCTTCAGCCTGACAGGCTTCCGACTGTCGGTCAAGCACTCTGGCGGAAGTAAGCCAGCCTTGACCAAGCTGACTTGAGCTCCTGCGTCCACCAACACGTCAAAGACCGTCTCCAATTCTTCGCATAACGCACGGACCTTAAGGTGCAACTGGCGCTCACGCCCGACACGGCGCACGGCGTGCAAGCTCAGGATCTCCGGCCGTTCCAGAAGCTCAGTAAGCGACTGGTGCAGGTCGTCGACAATGGGCTCAGGCTGCCCATCAGCAGCATCCAGCTGCGGTCCGGGTGATCCTGCGATACTCTCCGATACATCTTGAAGCACATCAAATACATTCTTGGTCGCGAAGGATGGATGGGTGCAAGGGTTCGTGCCTTCACTTGCCCTCACCCTGCCACTGCGACTGTCTTTTTTTTTGGGTGCCGGACCGGGCCTTTTGCCCGCGGCAATCCCTTTGTGCTCATTGTCTCCCGACTGGGATGGTGTGGCGCTTCCCACGACACCATCCAGCGACCGCCCTAGCTGGGGCCCTTGGCTGCAGGGGCTGGGCTAAGGGGCGTCGGTTGTGGTAGTTGGGGTACTCTCCTCTGCATCAACCTCGTTGACACCCTTCTTCTTTCCCCCTTTCTTACCCTTCTTGTCCTTGTCCTTCTCTTTGTTCTCCTTGTTCTTGTCGTCCGACTTGGGGACCCAGGACTTCTTGATCTCCAGGATCTCCTTGGCCAACTCGGTCCCCACCAACATCAGCTTGGAGAGCTCGTCCTTGGTGACCTCCACCTTGGTCTCCCGGATACCCGCGGGTGCACGCTTCTTCGACACGTGCACCTTCTTGTAGGCCTCTGTGTCGGCCTTGTGGATGGGGCATGTCCGGTGGTCATGATTGAACCCTTTGTTCCTCCCATAACACACGAAACAGCCCTGAGGGTGAGCTCGTATGAACTCCTCAAAGGACAGCGGAGGGTCGCCCATGCGGCGGGGCTCCTTCTTCTCCTTCTTCTTCCAACCCTTCTGCAGGGGCTTCCAGCTTCCACGGTTGCTCCCCATGTTCAGTTTGTTGGCCAAGAAGGCACGAACGGCCATTTCGGCAGGCTCATCGTCGTCGTCATCGTTGTCGAGAGCCTCATCGCCATCGGGTCCCGCTGGGTCCATGGCAGATTCCCCCCCCACCCTTTCGCCAACATAGTTGACGTCAGGGTCACCGGCCTTCAAGCCGCGGGTGTGGTGGAGATTCCTGTACTCCTTGAGTACCTCCTCTCCGACCCACTCCAGGACCTCGTCGCAGGTCATCCGCGCCGGGATGGCTTGCAGACGGAGGGTCTGGCCGCCCACGTCACACTCGTCAAGGCGCAACATCGCGGTCTTCTCGCGATCGCCCGTGACGGTGATCAGGAGGGCGTTCCGCAGCTCTCGCCGCTTGACATCCCGCGCCACATGCTTCTTTGTCCAAGCCAACACGTTTGGATGATACTCCTTGGGGAGCATCATCTTGAACGTGTGGTCGAGCTTGGCTCTCTTGGCTTCCTCCTTGGTGACTCTCTTGATCCATGCTTCCGGCAGCATGGAGAGCAGGCGGGCCTTCGCGTCATCCTCATTCCAGTCCTCCACGTTGCGGCGGAAGAGGGTGTATTGCCCGCGGAAGTCTCGCCAATCCCGTAGGCGGATCTCCCGACCATCATGCTGAAGCTTGATGGCCCTCCACCGCTTGGCAGCCACCTGCGGAGCGTCCACCCGCTCCTGCTCGTTGAGCCACTTCTTGGCTTCCTTGAGGGTCTTGATTTTCCCCTCCTTGGTCGCCACGAAGTATAGCTCTTGGAGCACCTCCGGCAGGCGGTACCTGAACCGTTTGAAGACATATTTCTCCGCATCTGCGGGATCCATGTCTTCGGTGACGGTCATCCCTTAATCGTCCAGCTTCTCCAAGAAGCGGTCGAGGTTGAGGGGGTTGCCATCATACGTTGGTGGCTTGATGTGCTTCAGGTCTTCGCACACGGCGGCATCCGCAGCCTTAGAGACCATGAACGCCGGCCGCGAGGTCGACCGAGGTTCCCATCGGCGTCCCCCACGGACTCCCACGGCCGCCACTTCGATCTCCTCCACGGTACCCATGTGGCTACGCCGTGGTTCCTCCATGTACGCTGAACCTAGATGTTCACGCCGTACTCCTTCCATGTATGCCTCCTCATCACGGCACCGGCGGCTGCGTTCAGCGACCTCCCGTCGTACACCACGCGGCGGGGTAATGCCGAACTCCTCCAGGTCTTCCTCGCCTCCACCGACATCCCACTCCACGTCTCCTCCGGGGACCTGATCTCTGAGTCCACCATAACGCCCGCCAGCCATTGGGATTGGCTCTTGGGCTGGTGCGGGGCGTCGGGGGTGTACCGGTGTCCGCTGTGGAGCACGGCGGTTGTGGTACTCCGCACTGAGCCACTCATCATGCCACTCCTCACTGCCACTGCCGGGCGGCATGCGCTCGTTACGGCGGCCCACGCTGTGATGAGAGGGGGCGCTGAGGGAGGGGGCACTGGCGCTGGGGCAACTCCTGGGGGCTCCGCCGGGGGCGTGGGCTCTGCTTGCACCTGGTTCAGGTCCCCAGCCGTCGTCTGACGAGCCGGACTCCAGGGGTGGGTGGTCGCTGCTGATGCTCCCACGGCCTTCCAGCTCGTCCAACCTCTGCTGCAGGCCGTTGATGACCTTGTTCAGCAGCCTGGTCTCGCCCCCGGCGATGTCCAGCTCCCTCTGGGCAGCGGTGGTAACCTTGGCGATCTTGACCATCTCCGTCTTGGCGATGTCCAGCTCCTTCTGTGCGGCCGCGGCGACCCTGGCGATGCGGATCATCTCGCCCTTGCCCGTGTCTACCTCGCGCTCGAGAGACTGGACCCTCCTGCGGAGGTGGACAATCCACCGCCAGGTGGCGTCCGGGTCACCGTTCCCTGGTGGGTCGTCGGGGTCCCCAGGGGGTCCTCCAGGAAGGCCTCCGCCGGGTCCGCCCGGTCCAGGGGGTCCTCCCCCTCCTGGAGGTCCGCCTCCGGGGGTTCCACCTGGTGGGCGTCCTCCAGGGGGTCCTGATAGTCCTCCGCCAGGGGGTCCCGATGGGTCTCCGCCGGGTCGCCTCGGTGGGTCCGAGGATGGGGGCTTCTCCGTGTAGCCGAAGTCCATGTCATCATCCTCGTCCATGTCGCCCCACCTAGGTGTCTCGGTCTCGCACGCGGAAGACTCCGAGCTCCGGTAGGGAGGTGGGAGATCCTCACCCTCACCCTCCGGCTTCATGGGGACGTCTCCGCCTCCTCCGCCAGCCATTCCCCGGCGATGTCGGCGGTCTCGTCCGTCCCCATCGCTGGCGGGGAAGAAGCGGTCAGAGTCGTCGGGATGTCCGCCCGCTGGCCTCCGTGCCCTCTCGGGGGTCTTCCCCTTACCCCTCCTTCGTCGGTAGGCGGTGGGGCCACTGTCCCCACTGCTGCCCGTGTCGACCTCCTCCAGATCCAGCGTCATCTTGGAGGAGGCGTCCCCTTGGAAGAGCTTTCGAAGGGTATCCACTCGGGATCCTCCCGGGGGAATCTCGCGCTGGAGCTTGGCCTCCGCCTCTCCCATTGCGGCGGCCGTGGCTGCGGCAGCTCACCTTTCGGCCTCCTCCCGGGCACGGGCAGCCTCGGCTTCCCGAGCCCGCTGCAGCCGAACCTTCTCCGCTTCCAATGCCGCCAGGTCCGCCTCCAACTTGGCCCTCTCCTCAGCGACATTCCGTCGCGCGGCCTCGATGGCGTCTTTCCTGGCGGCGTCCGCCTGGGCCTTGGCCGTTGCTCCGATGTGGGCCCTTTCCTCCGCCTCCTTCCTTGCCCCCTCTTGGGCAAGCGCCTCTTCCAGCGCTTTCACTTTGGCCTCCTTGCGGACAATGGCCTCCTGGGCCAGGCGGGCTTCCTCGGCGGCTGCCGCCACCTCACTCCTGGCCCAGGCAGTCGCTGCCTCCTGTGCGGCTGCAGCCGTGAGACCGGCCGCGATGGCTGCCACGGTCGAGGCATGGAAGGCCATGCCTCTGCCCCAATCTGACGCCTCCTCCTGAGCGATCCCGACGGCGCCCTCCACGGCAGCGTTCTGCTGCGTGGCCCGTTGCCGGGCAACCCGAAGGTTGCAGGGCACCCCACAGGCGCGCTCACAGGCGCAGGCCACGTCACTTTGGTCGGGAGCGACGCTGCTGCTGGAGCTGGCCTGGTCGGCCGGCATCCTCCCCCGGTGGGCCGACTCCAAGTCGCTGCTGGGTCCTGACTTCCTCAGGTGCAGCTGACGGGGCTTGGCCTTGGCCTTCTTGGCGACTTCGAGGAAGTCGCCAAGGGTGGTGTGGCCGGGGTGGTGACCGCCACTGGCCTGTTGGGGGCTGGGGGCTGGGGTTCCGCCCTTGGTCTCGTTCCCCGCGGCTTGGGTGGCTTCGGCGGCCAGGGATTCCTGGTACTCCCGCCATTTCTTGTCCCGCTTCTTGTCCCCGGCGGATCATTTCTCCTTGCCCGGGGACGCGCTGCTGTTGCTGGCCTGCAGCGTGCACTCGTTCCCCGGTTCCGGGAACTTCTTTTCGATCATGTCCCATATAGAGACGTTGATCATGGCGCCCGATTGGTACTCGTAGGGGTTCTCGTCCTCATCAATCCCGTCGGGCCACAGCCCTTCGCCGGGCCTGTCCGGGCGGGTCAAGACCCTCCAGCGCTTATGGCGGAAGCGGTAGGCATATCCTTCCACCCGCAGCCAGTCTTCCACTGCCTGCAGGCGGTCGGCGCCCATGTCCTCGCGGAGCTCGAAGCTCCCGGGCATGCCGCCTTCGCACTGGGGGTTGCTGTGGCGGTGGTGCTGCCCCCACACCAACAGTAAGAAAAAGTGCTTTTCCATTGCTTTGGGACATACTCTAGTTGTATTAGAGATGCACTGAGCATCCATGCATTTTTATCTTAGTATTGGTCCAGCCAAAAGTGGTGAGAACACATTTTGACCTATGGAACCAAACACCCAATCAGGATATGGAGTGGACCTCTCAATCCCCTTTCAATCAGAAGTAAAACATCTTTTCCTGAGTTGACTGAGCACTGACATACCTAAGGTAGAGCCTATGAATTTATCTATGTTTTTCCATGAATACTTATCTGCCCTAGTGGTATGCACCATAGGGGGTTAGGCACCTCTTTTTGAGAGGTCCTGGGTTCAATTCCCGGTCAGCCTAACTAAGTAGGAAGATCCCAACTGAGTAGGAAGATCCCATGTGACATGGCAGTGACCTCATCGCCACATACCATGCCACCTCAGCACATATGGGAGCCAAAACAAAGAGTGCACATCTCCTAAGATGGCACTATGGAGAGAGAGTGATCCTGAGGCAGTTTTCTAACTCTTTTCCCAAAACATTTCAGCTATCTCTGTGAATATGCATTCATTTGTATCCTGAGTTGCAGTTTCTGTGAATACCTAATCATCTTTCACTGTTTACACTGCAGCCCTTCATGCTTTGATCCTGAATCCTCTTCTCTTTGCATACTATTGGCTTGGGCTATCCTGGAGTGACTTGGAGTGGCTGTATTTCATCAAAACAAAAGCTTTTCATCTCCAAAAACAAGCAGCAGGAATCCCTACACCAACAGCAAGCAGCAGGAGAGGCAAAACACAGTGCTGAAAACACTATAAACTTTTCTGGTAGCAAGAGGCAGCCTGTCTCTGTGCACCGGCAGCGACCCCGCGCCGTACAACCAGTGCTCCGAGCAGGCAAACAAAAGCAGAAGGGTGGATTAAAATGGATCCAGGAAAAGTGGACGCCGAGGTGAACACAGCGCCAGCGCCAGAGACACCGGCAAGGCCGGCGCCTGACGCTGTACCTTCGGTGGAGCCCTTACATGGGCCAATGGATACGGCGGAGGACTCCTTGGATGGCCTCCAGACGGCCTTTGGGGCCCTGTCGGTGAAGGAAATGGTCTCTCAGCCTCAGCCTGTGAAGAGGAAGAGAGGAAACGAGAGCGAGAAGGATGCTGGAGAAGGAGCAGACGAAGGAGAGGAGCAAGGGCAAGACCCGACGGATATCCCTACCTTCGAAGGCGCACCAAGCGCTTCTGGCCTCCAAGCATCACCCTCTCCCATAACCACCACACACCCAGCCGCCGCTACATCCACTTCCACAACCAACCAGCCTATGGCAGAGGGCACAGGCTTTACTGGCATGCCTCACTACCCCGCCTATGGTATGGGCCCACCTACCACTGCGCTCCTTGAGGCAACTACTGCCAGTGAGCCGGTGGCTTCCAGCTCTGCGCCGCGTTGGTATGCGGCTGACCATCCCCATCCACTTCACTCCACTGGAACCTACATGGAAGTTCCTGGCTATGCTCCTGGGTGTGCACCTGGGTATGCACCCCTGAGTGGGTTGAGGAGAGGACCAGAGTCCCTGGGAGGCAGGAGTAGAGGATCGGGAAGATCCTCCAACAGGTCCCTGACGCGGTCGGAGATCAACGAGGTGCTCCAAGGAGCCACTTCGAAAATCGTGAGCGACCTCACGCAAGAGATCAGGGAGAAATTGCAGCCCCTGATGATCCCGTCCCATGCGTCACCTACGACAGTGGGGATGTCACCCCACCGAGTACAGGCTAACCACCTGGCGGCAGGGTTGACGAATACCCTGGGGAGCCTGAGGAGCCGACCGATGCCGACTCCTGCAGCAGTACCAAGAAGCCCATTCGTCCCGAGGACAGCCCAGCCGCCCTACAGTCATGTGACGAACTCGACGAGGGCCGAGCTGGACCAGCTGGGGCTGACAGCCCTAAGGGCTATGGTGGACGTGGAGCCTTATGGCTCCAGTGATCTAGGCGGTGACCCCTCCGATGATGGGCCGCCTTCGATGACTTCTTCTTCGCCATCGGATGACGAAGACCCTGAGGACCCCGAGGACTCCAAGGGTAAGAAGAAGAAGAAGAAGAAGAAGAAGACCCGACGCCCTGAAGGACGCCGAGCTCAGGAGGCGAAGGCTATTGCCACCTCCAAGATAGTGGTGAACCTGCCTGAATTCACAGGCAAGGACCTCAGCGAGTTCGCTGAGAACTTTGGCCGGTTCCTACGACTGACCGGCCAAACCCACGCGAGTGGGCGAGTGAAGTGCCACCTGCTCCTGCAGTGCTGCAAGACGAAGTACCTGGAGAAGCAGGTCAGGCAGATCGTCACCAACTCCGCCACCTTTGCCGACGTGTTGGTTGCCCTGGAGAGGCAGTACCCAACCTACGAGACCGACCTCTCCATCAGGGCCGAGATCCAGAACCTGCCCGTGCTGCCGAACAACCCCAAACCCGGCAGGGTCTCCGAGCTGTTGGCGGACCTGGACCACTGGGCTGGGCGACTGACGCCCGGTTCCTACAGCAGCGACGACCTGCTGTTTTGGTTGTGCTCCAAGCTCCCCCGTGAGCTATGGGACGAGTGCCGTCTGACGGCTGAGCGCAAGGCTAGATCCCTCCGCTACGAGGATCTATGCGTGCTGCTCCTGGAGATGGCGCTGGAGAAAGAGAGCGACCAACACCTGAACCACTACCGTCCTGGTGGTGGAGGTTCTGGAGGCAAAGGGTACCAAGGGTCCCGACCTGGGCAGGGGACTACCCCCAAACACGCCCACGCCCGCCTAATGGAGAACGTGAAGGAGCTATTCTGGTGTGATGCCAGAGATGAGCAGGGCCACCTGCAGCATGCCTCCGACTGCGAGCAGCGAGACTGCTTTGTTGTCCAGGGGAAGCAGCAGGAAAAGATCACCGGCGCCAAGGTGAAGATGCCGGATCATTACCGCTGCACCATCACGTGTGCATTCTGCGGTAAGCGGAAGCACTATGAGGACGAGTGCTACCATAAGCAACGCCTATCGGCGAAGCTTAAGGGGGAAGATCCTGGCAAAAGCTCAGGCAAAGGTGGAGGCAAGGCCAAAGGCAACGACTCCGGCAAGGGCAAGTCGAAAGGACGCGGTCAAGGTGGTCAAGACAAGGGTCAAGGCGGACGAGGAGGAGGCGCTAATCGCCAGAACGACAACAAGAACAAGGACAAGAACGGAGGTAACCCCAACCCTAATCCAGGGGGGAACTCCGAGCCCTCTGGAGGGCAGTCTGGACCTACCACACGCTCACAGACGCAGGCCCAGCAAGAACAAGGAGCCAAGCGTGAGCATGAAGGTGGTGACGACGGCAACGCCAAGAAGAGAAGCCGTTTCATGAGGATGGCCCGCAAATTGCGGAACAAGGGGTTCGAGGTGACCTGTCCCGCGGAGTTCTGACGGGGACGCTCTGGTGGCACCCAAGACCTGGTGTTTTGGGTACGTATCCGACTAGGGGGACGTGAATACCTGGGGGTACTGGATACTGGAGCCACAATATCGATAGTGGCCAAGAAAATTTTACCTTGTGGGAGCCTGAAGAACACCATGACCACCGCCGCTATACGCATGGGGGATGGACATGTGGTGCACAGCTGCGGGGACTGCGAAGTGGAGGTACCTATGGGCTCCAAGACTATCGCCCATCGGTTCTATGTGATGGACACTGATGCCTTCGACTTTGTACTGGGTACTGACTTCTTCGTGCAGCACTCCCAGATACAATCCCTGACGCTGCAAGCGCCCTACCTCCTGTACGTGGACCACGGCAGTGGCAGAGAGTCTGTGCCACTGGAGCAGTCGGAATATACCTCGAGTTACCTGAGACTATCGAAGGAGGAGCCCTCGAACATGATGGCGGCCTCCAAAACTGAGGACTATCAACTATTGGGGGAAGTCCTAGACCAAGGTCTGAAGGAGTTGGGTTACTCTCGAGAAGACCTAAGTGTGGAACTGTTCGCCAGCGACAAGCAGCATGTACTGGACCTATACTGCAGCAAGGGGAAGAACTGCAGCTACAAATTTTACTGGCCCTCTTTCGGGATGGCCTACGGGAACCCCAGATTCAGTGAACTGGGGAAGGTGCTGACCAAGGTGGCCTTGGAACGTTCCCGTATGGTCCTGTGTTCCCCCGATTGGGGAGCCCATGGGGGGAACGAGTACTGGCGAACCCTCCTTGACAAGCTGACTATCAGCTCTGTGCGGTTACCTGATGAGGCCATCTACGTGCCTCTGGGACGCAAGACGCCCATTGGGAAGCCCGGATGGGGGAGTATGCTCAGCGTGGTGGACGGAGGTCTTACCACCATCCCCTGGGAAGACCTGGACCCTACTCTGGTCCAGGCTATACAACGAGAAAGCGATGGACTCGCCTTGGGTGACTTGAAGGATCGCCTACGACCTCAAGATGCTGTTGAAACTACACCCGGAGGAGATGAGTACGTCGTGACTGACACTAACGCCCCCAACTCTCCCTGTCATGTACCTGTTCCTGATGGAGTCTCTGAGTGTGGACTATCTGAGCTACCTAGCTCTATCCACTCAGACGACGAAACTGAGCACGACGCCTTCTTCGTGCAGACTGCGGTGGAAGAAGTGGAGAACGCCGAGTACGTCGCCCCACTAAAACCCCTACTCTCCATGAGGGTGGAAGACCCCGTGGATGAAGAGCTGGACCCTAGATCCAGGCTCAGGGAGTATGTGGATTCCAAGAGGAAGTTGGTGGCGAAAAAGCTATGCTACGCGAAGCCTACCCGCAGCTCGTGGCCACTGAAGCAAGGACGTATGGGAGACCTATCCCAACTGAAGGAGGACCTCGAACAGAAGATCACCACCTGGCAAAGGGAGGTAGATCTCAAGCTCATGAAGAGCGTATGGGGTGCCCATGTGAGGACCCCAGATGAGGACGACCTCTCGGAGGAATGTGTATGTGAACCCCCTAAAGCGTGCCTATGTTGCCATCGTCCACCGGAGATGGTTGAGCAAGACCTTCTGTATGCCTACCAAGGGCTGAAGGATGCTACCGCGGGCGAAGAGTCGGTGGAGGACCACCTCCCGACGTCTATTCAAGGGGCAAGCAACTTACACTCCGACGAGGACATGGAGGACAAGATCAAGGTACTGGACCCGCGGGTACAAAAGCTGATAAGGACCTATCTGGAGGTGTTCGGAGAACTACCCCCTCCAGCCTCATGCGACAAGCTGGTACAGATGGACCTCAAGCTGAAACCCGAGTTCGTGGGTCACAAGATCCGGAGGAGACCCTATCCAGCTCCTAAAGAGCAGGCCGACGAGATTGAGCGACAGATACAAGAATGTATCGACGCTGGCCTAGTCCTGGAGTACAAGGATGGGGACTACCCCCTACACTGCAGCCCCTGTTTCCTGGTGGCTAAACCTGGGTCTACAGCCAAACGGCTGGTAGTGGACTATGGAGAGCTGAACAAGAAGACGCTGAACCACTCAGGGTCCATTCCCAATATGGAGTCTACCCTGGAGAAGATAGCCTCCTGTCGCTACAAGACCAAGATGGACAAGCGAAGTGGATTCTGGCAAGTGGACCTGACGCCCAACGCGCAGGAACTACTGGCCTTCATCACCCCTCAGGGTAGGGTATTCAAGTGGAAAGTCATGCCATTCGGCGTGGCTAACGCCCCCGCTCTGTTCCAAGAGCTGATGAACAAGATCTTGTCCATCCTACGAAGGAGACCTAAGGTGCAGGAGCTCATATCCCGTGGGGCCCAGATGGAGGCTCACATCGACGATGTATGCCTCGGGACCAATACCCAGGAGGATCACCTAATCCTCTTGGGTGAGTTCTTTGCGGTCTGCCAGGAGAACCACACACGACTCAAGCTGGAGAAGTGTGAGTTCATGCAGGAGACCATGCAGTACCTGGGGTTTGACGTTGGCTATGGGTGGTGGACCCCAGCGGCCTCTAAGGCCAAACCCCTGATGGATGCCAAGGTACGACACGAAGACCCCAAGAAAGGACTTCATGATGTACGCAGTTTCATTGGGGCGTGCAACTTCTATCGCCGCCACATCAAAAACTTCACCTACACCAGCGCAGTACTGACTGACTTGATCAAGAAGAGTACTACTTGGCGCTGGGGCCCACAAGAGCAACAAGCGTTTGACGAGCTCAAAGACAAGGTAGCCAACGCTAAGTGCTTGGGCGTGCCTAGGGCACAAGGGGAGATTATCCTGGTGACCGACGCCAGCAATGTGGGCGGTGGTGGAACGTTGTTCCAATGGCAAGCACTAGAGAAGGAGGAGTTCGACTCGGCCATTTCCCAATGGGGGACGGAAGGTCTCAACCGAGATGGAACCCTCAAGCACAGCTACCCTGACGACAAGTGGGTCCTAGTACCTCTGGGCCATTGGAACTGGAAGTGGAACCAGGCCAGGGGGAACTACTCCACCTATGAGCAGGAACTGCTCGCGGGTATGCTGGTGCTATCCTCACAAGCACGACTGTTGGGGAGTAACCCTGTGGTCTGGCTATGCGACCAAGAACCGGTCCGCAGTTTCCAGAAGGGCCCCCCACCTGAGAAGGCCAAGCTACGTCGCTGGTGGACCTACCTCAGTCAACTACGGCTGACGGTACACCATATCCAGGGAGTGAAGAACGAGTGTGCCGACTACATCAGCCGCAACAACTTCGACGCCCTGATTGGTGCCCGGTCTGAAGCGCTGGCTAAGGAAGCGTTCAGCCGTATGGACGTACACCTGGACCTGAACATGACCATGATACGCCCCCTGGATGGACTCCAACAATCGGAGTACCTACAGGAGTTTGGGGATATCTACCGGCGCCTGGAGAAACGCCTTGAACCCCTCCTGGTCAACCAAGACCAGTGGAAGCGGGACAAGAGCTACCTCTGGCACGAGGACCGCATTGTGGTGCCTAGTGACCGAGTCCCAGCGCTGCTGAAGTGGACCCATGAGTCCAGTGGTCATGTGGGTGCTGACCGTACCCTGAGGCTATTCAAGCAGTGGTTCCACACTACGTGGACTGACGACCTGCTGCGGAAGACGCTCCTGCCTATCGTGGACAAGTGCCCGTGCAGGTCCTGTAAACCAGGGGATATCAGGGACAGAGGTCTCTACTCGACCCTGCCCATCCCTCACTGTGCTAACAGTGTTCTATACGTGGACTACACGGAGATGCCGAAGTTCGGGGGCTATGACTTCGCCCTCGTGGTAACCTGTGGGTTGACCAGGTTTACCAGGGTGTTCCCATGTACCAAGCACATTACCGGAGAGGAGACTATCAAGATACTCCTGGAGGAGTGGTTTTGTGTCTATGGGGCGCCCAAGGAGATCAACTCCGATGAGGACGTACGAGTACGCTCAGATACTGGCTGGTACAAGAGGGTCCTGAGGTCCCTCAATGTCCAGGTATCTACGGGGATTCCCTACTCTCACACGAGCAACCCCCTATGTGAGCGACAGATTCGTGTCCTGAAGGAGAACGTCAGGATATGGTGCAAAACTGAACGCACCAGAGACTGGGTGAGACTACTCCCCGTCATATCCTTGATGATGAACTCCCAAGAGAGTTCAGCTACTGGCTACTCGCCACATGAGCTATTCATGGGGCGCCCGGCGTGGTTCCTACATGCCCCCTATCCAGAGGACACCCATTCTTCTGTGGGTGAGTGGGTCCAAGAGCAACAAGCGAAGGTGGACAAGGCCAAGGCTATGCTCCAGAGAGTGAGGGAGCGTCAGTGGAACAAGAAGAACAAGCACCGTGTACCGGCCACCTACCAAGAAGGGGACTGGGTGCTGGTGCACCACAGTCGACTACCCGCCTGGCCACGCTCTACCAGCGATGACCCATACTTCGGGCCGTACAAGATCCTATCTGTGGATGGGCACCGTATCACCGTGCGGTGTTCTCCCCGTCTAGGGGGGACCCTGGTGTGCGCCGCTCAACACCTGAAGCGCTACCATGATCCTGAAGACCTCTGTGGGGAGGAGTGGGAGCTGAACGACGAGGAAATCGCCGCTCTGGACCTACAAGGGGCTGCCAGCCCTATGGAAGTTGAAGGTGAACTCCCCGACATGAACGCCGAGGAGATGGCTAAGGAGGGCTTCTACCTGGTGAAGTCTGTCCTACGCCACCGCTATCGCCAGGGTTGGCGCTTCCTCACCCTCTGGGAAGGGTTTGGAGTCGAAGAGGCCACCTGGGAGCCCTTCTCTGCATTTGTTCTACCTGAGGGACGCCTAAACTCAGTTCTGGTTGACTACTTGTCCCAGAACAACCTTGGTGAGTTGTTGAGGCTCGCTGAGACGCTTGCCTCCAAGACTAAAGCTAGGGACTGAACCTTACCCTTACCTGCCAAAGCGTATGTGTGAGTGTGCTAGTCCTAAGGTCCTGAGAGCAAGCCGCAGAAGTGGTGTCCTAATTATACCCAAGTCTGCGCCCTTGCTAAACCTGGAGGGTTGGCTTATTGATGCCACGGGGTACGCCCCGGGTCTCCCCTCCCCTATGCGCCCAATTTCTGTGCTGGCGCAAAACCTTGGGGGAATACCCAGAGTGTTAATCCAGGTATTGTTTTCCCTACCTACCTGTCTACTAAAGGGAGGGGTGGCCAAAAGCTATGAAGGCATGCAAAACGCCTGTTTGCTATGTGGCCAAAAACACTAGCCTAACCCACTGTCACAGCCCACCAACCCAGCTAAAATTGCAGGAAAAGGGTGGGACAGTGACACGCCCCCTACAGGTCCTACACACCCTACAGTGGCACCATCCTGGTGGGCGAGCGCTGGGCAACTGGCTCTAGCCCCCACCAGGACTACCACTCCTACACGCACACTCTACTTGGCGTTGCGAAGAGGAAGTTCTCGAGGGTCCTAGCGACCCACCTGTGAAATGACAAGAGAACACAGCGCTGCTAAGCAACTGTGGCCTCACAGGGGACGCCACAACGCGTTTCCCCTGCAAGGGCTTGGAGGGAAGGAGTGCTCTCGTGTGCAAGGCGCAGATGTCGATGAAGTCGGACTCCCTGCTCTGCCACAGGCGGAGCGGAGTTACTTGTTTGTGTGATCTGCGCCCCTGTTTAGCAGGGCATAAAAAAAAATGCTGCTGCACCACTCACCCTACCTGCCCACCTGTAAAACAAAGGCAAATGAAAGGGCGTTTGCGGCGGAGGAACCAAGACACACTCCAGGTATTATACCCTTCTCAGTGTGCCCTATAATACGCTGTCCGCAAACACGCTGCATGGAGCAGCTACCCTTGTCAAGCAAGCAAGCGTTAAGGGACTCCTCAGGTTCTCTTAAAGAACGTACCGAGGAGCCCCTGGGTAGCCTAAACAAGGTTTACCGTGCGCACTTCGCGTGGCCTACCCTTTAATGCGTGTGTGCATGCACGACTATGCACAATCACTTGGGCAAACCTGCCCATCTCCGCCACGATCTTGACTCCACCAGGGGGTGGCCCCGCCTGGGCGTACCTACCTTACCTACCGCTGGGAAGTGAAGCAAGGTGAGAGGGCAAGGGACGCACGCGAAGAACGTTGCTATGCATCTGTGTGTATGACTAATCACCCTGATCTGACCGCTAATCATCTGCAATCTTTCTAATCAATCCCTCTACCGCGTCCTATCGTGGTTATCGCTGCTACACGACTCGTTCACGGAGACACGAGACGAGCAATGTGTATGCGGCATGCAAGACGAGCATACCTGTA
Organism: Eutreptiella sp. 'Long Island Sound 2002'; assembly: GCA_964036045.1. Lineage (NCBI taxonomy): Eukaryota > Euglenozoa > Euglenophyceae > Eutreptiales > Eutreptiaceae > Eutreptiella > Eutreptiella sp. 'Long Island Sound 2002'. The sequence continues at coordinate 161,117,362 of OZ038379.1, read as the reverse complement.
GTTTATACCTGATTCATTGAAGTCTTCTCAATTGATTTTCGAATTCTTGAATTTTTGAAGCTTCTATTAGTGTGGGTGGAATTTGTTTGTTTATTAATGTGTGTCTCGTCATTTTCAAGACTACGTGATACATACGTTTATAATTCCATTATTTTTCCATTTTCCGGCGCTTCGCTAGGAGCCGCTCCTGCGCGCCGCCATTTTGGACGTATGAATTTTTGGATTTAAAAAATCCAAAGATGACTATAATTTCTATAAAAATGTGCTTCTGATGCACAATTGGATTCTACTCAGGTGTGTCTTTTCAGAAAAATTCTACGCCGTCATTTGACGGATTTTGGTGTCGTCGCTTCGTTTTTGCGTGGATTCGTCCATAATTCTCCCATTCCTGCCTCTGCAGATACCCACGCGCAGCCTCGCTGAGTAGGCCGTGTTCGGGCCGAAAGGCAGGTGCCTGGAGAGACTGAGCAGAACCAAGACCCCACCAAGGGGCAAATTAATTTCTTTTCGACTCCCTACGCCCTAAGACAGGTCACAGGTCGCCAGCAGGTTTACGAGAACCCATGCGAGTGTGTATAATGTGTCTTGCGTTTGGGTTGTGTCGACGCTGCGTCTTGGAGGGAGGGATGCATATGCACATGTTTGGCATGCTCCCAATCTAACCCAACCAAGCCACAGGAGCCCCGGCAGCGCCAAGAGCGCTGAGTCTTCTGTAGGAAACTGTACAATCAGAGCAGCAAAAGGACGCCAGCCATGGTGAGCGCCCATTTTTCAGTGTGAGGGAGACTGTAGGTATTTTAAAGTAGATGTGGAAACCAAGGAAAGGCCAAGAAAAATTCCCTTTTTCCTAAAATGCGACAGTGGTGGCCACCACAGCACAAGGGGGGAGTAAGAAAAAGTGCTTTTCCATTGCTTTGGGACATACTCTAGTTGTATTAGAGATGCACTGAGCATCCATGCATTTTTATCTTAGTATTGGTCCAGCCAAAAGTGGTGAGAACACATTTTGACCTATGGAACCAAACACCCAATCAGGATATGGAGTGGACCTCTCAATCCCCTTTCAATCAGAAGTAAAACATCTTTTCCTGAGTTGACTGAGCACTGACATACCTAAGGTAGAGCCTATGAATTTATCTATGTTTTTCCATGAATACTTATCTGCCCTAGTGGTATGCACCATAGGGGGTTAGGCACCTCTTTTTGAGAGGTCCTGGGTTCAATTCCCGGTCAGCCTAACTAAGTAGGAAGATCCCAACTGAGTAGGAAGATCCCATGTGACATGGCAGTGACCTCATCGCCACATACCATGCCACCTCAGCACATATGGGAGCCAAAACAAAGAGTGCACATCTCCTAAGATGGCACTATGGAGAGAGAGTGATCCTGAGGCAGTTTTCTAACTCTTTTCCCAAAACATTTCAGCTATCTCTGTGAATATGCATTCATTTGTATCCTGAGTTGCAGTTTCTGTGAATACCTAATCATCTTTCACTGTTTACACTGCAGCCCTTCATGCTTTGATCCTGAATCCTCTTCTCTTTGCATACTATTGGCTTGGGCTATCCTGGAGTGACTTGGAGTGGCTGTATTTCATCAAAACAAAAGCTTTTCATCTCCAAAAACAAGCAGCAGGAATCCCTACACCAACAGCAAGCAGCAGGAGAGGCAAAACACAGTGCTGAAAACACTATAAACTTTTCTCCAACCCACGCAGTAGGCGCGCCGCATGGGGGTGGGGCAGCGGCCACGTCTTGCCCGCCTCCTGCCAGTTCACCATCGGTGCTCGTTCCCCTCGATGGACCGGTCTTGGGGGTGGTTGTTGAAGCGGTTGCTGTGGTCAACTCTATCTACAGGGCTGGGACCAAGACGCCCGATGGTGGTTGTGGAGGTGGGTGATGTAGCTGGGAGTGCGGCCGGTACTGGTTGGCCGAAGGAACTCGCTGATGTCGGAGTTCCGGTCGCTACACCTACTCACGGACTCGGCGCTGTAGCTGACGCTCGGGGCGATGCTCCGGGCGGCGCTGCGAAGCCCGTGGTGCTCGGGGTGCAGGCGGCCCCGACTGGCACGCGAGGGATGGGTAACCCCGCGGCGCCGAAACGCTTTTGGCGCGTTCTCGTGGGGGGCCTGGCCACGGGACGCTGCGGCGGACACGCACAAGCAAGCAGGCAGGCAAAGCATTGCGCTCACAAGGGCATCCTCATGCTCGTGTCATGTGACAAAGCGTTTCAGGATCCTTGCCACTCTGAAACAAGGGAACAAAGGTATGTACAGCAACACATCAGGATATGTACACGTGGGGTAGAGAATGGACTGAGGTAAGGGCATCACAAGACAATAGACACTCAATCCCAACCCATATCTCAATCCCAGGTCCGTCCCTCTCAGTGGCTGGCAGGGGCGGGGGCTCAAACACAACCCATGCCCTACTCAGTCCGGACCCTGAAACCCTGCCAATAGGGGAGGGTGTCCCGCCCAGCCACAGACGAGCTCCTGGGAACCAAGAGGCACCAAGGCCAACCGAGAGTGGCTTCCCTTGCTCTTTTAATGGCAGGTCCCAACTTCCTTCCGAGCCGGAGATAAGGCCCCGCCATTATCCCCTAGGAGTTGGTAGCTGAAAATGGGCTGTTTCAGCCCAGACTGATGTTAGCTCGAAAAACTCCAAAATTGACCTCTTGTGCAGACCCGCCAGAGGTAGGCACGAGACAATTGACCCTATGCCCTTCGAGTACGAACTCCCTGGAGCCCTCACCCAACCTGGTTCCCTCTGAGATCCCAGCATCAGGGCGCCACGGGTTCGCCAAGTGGGGTCATGATGCCAAAATCACGTAAATTGGCGTCAATCCCACGCGTGACTCGCCCGGCCAGGACAAGGCCAATGGCTCACAGGATAGGAGGCAGGACCTAGGACCTACATCTGAGTGCACAACTTGAAATTAGGTCTGGACTCCTCATGGGCATAGAGATATGGGGCCGCCAATTGACCACACGGGGGGCTGAAATTGGGGGTCCCAAAAGGGGGTCATTTTGGCTGCTCAAAATGAGCAAAAATCGAAGGTGTCCTTGATAGTATATCTCCACGCCGGCTTGGAGATCGGATCCGCCATTCCACACGCAATCCACCCGGAGTCCAACAGAGACTCCCATGCACTTGGCTCTCAAAGATCTCCATGCCACTCGGCTTGGTGACAATCCAAACTGGGTCCACAATTGCCAAAATGGCAAAATCGGTCGTCTCCGTCGACCGTCCAGGGTAGGAAACCTTGGCGATATTGATGCGCCAAGCCTTGATTAACAACCCTTGATATCCCCTTTGGTCCCATGCCCTCGGTTTTGGCTTTCTGTCACACTGGCTGCTTGCTGTTCATCGAGGGGATGAACACGCGGATGGGGCAGAAAGCAGCATGCGGTGCAACGGGGGAGATCATTGATCGCACTAAAAGTTGAATAACTCCGGATGAGCCGGAGGAGCAAATACGAAACTCAATGGCGTTCCACCCTCAGGTATATGCTACAATAATGGCACTTGCTTCCTGGCTAGTTGCTGTGCCCCATGGAGATATGGTAGTTCCAATATGGCATACAATGGCAAAAACAGCGAATTTTGGCCAAAATGGCCCGCACTTATGATTCCATATCTCCATGGCCACGGCGGGGATCCTTTCAACCAAAGATGCTATGAACACATGGGACTTGGGTCCCAATATATGCCGCTTGCCAAACCTCATGGTCGCCTCTAGCTATTTTTCCCATTCGGCGGAAAGTGACACACAAATGGGGCAGAATGCAACATACCCGAAATTGGGTGTCTCACCACTCTCCCTTCAAGAGGAGAGGCCACATGGGGAAGCACCCCATTCGATGCGGGTTCATGTGCCCTCTCCGAATCGCCCTTACCCTTGGTCAAGTGGCGCACACAACCTCGGCGGTGAAATCAGGGGGAGAAGGGGGTTGTGGCCATTCTGGGCAAAACGGCCAAAATTCACCCAAAAAGTGGTCACACGAAAAATCGTATCTCCGTATCACAAGAGATATGAGCCTCGGGCTTTTGCATGGATGCAAACCGAAGCTTTGCTTCCCTTTTGCAACAAAGGTTGAGGTTCAAAGCATAATGGAAACATTTTTAACACCTCAATCCTTGAAGCACACTATTTATGGGAAAAAGTGCATATATCGGCGATATTGATATGTACATATCTTTGGGTCATTGAGGAACAAAAATATGAACAAACATTCTTGGAGTAGGCCCACAGTAGGTGCCTTCAAGTATGCCCACTATGGTTAGATTGTCTCCGCCCACTCGTGTCGTTAGTGCTCGCATATGAGCGCGTGTGCATAGAGGCAGTATGGCGCTCGTGCTCACAATGCGACATTATATAAAATAGAAGACAAGGTTGTAAAAATCAACCAAGCCATCCACAATGTCCTTCCTTGTCTCTACTTTACATATTGCCTTGGTTCAAGGCTCAACTCCCCATAGGCTTTGAGTACGAGCCTCGGGGGATTGGCCATTTTGGCCTAATTTTCGACCAAAATTTGCCCTTTTTCAAAAAATGAGTTTTGGTACGCATTGAATTGCGTGGAGCCATCGTTGAGTTGGCTCGAAAATCAAAAATTGCCTAGGGCTTTTGGTCTTGTGAGCATTGTCTTCGGTTATTAACGTTCATGCTCACAAGGCCACAAAGTTAGTGTTTGCGCACGCAAACGACTTGGGTTTACAACACCCATATGCTGCCTGAAACATCCCTATTCCCCTCTTCCCTGTTCAAAGTGATATGCCCATGTGAAAGGGGCATGGATGAAAGGCATAGGGGGGAAATGTAGGGTTCCGTCCGAACTCATGGTACTTGAGAACCATGAGTTCGAGCGATCGACGGAAAAGCTTGCGCGCTGATTTTCTCTCAGACGCAACGGCGAAAAATTCTGGTGAACACACCAGATGAAAGTACAACAAAAACCCTCTAGATCCAGCCCTTAAGTTCTCTTAGAACCTCAAAGGTACTCGAGAAAAGTCCATCACAAAACTCGCCACGGAGAAGCGACGAAAGCGCGCGAACAGGCGACAACCGGCAGCGATTTCACGACAATCAGAAATCGCGGTAGAAATCGGGTATTTCACGGATTTCCGACCAAAAATCGACCAGGACAATAAAATCATGGTAATTCTACATCGATTTATTGGTTAGAAATCGGATTCCAGATTTCGCGGATTAGAGAACAGGGATATCCCGCTGACAGCCGGCGTCAACGGCTTCCACACGGGTGTGATGGCTCACAGGCCTCCGGGCCATGGGCCATGAGTTCTGGGTACCGCTTCAGTGGCGGCCACACAAGCCCAGCAAGCGCCGCGCGCGTGCAGCATGGAGCAAGCAGCAGCCAAATGTCAGAGTGTTCAGACGCCGTTTCATGCAGACACCTCTTTGTGAGACCCACCACGCGTTGTTTGTCTTTCCCATTTGATCACATCCTTCTACTTGTTTTCCGATGTAAACAAGCGGCACGCAGCAGCAGGCTGGCAGCAGCATGTAGCTCTGTAATGGCAAGCAACAAGACTCGGGGAGTAGCAGACATGTGGAGGTAAACACAGATGGAAATGGATGGTTTTCTTGGATGTTGTTGAGAAGCTAGATGCGGGGGAGGTGAATCAAGAGAAAGGCAAAGATTTGGAGGGAGAGGTGCAGAAAAAGCAAGGCGGGTGGTATTTGAAGCCATAATTTGTGAACTCAATTCCTTCGATTCAAAATGAATAAGGTAAAGGGACCGGTTCATCCCCGGTGACCAGTTGAGCCCCACCCTGGAGATTATCAGGGCAGGGTGGGGATGAATAAGACACCCCCTGGGGATAAAAAGGGCACCCCCGGGGATAAAGAGGACACACCCTAAAATACTACAAACCATAAAAAGCTTGTGTCACATGTTTTCCTTTACAAACCCTGTAATTTTTTTCTTTCTCGTAAAAGGTTGTTCTCTTTTTTTTTGTGAAACCATGCAGAGAGTTACGTCGCTCAAAACCCCGTGATGTGTTTTCTCCGTACCAAAAGTGTATGACTAATGGTTTGTAAAAACATGCTACGTTTATTTGTTTTCTTACAACCGTGTACTATTTCTTTCTGTTGCAAAAGGTTGATGTGCCCTGTTTTGTACAACCATGCAGAGGCTTTTTATTTTTGAAAATTTTGTGATCTATTTGTATGTACCGGGTTGCACTCTCCTATTTCATAACACTATACAACTTTTAATTTTTTGTAAAACCATGCAACGTTTATTTCTTTGTAAAACCATTCAATGTTTGTTTTTTCGGGCAAAAGGTTGCACTCTTCTGTTTTGGAAAACCATGCAAGGTTTATTTTTTTTCCATAACCTTGGACTGTTTTTTTTCTTGAAAAGGTGGATGTCTCCCATTATGTAGAACCATGCAAGGTGTTTGTTTTTTTAAAACCGTGCAATGTTTTTTTGTTGCAAAAGGGATTTTCGTTTATGAAACCATGCTTTTCAAAATTAAGGAGTGGTTTTTTTTTTGGGAAAACGTGGTAATTTCCTGCTTTGTATACCTGTGCACTGTCTCCCTAGCACACTTGCACAGAGCAACACGGTGACAGTTTCTGAATGCTCCTATACACCTGTTGTAAAGGTACTTGAAGCACTGAGACACCTTATGGACATAAGCGTGTACCTGGCTGAAAGTGTATCGCTTTGCACTTTTGATGACCGTGCCTAAAAGCACAATCATTCTAAGTCTGCCAGTGTGTCCCATGACATATATACTCTATACATCATGTACTCTACAAGTCTTGTACACAATCAACTAGCCATGCCATGCATGACACAGTGGCATGAGGGAAGGAGATGTCATTAGAAGCACAGTTTTTTTCTGTGTCGATGTCCATGGACGAACCACTGTCATGCGTCACGTAGCACGCGAATGCGGAGGCATTAGCTTTGTCTTCGCTGGACGTGTCGCTATCCGTCACTTGACGCTTGGCAGCACGCTCAGACCGTTCATCACACTGACGGGCACGCTTTTCATGTCGTGACCCTCCGGCGAAGGCGTTCGTGTGTGCACGTCCCAGCCTGCTATTGGTGTGCGGTGCAGCGGATGCTTCGGCAGATGTGCGTGCCCGTTTAGCAACGGGCTCCGCTTGCCGTGCCTGAGCGTGCATGCCTCTGTTTCTTGCTTGCTTGAAAGTTTTGCGTCGCGCTTTGGCTTCCTCTTGCTGATCACGTTCTTGCTGCGCAGCCTGCGCGGCTGCAAGGAAGCTGGTCTTCGTGACCCATCCACCAAGGCGCAGCGTCGATGCATCATCCTTTGTTTCCATGGTGATGGTCCGTGCGGTTGCTTGGGATCCCATTTCTCTGGTGGTAAAAGGGGAGTCTTGGGATGCGGAGGACTCTTGAGATGCGGGACAGATGTCACTTGCCGGTACAATACGGGATGCCAACTGCGCAAGCAGCTCCAAGCACTTGCCATCTGCCTCCTCTCCCTTAGGGCGCAGACGTTCCTCAGGGGCGTGGCGTAAGAAGGTCTCCACGCTGTGCGGTACAAGGCCTGTAACGCGGAACGCTGTACGGACCTTCTCACCGGTGCACGTTTGATACCACGCCTGCTCAACGAAGGCAACAAATCTGACCACACCCAGGCTCCTCCCAAGGTTGCTCTTGATGAACTGGTCCTGCAGCTGCTGGTACCGGCACTTGACTCCACAAAACAGTGCACGGTCAAGAGGCTGGATTATGTCTGTAGCGTGACTTGGAAAGAGGACAACGGACACAGGGGCCTTCTTGCACACAGTCAGACCTCTCACTCCAAGATGCGTCCTTGAACCGTCCAAGAACAGCACGATCTTGTTGTAGGGATTACTGAGCAGACTCAATCTGGGAACCAGGACTTGCTCGACCCACTCAACAAAGATCTCACTACTGGGCCACCCAGTTCCCGTGCCTTTGAGGATAACCTCTCGGTCGCAGTACCTTAGATCGGTTCCCTTCACAGTCTTGGTGTCAAACAACAGAGTGGGCGGTAGAGCCTCTCCACTGGCAACCACTGCTGCAATGACAGTCACAGCCTTCCGCTGATACCCCTGCCGCCGCGGCACGGATCTCCGACCCCTGATGCTGTACACCTTGCGTGCCGCTGCCCTGGTGATGAAGTTCTGATGGAAGGAGGTCTCATCCATGTTCACGATGTACCGGCCGTCGTAGTCCACCTCTGCAACAGCCTTGGAGGCTTCAGCAAAGAAGTCTCGCCACTGATCTTCGTCCAAGCGACTGTCAGCACGCTGACTCTCCACCAGGCTTGGGGTACGGCTGACCACGTCCGTGTTGCGTGCTTTGAATAGGCGCCACCACTTGTTGCCTGACCCCAGCTTGAACCCGTGCTCCTCTGCATGTCTCCGTGCCTCCTCCACAATGTCATGCTTGTATGGGGTCAAGGAACTCAGCAGCTGCTGCTCCAACCACTTCCTCATATGAAGGTCTTGCACTCTGGGTGGCGGCCCAGGCCGTCCCATCACCACAGGCTCACCGTTCATGAAGCGGAGCAGGTTCTTCTTGATGGTCTTCTTGTCCACGGTGAACAGCCTCATGGCTTGCCTCAATGATCCCCGCCCAGCGGCAACCCAAGCGACGGCCTCTTCGGGGTGTGTGGTGTGCTGCGGCAGAGGATAGGATGCGTATGGCTCGTGTTCCGTTCTAATGACGCTGTTTGACTTCCGTTTACCACTCATACCAGCCTTAGAATGCCCCTTTGGCAGCGTTTCACAGGCGTTCCTGATTTTCCGGCGAGCTGCAGCTCTACCGATACGGGATCCCAACCGCATTATCTAAAATGAAAAAAAACAAAGGGAAATCAATCTCGGAATCGTATATTTCGCGCAGTATTCATTTTGCTTTTACGTGATGACATTTGGGCTTACGTAACTTTGCGGCGCTAATTTACGCGATTTCGCGTGGTATTATCTGGCGATTTACGGGATCGCCAGACGGATCTCGATTATTTTTATAATGTTCAAAAGAATGTTTCGTTGATTATAAATCGTCATTTCCTGATAACTTTATTTGCCTGGCGATCCTGCGCCGCGACAGTGGGTGTCTAACTGGTCCCTTTACCTTATTAGACAAGAAAAAGGGCGTGAAGAAAAATGGAATGTTAGGTGGCATACTTACTCTCTATTTGGTGAAATTACGTACAATCTTTCTTTCTACCCAATCCGATCATCTTTACACTGCTGGACAAGGGACAAAGGCATGTTCTTTACCTCCTAAATTTTTCGACAATAGCATTGATGCAAGATGACATATGTAATGTGCATTTGATTGAATTCTTTCCTTCTTTCTCACCCGATCATATCCCATAGAGTGTACCAAAACACACTAGTGAAGGAGAAACAAAGGCATGTTCGTTACTGCGTAGAGCGTTCTGCAATACCTTGCATGTGACGTACATAGTCTCCATTTGATTTAGTTCTTGTCGTTTTCTGCAATCTAATCTTACTCCATAAAGTAAATACACACTGTTGGAGGTCATGGTTCCAGCATTGCCTGAAATATTGCAATCAGCGACTACGAGAGGTAAAAGAAACTGGTAAGCTGCTGCAGATCCCACAAAATTATGCATTTCACTGATTCACAGCAGTTTCACAGTGGACAATTGCGGCGCCAGATGCTCAGCGCGGGGCTCGTATGGGAATGGCTATGCAGGACTACGGCTTAGGACTACGCGTAGGACTAAAGAATCTGCCCACATTGCGCACGCGCGTCCACAGTCAAATTTTGACAGAACTGAAAACCTTTTTGTTTTATCACAGTACATTTCTGACAGGGGGGACAGATGCATCGCGTGCCAGGTTAAGGGATGTGCATTTCCTGGCGCTCTGTAGCTCTTCATTTCGCAAAACTATGTCTGCCAAAGCCACTGCCACTGCTGCTTGGGACTGGAAGAACCCCGAGGCCGCAGACCAGGCCCCGGGTCCCCACCCAATCAGCGCACCCATCCAAGTACCCCCCTCGCCGCCCCACGACCCTCATGTGCTGCCCCCCAAAGGATTTATGAGCCATGGAAGGGAAAAGTTCGGAAGGGAGGCAAGGAAATCGAGTTGCCGCAGGAGGCGTACGAGAAGGATGCGGAGACTCCCACGGAATATTGGTGGGCCCACCCGGATGGTATGTGGTTGCAAACATGCAAACATGCATTTTGGATTTGGTTGTGCGTTTCACGTCACTTTCATGCAAAATGCGTGCTTTCCCTATCCTACCTCCGTCCTACCTATTTTTTGTGTTGCAGAAGAGGATGAGGTCGCCTTTGATGGGGCCCAACCGTGGCATGTCAGTTGGTATGAGGGCCTTGGCGAACAACAACGTCACCAACTTCACGCGCAACGACTCCAACCAGACGACCCACACGCGCAATGGCAAAAGGAGATTGAGATTGAGCGCTTGGCTGACATTGCTCGTACTCCAAGTCCAAGTGCAAGTCCAACTCCGCCGGGCACGCCAAAGCACTCCCCGGAACCACGAACCGAGGCGGAACGTGGTATGCACCGCTACGCACCATTGCACCATGGCACGTGTTACATGGTTCCGTTCCTTCACCGTCAACCCTTGTTTACAGCAACAATGGAACAAAGGAAGAAGGACTGGGAGGGGAGACGCCGTTCGCCGGAGCCACGCGCCGAGGGTGCACCCAAGACGCCAAGCGAGCGAGGTATCCCCTTGGTGGCGTCACTTGTTTGCTTGTCCTTTTTGTGTTCATTGTGCATTTTTTCTTGTTTGCCCCTTTTTTCTCCCGCACGTTGTACATTTGTTGGTTGGTTTGTTTAGGGAAAAAGGGTGCGGAGGAGCTCATTCGCAGGATGAAGGAGCGCCAGGAAGCCAAGGACCGTGAGGAGGAAGCGAAACGTAAGGAGTCAGGTATGTGCCTTTCCCATCCTCTTTGCCGTGCCGTGACAATGGCCCATTACGGGCCCATATGTGCATAGAAGCGTGTTTAGGTTTTGTTTGGGTTAGGTGACACAAGCTTGGAGTGGGGTTTGGGAGCGCGCCTCTCGTCTTTGAGGCATTAGCAATGGCCCATTACAGGCCCATATGTGCATTGAAGCGTGTTTGGGTTTTGTTTGGGTTAGGTGACACAAGCTTGGAGTCAGGGTTGGAAAAGACGGCGTATATATACGCGTAACGTATATATACGCGTACTGTATCGCGAGAATACAATACAGTACGCGTCTTGTTCCTAGGCTAGCATCTGGCGCCAGCCGCGGGCGCCGCTGAGCAAACAAACATGGCCAAGGATTGATCGTGCAAATGTGAGGTACTTTATAGAATTTGCAATGATTTTAATTTGGATTTCATTCATTCACGTTAGTGGTTGAATTTTTCTGCCTGTCTTGCGTTTGCAGGGCCTCACAAGAAGCAAGTGAAGAAGAAGGAGAAGAAGAACAGGAGGGAAGAATATGAAGAGAGAAAGAACAGAAGAAAGAAGCGGAAGAGGCGAAGGAGATCAAAGAGACGTTAAGAAGAAGACAGAAGAAGATCGAGAAGCTGCAGCAGCGAAGAAGACTGAGGAGTGAAGACAAAGAAGACGAAGAAGGAGCACAAAAGGAAGAAGGTGCTGTCAGTGTCACTTGAGTGTTCGCGCGTGCTGTGAGTGTCATTTGAGTGTTCGCGCATGCTGTGAGTGTCATTTGAGTGTCGGCGCGTGCTGGGAGTGTCATTTGAGTGTCGGCCCGTGTTGTGAGTGTTATTTGAATGTCGGCGCGTGCTGTGAGTGTCCTTTGAGTGTCGGCGCGTGCTGTGAGTGTCATTTGAGTGTCGGCGCGTGCTGTGAGTGTCATTTGAGTGTCGGCGCGTGCTGTGAGTGTTATTTGAATGTCGGCGCGTGCTGTGAGTGTCATTTGAGTGTCGGCGCGTGCTGTGAGTGTCATTTGAGTGTCGGCGCGTGCTGTGAGTGTCGTTTGAGTGTTCGTCGCGCTCGCTTCTGTTGTCTCGACAGTTTTGAGTGAGCCTTCGTTGTCCTTTATGTGACCCTTTATGGTGGACTCAGTCAGTTTGCTGCTGCATCTCAGTGATGTCATTTGAATCTCAAAATTTCACTTCTGCACAGAGGCTTCAAGTGACGCCAGGGACCTGTTATGTGTGCTGCAGCAGCTGTACAGATACATGCGCTTGCTTTATTTTTTGCTGGTTGCTCACATTTATGCCATTTGCCATTTTTGGCCATTTGGTGGTCAGCCTGGGGACAGGTGCCTTTGTGAGGCTGGAATTCCTGGGGCCTTGATCTCGAACGCAATGGTTTTCAAAAATATCTGAATTATTCTTTTTTCAAAAGAAGCACAATGGTTTTGGAAAAAATCCGAAACATTATTTTGTCCACAAAAAACATTGTGAGTCTACTTTTTTTGAAAAAGCACTAGGAAGGGGCACAATAGAAGCAAGTAAACCATTAGAAGCAAACCGAAACAACATGAACAAGGAAAAAATTAACAAACGATGTTCGTTTATTTTCATCGTTCGTTCGTTCGTTCGTTCGTCAATTTTCAAAAAAAAATTAAAAAGCAACGTTTGTTAATCCCAACCCTGTCTTCAACATCATAAACAAATATAGAACAAAAGGTATCCAGAAAACGTAAACAGAGGCAAAAAACTGTTTTCACAAACCATTGCAGGTTGTAAACTAAAACACTACTTTGTCAGAAAAATTTGAGATACAATACATTACATTACAGTACTGTATCGGAACGATACAATACATTACACGTACTGTATTGTACCAACCCTGCTTGGAGTGGGGTTTGGGAGTGCGCCTCTCCTCTTTGAGGCGTTAGCAATGGCCCATTATGGGCCCATATGTGTATAGAAGCGTGTTTGGGTGTTGTTTGGGTTAGGTGACACAAGCTTGGGGTGGGGTTTGGGAGCGCGCCTCTCGTCTTTGAGGCCTTAGCAATGGCCCATTACGGGCCCATATGTGTATAGAAGCGTGTTTAGGTTTTGTTTGGGTTAGGTGACACAACCTTGGAGTGGGGTTTGGGAGCGCGCCTCTTGTCGTTGGCACACTTTACTGCATGTATCCCTTTTGCAGCATTGGTCAGCACCATGCAGAAGGACGAGGTGCTGGCCATTGCCGACCCCAAGGACCGCGAGCTCGTGCGGTTCAGTGTGGGGGAGACCTGCGACGCCAACGTCAAGGTCTTGCAGGCCCTGGTTCCCCGGCCCCAAAGCACAGGCCCGCGCGACACGTACATCGTGCGCCGGGTCTGCCAGGGACCCCCCTTTGCAAGAGCGCCGCGGGGTTCGCGAGGGTGGCGCATTGCCCCCCACATGGGACCCCCCGGCGGTGGTTGTGGGTGACGAGGAGGGCAATACCTTCATGGGGGAATGGTATTGCCCTCAAGTTACCATTAGTTCTTTTTGGGACGCCAAAAAGAACACCAAAAAGCGGGAGGAACATTCCGCAATGTTCCGGGGGTGGGGGAGGGGGGCCAACCCGAAACATTTTTTTTTCGGGATTTCTGACTTCGCGACCGTCAAGGTCGTGGAGGACAGAGGAGAGCGATGTTTGCCCGCATGGGCAAACGAGGAGGTGGAGTGGGAGGTGCCCTGCGAGCTCCTCCTGCCCCTTGCGCACCCATTGGGCCGGGCGGTGCGCAAATTGTTTTGGGACAAGGGGGACTTGGGGGACGTGAGGGTGCCGGCGCACCAACACGCGGAGGAGGTGTACGAAAGGGGGGAACATCTCCGCCTCCGTGAGTGGTCGTCCGACGACGTCGCCGACTACGAGGAGCGCCTACGGTATTTTCAGGGGGGCCATGTTTTTGTGTGGGGACAGGGGTTGGAGGGGGCCGAAGAGGAGGAGGGGGATGAGGCCGAAGAGGAGGAGGTGGAGGAGGCCGAAGAGGAGGAGGTGGAGGAGACCGAAGAGGAGGAGGGGGGGGAGGAGAAAGAGGAGGAGCGGCAGGCCCCGGTGGACATTGAACCGGAGTTGAGTATTGAGGTGGACGTCGACGCACCCCCCCAGCCCCCCGCCCACCGGCCGAAATCAAGCCCGAAACCTCCCGCCAAGGGTGCCGTACGCTGGAAGCCTCAGCCGGCGTACAAGTATGGGGGGAAGAAGGAATTGGTGGAGAGTGCGAGCCATGGCACGCTCTGAGAGGTCCCGGATGTGTATTACATCCCGGGGAGCTGGGTGGACCGGCGCCACCCCGTGACTCTCCGGCGGTTGGGTGCCCCCCGTGGCGCTCCGGGTGTGGGGCACCTGTATGCCCTGTCTTTTGAGGCCCACCCGGACGGCACGATGCGCACGCGCGTGTGTGAGACGGGTGGTGCGGGGTATGCCGAGGTGGAGTACATATGTACCCACCTCGGCACCCTGTTTGAGGGGGTCCCGGGGTGCACCAAAATGCCCCCGGTCCACTTTTGGGTGTCCCCGCCTAAGCGGGAGACAAAGTTTTCAGTGCGGAGGAACGGGAATAGGGGGGTTGCGCGATGTGCGTTGCTTTTGGCACGCATTGTGGCGCATTGGATCAAGGGAGGACATTACGTCCCCCTTGAGGACCTCCCCGGAGTCGGCGCGGGGTGGAGTTCACGACCGTTGCCGAGATGTGGGGGGATCTTGCAATGTTGGCTGCATGGAGGGGGGACATGGCGCGTAGGCCGGGCCAGCGGCCCTTCGGCAAGGTGGGCGCCGTGTGCGACGAGGTGACGGCCATGGTGGAGGCCCGGACGGATGAGCCTCCCCTCGTGCCATTGTCTTGGGTGGGGTACCTTGCGTTGGCGCTTGCGGGTGAGGAGTCGTTGCGCGTGCCGTTTGGGTGTGTTGTGCCCTACTCTTGGGGGGGGCGTTTTGGAGAAATCCAAAAGTTCGTGTCCGAGGGGAGGTGGGAGAAGGTTAGGACGGAGGCCAAGCGCACCGGCAGGGTGCAACAAAGGGTGTGGTTGGCCCAATGCGTGTCAGGGGGCGAGGGGCATAAGGGGGTTGCACAAAAGCAACCAAAGGCACGCGTGGGTAAGAAGAGGAAGTTGACGGTGGGATAAGGGGAATGGGTGCCACGTGCCCCTTCTGGTGGGCTCCCGAGCGGGGCCATATTCAATCCATTCCAGGGGGGGGAGGGGTGCAATACGGGCCCCCATGTGCCCTCTAACCCCATGCTTTACCCCAACGACCCACGTGCCAAGGGGAAGACGCACGGTGGGAGCGCGCCCCTTGTCATGGGCCTGCAAGCGTGGCCATGTTCCATCCAATTCAGGGGGGGAATGGGTGCAGTACGGGCCCCCATGTGCCCTCTAACCCCATGCATGACCCCGTTGCACCACGTGCCAAGGACACGCCGAACCGAGGGAGCGCGCCCCTTGTCATGGGCCCTCAAGCGGGGCCATATTCAATCCATTCCAGGGGGGGGAGGGGTGCGGTACGGGGCCCAATGTGCCCTCTAACCCCCTGCATGACCCCGTTGCACCACGTGCCAAGGACACTCCGAACAAAGGGAGCGCGCCCCTTGTCATGGGCCCTCAAGCGGGGCCATATTCAATCCATTCCAGGGGGGGGAGGGATGCAGTATGGGCCCCCATGTGCCCTCTAACCCCATGCATGACCCCGTTGCACCACGTGCCAAGGACACGCCGAACCGAGGGCGCGCACCCCTTGTCATGGGCCCTCAAGCGGGGCCATATTCAATCCATTCCAGGGGGGGGAGGGGTGCAGTACGGGCCCCCATGTGCCCTCTAACCCCATGCATGACCCCGTTGCACCACGTGCCAAGGACACGACGAACCGAGGGAGCGCGCCCCTTGTCTTCGCACGACGTCACTCAGATTGCATTCCATTACTTCTTTGCCTTGCCTCTGCCCTTGCCCTTGCCTTTACCGCCCCCTTTCTAGGGCGCCGGTGGTGCAGGGTTCACAATTTGTTCCACGGGAAAGTATGCGGCATCCGTTGTTGGCACAAACCCGGGGTTGGGCCAACATTGCATGCCCATGGACAATGCGACTTGTGAGCCTTGCGTGTATAAGTATGGATGCGGGATGGGAATTTGACTACTTGGGGTGGCTTGAGAGTAGGGGAGGGTTGGGGGTTGCAATGATTGGGTGCTAGACGTAGCTTGGGAGGAGTGCACACCCTGAGACAAAAGGGCAATACCGGAGGGTGGTGGAGCCGGAAGGGAGGGTGTGAATGGGGAAGGGGGGGGCACCCTGCGAAGCATAACTACATCATCACTCCCCTCTTCATGAATCGGTTGGTTAGCAAAAGGCATTGGGGGGTAAGCGGGGACGAAGGGGGGTACAAACGGGGGGGTGACGTACACTTGTGGCCGGGATACGGAGGGGGGTGGGACGTCGGGCTCCGCGGTGTTTTTCTTTCTCTTCTTTCCGCCGGTAGCCATCTCCGATGCCTTTCGTTTTTGTGCTTTGGTGGGTGGCTTTGCTGGATTGTCCGCTTTAAGGTCACCCAATGGTTTCCTTTGCGTGTCAATCCACGTCCGCAAAGTAAATCTAGCATCTTCAAAGTGTTCTTGCGAAACAATCGCCACACCCACAAACTCCCTAGCCAAGGCACTCAATTGGAACCGGTTCCTTATTCTTTGGACCTCCCCTTGGCGCACTAGTAGTGCCCCCTCACCCTCCCCCTCGGGAACGATGCCTTCCACACTCGGTGTCTCCACGGGACAAGGACCGACACGCTCATGGTTGTGGTAAAGCTTCCCAACCACGTTCCGGGACATAAGCTCCAACTCCTCATGCATGGGAGGGTCCTCCAAGAAATATTGGGAATGCACAAGGCCCAATTGGAAAGCGGCGAATGCGTCGTCCCGCAATACCCGCCAAAAATGCCTACAGGGCATCCCAAGCATGATAGGAAATGCACAAGTACACACCAGGTCACGGTACAAGGTGTAGGTGGTAGATCCAACAGAGGTCCGGACCGGCCCCGAGAGTTGAACATAGTGAGCTACATTGGTTCCCTGTCTGGAAACTTCAAAGATGGCTGCATTAGGCGCGGGGGTCACCATTCTGGGGGGGAGATCGTACTCCAAAAGATCCTCCACCCCCTTTGTGGGGTCAGGACAGTTGTCCAAGGCGGGAGGGGCCAGAGCCTCGTATGCGTGGTCCGGCAGCCTCTTCAGTTCGTACCCAAAGGAAAGGAGCATCTGATGGGCTGCCTCATCCCTTCCCCATGTGGTCAGCCGGTCCTTCATTGCCTCATACGGCATTGGAAAAATTTGCTGGGCCGTCTCATGCCGGGAGCGAAAGGAGCCCGTTGTCACGCGTGTGTCCAGACGCTCCCATTTCAAAATCAGCTCCCCCACAATGACCATGAGTGCGTCAAAAACGTCGTTCAGCTTTTTCCGCTTGGTTAGGCGGCCCTCCTTTGCCCACCTATGGATGCCCTCAACCCGTTGTGTGGACACAATCCCACGTGTGAACACACCCACCTGAAAACAGCGTGCCCAGCGTCGCACCTTGTCCCCCCCCCACGTAGCACTCAAATATGTATGTCCACTTGAAAAGATTGGGTCCCCAAGAATTTCAATATTCCACATGTGCTCAAAGACAACAATGGAGACTTGGCGGTGTGCACGGGCCATGAGGCGGACCAATTTAGTGAAAGTGTCGTGGCCAAGAACGCCTTTCTGGTTCTTGGCCACGTTCTTGGCAATGTGCCAGTAACACCAGAAGTGCTTGGCGTTGGGGAAAACGGTGGCAACGGCCCCCGAAGCCTTCACACATGCATCCGTGAACATGACCACGGGCGCGATGCCCACGGCCGCCAACCAGTGGGTAAACTGGTACTCAAAGTCGCGAGTTTTTTCGCCCACGACAATGGCTTGTCCCATGAGCACTGACTGCCCATAGTTGTTGACCCCCACGAATGTACCCTTCGTGAACCGGCCGTTTGAATCCGAGATTCACGGTACCGTGAATTTCACCCAATTTTGCTGTGTTTTGCTCGTAACTTGGTGCTATCGTGTGCTTTTGTCGTGCTACCTTCGCCCAAAGTAAGATGCAACAAATAGGTGCAATTTAGAGGTTTAAAGTCCCCGCATGGTTTAACAGATTTGGTGAGATTCGCGTGAATGTGAGATTCACGCACCTAAATTCACGCAGAAATTCACGCTAGATTCACAGATTCACAGAATGTGAAATTCGTACAAAATTCGTACCAAATTCGTACGAATTTCGTACCAATTTCGTACGAATTTACCCTCATTTCCACTGTTTCGCTTTCTCACAGCTCTCAAAGCCTTTCTTCGCATTCTCTTTTGACAATGTCCCAGCAGACTATGTCGCAGCTCGCCAGCCTGGCCTCGCGCCCCGACCCCGCAGCCGACACCCTCGCCCACTACCAAGCCCTCCCCGTTGCCCACCATCAATTGGAGGAGGCAACGTACGAGTCGGAGGCACTGGGGGTGGATGCCATCGTGGGCTTGGCAGCCTCCCTCGACCCCTCCCCCGATGTCATCCACATCGACATGCGCAGCCCCACCCGCAACAGCTACCTCGGGGGGAGGGGATGGGCCACAACCCTGTGGAGGGAACTGCGCCACCAACTCCCCACCCTCAAATTTCTCCATCTAACCCCTCTCCCCTCCACTGTTGACCAGCTCCTCAACTCGATGAGGAATAACCCTGTGGGGAAGCCTAAGGACGCCCACGTCCAGGTGTACCCCACCACTAACCTTGTCCACACCCCCCCCCACTGCGATATGGTGCGCCTGCAGGATCTTTCTGTAGGTGCACCAGCAGACCACTCTTTTTTCCCCTTTTCTTGGCATCTTGCCAACCCCCGGTGGTGGGATGATTTGGGCGTCGCCCCTTTCCATCCCACCATCCCCCCCAAGGTGCACGTCCCCGACGTCACCAACCCCACCTTCTATAGCACAACTTCTTTGCAATGGTACCATGGTGCCTCATGCGCCCCCCGCTTCATTTCGAGTGAACCCCCCCTCCGCACCGAACCCCTTCCCGACCCCCCTCATGGGATGACGGGCAGCCCTGACCCCGCCCCCGACAGGGTTGGCCCCTCTCAGCCGCCCCTCAACTTTGTTGATGGGAACGGCTACATTGTGCTTCGGGGGCTTGTAGAGGCACGGGATTGTGAGGTGGGGTGGAGGAAGGTGATGAAGGCGTGGGGCAGCGGCGACGAAAAAGTCGTCGCAAAACATTTTGAGCTCTTTTTCAACGCCGCGCGGAGTGAGGAGCAGGCCAAGGATCCCGAGCACCCCGCCGGTGGCAAAGCAAGAGCACCTTGGGGTCGGGGGTGGGGGGGCCTCTCTTCAAGAAGTTCCACCCCCACCTCACCGAAAGTGTCCCTGGGGTTGGGGACCTCCACCCAATGACGCCGGGCAGCGTCATTGTGGCCAGTGTGGGGAGTGGGCCGCAGCTCCCCCACACCGACGTGGCCACCCACCCCGACGTCCTCCCCCCCAGCGACAGGGCGGTGGGGGACTGCCACCTGAGTAGCTTCCTCTGCTTGTCAGAGGACTACCAGGTGGCGGTGCAGGCAGGGACGGCCCTGGGGGAGGCGGGGGAGGCGCGCTGGGACACCGTTCAGCTGCATCGGGGGGACATGCTGCTGATGGTGGCCACCAGCCGCCATCATGGATTGCCTGCCCACCCCGACTCCAAGGATGGGCTGCAGGGGGCTCTTTTTAACTTGTGGACCCCCGACCCCCGACACAAACACCACCAGGCCAACACCACACACTTGGACGCCATCCCCCCCAAGGAGGCCCTGGACGTTGCTGGGGATTTGTCCAGCTGGGAGTTCCCCAGCGTGGACCAGGTGTTGTGGGTGGGGAAGGGGGCGGTTGGAAGGGGGGGGTTGTGGGAGGGGGAGGCTGCCCAGGCCCTGTTCGCCGACGCCCCGCAGACGCTCCCGGCAGGCCCCCCCACCTGCCTCTTCCACCCCACCTTCATCTCCCGGTCGGCCCCGGCCGCCGACCTCGCCGTCATCGAGGTCGGCCCCCAGTGCATGCTGTTCTTCCTGGGCAGCATGCACCAGCTGGAGGTCGTGAAGGGGGGCGATGTCGACGCGGAGTCGGAGATCCACTTCGCCTTGTCCGGCATTGCCCCCCCGGGTCGGCCGACCACGCTGTGGCACCTGGTGAACACGGTCCCAGCGTGGCGGTCGCCCAAGTGCGCGAGGACCGGGGCATGGAGCATCACCTGCCCATGCGACTGCAAGGTGTGCTTGCTTGTGTGTTTGCTTTGTGTATTTGCAAAAATTGGACGAAATTCACGTGAAAATCGTACAAAATTCGTACAAAATTCGTACGAATTTCGTACGAATTTCGTACGAATTTCACGTGAATAAATTTGTGTGAATTTTCTCGAGATGAGAAATTCGTACGAAATTCGCACGAAATTCGTACGAATTTCGTACGAATTTCTGTGAATTTTGTCCGATTTGCTCCTTTTGCTCTTCCATTGCCCCGTGTCCACTCCCCCTTTTCTCAATTTGTGCCTTGCACACCTCCCCACATCTGCATGCAGGTCCCGTTCACCGCTTGGTCGCCGGATATTCGGCACCACACCAAGCGCCAGTACAAGCCCCGGCCCCGATTGCCTGAGGAGCACGCCGAGCCCGCCGAAGGCCCCGGTGGCGCCCAGCCCGCAGGCACCGGCGGTGGACGGGCACCAAGCGTGTCTGGCAGTGTGCGCAGTGAGGGGTCGCAGCGCTCTCGGCGTTCGGGAGGCAGCGAGGCCAGCACCGCCATGGGGCATATGGCGCGCGAGGTGGTGGTGCCCCAGCCGTCCCGCGACGAGTTGGGCGAGGCCAACACCGACCCCCCCCTGGACCGGGTCACCCTGGCCGCCAGGCAGCCGGATCCGGCCTGGACCCAGCAGGTGCCGCCCGGGCCCGATGGGCGGCAGCGGCACCTCAGGGCCGTGTGGGACATGGAGTTGGAGTCGCCGTGGGTGCAGGGCACCCTCCGCATCTCCTTCCCCTGCCCCATTGTGCTCCGGGGGGGGTCCAACCTGCCTGCGGGGCAGGAGCTGGTGGGCATGTTTGCCTACCGGCTTGTGAGTGGGCACTGGCGGGTGCAGACGGGGGTGTCGCGGATCGGGGAGGAGGGAACGGTGACGACGGCTGGGATTTGTGGGCTGAATGTGCTCACGGGTTGGGAGCAGCAGAGGCCGGAGTGGGTGGACGTGGCATGGCTGGCCATGCGCGTCCATGTGGGGAGACAGCGGAAGGGGGTGGTGGCTGACGTCATTGACGTCGAGGAGGACGAACCCCCCCCCACGCGCAAGCGGAAAGGGCGCCCCGAAGGGGACACGGGCCCCACCCCCCCCCCAAAGCCCCGCGTACGGCCACCCCGGGGGAGCGGGCAGGGCGGGCGGAGCAGGCGGAGCCGTCGGGGGGGCGGGGGCAGAGGGGGGTGCTGCAGGAGTGGGTGGACCAGCAGCGGGCGGGGGCGTGGGAGGCACGCGCCATCAGCGCGGAGGCCGCCAACCGCGACCTCGAGGCCCGTCTGTCCAGGGTCCACGAGGACAGGCGGGACTGCGAGTCGCGGTTGGCGGACGTCACCAGGGAGCGTGACCGGGTGGCCACCAAGGTGAAGACCCTTCAGCGTGACGTGGCGACGTTGCGCAAGGCAAAGCCAGCGGCACAGCCAGCAGAGGCAGTGGAGAGGGCTGAGGGTGCCGAGGCCCCCGCCCCCCCGGGTGACAGGGGGGGGGCAGTGCTGCTGGTGTCCGGTACCTCGTGGCCGGCACACAGGCCTGGCATGCCCAAGCCGAGGCATGCGCCGGCCAGATGTCCGCAGTGTCCACCGGCCTGCGGATGGCCATGATGGCCAGTGGCAAGCAGGTAGATGTGGACAGCGTGGCCCCGGACGCCCCCAAGGTGACTGCCGCAATGGAGGAAGTGCGCCGGCAGTACCCCCCCCACCGCCTCACGTCGGCGGCCATGGACCCCTCCTTTGTTGAGGCGGTGGCGGAGCAGAGCTCCCAGGGCTCTGCTAGCCGGAGCTCTGCTCCCGGGGGGGGGGGTGCGTAGGTACCCTCCGGAGCACCTGTCCTTTCTAACCACGACGAATGTTATCCTGCCCCCCCCCCCCCCAAGCATGGGCAGTTTGACCGATATGTGGGGTACTCCCCCCCCACTGTGCGAAATTTTCTGCAGCACTGTTTGTACATTAATTGGGGTACGGTGTACGTGCCCCCTGACCTGTTAACCTGTTAACCTGTTAATTTGCGATTCCTTTCTGCGGAACTGTTTGTATTTTATTTATTATTTACACTGCTGGCTGAGTGACAGCCGGAATGACAGAGCGAACAGAGACACGCATGACATGAGCACCATCCTGAGCTTGCTTTGTGAGGGTCAACGAGGGCACAGGGATGAGGCTTTGGCAGAAATTCTGTGACAGTCATGTGAAATCCGCACGAAATTCGTACCAAATTCGTACGAAATTCGTACGAATCTCGTACGAATTTGGTACGAATTGCACATTATCAGAATATTCACAGATTTCTATTCATGTGAAATTCGTACGAAATTCGTACGAAATTCGTACGAATTTCGTACGAATTTCGTGCGAATCTGGGTGAATTTCTTTTAATTGCATGCGAATCACAGTAGAGAGAGTTGTCTGCGGGAGGGGGATGGTAGAAACTTTGCGATGATTGCCAGCCCATTCAACAGGTCCTGTATCTCACACCATGCCGCGGCCCAAGGAGCCATTCCATCTGGTAGCGGATCGTACACGACGGCGGCGCCTACAAGAGCTCCAGGAGGTTGTTACCAAGGAGCTTGCAGCACCCTACACCGTCAAGTACCTGCCCGACACGGGGCAAATAGTGCTTACCCCCGAAACAAGAATTGTAGCCACCGTCCAGCCCGAGCCCACCAAGGAGGAGAGGTTGATTATGGCCGTGTGGAGGATCCGGTCATTGCACCTCTCTAGGACGGAGTCCCGGTACCTAGTGGGGAGCATGACGTACGGTGTGGTATGGGACCAGGTGTACGGCATGCTTCGGCAGCTAGTGTTGCCGGAGTCCCGGGCGTTCACTGCCTATACGGGTGACGGCACGGCCATCAATGGTGCGGCCTGCTACCTACCTGACCGCATCGCCCACCTATTCAAGTGTCGACCACCACCACCCTCGGCCATCATGCAGCCCGGGGACCGACGGCTGCATTGGTTGCCTATTGCGGTGGACGGTACATCGAGGCATGAGGCCTCGTACGTCCATTGCACGCTTGGTGGCACCGCCAGCCCCAACCAACTATCTAGTTGGTGGCTACTAGGGGGCAGTGAAAAGTGGGAGACCCTCTACGCGGCCTCCCAGGAAATTGATTTTGATGATGAGTTGCGCAAGGCCGCAACCGTAAGTTTTGAGGATACGGCAGGGAACGATAGGCAGTCCCTTTTTTTTCTGTGTGCAGATGGTAAGGATACGTGCTCATGGCGGGCTGCCAAAACTGGAAGGCAGAATCCCCTGGTGCCACTGTGTGTTGGGTCTGCATGCGTAACCGTGCTCTGTGCCTTGCTACCTTTGGCACAGCAAGTGCGATAGACGGCAACTGGGAACCAGCCGTTGCCATAAGTGCTATATATAGGACCATTATGAGCCATAGGCGAGTGCCTGATTATGGCCTCCATGGGGTCCTTCGTGTCCTGTTGTGTGCAGTCAACGGGACACGGGACCTAGTTGTACAATTGACAGGGAAGGCACCGGCCACTGTGGCACGCACCATGCTGCAACTGGTTTTAGATGAGGCACGGCTTGCTGCACGAACTTGCACCCGTGCCTCATTAAATAATGACAAGGCAAACAGCAAGGGGAAGGTGAGGATGGAGTGTGCTGCTGCCATCCATTTCATGCGCAATAAGGGTTGGGAGAAGATAATAGATGCTTGCCTAGAGCAGCCTAGTGTGAGGCAGCATCAAGTAGGGGGAAAAAGTTGGGAGTCGGTGTGCAAAACGTGGTGGGAGAATTTTGCAAGCATGTGTGTATACGCGTGGCGTTCCGCATGGTTCTCCGGGGCCGACTTGGGGCGGCTCCGGAACCATAGCATAGCCATGGGCGCTGCGCACAATGAGCTCCAGTGGGGCAAACTTCTGTGGACGCATCTTTGGATCGACCACATGTATTATTTTGCAAAGAAGTGGAGAATCTTGTCAAATTTCTCCTGCTTTGCCATGGAGGGAAGTCACCGGAGGCTGAAGCGCATGTTGCGCAACAGCCGGGGCCTAAGCCTCCTCCGGGGGAGACTAGGGGTGCAAGTGGTTGTGGACAACCACACCATTGACGATAGCCTTTGGTTGCATGGGTGGGATGCGACCAAAAGGGCTCAACATGGGCAAGGGCCCATAAGTGTACAAACGTATGCAAGCCGCACAAGAAGACGGCTTCTAACCGACATGCAGCACCTTCAAACTCCACAGCGGCGGTTCCGGTGCCGCAAGAGACGGACATGAGATGACCTTACGAACCCAAACCATTGTTGCCTGTGACCGGGGTGCATGCTGGGGGGCTTACTAGGGGTGTGAGGACAAATCAGGGGGTGCACACGGGTAACATTTGTGTAAAATAACGTGAATTCACGTGAAATTCGTACGAAATTCGTACGAAATTCGTATGAATTTCACGTGAATTCACGTGAATTCACGGCTGTGAATCGGCTACAGGCTTGCCGGGTTCCGGCACCTCTCGTTTTGGGCACGGTGCGGTCATGATGCATGCTCTTGGGGCGGGACTTTCATTGGATGATGCGTAACAAAGCTAGGGGAGGAATTTTGGCCCCTCAAAGCCCTTGAAATGAACCAAGAATACGGCATTTTCCCCCAAAAACCTCAAATTTTGGGAAAATTCACGTGAAATTCACGCAATTATTCAAACAGCCACTTAACAACCGTTCAGGAAGGGTACAAAGAGGCCAATGTTCAGGTTATACCTATTACTTTGATAGGTATTATCATGGAGGATTAGATACGGGAAGTGCCGGGCAATAGCAATTTGCTCGAAGCTCATCCAGAAGACATGGGATAGTTTCCCAATGTCATCCTTCACCACATGGGTGTACCACCCATGTTCGCCCTTTTCCTCAAGGCGGTTGACCAACTCATGGGCATCCAGCGCTCAGGAGTACCCTTTGGCATCATAAATATTTTGCACCTGTTTTGCAGTCATCTCGACACCGCGGTTCCGCATGAAATGTACCACATTGCGGGGGGGCATGAAGGCTTGTTCCAAGTTCATGATTAAATCGGCATCCTCACGGGACAAATTCACCGGACCAAGGAATTTTTTTTGCTTGGCCGTTTGCGGTGGATGGTGATGGTCTAGGCGGAGTCCTTTGTGACTCACGGACCACATGCCATCCTTCCGGCGAGAAATGTACACATTGAAGGGACAACAATCCTCCTTTGACTCCGGTGCATATGTTGGCACCGTCGTACTATCCTCGGGAAGGACCCCGGATTGGGCTGCGTTACGATTGTGCTGTTTTTGGCGGCCTACTTTGGCGCAATAAAAATATGCTTGGCCTTTGTTTTTATCGCCACGACGACTGAGAACATAGCCGTTCTCATCCGCCCAATCATCCATGCGGTCACAAGCTTCTTGGTGACTAGAGCCGGCAAACGCATGCACAACCGGCTCCCAAGTGGCACCCATCTCCGGAAACGGCATGCTGTCATCTTCATCATCATTATCTTCCTCATCGGAGCACGCTTCATATGGGTCTTCTTCGAGGACCTCCGATGGTGCCGAGGACAGGGGAAGGAGACTGTAGTTGAGCTCAGATGATGTGTCTGACATCTGTGTCTGAAAAATAGTAGAACAGGTGCGCTTGATGATGGCATTCATACAAATACGCTGTTCAGCCCCAGCAATCAATTAAATCATAAAATCAATTCCATTTTTTTCCCATTTACAGTTAATTCAAGCGTAGGCGCCAGATGTGGGCATATCCTTTAGTCCTACGCGTAGTCCTAAGCCGTAGTACTCCCAGACTCATGTGTCTGGGAGTGACTCCGCATAATGGCGCCTCGATTGGGGGGGGGGGGGGGGGAAGGGAAAAGGGGGGTGGGGGTGCCAAAGGGGATCCTTGGACAACATTGGGAAGGGGGGGGGGGCTTGTAGTTGCACGAGCAATGCACAACACTTTGAAGGTATTTGCCTTGTGCTTGGTGCGTGTTAGTTGTAGCAGACCCCAATTCTGGGCTGGTCGTAAATTTACATAATTTGCGAACAAGCCTTGTAGGTTGGGGTAGATATGTCCGTTTGCCATGATTTTTGCATATATGAGTAGCGTGGATCAAACCGAACGCGATGGTCACTTTAGGTTGAGCGGATGTTACCGCTTACCCCCTTTTTCGAAGTACGACCGTGACGCACCCCAATCAGCTATGCATCAATTTTTCTGTTCTGGTCCTGAAGTCATCTACAAAAATCCTTCCTAACATGGGGTCCAATGCCTCAAAATCAGGAATTTTGGGCATATATCAGTAGCGTGGATCAAGCCCTACACAATAATACCTTCGGATTTAGCCAACTCATCGATGACGTCACTCGCTAAGAACGACCGTGAGCCACGCAGTATCTGCCACGTCATTTGACCAGTCCTGAGTCTTCGACCAGTCACCCTAGTCCTGCATAGCCATTCCCGGCTCGTATCTGCCCGATCTGCTCAGCCGATCTGACCGGTCTGCTTAAGAGGTGATATCTGCTTAACCGTTCCCCAGTAGTGAGGTAGTCTCACGGGCGAGGTTTTCCCTTAGTCACCGCGCGCTGCGGCTTTCTGCTGAGATTTGTTCTTCAGGCAAGACTTTTTGAAGTTTTTCCGGCGGGTATGAATGCGTTTGTTGCCTCAATCTAAATGGTTTCTCACGTTCTTAAGCATCCACTCGTCAAAAGTCCGGCGTTGTAGCATTTTGCTGTACGAATCCTAATTCACCTTCGTGTGTAGGCACACCAAAACAACCGAGGTCCTTGAGTTGTGCGCACATATAGGCCACTCCTATACCAGCATGATGATGAGGGTACTGAAGGTGATGAGGTCGAGCACCATGAGGGGCACGATTGTCATGGCGATGATGATGTAGTGGTGCATGATGACCCATGAGGATGCTCCGGTGGTTGTATCCGAGGAATTGAGTCACGCCATGGCACGGCGCATATCTCTTGGTCCCCGTGGCTCCGCTCCCTAAGCCCCACCCAAAGCCGCCCCCAAACCCACCCTGTGTGCGCGCTACAGGGTATTGCCGCGCGATGGCTCAGTGCGCACTACAAAACTATAGCGCGCAGCATAGCGCGCGCTATGGCTCGGGGTCTTGGGTTTGTAACCCCATGTCCTAATAAGGTGGGCAAAAACGCCTATTTTTCTAAAGTTTCAGATGCTTCCGGCACCGCATCTGACGCTGTTAATGTCAGGGAAGATTGCAAACATTTTGGGCCCCCACTATGGGTGGTCCCTGTGGAAGAACGAGGACCTTTTGGCGGACCTAGTTGAGTTTTTTTGCTCAGGGTCTGCCGTCCAACGGTCTTTGTGGGCCAGGTTGGAAAAAAGGGTCCCCGTATCTGAAGCAGAGAAGAAGCGTCGCAGGACCGAGGCTGCCAACGCCGTCACACCCCTGTCGCTGGTAGAGTTGGTCCTGCTCCTGAAGATTCCAAGAAGAAGGTATTATTGCGCGCGCTTTGCATGTGACATCGCGCGCACTTCCGCTCATAGCACGCGCTTCGTTGACTTTTGCGCGCGCTACGTCCCCATGTTGCGCGCGCTATTTTCCTCAGGTACAAAGATTTGATTACTTGGACGAGAAGTAAGGTCCCCACACACCTTTTTTATCTCCCCTCCTATGCTAGTTTCGCCACAGAATGGAACCAGCTTGCAAGTAGGCAGCATTTACAGGTTGCCGTGCACACAGATGGGGTCACAGTCTTTTCGCAGTGGCCCTTGCAGCACTTTTTTGACTATATATTTTCCTTTGATTCCATTGTTTCTAACCTCCAATACCCCAGGGAGTGCGAAGGAGAGCTGTGGATCATTGTGAGGGGGGATGGGTTGCCTTGAGGGGGGGAATTGTGGTGCCAGATGTCCATTTCCTTTGCCAACCATACTCACTTGGCAAGGATGTTGTCCTACCACTGGACTGTTAACGTCGCCCTTTGTGGTGAGAATTGGGTTGAATGAGCAACAGGGAATGTTTTTGAAAAGCAAGGGGTTTTTGAGAAACGCAGGACACTGGAAAAAGCATGGTTTTGAAACATTTTCCGGGTTTGAAAAATTGCAAAACGGGACAATATAGCGCGGTAGAGCGCGCGCAATAGGCGCGCTATAAAGGTCGTATTTTTGAAAATTTGCGCACTATGGAAAAAATGCAACATTGCGCGCACGCAGGGCAAAGCCAAATTTCCAGCCCAGGCGAAACCCAAAGCAGCACCCAAACCCCAAGCCAAAGCCGACCCCAAACTCCGACCCCAACCTAACCCCAAACTGAAACCCAAACCGTCCCCCACGGCGCCCGCCAAAGCCCCCCCCCGTCCTAGAGCGCCCGACCCCAAGAGAGCACCCCACCGAAGGCTGCACCGCAGCCTCCACCCGCGACTGCACCAGAGCATCCGCATGAAGATGAAGATGAGTACGAAGTACAGAAGATCGTACGCAAGGTGATGCGGCCCACTAGTGTGCGCTATATTGTAAGATGGCGTGGTTGTGGCCCGGACCCTGAACAGGACTATGTGACTGTGTCGCGCATGCGACCAGTTGCGCCAGAAAAAAGCCGCAGATCCCGAAGTTGCCTGTTCCAAAGTTGATTTGAGAAATGCTCTTCTGTTTCTGTCAATGAAAATTCTATTTTCTGGTCTCTTTTTCTTTAATAGTGCTTGTTTGATCATTTGCGCTGTTTACGGCGTCCTTTTCCACTATGATAGGCGACATGCTCTTTCCTATGTTGATCTGATTGTGTGCCAAACTGTCCGCGACCTGCTAGTACTTGGATAATGAAGGAATGTCACGAAAATCGGGACCACGTATGTTCTGTTGAGTAATGCAACGTCAAGAGACACTGTCACTTGTATTTGCGCACAACGCTCGCATGCAGGTTCATGGCCATCTGAAGAGTGCTTTCTTCTGTGTCTTCGTTTGCTCACGCCGCCTAGCTTCGCTAGAATTCATCGACAACAAACAGGACCTTGACTACGGCCCCATTACTTTTGTTGTTAATTCTCGAGCTGTGACACAACCATGTCTACCGTCCAATGCCATCGCTGCCACGGCTACGGCCACATGTCATACCAGTGCCCCACGAAGTCTACTCAGGGATCGCCACATCAGCCCTCTGCTCCTGCGCCGTCACTTTCTGGCCACGCTGGACAATGGGATAGCGGTAAGCCGAAGATTTGGTGTCCCTACCATGAAGCCTGGGGTCCAGGCGCTCATGAGCCCCAAGATTGCCGCAAACGCAGCCGTGCACCGCCTGGCAACGGTACCCTGTCTATGACACCTCCCCCACCACCCTCAGGATCGCCCCCACCACCGACATGGCACATGGATATCCGTGAACTCATCGCTGAATGTATGCCTGAATCTGCCAATCGAATTCGGCTTCTCAACTGTCCTCATGGTATCAAGGTTACGTTTCCACGTGACACCACCAAGACAGATATGGACTGGGTACGCACTAACGTTACTGGCCTTACACGAGTGTATCAGGAAGGACGTGTCCTGGTCTTTGGTCTTGCTGACGCAGATGCCCAACGTGCCACGTTTGATCGATTTAAGACGCTGCGTGATGGTGATAAACCTATCACCGTGGAGTACATTGGCGATGCGCCGTCCGCCGTCATTAGTGGTCTGAATCTGAAACCTGCTGGTCTTACGTTGGCGCCTGCACCGACCACTCCTAGCAAACCACCAGCATCTCCGCAGCTTTCCGACTCACCGTCAATCCCTGGAGATGTACCTATGACTGACACGCCAGACGCTACCGAGGCCCGTTTCCAAGCTATTGAAGGCAATATTCAAGCGCTAAATGGAAAAATTGACGGCCTTGGCAGCCGTATGGATAACATGGCTAGTGACATTGTCAAGCAGCTTGCCGCTGCACGGGACCAAGACCGTTCAGAACGCGCTGACATGGAGACACCACCAGCAAAACGTTTTGCTGCTGCAGGCCATCCTGATTCCTTTCTCCCTAGACCAGATGAGCTAGCCTGCCCGGCCATCGGGAATGCTATCGCCTTCCCCGTGAAATGCTGCGTTGTGAACAGAGAAAGCCACGCTATCACTGTTGTGAACGTTGCGGACGCCGTTACGGCCGGCCCTGATGGACAACAACTTATCCGCATTACTCCCTTGGACACCAAGGGCACTTTGCATCCAGAGTTTGCTACTACTATCACTACCAACTGCCTCTTTCTCCCTGATGACGCCACAAGATACCAAGCTGGTCTACAGGCCCTTGCAAAATAGGCATGGCGGGCTGAAGGCCTGTGCCCACATACTTCGCTGCTTGATCTTCGATGCGGTTGCGCGTGTACACGCATCAACCGGTTCCTGTCGGTTCCTTGTGCGAGGGGACATGTTACGGAAGTTGGCCAACTCTGAGATCACGAACCCTGAACGTTGGCACCGCCTGCCTACGCTGAAACGACTAACCATCCACCCAGGGGATGCCGTGCGCATCCTCACTGCAGCATGCAAAACCCTACCCCGTCCAGACCTTGTACCCCTGCAACAGAAGCTCATCCCATACGTCCGACGCCACATTGGCGTGAGTCTACCACCCACACTGCCCCTCCCCTTACCCACACAAAGCAAGCGGGTGTGTCGACAGGTCCGGTATGCTTTCCGTACATTCTTGAAGAGGACTCGGTTACCCCGTCTAATTCAGGAATACTTGGTTGTCATCCTGCGCGTTGTGCCCAGCCCCGTATGCAAGTTGGGACGCGTTTTGATCGAGTCTCACATCCCTCACTCTATCTCTGACATGTCCACCATCCTACGTGATGAGGCATGTTGTGGATGCCATGGCCCCCCCCGGGACTCACGTTCATGCCAACGCCAACTTCTCTTTCACCCCGGCCAGATGCGTGCAGTGTTTGGAGCCCAACACACCCCGCTACTCACCACTTGCGCCAACGCATACACCCGGCCAGGCTCGGTCCTGATACACACCCGCGCGCGACACAACCTGCGTGCCGTTTGCAGGAAAATACCCAAGACACGCCCGTTCCCCTTCAAAAGTTTTTCGGCACATGTTCACCGCTTGTTGTCGGCAGACGCACGGGACCGTTCTAGGAAAAACCTGCCCTCCGCGCGGGATGTTCGCGATTTTCGCGCCGCACACCCCCAGCATAGAGCCGTCACACTAGACAAAAACACACTATGTTTTGTCGTTGTATGCTACGCCTTCTGGCTCCGGATCCTTTTAAAAGCGTACCATGACCGCCCTGAATACTGCCATCACTACACTGCGGCCACCGCAGACGTTATGCAGGATGTCCTGATCCTGTACTATGTCATACTATGCGCCACCCTCCCTGTGTTTAAGCGCGTGCAACCGCGTACCTCCATGCGCACGAAACTAAACAAATGCCTGCCATGGGTCGAAGGGCTTCGCCTACCCCCACTAACGTTGCGCGCACCCACACCGGGTTGTGTTGCTGCCTACGATGCCTTCCGTGTGGAGGCCTTCTCCCTGGCTGTTACTTGGTATAACGACCTGTCACAACGTGCCCGTGCACGGGGCGCTGGCCCCCCTGATGCACTACACACCTCCCCACGGGCACCACGGTCCTGGAAAGTGCCATCCACTACCAGTACCCTGAAGCAGAAATCCGTTGCGCGTGTCGACCCTGAAATACCCCTCCGGGTAGACCAAGTGAGCACCCGGGAGATATTCCAGCACGCCGGCCACCCCATGGCGCCCACACTGAAGCAAGGGGGCCGCATGGTCCAGCTCATGGAGCGTGCCTATACCCTTAGCTTTGTCACACTTAATATCTTGGATCAGCGCCACCTGATCTCGGGGTTCATTGAGCCTGCTCGGGAATTTTTCCGGGAGCATAATATCCCTGTTGGTGCGGGAGAGCTCGACCTCTCACGCATGTTCCCCTCCCTAAACCGTGATCGCATCATCGACGCCCATAAACGCCTGGCGGCACGCTACGCTAAAATGTGCCACCTACACCGAGGCACAAAGGAACTGCATTTTTCCGTTGCTAGAACCAAGGACAAAAAACTTGATGCCATTGGGATAAAAGGCACAAATTGCTGGCGCGTCTTCTCCATGTCGGAGGCACGTGATATCATCTTTGCCGACCTTTTTCTCAACGACTTTTTCTGCATGGGGGACACATGTAACCGACAGTGCGAAGGGGCCGCTATCGGCGGATACCTCTCCGCCCAAAACGCCGACATCACTCTGATGGCGGCAGAAGCGGACGTGCCCTGGGGATCCACACTACCGTCCCGTGTCAATTTGGTGTCAAAGGTCGCACGCTTTCGTGACAACATCATGTTTTTCTGTCCACTACCTGAAGTGCAGTTCTGGGCCCATCAGCTCACCCTGTTCCTCCAAGACATCTATCATATGGAACTGGATGTGGAACAACTGGGTAGGAGTGTCACCTTCCTAGAAGTCCAGATCGAGTGTCGCGGCTGTGACATTCATTATGGCCTGAAGAATAAAGTCCTTCTAGGTCACATGACTACCCAGCCCACTATAAAACGTTACCCCCATCCGGGTGGCGACCTGGCCTCCTTTACTGTGCGCGGTATGGCCCACGCTTTTGCCCTAAAGTCCCTGCAGATTGCCAGCTCACCAGCCTGGGTTGAATCGAACTTTGCGCAGTCATTTTGGGAACTGTCGCAGCTCTACCCCACGTCATGGTGGGAGGAGTTACTGAGACAACAGTATCGCAAAGCCCAGGGCGTCGTCCCCTGGACAACACTTAAGGAGCAGCTCTTGTGGTTTGCGCCCGTGCCACCAAAGTTTGTGTTACTTGACCCTGATGCACCCCTGCCGACGATACCCTTGAGAACGTTTGATATTGCCTCCTTGCGCACGCACATGCACGCGTCCGTTCCTCTGTTGGGTCTGAGGGATGTGTACGATGCACCCGACATCTATGTCCCCCCCGACTATCGTACCTCACGACCCCAGCATGTCTGCCGTATACCTAAGATCCGTCGGCCCCCCCCAGAGCGACCCCGTACCCCTGAAGCGCCGCGCTCACGCCGGCAAAGGCCTGTATCTAATGCTACCCCTGCAGCACAGCCCTCCATCTCTGCACACGCCTGGGGATCATTGTGGCACCGGATTAGTGCCTTCCTGAACCCCCTCCCGGCGCAACGCCTTGCGCTCACCTGTCGCTTTGCATTACTGTGTGGCGCAGACGCCCTCCCTGGACATCAGCGCCTGTCCCAGGATGACCCCAGCCTGCCTCACCTTGCCCCCCTGTACTGGCGCCTCTCCACCCTTGCCCGCCGGGTATTTTCTGTCATCTCATACCACACAGTACTCGCCTCCATTCACGCCCTGCATCGCAGTGTACCCTGTGAGCTCCTCCACATCGTCAGCCAGTACGCCTCCGCCCATGTGCCATGTCACCCCATGATCCTGTACCTGCCCCTGCCCCCACCCCCCTCCATTGACAAGAAACGCCCCCGAGTCCCACCACGGGAGCTGCAGCACATAAACCTGGATCTGGTCCTCCCCACTAGACGCAGGTCTCAGGCCCCCGACCCCCCGGGGGCGCTGAACAGGACTATGTGACTGTGTCGCGCATGCGACCAGTTGCGCCAGAAAAAAGCCGCAGATCCCGAAGTTGCCTGTTCCAAAGTTGATTTGAGAAATGCTATTCTGTTTCCGTCAATGAAAATTCTATTTTCTGGTCTCTTTTTCTTTAATAGTGCTTGTTTGATCATTTGCGCTGTTTGCGGCGTCCTTTTCCACTATGATAGGCAACATGCTCTTTCCTATGTTGATCTGATTGTGTGCAAAACTGTCCGCGACCTGCTAGTACTTGGATAATGAAGGAATGTCACGAAAATCGGGACCACGTGTGTTCTGTTGAGTAATGCAACGTCAAGAGACACTGTCACTTGTATTTGCGCACAACGCTCGCATGCAGGTTCATGGCCATCTGAAGAGTGCTTTCTTCTGTGTCTTCGTTTGCTCACGCCGCCTAGCTTCGCTAGAAGATACTGAGGAGCCGGCATCCAACCTATCTGATGAAATGATCGCGGCATTTGAAGCTAGTAATGGCACGAATGAGCACGTACTATGTAGCGGAAAAAATCATAGCCAAGGAGAAGATGAAGTTTCTGGTTAGGCTGTAGGGATATGGGCCTGAGGACGACACTCGGGAGCCCGGTGCATCGTTGCCTCAGTATTTGATCGATCAGTTTGAACATGCCTAAGATTTGACACGCAAATTACAACGGCAACATTGCCCGCTGTTATGGGTAATGGGTTTTAAACCAATGCTTTTTGCTTTGGTCATGTGTGCTTTGCCGTATGCCGTGTTTGGAGTATTCGTAGGAGGACAACATAGAAACCATGGGACACATGGGAAGGCGCCAGAAATTTTTTTTCCTATTAGGAGCTTCGCCTAGCCGCGGCTGGGTGGCTGGGAGGCTTTGGAAACACCCCCCCCTCCTGGCTGGCTGGCTGACTGGCGCACCCTTGGAAAACAGCCAAAATATGTAGTGCACCGTTGTACCATTCCCACACGAGCAAACAACCCAAAACCCCATCCCAATGCATGATGT
Organism: Eutreptiella sp. 'Long Island Sound 2002'; assembly: GCA_964036045.1. NCBI lineage: Eukaryota > Euglenozoa > Euglenophyceae > Eutreptiales > Eutreptiaceae > Eutreptiella > Eutreptiella sp. 'Long Island Sound 2002'. The sequence goes on along the minus strand of OZ038379.1, from coordinate 161,082,644 downwards.
GCCTTGTTTAAAGGGAAGGAAATTTTACAATCACACTCCATGGATCGGTGACATCATCTTCAGATCTTGAGAGCAAGGGCGGTGAGGCAAACATGCATGTCCAAAGCAATGGTGGTTGGCTGGGTGGCTGGCTATCCCTGCGTCCGCGCTACAGGGTATTGCCGCGCGATGGCTCAGTGCGCACTACAAAAACATAGCGCGCAGCATAGCGCGCGCTATGGCTCGGGGTCTTGGGTTTGTAACCCCATGTCCTAATAAGCAGGGCAAAAACGCCTATTTCTCTAAAGTTTCAGATGCTTCCGGCACCGCAAGTGACGTCCCCAATGTCAGGAAAGATTGCCAACATTTTGGGCCCCCACTATGGGTGGTCCTTGTGGAAGAACGAGGACCTTTTGGCAGACCTAGTTGAGTTTTTTTGCTCAGGGTCTGCCGTCCAACGGTCTTTGTGGGCCAGGTTGGAAAAAAGGGTCCCCGTGTCTGAAGCAGAGAAGAAGCGTCGCAGGACCGAGGCTGCCAACGCCGTCACACCCCTGTCGGTGGTGGACTTGGTCCTGCTCCTGAAGATTCCAAGAAGAAGGTAATATTGCGCGCGCTTTGCATGTGACATCGCGCGCACTGCCGCTCATAGCACGCGCTTCGTTGACTTTTGCGCGCGCTACGTCCTCATGTTGCGCGCGCTGTTTTCCTCAGGTACAAAGATTTGATTACTTGGACGAGAAGTAAGGTCCCCACACACCTTTTTTCTCTCCCGTCCTATGCTAGTTTCGCCACAGAATGGAACTAGCTTGCAAGTAGGCAGCATTTACAGGTTGCTGTGCACACAGATGGGGTGGGGGGGCAGGAAGCCTCGTGTCGCGCCGCATTAAGATGCTGAGGCAGGTCAATGAGCCTCTGTTCCTGTACTTTGAAGTACCAAGGTGGAATGGGACCTCCAGAAGCAACCTGTGCAATGCACAAAAATTGGCTGACGACGTTAGGGCATATTCCTTTATCTACAGCCCCATATGTGCAACCCCTTCGCCAAAAAATAAAAACTTTTGAAAAGTTGGGAACCCTAGGTTTTTGGACCTCAACCACCTCGTGGAAACGTCCGTTTTGTCTAATTCCATCAAAAAACCACTTTTTGATTTTTGCAACTGGGATGCAGCGTTCTAGGGCGTGGTGCGGAACCCCCCCAATTTTGGGTGTTGTTAATATGGTTGGAACCCGGAATTTCACATGTTACATGGGTGCACTATGATGCAACAATGTGCCTTCCATGTTTCGTTTGCTCGATATTGCCCGTTTTGCACTTTTTGCGATTTGATCTTTGTGTGCTCTAACTAGTTATCGCGGGGTTAGAACGGGGTTAGAGCACTAGTTATCGCGTGGGTTATCGCGCGATAACCTAGTTATCGCGGGGGTTATCGCGGGGGTTATCGCGCGATAACTAGTTATCGCGTGGGTTATCGCGTGGGTTATCGCGCTTCATTTTATGCTTCCCCTTTTCGCTTTAGCTCTCAAAACTTTCATATTCTTTGATAATGGCCCTTGCTGCTGCCCACGCTTGGTGCGAGCACCATCAAAAGCTCCTTGGGGTCCGTCGCCTTGGCGGTCCTGAGGGGTTTACGATGGGTGATGCCAATGTGAGGCGCCCTGTGGCGACCCGCTTTGAACATGGTGTGGACTTTGGACTCCTTGTCCATAAGTCCCCCTTCATGGCGGACGACCGAGACCCCCTGGTTCTCAGCAACTACATCTTCGAGTTGCTAGAGGTAAATCCAGGGGTTGCTGGATTTTTGATCCAGCTTCATCCGGACGATGTGGACGCGGTGGTGGAGTCCGTCACCGCCCATGCCGAGAAGGGTGCGGGGACGAAGACGACCCTCTATGTGGGTCAGGAGGAGGAGGAAGTGGAGGAAGTGGAGGAGGAGGAGGAGGATGCGGGGGGGGTGGGGGCTGGGGGGAGGAAGGAGAAGCCCCACAACCCCCTCATGATTAGTGTCCAGAAGGTAAGGATCCGACCGGGTAAGGGGAAGGGGCAGTCGGATGGTTGGTTCCCCCAACCCCTCACCCACAACACCCGCCGGGTCTGCACTGACGACCCCGAAAACAAGCTCCCCATGCACTCCCTTTGCCCCACAAGGGAGTGGGAGCGTGAGTGGTATGGGGTCACCACTCCCAACATTGTTGCGGGGCAGGGGGTGATTCTTTTTCCATTTGGGGCAACACCCCCCCTTATTGGGGAGGCGGAGGAGGTGGTTGCCGCCGAGCCCTTGGGGGCCTTTAATAGGGACCCCAATGACCTTGTGCAAACGGTGGGGGGGAAGCTGGTGGTCAACCACCTCCTGGAGCACGATTTTTTGAGTGCTGTGCAGCTCCAAAGTCTTTTGGATGATTTGGATAGGGTGCCTCTCTCAGAGAAGGCACCCATTTTCAATGAGAACCCCCCCATTGTCGGCAGGCCCCAAGATTCTGGGACCCGCCGTACAATGTACGGCAACTATGGGGGTGCCAACCACCACAGGCACAACCCCCACAAGCTCCATGATCTGCCAGTCCTCAAAAGGGTGGCAGATCGTGTGCTTGAGACGGCGAAGAAGACTGTGGTGGGGGGGGTTGGATGGAGCTGCACCATCCTTGACATGGCCGAAATTTCGAGCTATGACCACACCCCCCAGCACCTCCATCGCGACGCCCCCCCCTACACCATTCCTGAAGGCACATTGATTGTCAATTGCCTTATTATGCTAACCCATAATCATGAGGAGGAGGATGGGTCACATTTTCTTTTTGTGCCCTCCAGCAGTTCGGGGTTCCCTGACCCTTGGGTGGAGAGGGCTGTGCCATTCAAGAGGGGCACTGCCTTTTTTTTTAATGCCCTTGATGTCCACAGGGGGTCGGGGATTCCCAAGGCCTCCCCCACGGGGGTGTCCCACCCCCGCCTCATGGCATTTTTTGCCATTGAGCTTACCGTGGGGGGGAATCTTCGATTCCCCAACCTGCACGTGACCCAGTCCATTAAGAGGCCCCAGCTGGGGGCACCTGGTGGCCGGGTGGCCAGGACAGTCCAGTGTGATGGGGCGGTTAGGTGTAGGGGGAAGGTGGTAGCCAATTGCTACGGATGCAATCGGCTGATTTTGTGCACCGCCCACAAAGATGGCCTTTGTGTGCCATGCCAGGAGGGGGAGGAGGTGGAGGGGGGGGAGGAGGAGGAGGTGGTGGTGGACCCCAATGGGGTCAGCATTGAGCAATCTGCTCAGTGCTTGCTCCCGGTGGGAACAACCACCGGGCATTTTTTGTTGTCGGGGTGGGGGGTTGGGAGGGAGGTGATTGCCCCCCTCACTAATGAGGAGGCGGGGGCGGTCGCAGGCCACCCCGATCAGTGCCCCTTGGCCAAGGTGTGCCATGGGGAGGCACTGCCCTGGCCCACCCTGCAAGGGCATGTTGGGATGAAGGTGCCGGCGGGCACCATTTTGGTGGTGAGGAGGGGGTTGTATGGGGGAGTGGCAAGGGTGGCCCCTGAGGCGGAGGGGGTGGCCCAGGTGGTGGAGTGGCGGCAGGTGGGGGAGTATGCGGCCGTCACGGACTTCGTGTGGCTGCGGAGGCTGGGCCTGGTGCTGGACGACGCCAAGAAGGAGGGCCAAGGCATGTGTCCATGTCACCAGGTGTGAAAACCTCCCACAACACCCTGCTCTAACCCCTGCTCTAACTAGTTATCGCGCTAGGTTATCGCGTTCTAACTAGGTGCTCTAACTAGTTATCGCGCTAGGTTATCGCGTTCTAACTAGTTATCGCGGGGTTATCGCGGGGGGTTATCGCGGGGGTTATCGCGCGATAACCTAGTTATCGCGGGGGTTATCGCGCGGGTTATCGCGTGTTTTTTTTTTTGTTTCTTTTGTTTTTTTCAGGCCACCATCTTGCAGCTGCCCCGCATCTTCGTCAAGGACGACGCCCAGGCAGCCGACGCAGCGGGCGGAGCGGCAGCAGCAGCGGGGGCACGGCCCGCCAAGCCGGTGGCGGCCCGGTTGGAGCTGGAGGGGGAGAAGAGGCTGCCGGAGGGGGCGTCGTGGCGGTTTGGGGAGCCTGGGGATGAGGCCTGCAGGATGGGGGGGACGGGATGGTACCGGCAGGTCACCATCACAGAGAAGGAGGGGGGGGTGGAGAGGAAGACCAACCTCACCCTCCCCTCCTATGTGTGGGTTGGGGGGGAAACGGCCAAGTGGCCGCAAGCCGCAGAGGGGGAAACGGTTGCGGCTTTTTTGTGTTTGTTCGGGATGAGCGACCCCCCCCAAAGGAAATCTTATTTCCTTTTGAGGGTGTGTTTTTTGTGGGAGGGGGAGTATACGGGGAGGGAAGTGTGGCAGAAGCTGCACAGGGGGGGGGACATCCACCAGGTTGGTGGGTATGACCCCCCCCCTTCTGTGGCGGACGCCACTGCCGAATGGATTCGGCAGTATGCACCCAAGGGGGGAAGGCCGGGAAAAGGCCAGACGAAGCGGGGACCAGACGTGGTTGAGCCGGATGCCCCCCCCCCCCTTAGGGGTAAGGGCCAAACCCCCGCCCCCAAGCCCTCCCCCAAGCCATCGAAGGTGGCAAAGGTGGCGGCAGCCCAGCCCCCCCATGAGGCCCTGGACGTGGAGGCCTTGGGGGCCAGTGTGGCCACCCACGTGACGGACGCTTGCCAGGTTTTGGTGGAGCAGGCGGCCGCCACGGGGGTCGAGGCCGCACTGGCCAAGGGTCGGTCGGCCGACCACAGGTCGGCCTTGGCAAAGGCCGAAAAGGCCCAGGGCAACACCCAGCGTGCCCTGGACCAGGCCCTCAACCTGGCCGCCAAGAGGGGGGAGGAGGTGGAGGCGATGAGGGAGGCCCTGAGGGAGGCCCAGGAGGGGAGGCGGAAGGCGGAGGTGGAGGTGGCCCAGCTTAGGGTGGAGGTGGAGGGGCAGCGGAGGAGGGGGGATGACCTTGGGCAGCGCTTGGGGGTGGCTGAGGCGCAGGTGCGCAGCCTCACCTCCACCCTCTGTGCCTCCTTCGGGGCGCAGCAGGCCCAGCAGGGGCTGGCGCCGCAAGGGTTGCAGAGTCAGGGTAGCGGGAGTAGGAGTGGGAGCCAATGACTAGTGGATTTGCTCAGGGGGTTGCCCAAGGGCATTTTTCGTGGGGAGGAGCGATATGGGGCCCAAGTGGACATGTGCCACTTTGGCCTCGTGGGAAGTGGAAACCCCAACCCCTCTAATTTTAGGGCGACCCACATGGCCGCTGCTACCCTCAGGCCTGCCCTCACCCCCTTGGTAGCAGACCTCAATGGGTATTGCACCTCCAATGCTCCACCATGGTTCACATGGTGTAGCATCCAAATTGTTCGCCCCCAAGGGACGGACACCATGGGCCTCCACTCCCATTTGCGGGATGGGGCGCCCATGGCGCTTATTGTGTGTGTGGGGTCTTTCACGGGGGGTGAGTTTTGGGTGGAGAGTGGTGGCCTGCTGAATCCCTCCTTGAGGGAAAAAAAGCGGCACACCCGTGTGTGCAAGGGTAGGGCGGTGGAGGGTTGGGAATGCACCGCCACCCCCCAAGCCCCGGTGTTGTTCAACACCAGGGCACTACACGCTCCATTGCCATGGGAGGGCGAGCGATGGAGCGTGATTTTTTATAGTGCGGGGGGGGTTCTGCACTGCACGCCTGTGTGGCGGCAGCAGCTGCTGTCCATGGGTTTTAGGGTCCTCTAACCCCTCCAGCTGATTCGATTATTGTTCACTATTTCTATTACTGTCTAGCCCGGAACATGTCCATTTGACTGATTTGAGAGGCACCCTATCCAAATCATCCAAAAGACTGTGTGACTGATTTGAATTTGTGATTGTGGCGCCATGTACCCCGTGCCTGCACATTGTTGACATCTCCAAGGTTTCCTGGGTGCAAAATCAACGTTTGTGAAGGTTTTAGGGTGCCCAACGCTTGCTCTAACACCACCAGTTAGTGCGCACTAACCCCTGCTCTAACTAGTTATCGCGGGGGTTATCGCGCTCTAACTGGGTGCTCTAACTAGTTATCGCGGGGGGTTATCGCGCTCTAACTAGTTATCGCGGGGGGTTATCGCGGGGGTTATCGCGCGATAACCTAGTTATCGCGGGGGTTATCGCGTGGGTTATCGCGTGTGTTTTTTGGGCCCTTGCTTCAAAACCCTCCCTCATTTCGCGCCCAGGTCCTCTTATTCTTCATGGACAATGCTGTCAATGAGGCCCTGCGGGCTCTCAACACAGCCAACCTGCGGCGGTACACCGATCTGCAGTGCCCCAAGGCCCGGCGGCGGCGTTTGAAGGCGGTTCAGCGGCTGGTGCGAGTTCTATTGGGTGACCCAGACGTCGTGTGTGGCACCAACACCAAAGGCGAAGTTTGTTTAAGTGGTGGGGCGTGCACTGCCCTGTCTGGCCCACTTGGCGGCCATCTTGCATTAACAGCTCAGGAGCATGAGGCCCTGAGCATGCTACGCATGGCATGCAGCATGCATCTCTCCCAACGGGCCCTTTTGCGAATGCCCCGCCGTTGCACACAACGGGACCTAAGGACCGTTCGGCAACGGATCATGCCCTACTTTCCCCAAGCCACCATTGTAAAGTCTACCACAGGCCGCAATAGGGCAGCTGCCCATGTGCCTTTGCAATCAATTGTGCAAAATGCAATATCTATGGCCCGAGTTATTGGGAAACCCCCCCCTAGTGGCGTTGCCATTATTGTTATTTCAGTTGATGCGACTTCCTTGTGGAAGGCATCCTCCACCCGTGCGGATGTATGGGTTAATGTATGGGGGGGGGCAAAATATGCTTCGAAGGTGAAGCTATGGGCCTCATGGTTTTGCATGGATGGCGGGGATGAACAGGCTTTTTTGAGAAGCCTTGACATCTCCGCCAACCTCAACCAAGAGGTGAGGGATGTGGAAGAGGACGTTGTCCTCTTTCAAAACCAATTTTTGACTTGCACTGTCATTTTGACAGGGGATGGGAAGGGGATGCAAGCAATGGGGGGGGCTGGGTCTAAGTGTTGGTTGTGCAAAGACCCCAATGGGATTGTTGAGCAAATGGGGGTGGAGTCCACCTCAAGATGGGGGTCATTCTTGAGAAGTGTGACCCCTGATAGGCGGCCGGGGGACTACCAACATGCAGCATGCCGCATCCTAAACGGCATTGCAAAGCGCATTGAGACCACCCTCCAGGCCCTCCCCCCTAGTACCCCTGGTAAGGCCCAAGCTCTTGCAGCTTTGCAGGCCTTCAAACAAGCCCTCAAGGATGAGACCGCAGGCATCCCTCTTAGGGAACGCCTCCCTTCGGCCTCGAGGGCCACAGAAAAAGATTTCGATCTAACCAGCACCAAAGTTTTCCTAACCTCCCCCCCCTTCCAAAGGCAATTTGTGGAATGCCTCAAAGAGCATGTCCCCACAGTGAGGACCCCTGGGGGACCTATGTTATGGGTTGTTGTGCATGTCATGGTGAAATGCATTGAGGGTTTGTATGAGCTTTGGAGGGTGAGGGAGTTGTACACTCTAACCCAAGTGGAACGCCACCGTGCGTTGACCACAAAATTTTCAAAAGCGTGGGGAGACTCAGGTTGGTCCCCCACCAGGTGGATCCATTGGTGCTTGGCACATTCCACCTTTTTTGCCGAGAAATGGAGGAACATTTTTCAGTTTTCCTCCATCCCAACGGAGTATCGGCATGGGCCTTACAAGAGGAGGCTCAAAAATTGTTTTAAGGGTTGGTCTTTGGTGAGGCCAAGTATGTCCCTCCGCCACATGCACCATTGCATGTCCATGAACGCCCTGGAGCAAGGGCTTTTGGGACTGGAGGCAGCCAAGGCCTCAGACATTGATGACTTTGTATGAAAAACGACCACAGATGCTTTGTGCCAAGTGTTTTGTGTTGTTTGTCCTAGGGAGGGAGGGAGGAGGGGTGCGCGATAACTACACGCGATAACTGCGCGATAACTGAGTTATCGCGCGATAACTAGCGCGATAACTAGTTAGAGCAAGGTGCTCTAACTGCGTTCTAACTCTGTTCTAACTGTGCTCTAACTCTTTGACCCCCCCCCCAAAAACCACCCCCATGATGCGGGTTATGTGGGGAAAGAAAGGGGATGGGGGGTTTTTGAGGGTGCTGAATCCATTTTTTTAGGTGGTTTGCCCCAAAATTGAGGGTAGGTGGGTGTTCCAGAAATTGCGTTCTAACTAGGGGTTCCGCACCACGCCCTAGAACGCTGCATCCCAACCCCGTACCGAAGGTGTTTTCCGCCCCCTTGCAACCCATGGGGACCCCCAAAGACCAAAATTTGCAGGTTGCAGACTAAAAAAAGCGGTGTCATAAAGCGGTTGCATTCCATCATTTCCGGTTCCTGCAGGTTGCAAATTCTGTGGCGGTTGCACATGAGGGTTGCACACTCTTGTTGTCCCCCTTTTGCAATGTTAGCTTTCTTCTCCTCCACCCATGTCCGCCGACGATGACGATCCGGGACTGCCTGTACCGAAGGCATACCGCATGCCGGACCACTACACGGCAGTGGTATCCAAGAACACGCTGAAGAAGGACTCCCCTTTTGTTTTACAGGTTCTCCCCTATTGTCGCATGCTTTGTCGCATGGTTTGAGTGTCACTTTCACGTTCACTGAAAATTCAAGGTCTTTCCTCTTCGTGTCTCTTGTGCAGCTGTCGCAGCCCAAGGGTTTGTACGTGGCTCGTTTGGTCCACCGAGTCAACAAACAGAAGAAGCAAGTGGAGTTCTGCGACGACCAAGAGTTCATGCCTCGGGAGTACGAGATCAAGAATGGGAAAGTGGTCAACCAGGCCTTCCCCAACAATTGTGACTATGCCTTTGCCGATGTATGCTGCATTCTAGTTCACTTCGCACTGTTTCGTATTCAATTTTGATTTCAGCCTAAAAAAGCTAGCGGTTGAAGGTTGCTTTCAAGCGGTGTCACGAGGCGGTTGCACACTCGAAGCGGTTGCATTCCGGCGGTGTCATCCAGCGGTTGCACATTTCCCACATTTCCCTTTTTGTTTATTAGATTATCAACGTTTGGGCTTTTTACAAGAAGGAGCGGCCAAAGGTCAAGGTCAAGTCGAAGGCTGAGTCACATGCCGCCGCTGCCCAGGCCCAGGCCCAAACCGATCGCCGGAAGGAGCCATCGCCCAAGAGTGATCCACCCCCAAGAAGTGTGCCTTGCCCCGTGGACAGTGACTCAGATGCAGCGGATGTGGCGCCCGAACCAAGGAAGGCCAAGGACGCTGCAGTGGTACACTCCGATGGAAGCGAGGACGACAGTGACACACCGCGGCAGCCACCGGCAAAGAAAACGAAGAAGGAGAAGACCGAGGAGAGGGGCAGAAAGGAGGCAGCAAGTGTGGGTTTCAAGATCGAGGCCCCACGTGGGGGTTCCCACCGCATTTCAGCCGCACCAACAAGAGCGGAGAAGTACAAGGACTCCCCGAAGGGCAATGCCCATTTGACGAGTTTGCGGCGAATGCTGAAGAAGAAGGCGGGCATCAGTCTGGGGCGATTGGCACATCACTACAAGCAGTGCATTGACGCCATGGAGCAATCTGTATGGGCCGACCGCAGGTTGGAGTTGGGCTGCGCCGCGGGAGTGGTGGGGAATGTGCCCGGTGAGACCCTGATCAGGCACCTCAAGTTTCGTGGGCCCTACTGCAAGTCCGTCCCGGAGGCCACACCCATCATCAAGAGTTGGACTGGCCACTTTCACGAAAACTGGGAGAGTGATGAGGAGGATGACTTTGACCACGTCGAATGGGCTGGTGTGCATTTTGTTTGTGGTTTTCTGTGAATTCCGCTCTGTGGTAACGCGTTTCTGTGCAACCGCCTTATGACACCGCTTTTTTTTATCTGCAACCCCTGGATGTGATTATGCAACCGCTTGATGACACCGCTTTTTTTCATCTGCAACCCCTGATTTATTTTTGTTATTTTTCGTAGTGGACCACTTGTCGAACAACGTGGCGATGTGCCTGGGATGCGAGAACGCAGAGCCGCTACCGTTGGAGGCTGAGGACGCACCAAAACCACTTGGAGTTAAGCCGCAAGGGCTGACGGTGGAGAATTTGCAGAAGATGCAGCAGAAGCAAAGTTTTGACCCCCCACGCCGGGCCGCGTCAGTGGCCAGTACGAAGTTCGGAGGTGATCCAACAGACATGACGGATGAGGAGATCAAGGAGTATCTCGTGAAGGGAGTGCAGCGCTGCTCGCTCCCGGCCATGGAGCTGGTCCATGGCCGGAGCCTGCAGCTGCCCGAGACGCGCGGCATGTACGTGCTGGCGTCCAGGGCATGGGTGGAGGAGCAGCAGCGCAAGGAGCAATGGGCCGAAGCCGAGCTGTACTACGAGCCGACGCCCGCCCCCGTGAAGAAGGTGAAGCTCAAGCGCAAGCGCCACATCAAGGAGGAGACGGAGGAGAAGAAGGCCGAGGAGGCTGCCGATCCGGCTGCGGAGCCGGCTGCGTCGGCAGACGCAACCGAAGCGACGGAGCCGGCAGAGCCGGCATTGGAGGCCCCGCCGCCCCCGGAGCCAACGCAAGTGTCGCAGGACGCCACCAGCGGCACACCCGGAGCAAGCCGGAGGAACGCCCCCGGCCGAAGGGGATCAACCAGCAGTGCCGGCTGGGGTGGACGACGAGACACCGATGTGACGGTTCACTGCCGGTGAGATCCAAGCCGCTGCCTCACCGGTGGCGAGCCGCAGCAGTGGTAATGGGTCGCCTTTCCAGGCTGAAGGTTATTGCAGTCAATGTCTGTGTTTTGAGTGCAGTTGTGTGCTTCGCACCAGCCCGCACTGTTTTTTGACGCCCCCTGAGCGCAGGCACCGGTGGAACCAGCGTCCACCACAGATGCGTTTCTGCCCGGTGAAGAACATTGACAATGGTGATGTGGTTTAACCACTGCCTTTCTGTTATCACCGTTTCCATATATTTCACTTGAGGTGACAGGTGACAATGGAGGTTTGGTGTATACGACGACAGTACGAGGACATTGACTCGATTTTGACTGCGGTCTTTTATGTACAGTCACACAGCTGCAGTTTGCAGTTTCAATGTGTTTTGCCATTGCCTCCGAATTTCAGAACAGTGAACAAAAGGGGGGGTTGCAGATCAAAAAAAGCGGTGTCATTTGGCGGTTGCATAAGTGCAGGGGGCGGTTGCAAAAGAAAAAAAGCGGTGTCATAAGGCGGTTGCACAATTTTCCCCTTTCATGGTTTTTTAGGTGTCTCACAATGCCAAGGCGGAGCATTGTTCGCCGTAGCCTGCGACCGTCCGAGGCAAAGGCCCACATCCGTGACAATCCAGCCCCGGGACACCTGAACATCCCCATACGCGACTGTTGGTCTGTTCTACGGTACATGGTGCGGCCGATCCAAGTTTTACAACGCCGCAAATTACTACGTGTTGGCCGATGCGACCTCATACCCCGGCTCGACAATTATTTGTGTTTCCGTCTTGGGTTAGGCATGCTTCGACCTAGGCGTGTCGACGACATTTGGGACCGAAATGGGGCCCTGTGTGCAAATGCATACATGGCCAAACTGCTCACACGAGCAGAGTATTACACTTTGCACAAGTATCTTACTGGTTGCAGACTAAAAAAAGCGGTGTCACAAAGCGGTTGCACAATGTTCTTTCGGGCGGTTGCAAAGAAAAAAAGCGGTGTCATCTGGCGGTTGCACAATTTTTTGACAGTTTTTGTCTTCCTTGCAGGTTGCTGAACATAGACATCTGCAACCTGCTTCACATGTGCAATCGGCAGTGGCACCGCGCCTGGCGATCCGGCGCCTGCTACGCGGGGGACGAAACAATCGTCCCCCATAAAGGCAAAAGATGTGGCCGGCTTCGCCAATTTGTACCGCGCAAGCACCACTCCACCGGGCTAAAACTTTACGTTTTAGCGGACTCTTGCCGGCGTTACGTGATTGACATGTTCCTCTACTGCTCGAAGCCTGGTGTCAATGTTGTCAATGTGGTAAGGCGGGCTAACCCCCGGGTCACAGGGCAACTAACACCCAGCGAAGTGGTGGGTCGCTGGACCACAAAAATTCCACCCGGAGTTGCACTTTGTGCGGACTCATACTTTGGTAGCCATGCCACCGCGAAAGCATGTGCTTCACAGGACACGCCTTTCCTGTTTTTAACGAAACGCGATGAATTCGGTGTACAAACCATGGGACAGGGGATAAGACCCGGTCACGTTTCAACAGCCACCCATAGGCATGGACACTATAGTATGGCAGTATACAAAAACCCAAAAGTTGGGTCAAAACCACCGCGTGTGGTGCCATTGCTGACAAACTGTACATTTCAGAATCGGTGGTGGTGGTCGGGGCGTGCCGAAATACCGTGTGAAATAGGGGCGTATCGTCAATTGGCCGGGGGCGTCGATACGGCTAATCAATTAGCGCTTCAGCATAGAGAAGTAGGTCGTTTCCGCTCATGGTCAAAGGCACTCAGGGCTTTTGTCGTGAGATACGCCATCTCTAATTCGTTTGTTGCATGCAAAAGCATTGATTTGATCCCCGAAAACACATCTTTGTGGGATTTTCAGCTTGGAGTCATGAATTCCTTGATGCCCCCTATGTATGTCCCACCTCAAGAGGTCCATTGCCCAGTGAAGTCTCCTACCCGTGGCACCTGCAAAGTGTGTGGGAAGCGAACCTGCTGGGTAGGCAAGGGTTGTGGTGTACATCTGCATGTGAAGAATTGTTTCTCGGCACACCATGGGTTGGTCTAAGAGAAAAAAGCCTGATTCAGTGATTTTCGCTTAGGGGTTGCAGGTTGCATTGGGGTTGCATAAGGTGGTTGCACAAAAATACCCATGGGTTGCACAAGGGGTTGCATGAAGCGGTTGCAAAATAGGGTACCGGTTGCATAAGGCGGTTGCACAACTTTTAAAGCCCAAGAACAGGCGGTTGCACGTGAAAAGTAGTATTTTGAAAGAACCAAAATAGGGGTTGCATTCCGACTGGTCACGGAATGACGCAACCGTAGATAAAGGAATATTTTGCGGATGAGGAAGTGTGGTAGCGCGCGCTATTTGCTTTCTAGCGCGCGCTACATGTTATCTAGTGCGCGCAATGACCACTATCGCGCGCGCTATGCTGTTCTCAAGCGCCGGAACCCTTGAAATCGCGATATACAATTGGAAGTAGCGTGCTATGACTACGCACTTCAAATGCTTAGGCGTCACAAGTTGCCCACCCTCTAGGACCCCGTATACGCGCGATTTGACAATATTCTACATTTCTACTTTGAGTATGTTATTTGACGTATGTGACCAAAGTTGTTGGCACAGCTGTGTGACACCCGTTGAAATACGTGTTGATGTGTTAGCCTTGTGTATACCCGTCTTCTAGTGTGTTGTATTTGACGTTTTTCTGAAGCTGGCCGAAATTTCGGCCAGGTTTCGGGTAACATTGCAAACAACTATGTGTATATGCAGTTTTTGACCCTTCTGGCCGAAATTTCGGCCAGCTTTTTGGTTTCCTGGTGAATAGGCATGAGTATTTTCATTTTTCTTAGGGCTGGCCGAAATTTCGGCCAGCTTTTTGGTCTGTTCACTATTCAAGCACTTATATTCTGGTTTTTGGGTGGGCTGGCCGAAATTTCGGCCAGCTTTTCCTATTGTTGAACATGTAAGCAATTGTTTCCCCTTTGAACACACCTGGCCGAAATTTCGGCCAGCTTGCAATTGTCGTTGTTCATGAGTTTTACACCATACACTCCTACATAACTATTTTCTTCTCTCAGCATTAATGTCTTCTGCTATTACTCTCAATGTTGTACATGCTGCAGTTACTGGTGCTTTTGCTACTACAGCCAAAGGGCTGTTGCGAAATGCATTACGTGGTGGGACTCTGCAAAAGGTTTTGCAATTCTGCCTCTTCTTGCGGAAGAATCGCAGGAGCCGGCACTCTCTGACACAGTTGAAGGCCGCCGCCACTGAGAAGAAGCCCCCACGATGGTACTTGACATTTTTGTCACAGTTCCATGCCCTATACTGCCTGCTGCGCCGTATGGCCCTCCCATACTCTAACTGTGGGTCTGGTTACAACTGGGGTATTATGTCCTGCCGCCAACGCCGTAAGGTAGGAGTCCTTGGTCAGTGTAACACTAAGCAGGAGTCCATTCACCATCGTGCTGGACTAGCAGCACACAACTTGTGGAACACCATGCAACGTAGGCAAGTTTGTATATGGTTTGATAACCTGAGGCGTTACAGGTCGGGAGCTGATCCCCATTCACCCGACTTAACCCTAAATTGTACAGTTGTTGCCGTTTTGCACACTACTGCCCTACCTGCATACCGGGGTCTGCCGGAGCTGGCCGAAATTGAGGCCAGGGTACCAAAGGTTGCTGATGACATCTTTCGCTCACATAGAGCATTGTTTGATCGTATTGATGTTGCCAACCAAGGTATTCAGAGAGTTTGGGTTCGTGCTCCTTTGGATATTGCCAGATAAAATGTTTGTTCCCTCAACTGGAGACCCTTTTTCTTGTCTGAGCTCCGCTGCGGCACACACAAAGAGCTTTTGCAACTCGTGGTTGATTTGTCATGTGTGGAACACCGCACCAGACACTGTGTTCCGCTGCTTGTGGACATGAAAATACACTTTGCCCTACTTAAGCTGTGTTATGGTGCTGCTTATGTTCCCTGGAATGTACCACAATTACTGTTGGGTTTTCCTTTGGTGTACGGAGTATGGCATAGCTATAAGTATTGCGTTGAATTGATCTACAGGGCGTTCCTGCCGTTCATTAAGTTTTTGGAGCAGGGGAACAGCCTTCAGGTTGGGTCTATCCTCCCTCGCAAGGTCAAGGTCATCCATCAGCCTGCCCATTTGTGTTCCCGTTCCGGACTATAAAGTTGAGGTGAGAAGACTGGATGCAGTTGAGGATTCGACGTTTCCCGGTACCATGTCTAGGACACGAATCACCACAGACCGTTTAAAAGTGGTTCTGTTGCATGCAATGCAAAATCTGGTTGCGCGTACCAGGGTTCCTGAGGGTGTTGAGGATTTTTTACAGACAAATGCACCTGCCCGCACTGCTGCCGAGCAAGGGGTGTTGCGTACTGCACATGCTTCTATTCGCGCTACCAACCGTGCACCGCCTGCTGCTGCTGCTGCTGCTCCTGGTGGAATTGCCTTGCCCCCAAAGCCACCCCCGAAGCCCCGAGCGAGAGGCCCCCCAGTACCCCCCCCCGGCCCCCCCCCGCCCAGTACCCGCCCCCGCCCTTGATGATTCCATTGCTGTCGACTCTTGTGATAGTGACCGGGATATTGATTGTGATGCAGACAGCGTTGCCTCCTTTGAAGCCCTAGATGAGGCGGAACACATCGGTGTGGATACCGTGGATTGGGACTGATTTCTGTTTGCAGCTGTGTTTGTCACTGTGGTATGGGTTCTGCCACGCATTGCCAGTGATTTTGGTGTGTCTATTTGCTGTTTCATGTTTTTCTGGCCGAAATTTCGGCCAGACTTGTTGTTTTGTCATATGGCTACCCCCAGAGCACGAATGACTTAAGGTTCTGGCCGAAATTTCGGCCAGCCTCTCAGAATGGTATTTGTACACAGTGGTTTGACATGCAGAGCAGTGCTGGCCGAAATTTCGGCCAGGTTTTCCGAATTTCCTGTCAGGCAATCCGTTTTGGTCCTTTTTTGTTTGATCTGTGCTTGTTATTTGCTATCTGGGAACTCTCCCCTTCATGAAATGTTGCCCTGTAGCCCTTTATTTTATGACTGAGCCTGGAGGGGTATCGCAGGACATGGCTGTTTCGCCGGATGGTGAGCCTGCAGCAGACAATGGGCAATCTCAAGTGCAAGCCCAGTCTCAAGAGGACCAGGCGAGCACAGAGGGACTTCAAAAGAAGCCTAAGGCCGCACCAAAGAAAAATTCATCATCCTCCATCAAGTTATCCGACTGGGTTACGTCAACGACGAAAATAAAGGTTCGGTGGGATCAGATTATTATCGACCACGACCGAAAATTTGGGCAGGTCCGTAGGATTTCGCATGATCGCGTGCAACGCCGCTACGACGATCTGAAGGCAGCCCCGCCTGTGGATTACATCCAGGATCTTCTTTTTTATAAAGTCACTCGTATGTGTGTTGTGGTATTCTTCTCGATAGTACCGTTTTCGCGTCTGAATTTTCGACCCTGCTGTTACGAATATCCCTGTTGCACAGCCACTCGCTGGGTTCTGTTGGGGGGTCAGCATGTTTACACTGCTGCCCAAAAACACAAGACCGAATTTGAGATGAAAAATATGGAGACTCCGGATTGGACCCTGGTATTTGGTGGTTATGAAGTCAAACAGGACTGCCCCCTGCGGACTAGGCGCCGGCTTGCAGGCTTACATCAAATCCAAACCACTGCTGGCTCAGCATCCACCACATCGGAGTGAATGTCCCTACTCCTGGATAGGCCTGAGGATGAGGATGCCAATGAGTACACCCTGTACCATCACATTACTGTTATGCTTGAAGAGTGTGGTGTTACTGCCGAGGAAGGCACTGTGGTGTGTTTCATTTATTAATTCGGTTTTGTCGATCGACCTGGCCGAAATTTCGGCCAGCTTCTGTCTTCCACATGTTCTCCTGTGCAGAGTGCTGTTGCCAAACGGTGGGGTGGCGTTGGGCGTTTGGTGAAATTTTTGGGTCTTCCTTCAGTAGACGCCATGGCAGCCATGGAAAAGCGTGGACTACATCCCGCACTGGGTACGTTCAAGGAAGTGGAAGGCATCACGCCCGACCGACTTCGCGAGATCGTAGGTTACATGGATGGGACAAAAAGTACCCTACCTGGTCTCCAAAAAATTATAAAAGATGTTAAAAAGGCCCAGATGTGGTCCTGGCACATTCTTCATCTCGAGGCGGCTACCAATGGGCTTGTGAACAACACCAGAGGTATGTTTTGGTCAAACAGGGGTTTGTATTCGAATAAATCGACCGACCTGGCCGAAATTTCGGCCAGCTTGTGTGTCGTTCAATTAATGCACAATAGGGGCCCACCCTGTGCTACCACCTGTCTGCAGCTACACTTGGTACTATCGAGATGGCCAAAAGGCCTTGCGCTATTGCATCACACCTGAAGGTAGCCTATGGCAGTTGGACCTGGACTGAAGAAAACCCCTGGCCCCCGTGGTCAGCAGTAATTAAGGCCCCTCTTTGGAAGGAACCCAAATATGAGGGGTTGCGGGGATTGTTGCAGAAGCCTGTTGCTAAGCCTGTTTGTGAAAAATCTGATACTGGTCTGGTCAGTATCCAGTGTGCTAGGGAGTCCCTCGTTGAGTCAAGCACAGGCAAACTCATTGCAGAGTCAGGCCGTGTGGAACTGATGGCAATGCGTTGTGGAGTCCCTGTTCCCAGTATCATTAGTTCACTGCCCTTTGCTGCTTGTATCATTGAGGTGCCCCGCCTCTATACAGCTGGTTTGCATAACCTGGTTGCGCAGCTGCTTTTGTCCGGTGTGCCTGTGTTCATTGCGGGTGAGTCTGCTGATGTGAAAGCCACTGTTGCTGCTTTGAAGGCCACTGTGGCCGAGGATATGTATCAGTGTGATGTTGCACTTTACAATTTGTCAAGCAAGACCCCGCTCTACACTTCTACGTCCCATCTGGTTTCCATTTGTTCTGCCACTGCCTTTGATAACAGGCTTCCCCGTTACGTGGCTTTTACTGAAGGACCCATGTCGTCTGTGATGCCTGTTGAAATATTCTCATTTCTTTTGAGCCTGGTTCCGGTCCCAGAACGGGCAGGCAACTGGTTTTTGCTGGGGACTCTGTCTGTGTATTTTGCAAGCATGATGTCTACCAGGCTTTCCAAGGACTGTAATGTTGTGTGTGCCCTTTTGGGTGAGGAGACTGTTGTGCCCGATGACTTTGTTCAGCTCATCAGAGCAGGTATCACCAACGCCGACACGTGCCCCCCCAAGTCATGGGAGGATGTGTACCACGACTTGGGAGCAGGTTTTCCTGTGGATTGTTCTGGGGTTAGGTATGTAGATGAGGATCCTGAGGAGCAAGATGGGGAGGCAGAGTCGCAACCAGAGACACAGACTCCAAAGAAGAAACCCAAAACTGCCCCTGCCCCCTCACCCAGTGGCACGCAGTGCGCTCAGGCCACCCCAGCTTCCTCCTCAGGCACTGTTGCCCCTACTGGCAAAGGTATGAATACTTTTGTGAATCATTTTTCACCATCCCAGGGTGGAAACACACAGTCACAGAACTCTGCCACTGCCAAGTCTGGTGCTGCAGCCCCTGCCAAGCCTCCTGCTAACACAGGTGCTAAGAAGCCCCGTGCATCTGGTCTGCGCAAGCGCTAATGCCAGTCCTGCTGCTTATATTGCCTGTCAGCATGAAGTCTGGCCGAAATTTCGGCCAGCTTAGGCCTGTCTGTCAAATAGGACCATGTGTTTGGACATTTTTCGAAGAGCTGGCCGAAATTTCGGCCAGGTTGGTTAAAATAGGAAATACAAGTACATGCTTTGGGATAGTTTTTTGTGTGCTTTAATGAAAGGTATGTTTGGGGTTCCCACATCTGTGGTGTATAGGGGGGTTCTGTGATCAACCTCGAACAAAGGGGAGAGAAAAAAAGGCAGCCCCCCCCCCCCCCCACACTGGAATGCAGTGGTCTAAATGTAAAACAACACTATATTTTGGTGATTGAATGTCTTTATTTTGAAAATCTGTGTGTTTCCAGAAATGCAAATAATGGCATATATTTGAAATACACACCTTGCTTTTGCATGTTGCCACCAGGGGGGTTTGGGTACCCAAAAAATAACACCCCTTTTCACATACTTTCCCCCTCATTACAACATGGACTTCCGTGGGCCATAGCGCCAGGTGGGGGGTGGGCAACTTGTGACGCCTAAGAAATGTGCCTCCAATTGCAAATGCATTGACAGACACAGAGATTTGTTCCTTTTCTGTCCGTTTTTTTTGGTGTTTTCTATTTTTTTGTTACGGCATTTTCCTTTTTGTATTACTGCCGGAACAGGGGTACTTTAATGTAACCCTCTTGCCCATGCAGCCCGTGGGCTGGGGGTATCCGCCTCCTGCAGCACCGCCAACAACTGCTGCAGGGGCCACAGCAGCTGGTGCGACACCGCAACCACCGCCACATGCAGCTGTACAACCGGGACTGCAACAGCCGTCCATGACGCCGTGGAGCATGCAGCCACAGGTTCTTGTAGTGTGCACTACTGTTTCCGTTGCGCGTGCTACGCTCTTGTTGTGCGTGCTACCTGTCTCGTTGTGCGCACTACGCAAGTCCTCGTTGCGCGTGCTTTGTCTTGTTTTCCGCGGACGCTGTCCCAGACGGTGACCCAGTTCTCCCCAACGCAGCCTCTGTGGCCCGCGCCGCAGTCCCCGTTACGAGCTGCCTCACAGCAGTTGTCTCCCATGCTGTTCCCCAGTGGGTCGCCGACCTTGGGCTCCCCAGTGCGCGGCAGTCTTCCAGTGGGCCAAGTGCAGCAAGTGCTCTTCGGCCCACTGCCAGTGCAGCAGCAGCAACAAATGGAGCAGCAGCAAGTGCAGGCTACGGCCCAGCAAGTCGGCAGCCCACAACAGCAGCAGCAGCAGCAGCAGCAGCAAGTCCAACCAAGACAGCAGCAACCCCTAGCGCAAGCACAGTTCCAGTCTCCCCCACCCGGGCCACGTACGGGGTTCGCCTTCAGCAGCGACTTCAAGAACCGAATCTGTCCCAACCAAAACAGCACCATCTGCGCCCAAGGGCCCGACTGGGCATGGCTGAAGGACGTGACACCGGCCTACCTCTTCGAGGTGGCCTTCTACAAGTTCTGGCGCCAAAGGGCCACGGCGATTGCCAAGATCCTAGACGGAGCTCAGAAACCCTGCTGGGATGACGAGAGCATTACTGGCCATTGGTGCAGTCTGGCGAATTTGTTGAACCCCTCCGTGCCAACCCAAGAAGGACAAGCTATTTGTGGACACTGCAAGGTGGAGGAGTACGAGCTGCTGTTTTCATGCTGGGCAAGTTACAGGTGGGGTACGTCACGTTCGGACCCACACGCCTCCGGGTGCCACCGCAAAGACCGTCCACCACTTCTACTTCAACAAGGACCCACCGAGCTTTATCAACGCGACCGACGCGGGGGCAATGGCCTTCAAGAACTAGTGTGCCTCGGAGAGAATACGGGGGCCAGTTTGCTGCGGGTGCAGATGGCCCAGCAACAGCAACAACAACAACAACAACAACAACAACAGGCACAGGCACAGGTACGCGCTATGTTTGCCATTGCGCGCGTTTCCGACATTGCTTTCGCGCGCTCCATTTGCTGTAGCGCGCGATGTGATTGTTTGCGCGCGCTACGGCCCCACCGTCTGTCCTATTGTCACGTAGGTGGGCAGCTTTGAGCAGCTCCTGTGCGTGGGATCCCGCAGAGGGCCGTTGATGATCAGCGTGCCCGCGGACATTACCGGGCAGTCCAAGCATGCGGCCGACTGGCTTGATGGACGGAAGGAGCAAGGCCCCTCCCCGGTGCTGGCCCGGGCTAAGCGGCAGATGGAGGAGCTGGAGGTAGACTGGGCCGACGCCTTTGCCGTGCCGGAGACGGAATCCGTGACAGTCCCAAGGCAGAAGAAGAAGCGTACCGAGCAGCCAGCAGCCACCAGCCACCTACCACCAGCCATCTCCGCCTCCCACACCGCTAAGCCCCCACACCCGCCTGGCAAGGTCCTTGCCCAGAAGACCGCCGACCAGCAGCTGATGGCACAGGCGGCACAGAGAGTCCAACGTCAAGCGGAACAGGCCAAGAAGAAAGAGGACGAAGCAAAGAAGAAGAAGAAGGAAGAGGAGGAAAAGAGGAAGAAGAAGGAGAAGGAAGAGGAGGAAAAGAGGAAGAAGAAGGAGAAGGAAGAGGAAGAGAAGAGGAAGCGGAAGGAGAAGGAAGAGGAGGAGAAGAGACGGAAGAAAGCAGAGGAGGAGAAAGCAGAAAAGGTAATGCAGAGCGCGCTATCGGTGTCATTGCAAGTGCTATGCATTTTGGGATGCAGCGTTCTAGGGCGTGGTGCGGAACCCCCCGAATTTTGGGTGTTGTCAATATGGTTGGAACCCGGAATTTCACATGTTACATGGGTGCACTATGATGCAACAATGTGCCTTGCATGTTTCGCTTGCTCCATATTGCCCGTTTTGCACTTTCTGCGATTTGATCTTTTTGTGCTCTAACTAGTTAGAACGGGGTTAGAACGGGGTTACAGCACTAGTTATCGCGGGGGTTATCGCGCGATAGCCTAGTTATCGCGGGGGTTATCGCGGGGGTTATCGCGCGATAACTAGTTATCGCGTGGGTTATCGCGTGGGTTATCGCGCTTCATTTTATGTTTCCCCTTTTCCCTTTAGCTCTCAAAGCCTTCGTATTCTTTGACGATGGTCCTTGCTGCTGCCGACGCTTGGTGCGAGCACCATCAAAAGCTCCTTGGGGTCCGTCGCCTTGGCAGTCCTGAGGGGTTTACGATGGGTGACGCAAACGTGAGGCGCCCTGTGGCGACTCGCTGTGAACATGGTGTGGACTTTGGACTCCTTGTCCATAAGTCCCCCTTCATGGCCGACAAGAGAGACCCCCTGGTTCTCAGCAACTACATCTTCGAGTTGCTAGAGGTAAATCCAGGGGTTGCTGGATTCCTCATCCAGCTGCATCCCGAGGACGTGGACGCCGTGTTGGAGTCCGTCACCGCCCATGCCGAGAAGGGTGCGGGGACGAAGACGACCCTTTATGTGGGTCAGGAGGAAGAGGAGGAAGTGGAGGAGGAAGCGAAGGAGGTGGAGGAGGTGGGGGCTGGGAAGGGGAAGCCCCACAACCCCCTCATGGTTAGTGCCCAGAAGGTAAGGATCCGACCGGGTAAGGGGAAGGGGAAGTCGGATGGTTGGTTCCCCCAACCCCTCACCCACAACACCCGCCGGGTATGCATTGACGACCCCGAAAACAAGCTCCCGATGCACTCCCTTTGCCCCACAAGGGAGTGGGAGCGTGAGTGGTATGGGGTCACCACTCCCAACATTATTTCGGGGCAGGGGGTGATTCTTTTTCCATTTGGGGCAACACCCCCCCTTATTGGGGAGGCGGAGGAGGTGGTTGCCGCCGAGCCCTTGGAAGCCTTTAATAAGGACCCCAATGACCTTGTGCTCACCGTGGGGGGAAAGCTGGTAGTCAACCATTGACACCTCCTGGAACACGATTTTTTGAGTGACATTCAGCTGCAAAGTCTTTTGGATGATTTGGATAGGGTGCCTCTCTCAGAGAAGGCACCCATTTTCAATGAGAACCCACCCATTGTCGGTAGGCCCCAAGATTCTGGGACCCGCCGCACATTGTATGGCAACTATGGGGATGGGAACCACCACAAGCACAACCCCCACAAGCTCCATGCTCTGCCAGTCCTCCAATGGGTGGCAGATCGTGTGCTTGAGACGGCGAAGAAGACTGTGGTGGGAGGGGTTGGATGGAGCTGCACCATCCTTGACATGGCCGAAATTTCGAGCTATGACCACACCCCCCAGCACCTCCATCGCGACGCCCCCCCCTACACCATTCGTGAAGGCACATTGATTGTCAATTGCCTTATTATGCTAACCCATAATCATGAGGAGGAGGATGGGTCACATCTTCTTTTTGTGCCCCACAGTAGTTCAGGGTTCCCTGACCCTTGGATGGAGAGGGCTGTGCCATTCAAGAGGGGCACTGTCTTTTTTTTTAATGCCCTTGATGTCCACCGGGGGTCGGGGATTCCCAAGGCCTCCCCCACGGGGGTGAGGGACCCCCGCCTCATGGCATTTTTTGCCATTGAGCTTACCCAGGGGGGGAATCTTCGATGCCCCAACCTGCACGTGACGCAGTCCATTAAAAGGCCCCAGCTGGGGGCACCTGATGGCCGGGTGGCCAAGACAATCCAGTGTGATGGGGCGGTTAGGTGTAGGGGGGAGGTGGTAGCCAATTCCTACGGATGCAATCGGCTGATTTTGGGCACCACCCACAAAGATGGCCTTTGTGTGCCATGCCAGGGGGGGGAGGAGGTGGAGGGGGGGGAGGAGGAGGAGGTGGTGGTGGACCCCAACGGGGTCAGCATTGAGCAATCTGCTCAGTGCTTGCTCCCGGTGGGAACAACCACCGGGCATTTTTTGTTGTCGGGGTGGGGGAATGGGAGGGAGGTGATTGCCCTCCTCGCTAATGAGGAGGCGGGGGGGGTCGAAGGCCACCCCGATCAGTGCCCCTTGGCCAAGGTGTGCCATGGGGAGGCACTGCCCTGGCCCTCCCTGCAAGGGCATGTTGGGATTAAGGTGCCGCCGGGGTGTATTTTGGTGGTGAGGAGGGGGTTGTATGGGGGAGTGGCAAGGGTGGCCCCTGCGGTGGAGGGGGTGGCCCAGGTGGTGGAGTGGCGGCAGGTGGGGGAGTATGCGGCCGTCACGGACTTCGTGTGGCTGCAGAGTATGAACCTGGTGCTGGACGGCGCCAAGAAGGAGGGCCAAGGCATGTGTCCATGTCACCAGGTGTGAAAACTTCCCACAACACCCTGCTCTAACCCCTGCTCTAACTAGTTATCGCGCTAGGTTATCGCGTTCTAACTAGGTGCTCTAACTAGTTATCGCGCTAGGTTATCGCGTTCTAACTAGTTATCGCAGGGTTATCGCGGGGGGTTATCGCGGGGGTTATCGCGCGATAACCCAGTTATCGCGGGGGTTATCGCGCGGGTTATCGCGTGTTTTTTTTTTTTGGTTTCTTTTGTTTTTTTCAGGCTACAATCATGCAACTGCCCCGTCTCTTCGTCAAGGACGACGCCCAGGCAGCCGAGGCAGCAGGAGGAGCAGCAGAAGCAGCAGGGGCACGGCCCGCCAAGCCAGTTGCGGCCCGTGTGGAGCTAGAGGGGGAGAAGAGGCTGCCAGAGGGGGCGTCGTGGCGGTGGGGGGAGCCTGGGGATGAGGCCTGCAGGATGGGGGGGACGGGATGGTACCGGCAGGTCACCATCACCGAGAAGGGGGGGGGGGTGGAGAGGAAGACCAACCTCACCCTCCCCTCCTATGTGTGGGTTGGGGGGGAAACGGCCAAGTGGCCGAATGCCGCAGAGGGGGAAACCGTTGCGGCTTTTTTGTGTTTGTTTGGGATGAGCGACCCCCCCCCAAGGAAATCTCATTTCCTTTTGAGGGTCTGTTTTTTGTGGGAGGAAGAAGTATACGGGGAGGGAACTGTGGCAGAAGCTGCACAGGGGGGGGGACATCCACCACGTTGGTGGGTATGACCCCCCCCCTTCTGTGGTGGACGCCACTGCCGATTGGGTTCGGCAGTATGCACCCAAGGGGGGAAGGCCGGGAAAGCAGACGAAACGGGGACCTGACGTGGTGGTGGTTGAGCCGGATGCCCCCCCCCCCCCCTTAGGGGTAAGGGCCAAACCCCCGCCCCCAAGCCCCCCCCCAAGCCGTCGAAGGTGGCGAAGGTGGCGGCGGCCCAGCCCCCCCCTGAGGCCCTTGATGTGGAGGCCTTGGGGGCCAGTGTGGCCACCCACGTGACGGACGCTTGCCAGGTTTTGGTGGAGCAGGCGGCCGCCACGGGGGTGGAGGCCGCATTGGCCAGGGGTCGGTCGGCCGACCACAAGTCCGCCTTGGCGAGGGCCGAAAAGGTCCAGGGCAACACCCAGCGTGCCCTGGACCAGGCCTTCAACCTGGCCGCCAAGAGGGGGGAGGAGGTGGAGGCGATGAGGGAGGCCCTGAGGGAGGCCCAGGAGGGGAGGCGGAAGGCGGAGGTGGAGGCGGCCCAGCTGAGGGTGGAGGTGATTTTTTATAGTTCGGGGGGGGGGGTTCTGCACTGCACGCCTCTGTGGCGGCAGCAGCTGGTGTCCATGGGTTTTAGGGTGCCCAATGCTTGCTCTAACCCCTCCAGCTAGTGTAATTTGTGATTCGATTGTTGTTCATTGTTTCTATTTTTTCTGTCATTGCCATTGCTTTGGTGGGATGCCCACCATGGTTTGTCATTGTGTACTCTTTCAGCTGAGGAGGGGCAACTAGCCCGAAACATGTCCATTTGATTGATTTGAATTTGTGATTGTGGCGCCATATACCCCGTGCCTGCACATTTTTGACATCTCCAAGGTTTCTTGGGTGCAAAATCAACGTTTGTGAAGGTTTTAGGGTGCCCAACGCTTGCTCTAACCCCTCCAGTTAGTGGGCACTAACCCCTGCTCTAACTAGTTATCGCGGGGTTTATCGCGCGATAACTGAGCGCTCTAACTAGTTATCGCGGGGGTTCATCGCGGGGGTTATCGCGCGATAACCTAGTTATCGCGGGGGTTATCGCGTGGGTTATCGCGTGTGTTTTTTAGGCCCTTGCTTCAAAACCCTCCCTCATTTCCTGCCCAGGTCCTCTTGTTCTTCATGGATAATGCTGTCAATGAGGCCGTGCGGGCTCTCAACACAGCTAACCTCCGGCGGTACACCGATCTGCAGTGCCCCAAAACCCGGCGGCGGCGTTTGAAGGCGGTTCAGCGGCTGGTGCGAGTTCTATTGGGTGACCCGAACGTTGTGTGTGGCATCAACACCAAAGGAGAAGTTTGTTTAAGTGGTGGGGCGTGCACTGCCCTGTCCCGCCCACTTGGTGGCCATCTTGCATTCACAGCTCAGGAGCATGAGGCCCTCAGCATGCTACGCATGGCATGCAGCATGCATCTCTCCCAACGGGCCCTTTTGCGAATGCCCCGCCGTTGCACACAACGGGACGTAAGGACCGTTGGGCAACGGATCATGCCCTACTTTCCCCAAACAACCATTGTAAAGTCTACCACAGGCCGCAATAGGGCAGCTGCCCATGTGCCTTTGCGTTAAATTGTGCAAAATGCAATATCTATGGCCCGAGTTATTGGGAAACCCCCCCCTAGTGGCGTTGCCATTGTTGTTATTTCAGTTGATGCAACTTCCTTGTGGAAGGCATCCTCCACCCGTGCGGATGTATGGGTTAATGTAGGGGGGGGGGGGGGGCAAAGTATGCTTCGAAGGTGAAGCTATGGGCCTCATGGTTTTGCATGGATGGCGGAGATGAACAGGCTTTTTTGAGAAGCCTGGACATCTCCGCCAACCTCAACCAAGAGGTGAGGGATGTGGAGGAGGACGTTGTCCTCTTTCAAAATCAATTTTGGCTTGCACTGTCATTTTGACAGGGGATGGGAAGGGGATGCAAGCAATGGGGGGGGCTGGGTCTAAGTGTTGGTTGTGCAAAGACCCCAATGGTATTGTTGAGCAAAGGGGGGTGGAGTCCACCTCAAGATGGGGGGCATTCTTGAGAAGTGTGACCCCTGATAGGCGGCCGGGGGACTACCAACATGCAGCATGCCGCATCCTAAACGGCATTACAAAGCGCATTGAGACCACCCTTCATGCCCTCCCCCCTGGTACCCGCGGTAACGCCCAAGCTCTTGCAGCTTTGCAGTCCTTCAAAGAAGCCCTCAAGGATGAGACCTCAGGCATCCCTCTGAGGGAACGTCTCCCTTCGGCCTCAAGGGCCACAGAAAAAGATTTCGATCTAACAAGCACCAAATTTTTCCTAACCTCCCCGCCCTTCCGAAGGCAATTTGTGGATTGCCTCAAAGAGCATGTCCCCACAGTGAGGACCCCTGGGGGACCTATGTTATGGGTTGTTGTGCATGTCATGGTGAATTGCATTGAGGGTTTGTATGAGCTTTGGAGGGTGAGGGAGTTGTACACTCTAACCCAAGTGGAACGCCACCGTGCGTTGACCACAAAATTTTCAAAAGCGTGGGGAGGCTTAGGTTGGTCCCCCACCAGGTGGATCCATTGGTGCTTGGCACATTCCACCTTTTTTGCCGAGAAATGGAGGAACATTTTTCAGTTTTCCTCCATCCCAACAGAGTATCGGCATGGGCCTTACAAAAGGAGGCTCAAAATGTTTTTTAAGGGTTGGTCCTTGGTGAGGCCAAGTGTGTCCCTCCGCCACATGCACCATCGCATGTCCATGAACGCCCTGGAGCAAGGGCTTTTGGGACTGGAGGCAGCCAAGGCCTCAGACATTGATGACTTTGTATGAAAAACGACCACACATGCTTTGTGCCAAGTGTTTTGTGTTGTTTGTCCTAGAGAGGGATGGAGGAGGGGTGCGCGATAACTACACGCAATAACTACGCGATAACTCAGTTATCGCGCGATAACTAGCGCGATAACTAGTTAGAGCAAGGTGCTCTAACTGTGTTCTAACTCTGTTCTAACTGTGCTCTAACTCTTTGACCCCCCCCCAAAAAACCACCCCTACAATGAGGGTTATGTGGGGAAAGAAAGGGGATGGGGGTTT
Source organism: Eutreptiella sp. 'Long Island Sound 2002' (assembly GCA_964036045.1). Lineage (NCBI taxonomy): Eukaryota > Euglenozoa > Euglenophyceae > Eutreptiales > Eutreptiaceae > Eutreptiella > Eutreptiella sp. 'Long Island Sound 2002'. Next base: position 161,055,311 of record OZ038379.1, on the reverse strand, counting down.
TTTGAGGGTGCTGAATTCATTTTTTTAGGTGTTTTGCGCCAAAATTGAGGGTAGGTGGGTGTTCCAGAAATTGCGTTCTAACTAGGGGTTCCGCACCACGCCCTAGAACGCTGCATCCCATTCGTCGCGCGCGCTATGCCCTGTATTGCGCGTGCTTTGCCTCTGCGCTACTCTTTCCAGGCAAGCAAGACGGCACCGCGGCAGGCACCCCAGCCGCAGCTAGCATCAAAGCCAGCACCGAAGCAGCCTGTCCCAGTCCCAGACCAGCCACAAGAACAAGGAGGTCCGTGCGGTTCCACCCCACCCAGTACGGCTCCCAAGGCCAAGCAGCACAGCAAAGCGGACGCTAACAAGGTGGCAAGAGATGAGCTCATGCAGCGCCGAGATTGGTCCTACAAAGACGGCTACAAGCCTCGGTGGATCATCTACTGCACCACTGCGATCGCGCCGATGATTATGGAAGGAGCCGAAATCAAGCCAGCAGGGGCCAGGAGGGCCCCTCAGGACCACGTGGCCGTCATCATCCCCAACGATCAGTGGAGCCCCAACCAACAAGGGGAGGAGGAGGAGGAAGAGGACGACTGGTCGGAGTTCATGCCCACCTGCCAGGTGTTCTCCGCCAAAAGCAAAGCGTATGAGGAGTTGGACAAGTGGCAGTCGTGGTGGGAGACGTACGAGCCCGATGAAATTGTGGACCTCTGCCCCGACCCAAAGACCATGGGGATGTCCCCGTCCAAGCCACCAACCCCAAAGAAGAAGCAGCCCCAAGGAGACCCACCAGCCCAGCCACCAACCCCCCCACAAGAAGACGAGGGACCTGCCGGAGCTGCAGCACAAGCAGAAGCACCAACAGCAGCTGCACAAGAAGAAGAGGCACCAGCCCCAGCAGCAGCTGCACAAGAAGAAGACACACCAGCCCCACCACAAGAAGAAGAGGCACCAGCGGCCGCTCCACAAGAAGGAGAAGGAGCAGCCCCGAAAGAAGAAGAGGCACCAGAAGGAGCAACCCCAGAAGGCGACCCAAGCGCACAAGAAGAAGGGGACGCAGCCCCAGCTGCCGCTGTAATGGGGCAGAAGACCACAGACCAGAATGGGAGAAGGAGTGGGAGGCCGAAGTGGTGGTCAAAAGCATAAAGGAGATCACTGGATGACAGTGCGCGCTATACCTGGTATAGCGCGCGCCGTAAGGTCCATAGCGCGCGCTGTAAATATTTTGCACGCGCTACACTGTTGTTGCCCATGAGGACCTGTAGTGTTGCACACTTTTCAGACCTTTCAGAAAGTGTTTTTGCATGTGTCTTGGGATGGGTGAGCAACAGGGAATGTTTTTGAAAAGCAAGGGGTTTTTGAGAAACACAGGACACTGGAAAAGGCATGGTTTTGAAACATTTTCCGGTTTTGAAAAATTTGAAAAACGGGACAATATAGCGCGGTGGAGCATGCGCAATAGGCGCGCTACAAAGGTCATATTTTTCAAAATTTGCGCGCACTATGGAAAAATGCACCATTGGGCGCACTCAGGGATGTGGACGGCTGGGTGGCTGGCTGGCCGGCTGGCTGAAACCCCCCCCCCCCCCCCCGCCCTGCTGGCTGGCGTAGCTCCTTAGGGCATAGTGGAAGCGACCGAGGCAAAACAATTTAGCAGATAAATTGCTTCAAATATCCGCTAATCCGCGGTGCAATGGAATAATTTTTATTTTTTTTCCCGCTAATCCGCGGGTAGGCCGTGGAAAGTAGGTCTTACAAGCTAGGGAGCGTACGCCGCTCGAATTAAGTTCTTCAAGAAGCTGCAGGCAGGCATCAGAGGCAGCAACATGGAACTTCAGAGCCCGCTACAGCTCACTTAGCATTGTGTGTATACCGTCGGGTTGACAATAGGGTGCCATGCACTACCGGCACTTCTCACTTGGATGGGGATACGTTGTTTGCGGCCATTTTGGCCAGTGGGGTCGAAATAATGGACCTCGGTAGCATTGACCAAATTAAAAAATAACTGCCGCTCAACAAAAAGAAATGTTGAGTAAACAGGTACGTTGTTTCGTACTGTACGCAACGTTTGTGTCCTGGCCATATGTTTAGCCACTATTCTTGTTACATAAAGAGGGGATGCTATCAGGCGATACAATGGTATTGCATTTGTCTTAGCCGCTTGGAGCCACAATTGCTAGTCCCCCAACGCACGACAGGGGACGAGAGGAAGGCGAGGACGAAGCACAAGACGCTAGTGAGACAGCTTCAATGTTGCCAGCAATGTTGCCGGCATTTTTTCAGCTCCCAAGCTTCATGGACAGTGTGTGCACGGTGCATGGTCCTTCTTATCAGAAAAATGATACTAGCGGTTTTTTGGCAACACCACGAAGGGGATGGGGAGAAATAGGTGACAACATACACAAAAAATTTCCGCAAGTGTGTGTGCACAAAAGCATGTATGTGTGAGTACATTGTTTGCAATGAATGCATTCCATGCACCCTATTTCAGACCCTACCATGCTCAATTGATTTTGGCTGTCATGAGGACTTGGTGCTTGTTTGCTTGTTGGAGTAGTTGTCTGACAAGTCGGTTGCTGTTCTTAAAGGCAAACAAGACACCCCGCGCCCCCATTAAGCGACACGATGGCGAGCATCGGCATGAACTTTGACCCCAATATGTTGGGCATGGCGATGGCGCTGGCGAATACTATGATACAATTTTTCGGGTGGGCAGGCAGCGAGTGCAGCGACCAGCGCATCTGTCGCCTGCAGCAGCGCCCGAGACCAAGAAGGGGCGAAAACCGAAAAAACGTGGGAAAGAGCACAGCGGTCTGGGTGTGGTGGTACATCAACAACAGGAGGCGTTCCCGGCGGAACCCTCAGCCGAGATGTATTCCACTGGGCATAGCCTGCAGGAGCACTGCGAAAATAATCCATGCTACCTCTGCAATGATTTCGACTTCCCTCATGTTGCTAGACATCACAACACAAAAAAGTGGCTCCCTGAACTGACGCTGCGGTACAACACCAGCGGGGAAAATTGGATGATGATTAAAGGACCTGTACAGCGCGGCATGCCTGAGAAAGACGCGGGCCAGAAGCAGTTTCTCGCACAGCGCCTATCCATCACTGACATCTCTGCGTTTCTCCACATGCATGGTAGGCCTTTTGTCACTGCGCTCTTGAATGCGGCCTGTGGACTGGCCCCCTTCCCGACGCTAAGGAGTCAGCAGGCGGGGGCAGGACTGGCGAACATTCCCGTTGCGCCGCAGATTGTCTCCACTTCGTCCCAGTCTTGTCCTTTTCAATTTACCAACCCGGCAGCCCCTTTTGTGTTTGGTGGACAAGACCCGTCACACGAAGCACGAACCGGACAGCCTCCGACTACGACACCACCGCCTCCAGGCAGCAAGTCGAGGCTGAAGAAGAAGAATGGCAAGAAGAGGACGCAAACTGGTGAGTTTGTGGAGGGTCAAGTGGCTGCGCCTGCCCGTACGGTCCCGTGTGCGACAGCGGCAGCGTCGAGTTCGTTACCAGTGGCGACGCTTCCTCCTTCCAGTCGCACAGAAGGCCCGTTCTATGCCAGTCCGATGTTCAATGTAGGGCAACGACTGACCTCTCAGCAAATGGATGTACAGTGGAGGCTGCAGCTCCAGGAGTCCATCACGACTCTGCAACAGGGCCAGATGAACCTTGAGAAAAGCGTCACGTCACTGCAGGTTGAAAGTTCGGTATCCACATATATGGTCAGCCTGCAGCTGCTGAACCAAGGATGGTCGGAGGCGCAGATCGAAGAAAAGATACAGGCAAAGAGAGAAAAACAGATGGCCAGCATGACACGAGGGCGGGAGCCCCGGGCGATTGCTACCGCCGGAGGTACGTCAGCAACACCACTACTTTTGACAGAGCAAACTTCTGGGTCTCTTGCCAAGTCCGATGGTTCGACGAGAGATGAAAGTGGCCCAGCAGACGACGCCCTGAATGTGGATATGGATGCTGACAAAGAATGCGGTTCACAGGACCTTCGCACGCTGGCCGAGACGGTGGACGCATCCGACGATGGTGCTGAACCCGATATTGGGAAGGAACAAGAGAGAGAGCCCAGACCGTGCCCGGAAGATTCATGGGTACAGGGGAGAAAATCATTCGGCAGCATGCGCATCTCCGACATGATGGGAGAGATGCACAACCGTCTCCTTGCTCAGGAAAGTGCGGTCGTCATGCCCCCTTTCTCGCGGCGTGTAGATGCAATTCATTACCTCAGCCATGTGTGCAAAGACGGACTTTTCGCTATCACCAAGGCGTTGGGAGCTAAGGAGGAGGAATCAGAGTTCAGTATTCGGAAAGTCAGGTCCTTGGGAGTCTCGACACAAGGGGACAAATTCCTACTCTACCAGGAGGACTCCCTACGATCACAGACCCTGGATACCAAGGCCCCTCAGGCACCCGTCATCCCTGAAGGTACAGTAGTCTGGCAACTTCCGGACCACATGCTGTTCATCAAGATATGGAGGATGCAGAGTTTAAAGTCATTACCCTTATTCCTCCTCATAAGAGACCGAAATCCTAGTGACGCCACGTTCCTGACACGCAGACGCTACCACCAGGATGAACTCGGTGGATGCGTTAATCGAGCTGCATGTTCGCCAGCTCCTCCAGCGAGAACACCAGATTGCACAAACAGAGGCCGCGTGCACGGACATGAGACGCCAAATTTCTCAGTTACAGCGTACTCTGCTCCCTTCCGATTCGACGTTAGTTCATCTTTCCTCCTCCCCTGCGCCAGATGCGAACATGCAGGCTCCAACAGCATCGTTGCCCCCGCCTAAGCCAGTTCTGCCTCCCCTGTCGACGTTGCCTGGTTGTGACCGAGTGGTGTACGACCAGCGACCGGAGGCTCCGTCGTTTCGTCCCCATGGAAGATCTACGCCTAAGGGTATGGCAGAAACCAGAGGCCCCTCCACGCGGCCCCGAGTGCTGCTGTCGCGCCTGCAGCAAACTCTTTCTAGTTGGAAGGCAACACCCAATGAGCGTGAGGACTCGATACGACGTAACAGGAGCCTGTTGCGACTGTGGAAGCACTCTGACAATGAGCAGAATTGGAAGTCTTGGTCTACTTTGCCCCAAGAATGGGGCGACACATTCCATTCATGGGCCCTGTCTCATGCCGAGACTATACATCTTGACTCCCCTCTCTCTTTTTCTGCGCTCACAAGTGGGTGGGAAGATTTCCTTACAAACACGTGTAGGATCTCTGCTGCCTGGGGGATGAATGCCTTCTCCTCCCCCACACCGACAGTGCTGCCGCCTACACCCCTACCCCTTGAGTCTGCATTATCCCATCGGTTTTTTTTCAGAACCGACGATATAACGAGCCCAAATTTTAACAGACTGAATTCCCTGTCAACTAAACAGTGCTTCTTCATATGCCTGCACAACAGGCTGCGATCCCCTGATTGGAGTGGTTGGCTCCAGGGCTGTGAAGATTGACAGAGGTTTTTGTTTCGTTTCTGCGAATAGACTCAAGACAAGGACGTACTGTTCGAGCGACCGACGTACTGAAAAGTTGTCCTGGGCCCCTGGTGTGTGGGAGTTTTGGCTTATACGAGGAGGGGTGCGACCCCTTGGCACAGGAATCAACACCCGAATCTTCGATGAGGCCATCTCGAGTTTTATAAACCATGTCCGACGATGGGATCACAACGCGCAGTGCACGCCGCTGTCCGACTTCAGCACCGCAGAGGGTGATCCAGCATCAGTGCTGGAGGATCGACAGACAGATGTGCCCCAGAACCCTAAGGAGTCACGCTGGCTGAAGCTGCGTGACTTTTGGGCGACGTGGGACAGCGAAAGTGAATTGCGGAAGAGATGCTTTGAGACAAGCCCCATTGACTGGCAAGGAATTGTCGCGTCATGCACGATGCAAACGCATGGCAGTTTGCCTTCCCGCGTGCCCGGACTCACGGCTATGGAGGATTGCACGATTGGCAAAACTCCCTCCCGATCTGGACCTGAATAACCCAGATACAATCATCTATTGTGTCCTCGGGCCTTGGTGCCCCTATGTAGGGCAGTGTGGCGGTCGGAAGCCACGAGCACCCATTCTGCGTTATGCACAGCATGCACAAAGGGCAAAATCGTTGATTCGACACTTCATAGGGACACGACACAGGATCCTGAGGGCAAATGCAGGCTTTGGGAAGACACCCTCCCTTGCGCGCATTTTAGCAGCCAAGGGTCCGGTGTCAGGGATTATGTTCCCTGTTGAACGTGCCACGCCGAACAATATTGATTCCAGGGAGTGTTTTTACGACTCTTTGTTTGCGCCGACATCAAATCAAATACAGCCACGGGGGTCTTTGAACGATGCACTATGGTTGAACATCTTCAACCATATTTTAACTCCGTCCACCTGCAAAGCGTTGGCTCTGACTGTCAACGATGTGCTGCAGCAGAAAGGACAGGAGTCCTCCCTGAATGATTTGATAAAACTGACCGTTGAGTGCCCACACTATATCAGACCAAAAGTCTATGAAAAGGTGTTCCGCCTCCTCCAGAGTGTCTGTAACTACGAAGACAAATGGGTAAAGTGAAGTTTCGCTAAAACGCGGTAATTGAGGTCAAACTTGGTTAAACGGTGTTACAATGAGGCTGTACCCTTCGTGAACCGGCCGTTTGAATCCGAGATTCACGGTACTGTGAATTTCACCCAATTTTGCTGTGTTTTGCTCGTAACTTGGGGCTATCGTGTGCTTTTGTCGTGGTACCTTCGCCCAAAGTAAGATCCAACAAATATGTGCAATTTAGAGGTTTAAAGTCCCCGCATGGTTTAACACATTTGGTGAGATTCGCGTGAATGTGAAATTCACGCACCCGGATTCACGCAAAAATTCACGGTACATTCACAAATTCACGAGAATGTGAAATTCGCACGAATTTCGTACCCATTTCGCACGAATTTACCCTCCTTTCCACTCTTTCGCTTTGTTACAGCTCTCTGTTAAAGCCTTCGCATTCTTCTCTTTGAATCATGTCCCAGCAGACTATGTCCCAGCTCGCCAGCCTGGCCTCGCGCCCCCACCCCGCAGCCGACACCCTCGCCCACTACCAAGCCCTCCCCGTCGCCCACCATCAATTGGAGGAGGCGGCGTACCAGTCGGGGGCACTCGGGGTGGATGACGTCGTGGGCAGGGCAGCCTCCCTCGACCCCTCCCCCGATGTCATCCACATCGACATGCGCAGCCCCACCCGCAACTCCTACCTCGGGGGGAGGGGATGGGCCACAACCTTGTGGAGGGAACTGCGCCGCCAACTCCCCTCCCTTAAATTTCTGCATCTAACCCCTCTCCCCTCCAGTGTTGACCAGCTCCTCAATTTGATGAGGAGTAACCCTGTGCGGAAGCCTAAGGACGCCCACGTCCAGGTGTACCCCACCACTAACCTCGTCCACACACCCCCCCACTGCGATATGGTGTGCCTGTAGGATCTTGCTGCAGGTGCACCGGCAGACCACTCTTTTTTCCCCTTTTCTTGGCACCTTGCCAACCCCCGGTGGTGGGATGATTTGGGCATCGCCCCTTTCCATCCCACCATCCCCCCCAAGGTGCACGTCCCCGACGTCACCCACCTCACCTTCTATAGAACAACTTCTTTGCAATGGTACCGTGGTGCCTCATGCGCCCCCCCCTTCATTTCAAGTGAGCCCCCCGTCCGCACCGAACCCCTTCTTGACCCCCCTCATGGGGTGATGGGCAGCCCTGACCCCGCCCCCGACAGGGTTGGCCCCTCCCAGCCGCCCCTCAACTTTGTTGTTGGGAACGGTTACATTGTGCTTCGGGGGCTTGTGGAGGCACGGGATTGTGAGGTGGGTGTACCCTTCGTGAACAGGGGATAAGTGGCCGTTTGAATAAATGCGTGAATTTCACGTGACTTTACCCAAATTTTGAGGTTTTCGGGGGAAAACGCCATATTATTGGATCTTTTTGAGGGATTTGAGGGGGTAAAATTCTTCCCCCAGCTTCATTACGCATCATCCAATGAAGGTCCCGCCCCAAAAGCATCCACCATGCCCAAATCGCGCCCAAAACGAGAGGTGCCAAAACCCGTGAATTTATGCGTGAATTTGGGTGCGTGAATTTCACATTCGCGCGAATCTCACCAAATGTGTTGAACCATGTGGCTACTTCAAACCTCTAATTTGCACACGTTTGTTGGATCTCACTTTGGGCGAAGATAGCACGACAAAAGCACACGATTGCACCAAGTTACAAGCAAAACATAGCAAAAATAGGTGAAATTCACGGTACCGTGAATCTCAGATTCAAACGGCCGGTTCACGAAGGGTACAGGGTGGAACAAGGTGATGAAGGCGTGGGGCAGCGGCGACGAAAAAGTCGTTGCAAAAATTTTCGAGCTCCTTTTCAACGCCGCGCGGAGTGAGGAGCAGGCCAAGGATCATGGTCTCCCCCGGCGTTGGCAAAGCAAGAGCACCTTGGGGTCGGGGGTGGGGGGGCCTCTCTTTAAGAAAATCCACCCCCACCTCACCGAAAGTGTCCGTGGGGTTGGGGACCTCCACCCAATGACGCCGGGCAGCGTCATTGGGGCGAGTGTGGGGAGTCGGCCGCAGCTCCCCCACACCGACGTCGCCACCCACCCCGAGGTCCTCCCCCCCCACGACAGGGAGGTCTCGGGGTGCCACCTGAGTAGCTTCCTCTGCTTGTCAGAGGACTACCGGGTGGCGGTGCAGGCAGGGACGGCCCTGGGGGAGGCAGGGGAGGCGCGCTGGGACACCGTTGAGCTGCATCGGGGGGACATGCTGCTGATGGTGGCCACCAGCCGCCATCATGGATTGCCTGCCCTCCCTAAATCCAAGGAAGGGCCGCAGGGGGCTCTTTTTAACTTGTGGACCCCCGACCCCCGACACAAACACCACCAGGCCAACACCACACACTTGGACGCCATCCCCCCCAAGGAGGCCCTGGACGTTGCTGGGGATTTGTCCAGCTGGGAGTTCCCCAGCGTGGACGAGGTGTTGTGGGTGGGGAAGGGGGCGGTTGGGAGGGTGGGGTTGTGGGAGGGGGATGCTACCCAGGCCCTCTTCGCCGACCCCCCCGAGTCGGTCCCGGCAGGCCCCCCCACCTGCCCCTTCCACCCCACCTTCATCTCCCGGTCGGCCCCGGCCTCCGACCTCGCCGTCATAGAGGTCGGCGAGCAGTGCATGCTGTTCTTCGTGGGAAGCGTGCACCAGCTGGAGGTCTGCAAGGGGGACAATGTCGACGCGGAGTCGGAGATCCACTTCGCCATGACCGGCATTGCCCCCCCGCTGCGGCCGACCACGCTGTGGCACCTGGTGAACACGGTCCCAGCGTGGCGGTCGCCCAAGTGCGCGAAGACCGGGGCATGGAGCATCACCTGCCCATGCGAGTGCAAGGTGTGCTTGCTTGTGTGTTTGCTTTGTTTATTGGCAAATTGGACGAAATTCACGTGAAATTCGTACGAAATTCGTACGAATTTCGTACGAGTCTCGCACGAATTTCACGTGAATAAATTTGTGTGAGTACACTGGAAATGTGAAATTCGTACGAAATTCGTACGAATGTCGCACGAATTTGGTACGAATTTCTGTGAATTTCGTCCAATTTGCTCCTTTTGCTCTTGCATTGCCTCGTGTGCACTCCCCCTTTCTCAATTTGTGCCTTGCACACCTCCCCACATCTGCACGTCCCGTTCACCGCTTGGTCGCCGGATATTCGGCACCACACCAAGCGCAAGTACAAGCCCCGGCCCCGATTGCCTGAGGAGCACGCCGAGCCCCCCGAAGGCCCCGGGGGCAACCAGCCCGCAGGCTCCGGTGGTGGACGGCCGCCGAGCGAGGCCGGCATTGTGCGCAGTGAGGGGTCGTGGCGCTCTAGACGTTCGGGAGGCAGCGAGGCCAGCACCGCCATGGGGCATGTGGCACGCGAGGTGGTGGTGCCCCAGCCGTCCCGCGACGAGTTGGGCGACGCCCACACCGACCCCCCCCTGGACCGGGTCACCCTGGCCGCCAGGCAGCCGGATCCGGCCTGGACCCAGCAGGTGCCGCCCGGGCCCGATGGGCGGCAGCGGCACCTCAGTGCCATGTGGGACATGGTGTTGGAGTCCCGGGGGGTGCAGGGCACCTTCCGCATCTCCTTCCCCTGCCCCATTGTGGTCCGGGGGGGGGCCAACCTGCCTGCGGGGCAGGAGCTGGTGGGCATGTTTGCCTACCGGCTTGTGAGTGGGCATTGGCGGGTGCAGACTGGGGTGTCGCGGATCGGGGAGGAGGGGACAGTGACGACGGCTGGGGTTTTTGGGCTGATGTGCTCACGGGTTGGGAGCAGCAGAGGCCGGAGTGGGTGGACGTGGCATGGCTTGCCATGCGCGTCCATGTGGGGAGGCATGCGGAAGATGGGGGTGGCTGAGGTGATTGACGTCGAGGAGGACGAACCCCCCACGCGCAAGCGGAAAGGGCGCCCCGAAGGGGACACGCCCCCCCCCCTCCCCAAAGCCCCGCGTACGGCCACCCCGGGGGAGCGGGCAGTGCGGGCGGAGCAGGCGGAGCCGGTGGGGGGGCAGGGGCAGAGGGGGGTGGTGCGGGAGTGGGTGGACCAGTAGCGCGCGGGGGCGTGGGAGGCACGCGCGATCAGCGCGGAGGCCGCCAACCGCGACCTCGAGGCCCGTCTGTCCAGGGCCAACGAGGACAGGCGGGACTGCGAGTCGCGGTTGGCGGACATCACCAAGGAGCGTGACCGGCTGGCCACCAAGGTGAAAACTCTTGAGCGCGACCTGGCGACGTCGCGCAAGGCAAAGCCAGCGGCACAGCCAGCAGAGGCAGTGGAGAGGGCTGAGGGTGCCGAGGCCCCCCCGGGTGACAAGGGGGGGGCCAGTGCCGCCGTTGTCCGGTACCTGCTGGCCGGCGCACAGGCGTGGCATGCCCAGGCCGAGGCGTGCGCCGGCCAGATGTCGGCAGTGTCCACCGGCCTGCGGATGGCCATGATGGCCAGTGGCCAGCAGGTCGATGTGGACAGCGTGGCCCCCGACGCCCCCAAGGTGACTGCCGCAATGGAGGAAGTGCGCCGGCAGTACCACCCCCACCGCCTCACGTCGGCGGCCATGGACCCCTCCTTTGTGGAGGCGGTGGGGGAGCACAGCTCCCAAGGCTCCGCTAGCCGGAGCTCTGCTCCAGGGGGGGGGGGTGCGTAGTTCACCCTTTACCCTCCGGACCACCTGTCTATTCTAACCACCACGAAGGTTATCCTGCCCCCCCCCCCCCCAAGCATGGGCAGTTTGACCGACATGTGGGGCACTCCCCCCCCACTATGCGAAATTTTCTGCAGCACTGTTTGTACATTATTTGGGGTACGCTATGCCCCCTGACCTGTTTGCGATATTTTCTGCGCAGCTGTTTGTATTTTCTTTGGGGTATGCCATGCCCCCTGACGTGTTACACTGCTGGCTGAGTGTCAGCCGGAATGACAACCACTGGACTGGGTGTGTGATAACCCATGAGCACCATCCTGAGCTTGCTTTGTGAGGGTCAACGAGGGCAGAAGGATGAGGCTTCGGCAGAAATTCTGAGACAGCCATGTGAAATTCGTACGAAATTCGTACCAATTTCGTGCGAATTTCACATTTTCAGAATATTCACACAATTCTATTCACGTGAAATTCGCACGAAATTCGCACGAATTTCGTACGAATTTCGTGCGAATTTATGTGAATTTCTTCAAATTGCATGCGAATCACAGTAGAGAGAGTTGTCTGCGGGAGCGGGATGGTAGGAACCTTGCGATGACTGCCTGCCCCATTCAACAGGTCTTGTATCTCACACCATGCCGCGGCCCAAGGAGCCATTCCATCTGCTAGCGGATCGTAGACGACGGCGGCGCCTACAAGAGCTCCAGGAGGTTGTTACCAAGGAGCTTGCAGCACCCTACACCGTCGACTACCTGCCCGACACGGGGCAAATAGTGCTTACCCCCGAAACAAGAGTTGTAGCCACCGTCCAGCCTGAGCCCACCAAGGAGGAGAGGTTGATTATGGCCGTCTGGAGGATCGGGTCATTGCGCCTCTCTAGGACGGAGTCCCGGTACCTAGTGGGGAGCATGACGTACGGTGTGGTATGGGACCAGGTGTACGGCATGCTTCGGCAGCTAGCGTTGCCGGAGTCCCGGGCGTTCACCGCCTATACGGGAGACGACACGGCCATCAATGGTGCGGCATGCTACCTACCTGACCGCATCGGCCACCTATTCAAGTGTCGACCACCCCCACCCTCGGACATCATGCAGCCCGGGGACCGACGGCTGCATTGGTTGCCTATTGCGGTGGACGGTACATCGAGGCATGAGGCCTCGTACGTCCATTGCACGCTTGGTGGCACCGCCAGCCCCAACCAACTATCTAGTTGGTGGCTACTAGGGGGCAGTGAAAAGTGGGAGACCCTCTACGCGGCCTCCCAGGAAATTGATTTTGATGATGAGTTGCGCAAGGCCGCAACCGTAAGTTTTGAGGATACGGGAGGGAACGATAGGCAGTCCCTTTTTTTTCAATGTGCAGATGGTAAAGCACAGGTGCTCATGGCGGGCTGCCAAAACTGGAAGGCAGAATCCCCTGGTGCCACTGTGTGTTGGGTCTGCATGCGTAACCCTGATTTGTGCCTTGCTACCTTTGGCACAGCAAGTGCGATAGACGGCAACTGGGAACCGGCCGTTGCCATAAATGCTATATATAGGACCATTACGAGTGATAGCCGAGTGCCTGATTATGGCCTCCATGGGGTCCTTCGTGTCCTGTTGTGTGCAGTCAACGGGACACGGGACCTAGTTGTACAATTGACAGGGAAGGCACCGGCCGGTGTGGCACGCACCATGCTGCAACCGGTTCTAGATGAGGCACGGCTTGCTGCACGAACTTGCACCCGTGCCTCATTAAATAGTGACAAGGCAAACAGCAAGGGGAAGGTGAGGATGGAGTGTGCTGCTGCCATCCATTTCATGCGGAATAGGGGTTGGGAGAAGATAATAGATGCTTGCCTAGAGCAGCCTAGTGTGAGGCAGCATCAAGTAGGGGGAAAAAGTTGGGAGTCGGTGTGCAAAACGTGGTGGGAGAATTTTGCAAGCATGTGTGTATACGCGTGGCGTTCCGCATTGTTCTCCGGGGCCGACTTGGGGCGGCTGCGGAACCATAGCATAGCCATGGGCGCTGCCCACAATGAGCTCCAGTGGGGCAAACTTCTGTGGACGCATCTTTGGATCGACCACATGTATTATTATAGAAGTGGAGAATCTTGTCAAAGTTCTCCTGCTTTGCCATGGAGGGAAGTCACCGGAGGCTGAAGCGCATGTTGCGCAACAGCGGGGGCCTAAGCCTCCTCCGGGGGAGACTAGGGGTGCAGGTGGTTGTGGACAACCACACCATTGACGATAGCCTTTGGTTGCATGGGTGGGATGCGACCAAAAGGGCTCAACATGGGCAAGGGCCCATAAGTGTACAAATGTATGCAAGCCGCACAAGAAGACGGCTTCTAACCGACATGCAGCACCTTCAGACTCTACAGCGGCGGTTCCGGTGCCGCAAGAGACGGACATGAGATCACCTTACGAACCCAGACCATTGTTGCCTGTGACCGGGGTGCATGCTGGGGGGCCTACTATGGGTGTGAGGACAAATCAGGGGGTGCACACCGGTAACATTTGTGTAAAATCACGTGAAATTCGTACGAAATTCGTACGATATTCGTGCGAATTTCGTACGAATTCACGTGAATTCACGGCTGTGAATCGGCTACAGGCTTGCCGGGTTCCGGCACCTCTCGTTTTGGGCACGGTTCGGACATGATGGATGCTTTTGGGGCGGGACTTTCATTGGATGATGCGTAACAAAGCTAGGGGAGGAATTTTGGCCCCTTAAAGCCCTTGGAATGAACCAAGAATATGGCATTTCCCCCCAAAAACCTCAAAATTTGGGTAAATTCACGTGAAATTCACGCAACTATTCAAACGGCCACTTAACGGCCGTTCATGAAGGGTACAGCTGTCCCGTTGTGCCGGAGGGGCCGGCGGGTGTGGTCCGCACCATGGAGCCGCTTGCGGAGCCCCTGTTGGAGGTGACCCCAGAAGGATTTACAAAGGAGGTTGTGAGGTCGGAAGATGGGGATCTGAACCAGTGGCCACAACTGTCCGTGCGGATTGAAAACCTGTTGACGACTTCGGAGAAGGACGGTGTGGTGCATGTAGCAGTGGTGTACGATGCCACATGTGTCTGTTTGCCTCTCACCCCATGGTCGCTCACAACGGTCGCTCACACAACCCACGGGCTGTTGGGTTCAAAGGTGGTTGCGGTTGTCATCAGGATGTGTCGGGCGGATTCCGATATGATCCACCGCCTCGTCTCCATTGGCTGTGGCAACGGGCCGCCGACCGAATGCTGGGCCACACACGACATTTCAAAAAATCACTGGGACACTGACCCGGTGGATAGGCCGCTCTGCAGCTATTTGCAGCGGAAAGCGAAAGTCACCAAACCCACAACGGCACATGCGCCCCTCAGGTATAAGGGCTGCAAAGGCCAAGAGTGGGTCGGCCAGGGCCCCATGGTTGCAGTTGCGGCGGCGCAGCTGGAGCACATTGTGCCGGATGTGACCCATCCCACAAAGTGGGAATCAACGGCCAGCCGGGTGTACGTTCCGATGGGTTCCCCTGGTCCAGCAATCTCCACCAACCCACCTGAACTGTCCATGGACGTTCCGGCCGCTCCAAACCAAAGTTGGAACAACTACGATGTCGCTGGCTACCACCTCATGCAGGACCTCTTCCCCCGGAGATCCACGAGCAACTGCAGAACATTGTCAACCCGGATCGGCAGACGTTGGAGGAGTGGCCTGTCCATGGTGCTGGTTATCCGGGGGTGCGGCTGCAAACCCAGCGGGACGCGGTGACTTGGTTTCCTTTGCCGCTCCAGAACGCCTTGTACACCGCCATCTACGAGCAGTGGGTCTTCCTGAAGGACAGCGACACCTTGGGGATGGTTTTGTATACCCGGCCAGAGGACACCAATACGGAGGATTGGGCAGGATACGACCTACTTCGCCGCATGCACCACTGGTCCCGCGCGTACGCCCACTTGACGCACATGGTCATTGTCTCCCTTCAGGACGTTGAGGCCGTGCAAGCTCTGCAGGTGCAGGTTGGGTCACATCGTGGACAACACACAGCGAACAAGATGCACACGCTGACGATGAAACTTGGGGATGCCCTGCTCATGAACGGGCCTTTGTTGTGCGCTTTGGTGGTGGTAAGAGCAGGTACCTGGGGTACCATGGGGTGCGCAAGGTTCTACCGTGCGTGGAGGGTCCCGAGGTCATGGAGATGGCGTGCAAGCAGCCTCCACTACCGACACCACAGGAGAGGGAGTGCGACATGGGCGAGTGCATGCACGTGCCGTTGCCATGGCAGTATATAGGCGACGTCATGCATCTCCGTCGGCACATTGCAGACTGCAACATGTGGCTGGCGGTAAAGGGGGTGCAGTACACGGACATTGCGCCCGATGGCAAGGACGATGTACCAAACTGTTCAACACCTTGGGTGCATCGATGGTGGGTCCCAGCCGTTAGCAATGCGAGGGTGCCGCGACTCAATTTGCAAATGGGCGACGTTGCGTTTGCCTTCGTGCCGGCAGCCTGGGGTTTCACGAAACAACCGACCTTCGAAGTGATGTCCTATTCGCAGATGGCCCACTACTGGGCAGCCCTGAACCCTATCGACAACCTCCGCAACGCCGCCCAGTGGAAGGTGGACAGGTGGGTGTGCAACTGTCAGTACCAGGTGTGCACCTACCGTTTACCGTGTTCTGGCGCGCGTCATTCCTTGTTTTAGCGCGCGTCATTCCTTGTTTTAGCGCACGTCAAAACGTGTTTCGCGTACGTCAAAACGCGATTTAGCGCACGTCAAAGCGTGCTTTAACGTACGTCAAAATGCGCTTTGCTTTGTAGTACACCGCTTTCAACACACGTCAAAGCAGGTTTTAGCGCACGTCAAAACTGGCTTTAGCGCGCGTCAAAATGCGGTAACACAAGTGGAAACATGTTCCACGTTCTTGTAGGTCCATCTTCCAGTTGCGGCCGTGAACCCCTTGTCCTACGGCGCGCTGGAGGACCCAAAGCTGACGCCAAGCAGCCAGCTAGTCATTGCACTGCCGTTGACATTGTCGCCCGTTGATGTATACGTGACAGAGATCAACGCATGTGTACCTTGTGGGTTGCTTCTTTGATACTATGGGGCAGTTGCAGAGGAGGCGATGCTTTGAGTGGTCACATGTGCTCGCGTGTAACGTGGTGTGCTCCCTGGACGGCCACGCTTGCCAAGCGACGGCAGAAGCATGCGCGCATGCCTTCAGGGTCCGCTGGCACCGTGAGCAGGAGGACCGACTGCTGCGTAAGACCATCGACGTGGACATTGAGGAGAAATCGACCGGCGAGCAGTCAGAAGCTGAGCAATCGGACGGCGGGCAGTCACTTGGGGGGCGCGCGAAGCGCCGGAGAGTGGCAATGCCGCTCACAGTGAACCAGAAGAAGGTCAAGCCCCCACCAGTACGAGCGGCCCAAGCTGAGGACGTGGCACCGGGTGTGCTGGACCAAATGCGCGAGGCGCATAAGCGCGAGGTGGATGCCCTGCAGCAGTTGCATGCAGCTGAGCTAAAGCGCCTCGAGGCAGCAAGCAAGACACGTGAAGACCAATGGCGTGCGAGGGAAGCCAAATGGGAAATAGAGCGCAAGTCTCTGCAGGACCGGCTCCTGAAAGCCCCAAAGCCACAGGCCGGGAGTGCGCCCGTGGCAGGTGTCAGTGACGAGGGGGACAGCGCGGGGTCGACGCGATACCTCCGAGAAGCCGCGGGCGCATTGCATGGATCTTTGACGAGCGCAGTGACGGCTTTGCACTGTACCTCATGGCTGATTGACACGTTGGGAAAGGAGAAGGGTCAGGCGGCGCCCCGTGTTGCGGTAGATCAATACAACAAACTGATGGAGAAGTACAGTGTCGAAAGTATCGTCCGGGGGGGGGGGGGGTTAATAGTAGTCAAGGTGAGGCGTAAGAGAGTTGCTGGCAGTAGTGCGGGTGTCTGTCTGGCCCGATGGCCGTGATGTGCCCCCCATTGCCGCACTCTCTCCACAGCTTTGTTTGTCATGGGGAAGAAGAAGAGAACCCACACACGGTCGGAGCACAAGGAGCAGGAACGAGCAGCAGCCCGCAGCGCCGTGATTGAAGACCGGCTACGACACCGTGTTGCTTTCCGCACCTACCAAAAGGAAGTTGCCCCAAACGGGGCCAGGCTGTGGATCAGTGAGCCGCCCAGCCGCGCTGATGCGGCAGAGTATTTGTCAGTTGCCGCAAACGAAGTTGCAACGCGCACCAACGGTGAAGCCCATCCGCGCCTCAAAGCGAACGGCCATCCTTGGGAGAAGCCGCCGGGGATGCACCTATGTAATGTTTTGTGGGAAATGTGGTGGACCGACGGCGACCGCCCAGCGGTCGTTACGTTTTCGTGTCATTCGGAAGGGAAGGGGGGAAGGCACTACCTGTGGATTGAAGGACCAGTGTGGGCACAGATGAGGGCCGCAAGTTTGTTCGCCTAATCTTGCAGCATTTTAGCGCGCGCCAAAACGTGGTTTAGCGCACGTCAAAACGTGCTTTAGCGCACGTGAAGACACACGTTAGCGCATGTCAAACACAGGTTACCTGACGCCAAAACACGCTTTAGCGCACGTCAAAACGCGCTTTGGCATACGTCAAAGCACGCTTTAGCGTGCGTCAAAACACGGCAAACCCGCAAAACACACACTCCAATTGTCCTTTGTGCCACGCAGACTGCCATGGCATACTTGCAGTATCATGAGTTGGGATCCCGCAACCATACCACCCGCCGTGAGCGCCTAAGGGCTCTGCGTGTGCAGGTGCACGCTATATTGGGGGAGGACTGGGATGTGCGGCCGGTGCCCCGGCAACCCCGTTCGCTTGAATTGATATGTCATGCAGCCACAATCAGAGCTTCTTGCACTTCAGCGTGGGGGATGTGCGAAGCTCATTACCCTACGGTTCGTGGGTGTTCGTGCATGGTCCGGAGAAAAAGAGTGTCTTGCAGCGGTTGAGTGCGGTGGCCGAATTGAACGATGAGAGAAAAGACGTACAACAAACAACGTACATAGATAGTAACGGCTTCGAGTGTAGCGTTGACTTTGAGATCATAGCCGATGGGAAGGGGCATGTGGCGTTGAGCGCGTGCAAGGGGTGGACCACTGCCCACCCCTTGGCGGTTGTGTGTTGGTTGTGCGGGAGGAGTCATGAGGTGTGTGTGAACCAATTTGGCAGTGGACATGTAAGAGCTAAGGATGAGTGGGAACTCATAGGGGTGGTGTTGAGGGCGGTGAAGCCTAAACAGAGGCCACCGGAGTACGGGCTGCATGGGGCACACCACATGGTGTGTTGCGGGTGCACAGGGCTTTACAATGCATTACGTGACCAACATGCGTTTACAGAAAAAAGAGCGTCGGAGGGGGTCCAGTTCTACCTGGACCCCATAAGAATCCAAGCTCGAACAGTGACCGCGCAGGATGTGGTTGGGGGGGATAGGGGGGGAGTGCACATTGAACAGACTGCGGCAAGGGGATTGGATCAAGGCTCAGGGATGGGAGTGCATTGCCTACGAGCTCCAAAAAGCAACCTTTTGCAACACGACATTGTGCATAACGGTGTGCGCGTGCCATGGGGGGAGGGGTTCAGGCAGTGGGGGGTGCTTTTGGGAAGGACCGCTAACCTGGTATGAGAAAAGGGTTTCTTGACAGCGACCAAGGTGAATGCGTTGAGGGATGACCTGAAGGTGATGGGGGCATTGCACAGGGCTTTAGGACTTAGCATTAGTTTGTGGCCCCACTTGTGGGTAGACCACATGGTTGAGGTGGCAGGGTTGTACTGGGATTTGAGCCTGACGGCGGGGTTCAAGGCAGAGGGGAGACACAAGGCGCTGAAGCAGGAGGTCAGAAACGGGTCTTTCAAGGGGGGAGGGAAGGGGAGCAGGCTCAGGGGAGTGCGCAAGAGTTGGGGTGAACTCATCCGAAACGACAATATGGATCATATTTTGTTAAATAAGGGGTTCAATGTGTGGGAACCGGCATGGGCTAAGCAAGAGGCATACCTGAAGAACAAAAGTGCTTGGAAGCACTTGAAGGGGGAGCAGAAATGAGAAGACAGATTGTATTTGTGCTCGTGGCATGTGCCTCAGCGTGCATGATCATGTACATGTGTGTATGTACCCAAGGAAGGGCTACGGTTGCATTTAACCATGATTTAGCTTAAGACAAAACTAGTTTTGGCGCACGTCAAAACCAGATTTAGCTTGCAATGCAGGGTTGCAAACCTAGGACAAAAGTAGGTATAGGGCACGTCAAAACCTGTTTTAGCGCGCGGCAAAAACTAGTTTTAGCGCGCGTCAAAATGAGGTAAAATCAGGGAAAGCCCCCGTTTTGACTGTGGGTGAAGAGAGAACGACCGGACACGAAACACGCCGCCGTGGGGTGATGGCGGCGGCGTTTTGGGTGATTCAAAAGCAAGGAGGCTTGGTTTTTGTTCAAAAAACATTGTGAAATAGGGGTACAAGTGGGAGGAGGGCAGTAAGTGGGGTTCTCAGTTTTTGCCCTGATTTGCCGCAATTTACCGCGTTTTAGCCAAACTTCACTGTCTTCGTAGTTACATCTTGAAAAAGAACTGTAGGTTTACGATGCCACGAAGGGTTGTACCGCGCACCCCCACCTTGTGTCGGAGTACAGAGCGTGTACCCTTCGTGAACGGGCCGTTTGAATCCGAGATTCACGGTACCGTGAATTTCACCCAAATTTGCTGTGTTTTGCTCGTAGCTTGGTGCTATCGTGTGCTTTGGTCGTGCTACGTTCGCCCAAAGTAAGATCCAACAATTAGGTGCAATTTAGAGTTTTAAATTCCCCGCATGGTTTAACACATTTGGTGAGATTCGCGTGAATGTGAAATTCACGCACCCAGATTCACGTAGAAATTCACGGTACATTCAAAGATTCACGAGAATGTGAAATTCGCACGAATTTCGTACGAATTTCGCACGAATTTATCCTCCTTTCCACTCTTTCGCTTTGTCACAGCTCTCAAAGCCTTCGCATTCTTCTCTTTGAATCATGTCCCAGCAGACTATGTCCCTGCTCGCCAGCCTGGCCTCGCGCCCTGACCCCGCAGCCGACACCCTCGCCCATTACCAAGCCCTCCCCGTCGCCCACCATCAATTGGAGGAGGCGACGTACCAGTCGGGGGCACTGGGGGTGGATGACGTCGTGGGCTGGGCAGCATCCCTCGACCCCTCCCCCGAGATCATCCACATCGACATGCGCAGCCCCACCCGCAACTCCTACCTCGGGGGGAGGGGATGGGCCACAACCTTGTGGAGGGAACTGCGCCACCAACTCCCCTCCCTTAAATTTCTGCATCTAACCCCTCTCCCCTCCAGTGTTGACCAGCTCCTCAATTCGATGAGCACTAAACCTGTGGGGAAGCCTAAGGACGCCCACGTCCAGGTGTACCCCACCACTAACCTCGTCGATACCCCCCCCCCCCCCCACTGCGATATGGTGTGCCTGGAGGATCTTGCTGCAGGTGCACCGGCAGACCAATCTTTTTTCTCCTTTTCTTGGCACCTTGCCAACCCCCGGTGGTGGGATGATTTGGGCATCGCCCCTTTCCATCCCACCATCCCCCCCCAGGTGCACGTCTCCGACGTCACCAACCCCACCTTCTATAGAACAACTTCTTTGCAATGGTACCGTGGTGCCTCATGCGCCCCCCCCTTCATTTCAAGTGAACCCCCCCTCCGCACCGAACCCCTTCCCGACCCCCCTTTTGGGGTGATGGGCAGCCCTGACCCCGCCCCCGACAGGGTTGGCCCCTCTCAGCCGCCCCTCAACTTTGTTGATGGGAACAGCTACATTGTGCTTCGGGGGCTTGTGGAGGCACGGGATTGTGAGGTGGGGTGGAACAAACTGATGAAGGCGTGGGGCAGCGGCGACGAAAAAGTCGTCGCAAAAACTTTTGAGCTCCTTTTCAACGCCGCGCGGAGTGAGGAGCAGGCCAAGGATCCTGGGCTCCCCCGGCGTTTGCAAAGCAAGAGTAACTTGGGGTCGGGGGTGGGGGGGCCTCTCTTCAAGAAGTTCCACCCCCACCTCACCGAAAGTGTTCCTAGAGTTGGCGACCTCCACCCAATGACGCCGGGCAGCGTCGTTGTGGCGAGTGTGGGGAGTGGGCCGCAGCTCCCCCACACCGACGTCGCCACCCACCCCGAGGTCCTCCCCCTCCACAACAGGGAGGTCTCGGGTCGCCACCGGAGTAGCTTGCTCTGCTTGTCAGAAGACTACAAGGTGGCGGTGCAAGCGGGGAGGCCCCTCGGGGAGGCGGGGGAGGCGCGCTGGGACACCGTTGAGCTGCATCAGGGGGACATGCTGCTGATGGTGGCCACCAGCCGCCATCATGGATTGCCTGCCCTCCCCGACTCCAAAGATGGGCTGCAGGGGGCTCTTTTTAACTTGTGGACCCCCGACCTCCGACACAAACACCACCAGGCCAACACCACACACTTGGACGCCACCCCCCCCAAGGAGGCCCTGGACGTTGTTGGGGATTTGTCTAGCTGGGAGTTCCCCAGCGTGGACCAGGTGTTGTGGGTGGGGAAGGGGGCGGTTGGGAGGGTGGGGTTGTGGGAGGGGGATGCTGCCCAGGCCCTCTTCGCCGACCCCCCCGAGTCGGTCCCGGCAGGCCCCCCCACCTGCCCCTTCCACCCCACCTTCATCTCCCGGTCGGCCCCGGCCTCCGACCTCGCCGTCATTGAGGTTGGCGAGCAGTGCATGCTGTTCTTCGTGGGCAGCGTGCACCAGCTGGAGGTCTGCAAGGGGGACAATGTCAATGCCGAGTCGGAGATCCACTTCGCCATGACCGGCATTGCCCCCCCGCTGCGGCCGACCACGCTGTGGCA
This sequence comes from Eutreptiella sp. 'Long Island Sound 2002', assembly GCA_964036045.1. NCBI lineage: Eukaryota > Euglenozoa > Euglenophyceae > Eutreptiales > Eutreptiaceae > Eutreptiella > Eutreptiella sp. 'Long Island Sound 2002'. The sequence goes on along the minus strand of OZ038379.1, from coordinate 161,033,282 downwards.
CCTGGTGAACACGGTCCCAGCGTGGCGGTCGCCCAAGTGCGCGAAGACCGGGGCATGGAGCATCACCTGCCCATGCGAGTGCAAGGTGTGCTTGCTTGTGTGTTTGCTTTGTTTATTGGCAAATTGGACGAAATTCACGTGAAATTCGTACGAAATTCGTGCGAATTTCGTACGAATTTTGCACAAATTTCACGTGAATAAATTTGTGTGAATATCCCGGAAATGTGAAATTCGTACGAAATTCGCACGAATTTCGTACGAATTTCTGTGAATTTTGTCCAATTTGCTCCTTTTGTTCTTGCATTGCCTCGTGTGCACTCCCCCTTTCTCAATTTGTGCCTTGCACACCTCCCCACATCTGCAGGTCCCGTTCACCGCTTGGTCGCCGAATATTCGGCACCACACCAAGCGCAAGTACAAGCCCCGGCCCCGATTGCCCGAGGAGCACCCCGAGCCCCTGGAAGGCCCCGGTGGCGACCAGCCCGCAGGCACCGGTGGTGGACGGCCGCCGAGCGAGGCCGGCAGTGTGCGCAGTCAGGGGTCGTGCCGCTCTAGACGTTTCCGGAGGCAGCGAGGCCAGCACCGCCACGGGGCATCTAGCGCGCGAGGTGGTGGTGCCCATGCCATCCCGCGACGAGTTGGGCGACGCCCACACCGACCCCCCCCTGGACCGGGTCACCCTGGCCGCCAGGCAGCCGGATCCGGCCTGGACCCAGCAGGTGCCGCCCGGGCCCGATGAGCGGCAATGGCACCTCAGTACCGCGTGGGACATGGTCTTGGAGTCCCGGGGGGTGCAGGGCACCTTCCGCATCTCCTTCCCCTGCCCCATTGTGGTCAGGGGGGGGGCAACCTGCCTGCGGGGCAGGAGCTGGTGGGCATGTTTGCCTACCGGCTTGTGAGTGGGCACTGGCGGGTGCAGACTGGGGTGTCGCGGATCGGAGAAGAGGGGACGGTGACCACGGCTGGGGTTTGTTTTCTCAATGTGGTCACGGCCTGAGAGCAGCAGAGGCCGGAGTGCCCGGACGTGGCGTGGCTTGCCATGCGCGTCCATGTGGGGAGGCAGCGGAAGATGGGGGTGGCAGACGTCATTGACGTCGAGGAGAACAAAACCCCCACCGGCAAGCGGAAAGGGCGCCCCCAAGGGGACACGGAGCCCCCCCCTCCCCCCAAAGCCCCGCGTACGGCAACCTCGGCGGAGCGGGCAGTGCGGGCGGAGCAGGCGGAGCCGATGGGGGGGGGGGGGAAGGGGGGGGTGGTGCAGGAGTGGGTGGACCAGTAGCGGGCGGGGGCGTGGGAGGCACACGCGATCAGCGCGGAGGCCGCCAACCGCGACCTTGAGGCCCGTCTGTCCAGGGCCAACGAGGACAGGCGGGACTCCGAGTCGCGGTTGGCGGACATCACCAAGGAGCGTGACCGGCTGGCCACCAAGGTGAAAACTGTTGAGCGCGACCTGGCGACGTCGCGCAAGGCAAAGCGAGCGGCACAGCTAGCAGAGGCAGTGGAGAGGCCTGAGGGTGCCGAGGCCCCCCCAGGTGACAAGGGGGGGGCCATTGCCGCCGTTGTCGGGTACCTGCTGGCCGGCGCACAGGCGTGGCATGCGGAGGCCGAGGCGTGCGCCGGCTAGATGTCGGCAGTGTCCACCGGCCTGCGGATGGCCGGCCATGTTGGCCAGTGGCAAGCAGGTCGATGTGGACAGCGTGGCCCCCGACGCCCCCAAGGTGACTGCCGCAATGGAGGAAGTGCGCCGGCAATACCCCCCCCACCGCCTCATGTCGGCGGCCATGGACCCCTCCTTTGTGGAGGCGGTGGGGGAGCAGAGCTCCCAGGGCTCCGCTAGCCGGAGCTCTGCTCCAGGGGGGGGGGGGTGCGCAGCTCACCCTTTACCCTCCGGACCACCTGTCCTTTCTAACCACCACGAATGACATCCTGCCCCCCCCCCCCCCCCCAAGCATGGGCAGTTTGACCGACATGTGGGGCACTCCCCCCCCACTTTGCGAAATTTTCTGCAGCACTGTTTGTACATTATTCGGGGTATGCTATGCCCCCTGACCTGTTTGCGATATTTTCTGCGCAACTGTTTGTATTTTATTTGTGGTATGCTATCCCCCTTGACGTGTTACACTGCTGGCTGAGTGTCAGCCGGAATGACAACCACGGGACCGGGTGTGTGATAACCCATGAGCACCATCCTGAGCTTGCTTTTTGAGGGTCAACGAGGGCAGAAGGATGAGGCTTCGGCAGAAATTCTGAGACAGTCATGTGAAATTCGCACGAAATTCGTACCAATTTCGTGCGAATTTCACATTTTCAGAATATTCACACCAATCTATTCACGTGAAATTCGCACGAAATTCGCACGAATTTCGTACGAATTTCGTACGAATTTCGTGCGAATTTATGTGAATTTCTTCAAATTGCATGCGAATCATAGTAGAGAGAGTTGTCTGCGGGAGGGGGATGGTAGAAACCTTGCGATGACTGCCTGCCCCATTCAACAGGTCTTGTATCTCACACCATGCCGCGGCCCAAGGAGCCATTCCATCTGCTAGCGGATCGTAGACGACGGCGGCGCCTACAAGAGCTCCAGGAGGTTGTTACCAAGGAGCTTGCAGCACCCTACACCGTCAAGTACCTGCCCGACACGGGGCAAATAGTGCTTACCCCCGAAACAAGAGTTGTAGCCACCGTCCAGCCTGAGCCCACCAAGGAGGAGAGGTTGATTATGGCTGTGTGGAGGATCCGGTCATTGCACCTCTCTAGGACGGAGTCCCGGTACCTAGTGGGGAGCATGACGTACGGTGTGGTATGGGACCAGGCGTACGGCATGCTTCGGCAGCTAGCGTTGCCGGAGTCCCGGGCGTTCACCGCCTATACGGGAGACGACACGGCCATCAATGGTGCGGCCTGCTACCTACCTGACCGCATCGGCCACCTATTCAAGTGTCGACCACCCCCACCCTCGGGCATCATGCAGCCCGGGGACCGACGGCTGCATTGGTTGCCTATTGCGGTGGACGGTACATCGAGGCATGAAGCCTCGTACGTCCATTGCACGCTTGGTGGCACCGCCAGCCCCAACCAACTATCTAGTTGGTGGCTCCTAGGGGGCAGTGAAAAGTGGGAGACCCTCTACGCGGCCTCCCAGGAAATTGATTTTGATGATGAGTTACGCAAGGCCGCAACCGTAAGTTTTAAGGATACGGGAGGGAACGATAGGCAGCCCCTTTTTTTTCAGTGTGCAGATGGTAAAGCACAGGTGCTCATGGCGGGCTGCCAAAACTGAAAGCGTGTTGCGCAACAGCGGGGGCCTAAGCCTCCTCCGGGGGAGACTAGTGGTGCAAGTGGTTGTGGACAACCACACCATTGACGATAGCCTTTGCTTGCATGGGTGGGATGCGACCAAAAGGGCTCAACATGGGCAAGGGCCCATAAGTGTACAAACGTATGCAAGCCGCACAAGAAGACGGCTTCTAACCGACAGGCAACACCTTCAGACTCTACAGCGGCGGTTCCGGTGCCGCAAGAGACGGACATGAGATCACCTTACGAACCGAGACCATTGTTGCCTGTGACCGGGGTGCATGCTGGTGGGCCTACTAGGGGTGTGAGGACAAATCAGGGGGTGCACACCGGTAACAGTTGTGTAAAATCACGTGAATTCACGTGAAATTCGTACGAAATTCGTACGAAATTCGTGTGAATTTCGTACGAATTCACGTGAATTCACGGCTGTGAATCGGCTACAGGCTTGCCGGGTTCCGGCACCTCTCGTTTTGGGCACGGTTCGGACATGATGGATGCTTTTGGGGCGGGACTTTCATTGGATGATGCGTAACAAAGCTAGGGGAGGAATTTTGGCCCCTCAAAGCCCTCGGAATGAACCAAGAATATGGCATTTTCCCCCAAAAACCTCAAAATTTGGGTAAATTCACGTGAAATTCACGTAATTATTCAAACGGCCACTTAAAGGCCGTTCACGAAGGGTACACGAACCATCAGACAGGCTGTGAAGTCCCATTTCTCTAGTGCGCCTATGCCCACCTACCCACAGGACCTGTGCAAATCGGTAGTATCAACGGTGAAGAGGGCGCCGAGACGTGTGTGCGATGTTTTCAGGACTGGACCCCATCCTATTTCTCCAGCGATTCTGCGGAATCGCCTGCTTTTTGCCAACTTGCCCGCCCCCCTGCTTGTCATGGATGAAGTATGTGGTCGCCGGATTGAAACGTTTCATCCCTCGGTGTGGGAGCATGTCAAACAGTTGGTCCTAACTTGTGTCAACAAGAAGCCCTGTTTGTGTACTGCATGGATGCAGAGATACGAATGCTGCGCAACGATGTTGAGCATGTAATCTTCAGGCTCCCACGTCAGTGGGATGCCATTTTTGGCGCACATGCTCAGGATGTTTGCGGAGGGCATGCCAGGACTGCATGCCTCCCCACAGGAGAGGAGGTGGATACCCAACTGTCCCACCTCAGGTCCAGACTTGAGTCGATGCTACTCCCCCTCTCCTCCCTCAACCCCCATGCGTCCCAGCCCCTGATTGGAGTCAAAGTCGACGACCTGGTTGATGAGGTCTCCCACCTGTGTGCTACAGATTCAGCCCAGCTGGCCTGGAGGCACCCAGAATTAATCGGGCACAGTGGGATGCAGCGTTCTAGGGCGTGGTGCGGAACATCCCCAATTTTGGGTGTTGTTAATATGGTTGGAACCCGGAATTTCACATGTTACATGGGTGCACTATGATGCAACAATGTGCCTTGCACGTTTCGTTTGCTTGATATTGCCCGTTTTGCACTTTCTGCGATTTGATCTTTGTGTGCTCTAACTAGTTAGAACGGGGTTAGAACGGGGTTAGAGCACTAGTTATCGCGTGGGTTATCGCGCGATAACCTAGTTATCGCGGGGGTTATCGCGGGGGTTATCGCGCGAGTTATCGCGTAGGTTATCGCGCTTCGGTTTATGTTTCCCCTTTTCGCTTTAGCTCTCAAAGCTTTCATATTCTTTGTAATGGCCCTTGCTGCTGCCCACGCTTGGTGCGAGCACCATCAAAAGCTCCTCGGAATCCGTCGCCTTGGCGTTCCTGAGGGGTTTACGATGGGTGACGCAAACGTGAGGCGCCCCCGTGGCGACTCGCTTTGAACATGGTGTGGACTTTGGACTCCTTGTCCATAAGTCCCCCTTCATGGCCGACAAGAGAGACCCCTTGGTTCTCAGCAACTACATCTTCGAGTTGCTAGAGGTAAATCCAGGGGTTGCTGGATTCCTCATCCAGCTGCATCCGGAGGATGTGGACGCGGTGTTGGAGTCCGTCACCGCCCATGCCGAGAAGGGTGCGGGGACGAAGGCGACCCTTTATGTGGGTCAGGAGGAAGAGGAGGAAGAGGAGGAGGAAGTTGAGGAGGTGGAGGAGGTGGGGGCTGGGAGGGGGAAGGAGAAGCCCCACAACCCCCTCATGATTAGTGTTCAGAAGGTAAGGATCCGACCGAGTAAGGGGAAGGGGAAGTCGGATGGTTGGTTCCCCCAACCCCTCACCCACAACACCCGGCGGGTCTGCACTGACGACCCCGAAAACAAGCTCCCCATGCACTCCCTTTGCCCCACAAGGGAGTGGGAGCGTGAGTGGTATGGGGTCACCACTCCCAACATTATTTCGGGGCAGGGGTTGATTCTTTTTCCATTTGGGGCAACACCCCCCCTTATTGGGGAGGCGGAGGAGGTGGTTGCCGCCGAGCCCTTGGGGGCCTTTCATAGGGACCCCAATAACCTTGTGCTCACTGTGGGGGGAGGCTGGTGGTCAACCACCTCCTGGAGCACGATTTTTTGAGTGATGTGCAGTTGCAAAGTCTTTTGGATGATCTGGATAGGGTGCCTCTCCCAGAGAAGGCACCCATTTTCAATGAGAACCCCCCCATTGTCCGTAGGCCCCAAGATTCTGGGACGCGCCGCACGTTGTATGGCAACTATGGGGGTGCGAACCACCACAAGCACAACCCCCACAAGCTCCATGATCTGCCAGTCCTCAAAAGGGTGGCAGATCGTGTGCTGGAGACGGCGAAGAAGACTGTGGTGGGGGGTGTCGGTTGGAGCTGCACCATCCTTGATATGGCCGAAATTTCGAGGTTTGACCACACCCCCCAGCACCTCCATCGCGACGCCCCCCCCTACACCATTCCTGAAGGCACATTGATTGTCAATTGCCTTATTCTGCTAACCCATAATCATGAGGAGGAGGATGGGTCACATTTTCTTTTTGTGCCCTCTAGTAGTTCGGGGTTCCCTGACCCTTGGGTGGAGAGGGCTGTGCCATTCAAGAGTGGCACAGCCTTTTTTTTGATGCCCTTGATGTCCACCGGGGGTCGGGCATTCCCAAGGCCTCCCCCACGGAGGTGACACAGCCCCGCCTCAGGGCATTTTTTGCCATTGAGCTAACCCAAGGGGGGAATCTTCGATGCCCCGACCTGCACGTGACCCAGTCCATCAAGCGGCCCCAGCTGGGGGCACCTGGTGGCCGGGTGGCCAAGACAGTCCAGTGTGAGGGGGCGGTTAGGTGTAGGGGGAAGGTCGTAGCCAATTGCTACGGCTGCAAACGGGCGGTTTTGTGCGCCGCCCACAAAGATGGCCTTTGTGTGCCATGCCAGGAGGGGGAGGAGGTGGCGGGGGGGGAGGAGGAGGAGGTGGTGGAGGACCCCAATGGGGTCAGCGTTGAGCAATGTGCTCAGTTCTTGCTCCCGGTGGGAACAGCCACCGGGCATTTTTTGTTGTCGGGGTGGGGGAATTGGAGGGAGGTGATTGCCCCCCTCACTAACTTAGGCGGCCTTTTACGCACGTAGACTTCGTTGCTAAAAGGCACGATTCATGGCGATTTCAACATCCGTTTTTTGCACCTAAAAAAAGCATATCATTTTTTCGGCCAACCCCACGTGGATTTTCATCGTGGGATACAACAACCTTGCCTTTTGTTGCTTCCAGAGGTTTACGTATACACCCCCTATTCCGGGCTGAAAATTGTATCATTCAAAATTTTTGGGCACTGCAGTGCCCAAAAATTTGAAATGGCTTTTTTCAGGGGGTTCTCCAGTACACCTCTGTAGTCATCTCCGCAGGTGATGTCATACTGCAGCAGCATGCATCAAAACTTGGCATACCCGTTATCCATGGGTCATCGCACCGCGGTGTTATACTCGGAAGGCCACGTACAATGTACCTTGCCCAATCACTTCCATTCCTGTCCAAATGTGCACTTGAAAATGGACTTCCAGTACTTTTGGGCACTGCGGTGTCCAAAAAATTGAAAACTCCGTATTTCACTCCTATTGGTTCCCATTGCGTAACACCTGACAAAGGACGTATGAATCATCGGACGTTGGTACTCATCCTCTGCTCATTGGAAATATATTGCCGGTTGTCTGACTGCCACCTTGGAGTGTACCCAGGCTTTGGAACGTTCCACGTCCATTGGGAGATACATTGTTTGGATCTTCGCTAGCTGCTTTTGGTCTATGCCGCATCAAGTTTGTTTTGTGATAGTGTCTCTGTTTTCTTTGTCTCCTTACCTTTGCTGCCTGCGAACGGGACTTTTGTCCATGGATGCGGCTCCCTTCCGGCAGTTCCTTAGTTCGAAGGTATATGCTTCAAAGGAGGATCTATCTGAGGCTGTGGGTGTGGATAAGGGTGCCGATGCGTTTTGTACGTGGGTGTTAGATCTCCGGTTGGAGTGGAGAAGTAGGCGGTCTGTTGGTGAATACATTCAACAAAGGGACAGGCGGACCGTTAATTGTCTGCCGGACCAATGGTTCCGTGTTGCTGAGCAAGAGATTTTTAATATATGGTCTGTTCTACACAAGAGGTGTCGTCCACGTGCCAAGAGGGCTGTAGGTGTTCAACCCAAGAGTCGTGTGCAACGTAGGTGTTTGGCTCACATGGGTCAATGTTCTTACCATGTACCCTCCTTTGCAGGTCAAGGAGCAACTGCGTGCACCAGTCTTTGGCAGACCTTGGAAGGTAAACCCGCTGCTCTATGGTTTGACAATTTTTATAGATGTAACTTCCGGCCTGTGCCTGGTAATGAGAACCGGTCCCTTAAGTGTACAGCTGGTGCTATCATACTCTTGAAACGACCTGTCGACATTATGCCGTCTTTTCCTAGCCTCTCGGTCCTGCGGCAGAGGATTGGGTACACTGCAGACTTGTTGGTGCAGAGCCATAAAAACTTCATTGATGGCTTGCAAGCGTTGATGGAGGACCCCATCCGCCTTCAACATGTTCGTTTTCCCTTGGACATACGACGGGATAATGTTACCAGCCCAGCTTGGACCCCCTTTTTTCTCACAGACCTAACTGTGTCCGCTACCCCCGACCTTGTCTCTATTATTCACGGGCTCCAGGAGGTGCAGCAGCACACACAGCACCGTCTTCCATCATTGGTCGACGAAAATATTCACTACCGTGTCCTTAAGCTCGTTTACAGCATCAGCTATGCTCGGTACAACGTGCCCCTGTTCATTACACGTACCCCGGTGGTGTACGGCACATGGCACCCATATAAATATTGTGTAACCCTGTGCTACAGAAGATTCTTCCCTTTATTTACCTATTTTTCCTATGGTTCACTCAATTTGGGCACTGCAGTGCCCAACTTTCCGGAACTCATCTATATGGAGCGTATGATTCTGGTGCTCTTGCACTTGGCCCATAAGTGGCGCCAACCTTTGGAACAGAAGTTACAGACTCTAAGGGGTTTGCACCGACCGGGTAACGCTAATCACAGCACACTTCTTACACAGGTGCAAGGGTTGGTAACACTGCTGTATGGTTACATTCCAGCCTTGTTTATTATTGGGTCGCAAGTGAGGGATTGTCATTGGTCTGCACAGGGAGAGCAGCACCCTGCAGGGCCATTGTTGAGCCGTTGTCTACACGTCCTTCTGAGGCTCACCCTAGGTTATGAGGACAAGGTTGAATATGTGCGCACCATTGTTGTTGCTAGGCTGTTGTGGTCCCAGTGGTTTGCCCGCTTACCTGGGATGGCACACAGTGAGGAACCGTGTGAGGGCCTGTTAAGCCGTGTTGTGCACTTAATGGCACAACACCCTGGGAACTGTACGTTGCAACAGGTGCATGACCTGTTTATACTCACTCCCGTTGCAGACCAGACCCCAAAGGACCTGCAGTACGTTAATGTTCCCAAGGGACTGCCACAACTGGTTGATCGTCGTTTCACCAGATTGATGGCGCGATTCGATGTTGGTGTTATACCCCCCCTGGTCCGGTCCAGTCAGAAGTTGAGTATCGTGCAAGACAGTTGGGATCCTGCCAAGATGGATTTTCCTTGCGCACTAGATACGGTGCCCACTGCAGAGCCTTACCGAGATCTATGTGCCAAGACATTGCAGACACTTGTTAAACCTGTTAAAGTTGATGCTAATGTGGTGACAGAGCTGGGTAGACACGTGCCACAACGTCCTCCAGGTGATATGGACACAACAGTAGCACAGGCACAGGACATGTTACGCGCATGTAATACACCAGACCGGTACAAGCGACGCCGGCCAGCACGCGCTTTTGCGCAAAGGGACCCCGCCCGGATACCCGCCCCCCCCAATGCTGATGGCGACAGTGACAGTGATGAGGACCCCCCCCCCTGCTGGTGGGGCAGCCGGAGATCCAGACCTGAGGGCTGCTGATTTTGTGGGTGATGATGGATGGGACCCGGACCCCCCCCCTCCAGAAGCAGTGTCTGTTCACAGTGATGATTCCGACGTCCCCGTGGCTGTCCTTTCGGAGCTGAATGAGTTTGACCCTCGATTTTTGCCAGGTGCATCCGACTGTGATGCTATTTCTGCCATCTGTGTTCAATCGTCGAGCGCTGCCAGTAGTCATCAACATTAGAAGCCTGTAAATCAACAATTTGCAGCCCTGTGGCCTTTTGTAGTGTGTCGTGTGACCCTTTGTTAGCCCCTTTGCTAAGCTATGCCTTTGGATACCGAACTGCCGGAAGGGGATGAGCAACAGACCGCATCGCAAGCCGTTCACACAGCAGAGAAGACACGGGCGCAGTCGGGGCAGGCTCCAGTGAAGCGGACGGGGACAGACCGGGCAACGGAAACATTCCGGACAACGTGGATCAAAAAGGAGCTGGTCAAGATACAGCTGACCAAGATAAAGTTTGACACCGACCTCACGCGTGGGCAGACAAGAGAGAGGGACGAGGACTTAGTACTATCGCGGATTGCAAGCCTGAGGACAAATCCACCCTGCCGGCCTATCTCAAACATTCTCATATGGCGAAACGAAGGTACACTACCATCCTGTCACACACGCGTCGTAATTTTCACTTAGTCTGGTCGTTTGGGCACTGCAGTGCCCATCTCGCTGATATCCCCCATCTACCATCTCCCTGTGGTGCATTTTTCTATCAGCGGAAATTCCCCACTGCTTGGGCGGGGCTCATATCCTGACGGCACTCCAAAGACTTCACCGAGAATACTGTGAGAAGTCACGGGCACTGCCGGACTGGTTACAACACGTCTACTGCGAGGAGATGAGACACGACTGTCCTGTTGACATCAGAGAGATTATTGGAGGCGATCACAATGCGGTACAACACTCAGTGAGCAAGCTGAGTATGGGACAAGTGGCCGCTCGAATTTGGACTGAAGTGCAGAAGGGCAAAGCGAAAGAGATGCTGCTGGTGGCTCTGCGGAAGTGTGGCCGGCTGGGCGAGAAAACATCTGTGGTATGAGAGATGCACGATGAGACCACCGTTGTCAGTCCTTTGCGTACCTGTGGCTTGTCCAACACTGTATCCCTGCCAGGACTCAATCTGGAAAAATTGGAGACCGCTGGTCTCATTACTGCAGATATCTAGTGGCCGCGTGGCTGAGTTTATTGACAACTTTGAGAAGACTGCCGGTGAAGGTATTATGTCCTCTGAGCACCTGTTTTCGTCGTCTCTTGGTGTTCATGGGAACTGCAGTGCCCAAATTCGATGCGACCCTAATTTTTGCACTGCAGTGCTCAACCCACGGCCGTTGACGGGATTGCATGGCGACCAGACGGATGAAATACTGCTGTACATGGCTGGAGATGGGGCCAAGATCGCAGGACTACATGCCAAGGCCAGACTGTTGAAGCGGGACCGCCTGTGGTAGATGCTGTACATTGAGGGGGGTACTATCCTTGGCCTTTTTGGCTGGCCTTTTGGGGGGATCATCAACCTCATCCCCACTGTCGTCGGAGGACGGCTTCTTCTTGCTGGGGGTGCTCCTCTTCTTGCTGTCACCACCGACCAGCACGATCTCGTCATCCTCCTCTTCCTCCACATCGTCCCCCCCCTCCTCATCTTCCCCTTCCCCAGGCCGCCGCACCACAACTGGCATACAGTCCCTAATCCTTGGCATCCAAGCGTCCCAGTTAACCAAGTAGACACAGTCCATCTCCTGCACATACGCCGCTAGCTGTTCACAAAATTCGTTAAGCAAACCCTGGCGCCCAGTGAAGCAAGCTGCCAGACAGGGGGACTCAGGAAGGCAGGACAGGGGCTGTGCTGGCAATACAGCCGATGCTGTCAAAAGCAGGAGCCAGACTTCATCCTCGGACTGTCTGTCGCGTCGGGGAACAATACCAAGCAGACGCAGGAGCCAACCAGCCGCTGCCAGACCAATGGTGCTGCCGTATGCACCCTGATCGCAAATGAAAATATTCGGGACCTTCAGCCTAAACTTGTCGGGGACACAGAAGCAAATAGTCCTCTCCTCGAACCGATAGGTCGGGTGACCGACTGCCTGATCAAAAAAAGAGGTCATAATATACTGCCAGCCTCCACACTCCTCCGAGTCGCGCAATTGATTAACCAGGAACTTAACATCGGCCGCCATTCCACCAATAGCCACAGGTACCAACTTCGCAGCAACCTTCAGCACCAGGGGATGCATATCGTCCATTTGTTCCTTCGTACACTCAATGAAGACCTGTTGTCAAAAGCACATTTCATTACAAATGGGCACTGCAGTGCCTAAAGTGACCAGCAATGCGAAATCGATCCGTTTCTTATGCCTAATGGTTGCATACCGCTTTGTACTCCCTCAATGCAATCGTATACGGGATGGCCTTGCCAGGAACCAACGCAATTGCCTCTGCCCGAGCTCCGGTTGCTTCAGTCCCATCCTGCGGCTTGTTGAGCCAGATGGTTGTTGATTTCTCCCCATCAGTCCTTGTCACTGCAGTTTCCTTGACAGGCCTCGCCAGCGCAATCCTCAGGTCAGCCCATTCCTCATGATGCCACAGCGGTGCTTTCTGGATAGTGTCCCAGCTTGGTAAGGGATTTTCGGCACTCCAGGTCCATTTCCCCAGTGACAATTTGGCGGCCCTCGGCGACTTTGCAAGCAGTTTGCGGACTCTTTGCATTTCATGCACGTTCGCTGTTAGAACAGGAGACCACTGGTACCACTGGGATCGAAACAGCCTTACGTCGTGGGTTCGGGGGGGGGGGGTCAACAGCGATCGCGCCAGACCCAGCCGCCCCATAAACATACGTCGAGAAGGATGGATGAGCGTGTTGTCCGGGTGAAGGTGATGTTTCACGCCAAAGTAGGTCAGGCCAAGGATGAGAAGGCTCCACCAAAGAAGAAGTAGACTGCGTTGTGCGGTTGGCACTGCCTGTGACCATGTCAGTAGTTTTTTCGCCTCGATTTGCACACTGTCGTGCGTCCTGTTCTATGCAGGTGTGAGAGTGGTGCCCTTTTTCATGTTTTGGTAATTTTGGGCGCTGCAGTGCCCAAACTCAGCGACTCGCCCTTTTTTTACCCCTGCTGGGCCATTTCTTTTGCAGGCATTGTTGTTGTCATTTATTATTGAATTGCCTGCACTGGCGGCGCCTCGGTTGTTGGTCGGCACCACTGGTGGTGCATCATTCTTGACGCTTCGCATACAATCACAGTGACTGGGTCAGCAGACGCGGTAACAAAAAGCAAACGAGACTTTTGCATGTGTTTGCCTGTCGTCCTCCTTGCTTCATTTTTTAGGTTGCATTTTACGGCATGGTTTGAAATGCAGCAGCGGATGATTTGGAAGAATTGGATTTTTCTTTGGATGGACACTGCAGTGCCCAAATTTGAAGGGGATACATGACTTTTGACTGGCACATGTTGTACCCCCTACACACAGTCATTTTGGACAATTCACACGTTTTTGGGGGTGTTCTCTGTAAAGCACAATTGTGCAATTTTTCAAAGTGGTTTTTCAGCCCCTGTTTTGGGGTGGTACCCATTTGGGAACTGTGGCAATTTTGCTACGTGCGTATAGGGCCGCCTAAGACTAATGAGGTGGTGAGGGGGGTAGCAGGCCACCCCGATCAGTGCCCCTTGGCCAAGGTGTGCCATGGGGAGGCACTGCCCTGGGCCTCCCTGCAAGGGCATGTTGGGATTAGGGTGCCGCCAGGGTGCATTTTGGTGGTGAGGAGGGGATTGTATGGAGGAGTGGCGAGGGTGGCCCCTGAGGTGGAGGGGGTGGCCCACGTGGTGGAGTGGAGGCAAGTGGGGGAGTATGCCGCCGTCACGGACTTCGTGTGGCTGCGGAGGATGAACCTAGTGCTGCACGACGCCAAGAAGGAGGGCCAAGGCATGTGTCCATGTCACCAGGTGTGAGAACTTCCCACAACACCCTGCACTAACCCCTGCTCTAACTAGTTATCTCGTTCTAACTAGGTGCTCTAACTAGTTATCGCGCTAGGTTATCGCGTTCTAACTAGTTATCGCGGGCTTATCGCGGGGGGTTATCGCGGGGGTTATCGCGTTCTAACTAGGTTATCGCGCGAGTTATCGCGGTAGTTATCGCGTGTTTTTTTTTTGTTTCTTTTGTTTTTCTCATGCCACCATCATGTAGCTGCCCCATATCCTCGTTAAGGACGAAGCCCAGCCAGCCGGAGCAGCGGGAGGAGCAGCAGAAGGAGCAGGGGCACGGCCCGCCAAGCCGGTGGCAGCCCGTGTGGAGCTGGAGGGGGAGAAGAGGCTGCCGGAGGGGGCGTCGTGGCGGTGGGGGGAGCCTGGGGATGAGGCCTGCCGGATGGGGGGGACGGCATGGTACGGGCAGGTCACCATCACCGAGAAGGAGGGGGGGGTGGAGAGGAAGACCAACCTCACCCTCCCCTCCTATGTGTGGGTTGGGGGAGAAACGGCTAAATCGCCGAATGCCGCAGAGGGGGAAACGGTTGCGGCTTTTTTGTGTTTGTTTGGGATGAGTGACCCCCCCAGAAGGAAAAATTATTTTTTGTTTAGGGTGTGTTTTTTGTGGGAGGGGGAGTACACCGGGAGGGAAGTGTGGCAGAAGCTGCGCAGGGGGGGGGGGGGGCATCCACCAGGTTGGGGGGTATGACCCCCCCCCCATCTGTGTTGGAGGCCACTGCCGAATGGGTTCGCCAGTATGCACCCTAGGGGGGAAGGCCGGGAAAGCAGACGAAGCGGGGGCCTGAGGTGGTGGTTTTTGAGCCGGATGCCCCCCCCCCCCCATTAGGGGTAAGGGCCCCACCCCCTCCCCCAAGCCCTCCCCGAAGCCGTCGAAGGTGGCGAAGGTGGCGGCCCAGCCCTCCCATGAGGCCCTGGATGTGGAGGCCTTGAGGGCCATTGTGGCCACCCTCGTGACGGACGCTTGCTAGGTTTTGGTGGAGCAGGCGGCCGCCACGGGGGTCGAGGCCGCACCGGCCAAGGGTCGGTCGGCCGACCACAAGTTGGCCTTGTCGAAGGCCGAAAAGGTCCAGAGCAACACCCAGCGTGCCCTGGACCAGGCCCTCAACCTGGCCGCCCAGAGGGGGGAGGAGGTGGAGGCGATGAGGGGGGCCCTGAGGGAGGCCGAGGATGGGAGGCGGAAGGCGGAGGTGGAGGCGGCCCAGCTGAGGGTGGAGGTGGAGGCGCAGCGGAGGAGGGGGCATGACCTTCAGCAGCGCCTGGGGGTGGCTGAGGCGCAGCTGCGCACCCTCACCTCCACCCTCACCGCCTCCTTCACCGCCCAGCAGGGGCTGAGCCGCAAGGGGTGCAGAGTCAGGGTAGCGGGAGTAGGAGTGGGAGTCAATGACTCGTGGGTTTGCTAAGGGGGTTGCCTAAGGGCATTTTTCGTGGGGAGGAGCGATATGGGGCCCAAGTGGACATGTGCCACTTCGGCCTAGTGGGAAGCGGAAACCCCAACCCCTCTAATTTTAGGGCGACCCACATGGCTGCTGCTACCCTGAGGCCTGCCCTCACCCCCTTGGTTGTAGACCTCAATGCGTATTGCACCTCCAATGCTCCACCATGGTTCACATGGTGTAGCATCCAAGTTGTTCGCCCCCCCCTAGTGGCGTTGCCATTGTTGTCATTTTAGTTGATGCGACTTCCTTGTGGAAGGCATCTTCCACCCGGGCGGATGTATGGGTTAATGTATGGGGGGGGGCAAAGTATGCTTCGAAGGTGAGGCTATGGGCCTCATGGTTTTGCATGGACGGCGGGGATGAACAGGCTTTTTTGAGAAGCCTGGACATCTCCGCCAACCTCAACCAAGAGGTGAGGGATGTGGAGGAGGACGTTGTCCTCTTTCAAAACCAACTTTTGACTTGCATTGTCATTTTGACAGGGGATGGGAAGGGGATGCAAGCAATGGGGGGCACTGTTTCTAATTGTTGGTTGTGCAAAGACCCCAATGGTATTGTTGAGCAAAGGGGGGTGGAGTCCACCTCAAGATGGGGGGCATTCTTGAGAAGTGTGACCCCTGATAGGCGGCCGGGGGACTACCAACATGCAGCATGCCGCATCCTAAACGGCATTGCAAAGCGCATTGAGACCACCCTTCATGCCCTCCCCCCTGGTACCCGCGGTAACGCCCAAGCTCTTGCAGCTTTGCAGTCCTTCAAAGAAGCCCTCAAGGATGAGACCTCAGGCATCCCTCTGAGGGAGCGTCTCCCCTCGGCCTCGAGGGCCACAGAAAAAGATTTCGATCTTACAAGCACCAAATTTTTCCTAACCCCCCCCCCCTTCCAAAGGCAATTTGTGGATTGCCTCAAAGAGCATGTCCCCACAGTGAGGACCCCTGGTGGACCTCCATTATGGGTTGTTGTGCATGTCATGGTGAAATGCATTGAGGGTTTGTATGAGCTTTGGAGGGTGAGGGAGATGTACACTCTAACCCAAGTGGAACGCCACCGTGCGTTGACCACAAAATCTTCAAAAGCTTAGCGAGACTCAGGTTGGTCCCCCACTAGGTGGATCCATTGGTGCTTGGCACATTCCACCTTTTTTGCCGAGAAATGGAGGAACATTTTTCAGTTTTCCTCCATCCCAACAGAGTATCGGCATGGGCCTTACAAGAGGAGGCTCAAAAATTGTTTTAAGGGTTGGTCCTTGGTGAGGCCAAGTATGTCCCTCCGCCACATGCACCATTGCATGTCCATGAACGCCCTGGAGCAAGGGCTTTTGGGACTGGAGGCAGCCAAGGCCTCAGACATTGATGACTTTGTATGGAAAAAGACCATACATGCTTTGTGCCAAGTGTTTTGTGTTGTTTGTCCTAGGGAGGGATGGAGGAGGGGTGCGCGATAACTACCCGCGATAACCACGCGATAACTGAGTTATCGCGCGATAACTAATGCTCTAACTAGTTAGAGCAAGGTACTCTAACTGTGTTCTAACTGTGTTCTAACTGTGCTCTAACTCTTTGACCCCCCCCCAAAAACCCGCCCTATGATGCGGGTTATGTGGGGAAAGAAAGGGGATGGGGGGTTTTTGAGGGTGCTCAATCCATTTTTTTAGGTGGTTTGCCCCAAAATTGAGGGTAGGTGGGTGTTCCGGAAATTGCGTTCTAACTAGGGGTTCCGCACCACGCCCTAGAACGCTGCATCCCAAGAGTGCAACAACTAACTAAGCAGGTTCACTGTGCGGGGATCATATGTGGTGTCTTTGACAAGCGACTACATGTCCTTAGTGGGGTGTGCAGAAATATGATGGACACACACCTATTGCTTGATGTGGTCCTGGGACCTAAATTCAAGGTGTGGGGTTGGGGTTCTTCAGTGAAGAGGGCCAAGGTGCTGGCGGTCAAAGAAATTGTAAATCGGGCGCGACACCACGGGGTTCTTGCGCAAGCGTGTTCACTGAACCTAGGGCACCCAGACCTCCTCCTTAAGAGCTCAGCTGAGAAGATTTTTACGACCCTGCTTGCCACAGACAACGTCACTGTACATTTGACACCACCCCTGAGTGCACCTACGCTCTTCTCCATGCTCAAGTGGAAATCTATTGAGTCGGGGGTGAACCCCCTGATAAAATGGCGCGAGGTTATAGCATTCTGCAGTGTATCATTGAAGAGGTATGCAAGAGTAATAGGGAGGTGCCTTCAACCCCTGGTGAAAGCCCTGTACTTAGAGTGCACGACACTAGGGTTCCCACTTATGCTCGGGACCCGCGATTTCTCGCAAGCATGCATCAGGTTGTCTTCCCAAACGTCTGCAGTACATATTTGTGAGCAAGACATGCAGGATATGTATTGGGAGATCCCGAAACCACAGGTGATGGAGTCCTTCAAATGGGCCATCAAACACATGGGTGAGCAGCGCAAACGACCTGTGTCATTTTTTGCCGTTCACCGGGGTGGGGACAAAATCCTGGACAGGTTGGCTAAAGGTCCTGAAGATATGTTTTGGATCATCCCTGTCTCCTTTGTGCTCCAATACGTCACCTGGGAGCTGTATACGAACACCATCTTTACTTTGGGTCCGCTCATCCTAAAACAAGGGAGCTCAGGGGTTCCCATTGGGGGCTGCCGCTCAGCACCCAAGTTTGAACTCTGGGCCATGTGGCGTGAGCACATGTCTCTGTGTGAAAAGACAGACGTCTTCCAGCAGGAGTGGCAGGATGCGCTGGATAACGCAGGGGTAGATGCCATGTGTGTTGTACCAGGTCCAGGGCAGTTCACCCCCGTGAGTGGACATGGAGACTTCGTTCGTTTCAGTGGGATCTGGGCGCACAGACCCAGACAGCAGGCGCCAGACAGGTCCCCGTTGCATGGGCATACCTGCCCAGCATCCAGCTTCTGGGCCCCCAGTGAACAGCTCGTGGCATGGGTCCACATTGATGGTTGGGAGATCCCGTTTGTCTATCCAACGCCGTGGGATGGGGCTGCGCTGGGAAGCACTGAATCGATCCTTAGGTTCTCCCCGAGGAGGGATAAGAGGCTCCTGACCAATTTTTTCAGTCAGTTCGCATTGGCCGACTTTGCCATCCATGAAATTCATTGTCCGAACCACCACACCCCCACACCTGTCCCCTGTGTGTTGCTTGCGCGGTTCAAAGACGATGTCCCCATGGCGGCAATACATGTGCCTGAGGCAATAAAGCCTCGCCTTTTCAGGGCCCTTGAATGCTTCCTCAAGTCTATATTCCTTTGGCTGCCACGCGTAGAACGCATAGCACGAAATTTTCTCGCGTTTTTGCTTTTATCATTGTTTAGTGCTTCCGGGGGGTGTTCGAGGGTGCCCGATGCAATGGAACTATCCGTTTAGCTCAATTCAACCATTTTTTAGGAGAGAAGCACAAGTGCCTCCTGCCTCTGCCTCTGTCTTGGTGCTACGCGTGCTGCGTGTGTTGCGCGTCCTGCGTGTTTCGGTCCGGTGCCTCTGAGTCTGCCTCTGGAAGTCTTCCTACACGCTCTACGCGTTCTGCAGGGGCCAATTGCTTCACACCTATCATACCACACCCGATTTTTTTTTTGCCGTGCTTGCACTCGTGTACTTCGCCACACACCTGCACTGGTTCCCAATGGAACTCAAACGTGCGTGTTCGAACGACAATTGCCTTCTGCCTATGCCTTTGCCATGGTGCTACATTGCCCACGTGTGTTGGGTGTTTTGTGTGTTGTCATTTTTCGCTTCCGACGTTGCCTCTGGAGCCGTTGTACGCGTGCTACGTGCTCTGCAGCATGTTTTTCCCTCAACATTCCTAGGCCGCTCTGCTTTTATGGTGCAGGAGCCATGCCTGCACCCCTGTACCCCGCCACACATTCTCAACGGTTGCGGAAGGGTGGGAAGGTGGGAGAGTGGAAGCATCCGGAGAAACTGAAGGACGACGCCTTCGTTGTCTTTCAAATTAAACAAGCCAAGAGTATGTGTGTGTGTCTCCGTTTTCGTCTCGCTTCTCGCCTTGCACCGCTGTCCTCCTCACCCCCTTGTGTCCCAGCGGGGTGGCATGCCGGATGGGTCAATCGGAAGAAGAAAGGGGCCAAGGACAAGCAGGACAAAGAATTTTGGTTGACGAACCTCACAACGTATCAGGTGTACCACGTTCAGGGGTTTGCGGTTCATGTGAGCACTATTTTGCGCTGCCCGTTGTCCCCTACCGCCACTTGCACCCTTTTGCAGGTGAAGGCCCCGAAGGGCAAGCCACATGCGCCACATGTGGTGCAAGATGTCCGCAACAAGAAGGATGGCTTCTTGAAATACAAAAAGGTGTTCTGTGCGTTCTGCGCGTTTTATCCGTTCCCTTTTTCGTTGCCTCTGGAGCTGCCTCTCATTGTGTGCTATGTGTTTTGCGCGTTCTCGGCGCTCTGCGCGCTTCCTCTGCTGTTGCCCCTGGGGTTGTGTCCATGTGCCTTGCATATTCTGCATGTTCCACAGATTCCGCGCGACCGGCTGTGGACGTGGATCCAAGATGAGGGAACCACGGAGATTTTGGATGACGAGGAGTCGGAAGAGGAATCGGAAGAGGAGGCAGAGGAGGCAGAGGAGGAGGACGAGGAGGAGGAGGAGGGCAGTGATGCTGCCAGTGTGAAGGACGAGGACGAGCCCTCCCTCGCCCCACGCCCCCGCAGCACCCACCTGGAGGTTGCCCGCATGGCCGCACAACCAAAGGGGACCCCTGTCAAGGCGAAGCCAGAGGCAAAGCCAGAGCCGGAGGAGCTGTCCAAGAAAATCAAGGAAAAGACGAAGAGTCCACCCAAGAAGAAGAGCAAGGGCAAGCAGAAAGTGGAGGAGAAGCCCAAGCCTGTGTGTTACGCAGTGGAAGGCGAACCGCACAGGACGATGCCCACAGGTGCAACCCGAGGGGAGAAGTACCAAGCAGGGGCCGCCTACGACAACGATGTGCAGGCCATGCAGCGCACCCTGGAGTCGGAGTACGAGGTGTCACTCGGACGAGTATGCCAACACTACAAAGTGTGTTTGGCCGAGGAAACACAAGCGCGCCGCGAATTGGGCCTGGCGCTGCTTCTTGTGACGGACGTGCAGGCGTACAGTGTGCAGATGGTCCTCCGCTGTGGCACGAAGAATGCACAAAGCACAGCCGCTGCCAGAGAACTGTTTGAGCAGCGATACCGCAGCAGCTCACCCCGCCAAGTCGCAATCGGTTTGATCAAGGGGGTGTCGGTGTGCACAAACTGTGTCGGAGCCCCGGACTGGCCTACGCACTTTGTCGACCCCGCAGCTGCAGGCCTGCGTTGGCGAAATTGAAGGGGGAGCCCCTGTCGTCAGGATACCGACCACGGCGCAGCATGGACCAACTGAGTGCGTTTGGTGCGGAGGACATTGTCGACATGCCCACTGACGCTTTGCAGGTGTACTGCATGTGTTGCGTGTTCCCTCTCTAACGCCTCCGGTCCAGCGTGTAGCGCGTTTTCGGCGTTCTGCGCGTGCTACGTGTTCCCGATGTTGCGCCTCTTCGTTGCCTCTGGGGGTGCCTTCCGGTGTTGCACGCGCATTGCGTGGTCTGTACAGGAGAAACTGTCGCACACGGTCCGCATGGCTGGCCTCATGGCCTACACCGTTACGGAGGACAGAGGTGTCGACCTACCCAACACAGGGGCATGGACACTCGTGAGAACAAAGGATGCAAAGAGGCAGCGGGTGTGCATTCCCGTGCTGGGCGTCGTGGCACGGGTCTTTTCACTTGCCTCTGGAGTTGCCTCCTGTCTGCTTTGCTCGTCCTACGTGTTCTACGCGGTCTGCACGTTCGATTGTGTGATTGCCTCTGGATTTGCCTTCCCATGTTTTACCTGGTTTGCGCGCTCTACATGTTCTGCAGACAAGCTGGGAGGAGTGGCCGCAGCAGCATGGGTATCCGTATGAGCCGCGATACGAGTATGAGCCGCGGTACGAGTACCAGCCGATGAAGACGGATCCGGAAATGCCTTCGAGCTCCGGGAGCCTCCCGTATGGGTCCGACCCGTACAGGTACCAGCCCCTTGCGTATCCGCCGCCACCCACGTATCCTCCACCGCAAGCAATGCTGCCGCCACCGCCACCGCCGGGGATCCCACCAGCGCCACTACAGAGTGTTGACCATCTTCCGATCACATGAGTGCCCAAGAGTGAATCGCAATGCCCTTGTTCTGTGGCTCTTCTCTGCATGGTGACGGGAGACATGGATAACAGTTACTTTTAGGTCAACGCTTGCGGCAACAAGCATTCTATCCAACCCAACTTCCGGGTTGGCGTTCGGGTGGCCCAACTGGCGGTTTCAAAGTACTTGGCGCACTTTGCAAGAAAGATGCGTCTCCACTTGTATTGCGTCCTCATATGGATGAAGGTGTACATTGAGTAGCAGTAGTTATGCAAATTGGCACCTCACCGGATATTCCCTTGATTTGGGTTGGGCACTATTTGTTAATGCATATGGACCCATAGTACATGTTGGCTAGCGCCATTGCAAGATCACCATGGCTCACCCATGGCATCCAAACAATCACACACCCCGTTTCCAGCATTAGGTTTTGGGTGTTTGGGATAGTTTCCTAGTGTTTGTGGAACGAAGCACCAAGCGGTATCAACGCAAGTACAAAACGTCGCCAAATTGCAAGACATCGTCCTTTTCCTTGATTTCATCTAGTTATTGAGTGGTCCACGCCCTGGTCAAATATCGGATACAACGGTTGCACGCTTGCACCGGCCCTACTTCTCCCCTCACGACACCTTCTTGGGGGATCCAACGTCCTTTACTTTCCCCAAATGCCTGATCTTGTACAAGTGCTCTAGAGATGCCGAGCTAATAACAAGTCAAGTGGAGTTGAATTCTGTGATATGATTATGCCGTGCGAGCGTTGAAGATGCGTTGGACTACTTACTAGGGTGCATGTTGTCTCCTCCATCCATCTTGGTGAGAACTTATGCATGATGCGTCAAGCATTAATAGTTGCGTGGTCTTTGCACGTCATTGAGTAAGCGCTATAGGCTCGGGTTGCCGATTTTCACTGCAAAGCCAGACGGCGCACAGCTACCTGGACAAACTCCACTCGAGGGCTCCCTACACACTCCACTCACCGAAAAACCAGGCCCAAGGCTCAGCAGAGTGCAGGATGGTATTTGTGGGATCAATTAAGTGTGGACATGTCTTTGAGGGACGTTTGGAATTGTTTATGGGGAAAGTTTCAGGCCTTCCTTATCCCTACCCCCTCCCTCTGACATTTCCGCAACACCCATATCCACAGATATTTCTTGGGCACAGGTCTTGCCTTGTTTGGAGCTCTTGTGAGCGGAGAAAGTTCACGTGTGTTCACGTTGTGGCCATATTCATGTAGGGTCAACCCCCACGAGTCCATGCCCAATGTTGTTGTTACTACCATTGTCAGCTGTCCTACCATCTCTTTGGTTGGATAATGCACACCGGCTGGAGGACCTAGAGTGGCCAAACCCAAATTTGAAGCACGTGCACTTTCTCCACCCTGAAGGGATGCAAACCACGCAAGACCCGTGCCCGAGATAAATACGGGGATATGGTCGTTGCGTGAATGTCAGAGGGAGGGGTTAGGGGTATGGAATGTCTGAAACTTGCCCACAAACAATTCCAGGCGTCTCTCAAAGATATGTCCATGCCCAATGCTGATTATACAACAACCGCGAGGTGTCCTACCATCTCTTTAGTTGAATACCGCACATTAGCTAGCAAGTTCTAGAGTGGCCCTCTGTGGGAGGTTTTGGTTTGGTGCATCCCAAAATTTTTCTACTCTCCCATTACGCTGTTGTTGCATTACTTGATCAAGCCACACAACTTTGAAAAGAGGACGGTGCAGGCGTTTGAGACATGGAATAAGTCTCTAGGTTTGGACCTTTCACGTATTTTTCTACCAACCCTCCAGATGGCCGTCGTGGACTAGGCTTCACTCAATATTATTACTTTTTCCCACAAGAGTTTTTCACAAATCAAAGTGTTGCTACCAATGGCTGTCAATGAGCACGCGACAGTCCAAAAGATCCCACTCTACCACAACACCATGTTCCGCTGTGAACATGGGCTCACATACTTCTGAAATAAATCGGTGTCGAAGGGGTTCCGCACGGTGTCATACCTACACTCTCAACGTTGAGAGCTAGGCCTTTTCCCGCCCACGTTTCGTGCTTCCCATTTGGACCGATTATCACCGTTGTAGTTAGCTAGCATCGAATTCACCCCTTCATTGGGAATCTTTTATTTTGTGTGTGTCACCTCAGACGTTTCCTCCTTTATTGGTGAAGGCACAAACAACTTCCCCCACGCAAGTAGTGGAGGTGTGGAAGGCATTTGTTTTAGTGGTTTTGCCTCATTCCACAGGGGAGGTCAAATGGGATAGCATGTGGCTGAAGCTGAAGGTGGGTGACTGGCTAAAAGCTTGGGTCTCACATCAACGGAACTACCCCATTTGCAATGAGGTCAAGACGGTAACACACACACTCCATGGCTGCAAGTTTCAACGGTTGGGTTTTGTCACAATTACATGCTATGGCGACCCACCACATCAGGGGACATCCGGTCTGATTGGGCACAACTTGCTACACGATGCACTCGCACCAACCACCATGCAAGGCATCTTGCTGTGGTTTGCCAGACATGCAAATTGGAAAAAGTACGGTGAATGGTGCACCATTCTTCTCGGACGTTCATGGCATTCCTTTTCGTCCGGACTCGGTGTGCTTTGTTGTCCGATGGGCCTTCTTTTACGGGTCTCCGTGTCACGGGGACCGATTTGTCTAGAGTTCTACAGGTGTTGACCGAATACCTCAGGATATGGATTTGGAATTATGCACAACTCTCTGGCAAGCACCCTCCGTCACCGGCCCCTCGACAGTCCAGGGCCCATTGGAGAGCAATGTGGAAGCATGAAAAGGCGCAGAGAGTTAGGGAGCTAATTGCACGGCTGCGACAAGGGTGCGAGGAAATGATTTAGATTGATGGATCCTTGGATCAACCAGAATTCTCTGGGTGTTGCGTGGGGGTATATGGCGTCTATTTCCCCCCTGGTCCGAAATGGAATGTCTCCAAGTTGGTACCCACAAGTGAGATCCATACAATTCGTAGGGCAGAGCTCCATGCAGTTTAAAGGTTATTGTATGAGGCCCGCATGTATACCACGGCGGCTGTAATGTGTGATTCCGTTATTCTTATCATGTGGGATTCCGAGTACATGGCTAACGGGTGTAACAGATGGGCGGCGAGATGGGGCGGTAGTGGATGGCACACCACAACACGGCAAGTCACCCATGCGGGCCTCTTTTGGGTTATTATAGGATGGCAGGGCGGACACATATTGCCCTAATGTGCCGGTATACCACGTTCCCTGTCGGTTGGCATGTTCCCTGTCGGTTGGCAAGGCCATGGTCCGTAATTAATTGTCAATTAGCTTTTGATGTCAGGGTAGCAATTATCAAGAGAGGACTCATACATACAACTTTTGGGTGCACGTGAGTCCACACCTCCACCGCCACCAAGTGATTTTATGCCTTGGACTCCACTGCCAAGTTTAAGTCAATTGGAACAAGGGACACCGGGAGAGACACCACAGTGACTGGCAGCACCAACCAACATGGTAGTGCAAACATATACGTCCTCACCCATGCATTCATTGGACTTTACGGACTTTGATGTGTGATGAAAGGAGTGTATAATAGGGTACTTCAGCCACCATGGCTATGGCCTGTCACTATCACAACCAAGAGGACCACATTGGTGGGTGTTGTACCTGAGTTTCAAAAAACCATCGGAAGCTTCTACCCCCATTCCCGAGTCTGCTTTGGGCGGGGACGTTGAGGGACCCCGACTCCCCATATTTTTGGGGTGGGGAGTTCAAAAAAATATGTGTCCGAGAAGGTTGGAACAATGGAGGAGATGTACAAGGGCAAGATTTTGAAACAATACGGTAGACATTACCGTTGATATTATGGTACATGGAGTGCTAAAAATAGCCACTCTAACCCTAACAATAGCCCATCCCTACCCTTTAGCACCCCCATACCATGCACGTTGGAAACATTCCCCTTAGTTTGCTCATTTTCATCACTCACGGTCACTTGTAAGGTTGACTAATTGCTCACATCACTAATGTTGTCCATAAATAGCCTATTTTAGCAATCTGCAAAGGATGATGTCATGACCTATTTCCAGCACTTCCGACCCCTTTACTAGGCCCCAAACACCCCCCCCCTACCAATCTAAATGCCTTCCAAAACATGCTTTTTTGAATTCCCCGCCCTCAAAATTGGGGGAGTGTCCTTACTTCCAGACATTGGAGCCAAACTGCCAAAAATTCCCAAAAACTTCCAAAGCACACAAAGTTGGCACATTTTGAATGTCCTCGAGAGATATATATGCCTTTGAGCCCGGGGGGCATGGTCCGAATTCTCACACGAGCAAAGGGTGTTGCCTTTTGGCCCAAGCCATAGGCACAAGTAGTTGCCAAGAAACGGCCTACGCGTATTTTTGGCGGTGGTGGACTAGAAAAACCAGAGACAAGCCAAAGCAACAGAATCCGGAACCAACGGAGTGTGATGGTTGGGAGGAAGGGCAAAGGTACCTTCGAGAGTTATAGGAAAGGGCAAGACAATGTGTGACCGAAGGTCCCACATGGGTTGATTTTTCGGCAGGTTTTGTGTTATGCAAGTGCGCATTGGTGTCCCTATGTTGCCTATGCAAACGAAAAAGAAGGGTGATCCTAAGTTGACCCCTGCGAAGTTATATGTGCGCCGCTTGAGGCCACGCACCCGGAGCACTAATCCGCTTGCAAAGTTTTTTTGGGGTGGGCTCCTATGGCCACTATCATTGAATATAGTTGTAGTTTGCAAGGGTTTGCAAGGCAATTTCGGACAACGAAATGGCTTATGGTCACTATGTTATGTCCGAAGAATTGTTTCCGCAAGCCGAGGAGTTGCAAATTGATTTGGATTAGGCTGCCGTTAAGGGTGGGGATGAAGTACATTTCGGCATACTAACCTCCATGTACCCTCTCCTCTCCCCATTAGAATGGATTTCTCGGAATGTGAACTTTTGCATAACCACCCTTCCCTCCCAATATGAACGTTTGCATTACCTTCTCATCCTTCCCTCCTCCCTCCAAACCCGGTTTCCATTTCCTCACCCCTATGTAAACGGATTCAAAGAAGAAATCATCCAACCTAAAACACCCCCCAAAAAAGGTCAGTACTCAAAACTGAAATGTACAGTATATGTACAGTGGAGACCTTTTCCCCCATGCTAGCGGCATGGTTTTTGTCAAGGTCATCAAAAAATCCCATTGTTTTGCTTTATGTGTGCCTACCTTCTTTGTGTTTGCTCGTATATGTTGTTTGTGCACGTCACAACTGCCTTGAACACTCCGTGGGACCCCACAACCCTAGGTTTCTCCTCCTTTTGGTCTTTTTTTTTTTGCAAAACCCTCAAACTCTGCAGAATCCGCAGAATCCGCAAATTCGTGGGGAGGGGGCTTAGGGATGAGGGGCGTTCGGCTACTGGGATCTGTGGAATCCACGGCGTCACGAAACCTCCACGGTGTCGGATCTGCTGCAGGACAAACAGCCACGCGAGACTTGGGCTGAGATGAAACTTATTACCCAACAGCCATGTGCATGTGCATCACTTCCCGACACCACACCAAGGTGAATGGGTGTTGTGTGGCAAGGGGTCGGCAGAGCCTACAGGCCATTGTAGGCAGTATGCACGCGTTTTGGTCCAGAATGCATCTAATTGCACCATTGCACCATGGCGTAACATTGAGCGTACACTCACACGAACTCATCACATACTCTCGCGTTTGGGCAGGTCAGAGGACGGAACATGGTGGGCATTCCATACAATACAACTGTGGTGTCTTTACCCTCCTTTCCATTGGGAGACATTTCGTGCCATGAAAAATCAAGTCTCTCAGTCCTGGGCTTTTCTACCCATGGACAGGAACACGGGCAAGATGGTCCGCATGTGCACAAAATTGTATTTCTCACGCCTCATGTCCCTCTACTCTGACTATACACAGTTCAGAACCGTACAAACCTGTGTGGCGCATGAGTATGGCATGAGTATGTGCTAGCTGCAGCAGCATGAAACATGTGCCAGGATGCAAAGGACGCCAACCTCATGTCAAAATGGGACCCACATCCATCCAGGGGTCCCCTGATTTCCTTCCTTTTGCTGAAAAATAAAATGGAGGAGGATGACACTGTTCCTCCTGACAAGAGGCTGAAGTTTCGTGTGGTTTTCGGCCACCTCTCGCACCCACTGAAGCAATATGGAAAGCAAATTGGTCGTTGCATTTCATTGTTGGTAAATGAAGCAGCGCATGTTCTGAAAATTCTGGAACTGGTAACAATCAGTGATGCAAAAGCCTACGCGGAACAGTTGCCCAAAAACATGGTGACGCAAAGCCCCACAGGTTTCACGGATAAAGGTGCGGCATGGCTGTGGGAGTTGGATGTTCAAGGTTTCTTTCCCTCTTTAGATAGGACCAGGTCCTGAAGGCGCTTCAAAAGGTACATAACCTGGTGAGTAAAGCACGGGGTGGATAGGGATGTTAACCAGGAACTGGGGTTTGCCATCTGTCATGATGACAAGAAATTAGAACATTTTGGGGTAGGTAATTCAGAAAATTTCGACATTTTCATGTTCTCAGAGGTAATGGCGTTTGCAGAGTATGAGGTGCAAAACAATGACCTGCTTGTGATTGCGAATCGTGTGGTCAGACAGATCAGGGGTGTGGCCATTGGAGGCACGCTCATTGACATCTATCAGGAACACCAATTTTTGACAGAAAATTGGAGGAGGCGCAGGCAGACACTGCAGATTCTCTTATCCCCAGATGAGTCCCCGTTTTCCCTTTTCGCTTCTGGGACATTTTGGTGGGTGCAGTGGTGGGTCCAGTACCCATTGAGGCACTGCAAGCGCTATACACGAAATTGTTTCGTTTAACCTTGCAGCAAGAGGGGTGGGGGGTTGAGCTGACCACACCGGAGTTGCATCTGCAGATTGATCCCGACATGGTCAGTGTGTCCCTGAAAAACAAACTGTCACAGAACGCAGGGGACCAGCGACGGACCCTTATCAGGTATCCAGATTGGTATGCACCAAATGCAAAATCTGTATTGAAATCACTGATTTCAAGATCTGTATTGAAATCACTGATTCCAAGGTTGGTACAAAAGTGCCTGCACTATGCCTCATTGCCTGACACTATGGTGAACAACATACAGTGTATCTTGCAGGAGATCACAAAGAAAGGGTACTGGGAAGTGTTGGGAACTGGCATTCAACAGGACGCTGTGCCAGCATGGGGCCCCACTGAAAGTGATTCCCACCACGCACAAGACCTCAGACTGGCACTCAGTCATGTAGTGGTGACCACATACAGGGGCCAGACATCGTGTGAAAGGGGAGGGGAATGGGAGAGGACAAGCGAGTAACACGGGGACCAGCCCCCACTTTGAACCCAGTGCAATGCACATGTGAGCGCACACAATGCAAAAAAAGTACACCAAGGTCAAAGAGCAATGAATAGATAAATGGACACACAGTGAAATTGTGAGCCGATTTGGATACATTTAGCGACATTTGTCTTGCAGCCTAAATGGAATTTTGATTCTGTCCAGTGCTTGCCATTCATGAAGTTGTCCTTTACGGTTTGCTTTTGCTCAGTAGTCTTATTAACATGAGATGCCCTCTTCTCAGCAGGCGGATCAGAACGCGCTTGCCCGCACCATCCATGTCGCCCCGCTCCACGCAACATTGAGCAATGACGTTTTGCGAGCTACCTTCGAAGCAAATTGCGGACCGGTGGCACGGGTGGCTTTGATTGATGGTCGTCAAAGTGGCCTTGTTGAATTCCAATCGGTGGAAGCGACCGAAGAGGTAGTGGTGCTCACCCCTGGTTGTCACACGATGGCTTGCTAACAGGTGCTTCCAGAATAATGAAGTGCATCGGAAAGTCATCCAAATGCGTATTTTGTTCAAGCTTCGTTGATTTAGTGAGACGCCAAGTTTGTATTTATAGGCCTTGAAGTTGAAAGGGAGCAAGCTCACGGAAGCCGACTTCGCCTTCACTGTGCACCCTGAAGCTACCACCAATACGATAGAAAAGGGTCGCCTTGAGGCGGCTCCACGGACCGTTTACGTCCCTTGTTTCCCAGCCGGCATAGATATTGTCTCATTCTTCGAGAAGCGATGTGGTGCAGTTGTACAAAGTGCAACAAAGATTACCGCTTACGCATATGGCTTTGTTGAGTTCGAAAACGTGAGCGCCGTGGGAAAAGCGTTGAATGCAATGGTGGGACATGTTTTCCCGGAACTCGGTATCTGGGGTTGCGTGCACCCGGGGGGGGGGGGGAGTACCTTTTCGTCGCACACCACTGTTGTTGGTGGTTGCTCGTTGCTTGATTTTTTACACATGCTCATTGCCCATGGCCACACACAAACCGAGGGAACGGCACCATGCAATGCGGACGCCAACCATGTAGTTAAGGCGCAAAGCAAATCCGAGCTGAATGCTTGCATCCTGCCGTCCTGATGAGGTCACGTGTGCATGTGGTTGTGAAACGAGTCTTTCCATCCTCTCCATTTAGGTACTGAAATTCTTAAGATCAGACCTGCCAAGACTTCCATTCAACCATTCCCGCGAGGTGCGCCCTCATCAGCACCTCAAAGTAACAAGTCGCTCGCCAACAGTGCAAAGCCATTTGCCAACCAAAAGCCCTCACATGTGAACAAGGCCTCTTTCGCACAAAGTACTGGTGTGGAGAAAGTCAACTTGACGAAAAGCGTGCACTGTGGATCCAATAATGGTGCCCTTTGTCGTACAGTCCATGTTGCACCTTTACATCCCACGCTTAGTGAGGAGACCCTTTGCTCTGTGTTTCAACAATATTGTGGGACAGTTCTCCGTGGGTTTCTTGTGGACGGGCGCCAAAGCGGGTTGGTGGAATTCTTGAAACCCACGACTGCTGCCGAGGCCCTCAAGTTGAAAGGTACTCATCAACTTAGGTTTTGTAGCTATTAGTGCCCCAAGGGCTTCATGCTACCAACCTGCGTATGCATCGCAAAGAAGCACCGATAGAACATTTTCTTCCGAGTTATTATTTCTGCATGTTGTTAAGCAGGTGTTGGGAAAGGTTGTCGTCCATGTTCTCGTTGAGTTATGTAAAGTGACGTACATGGACGTACAACGGATTTGAAGGATTGTAAAACAATGGACAAACAAACGTTTGCGTGCGTTTGTATTTGCGAAAGCATGTCATGGTGGGGTGAAATGCGAGCACCTCATGTGGCTATGAGTCACTATTCAAGCATGTGGATGCTCCACCTTTGGCTAAACTTGCTTGCTTGCGTGCTTGCAATTTTGCTCCTAAAGTGTTGTGAGACCTCTTGGGTCAGGGGTATCATCTCTTCTGCAGTATGTGAGTACCATGACCAAAATTATGGCATAACAGGGGTAATAGCAACCAGTTGAAATCCCACGACAACAACATGCTCAATCAACAACCACCCAAACAACCACCCAAACAACCAATGTTGCGCTTCATGTCAGCCATGGCAAAGCCCGAGGGCGCACCTGCCCATCATTGCTCTCCAACGGGTTGGTGCCTTGAGTGTTAGCAACCAGGGCCAAGGGAGGCAATTAATTTGGCATTCATTCGTTGATTCATTTTGCCCCCCCCCCCCCACCCCTCCCCAGGTGTATGATACATGCACAACAAATTGTATGTTGGATTGCACACAAGACAACAAAAGAACAAACCCAAAATGGATTCACAATGTATTGTCCCATTTTGACATATTCATGCCCAACCCCCGAGCTCAAACCATAAATCGTTGGACTCAACACCATACACATCTCTAACTCTCTGTGCCGGTTTTGTTTTCAGGCATGCAGTTCACGGACGGGCATTTCACATTCACCCTTCACCCAGAGCCCACCACCAACACCATCGGGCGTGGCAACGCACCCAAGGATTCATCCCAAGCCTCCCGGACTATCTACGTTCCATGCTTTCCTGCCAATATGGACTTGTCCACCTTCTTCCGGAAGCAGTGTGGCCCTGTTGCTCGCACAAAGTCAGCCATTACTGCCTGTGCCTACGGCTTTGTGGAGTTTCAGAGCATGGAGTCTATTGAGAAGGTGCATTTGTCAAAAACAATGTGTTAGGGCCCAGGGGGTCGACTAGAGCTTGGAGGTTGAGCCTGAGAATAGGCAACATAAAGGGGGATATGGATGTTGGCATCATCTGTGGAACACTCTTTCCAATGAGTCAGAAGGATGTAAAGATAAGGGAAACTTAGGCAACTTGCAGGGATTGGGGGGCCTCAAAAGGTCAGGTGTGGACCCGCCACTTTACTCCAGCCGCAACTGGCCAGTAAATATTCCATTGACTCATTGTGCTTCTCCCTGTCCTCCCTGGCTTGGGCAAGGGACAAGGGCTTCTTGGTTCAGGGCTTCATTGCCGGGTCATGCTACTCTACGTTCTGGGCTTGGTCATGGCGTACACGCTGTGTTCCATGTTGGGTCGCTCTGCTCTTGGGGCGTGCTTGCTGTTGCGGGTCACACTCGGCCACACACCTTACGTTCAGATTCACCTGGACATGGGAGGCTTGGGGGAGAAAGGAGATCAGAGGTCATCTGTGCTGGCCGCTGCCACCGGCCCTGGTGTGTTCCATTGGTCCTAAGGATTGAAAAGCCCCAGCGGGTTTTGGCTTTTTTCTGAGTTATGATGCCATACAAACATTGAGAGAGGTGAGTCTGGGTGGGGTACCGTGTGTGTTCTGTGAGTGTGTGTCATCCAGGTGTATCACATGCAGGTTGGGCACACCCGGACAGGGTGTGTGGGCCTGTGTTAGGGTGTCTATTTGCTTTGCTCTGGCGGAGCACGCCTGCAGTTTTCTATGCTACATGACATGGTGGAGGCTGTGTCTGTGGACGGCAGACTGTCCAGCGTCTCTCCATCATAGTAGGAGGAGGAATGTACCCACAACTGCATTATGGGGCACAACGCAGCCTACATTGACCTGCTACTAGCGGGATTGGCTGTGCCTATCACCCCCCCCCCTCCCCTGCATCAGCGCCGATGTGCTCAGGTTGTTGCAGGGGCTGGCGGGGCTCCAATGGTGGCCCGCTCTTGGGCCCATCCCCTTTCCTACCAACACCGTCGAGTGGCGGGGCTCCAAAGATTGGTCGGGTGCAATGTAGTGGCGTTGTGAGCCCATTTAGCGTGCTAGACCTTCCTGTTTTGGGCGCCACTACCTTATATAGGATTTCTACAACGTTGTTGACAACGGCATTGTCCTCAACATCTATGCCGGTCATGGGGTACAGCCTCCTAGAGGCCATTTGTGTTGCTGTTGGGGCGGAAACCACTTGGATCACACGAGGTGGCGGGTTGCGTGCTAGTTGCACTGGTACATCATTCCAAGTCCTGAAGTTGTTGGATTTCACCTCCTTTGAAGACATGGAATTTATTCCTTGGGATAAAGCCAAGGAAACTTTGCTGCGCTGTGCAACCACCCCTCCTCCAGCAACCACGCGCATTTGCTTTTTGATGGAGTACGAGAGCTTCTTGATTGGTGTGGGGAGCAGGAACGACCGATGGTTTTATGGTGATGTACAAGGATCTCCACGGGCTCCAAGTGGTGGTGCACTCTATACTGTATTCTATATACTATACTCTATTTGGACAGTTATGGTTAGGGCCAAAATTTTGCCAGGCATAGTTGCCAAGGGCACACTTGGCCGTTGTACTGTTCTGGACACCCGTCGGAAGCTTACTCAGGATTGTGCAGTTATTACACCAATGCTACAATCTGCACATATCATCGCCACTCCTGCTGATGTGCATGAACTGTTGCGCACCCTCGGCGTATTGAAATGCAACAAGTTGCGCCACCTACATTGCAAGCACCCATGCCCCCAAGTATTTCTTCGGATTCTTCTGCGCAAATAGTGCGGCCTGGCAACAATGTGCAAGAATACCAAAAGGCTTACAATGCTTCTACTGGTGACCAGTGGTTTTGCTTGTGCAGGAAAAAGTTGTCCAGATCGGTGCGGCCAAGCAGTAGCACGTTTGAGCAACAATGCAAGACCAGTCAGCAACACTTGTGCTTCATGCAAGAGAATCGCCCCCTTCAACCACGGGAACGCACATTGTTGACTTTTTTCCCGGCAAAACGGTCCAGTGGGAATCCCAGCCCGCAATCGACTCCTACCATGCCTACAGCGACAAGCACCCCAATTACTGAGCAATCCGTTGTGCTTATAGAATTGCCACTCCCACCCCCACCTTGTCCAAAAGTGCTGCCATTTGGAATCAAAGATGCAATTCATTTATGCCGAGCATATCCACTACTACACCAGGGACATGAGAAGGCCTCATGGCGTCTAGTTGATGGCTTGGGCTCAGAATCGGTAGACCCGCCGTGTACAGGCGAAGGATCCTATGAATCCATGGGGTGCATCGTACCATGTTCCCCATGTGCTGGTGTGAGGGGAAGTGTTGTGCAGCGTACCGTGCAAAGCTTCTTTGTCACGGGACATCGCTTGCAAGACATGGAGGCATCATCGGGTATCCGACAACATATGTACATGGTCCTACCGGGAAGCCAGGGCCAGAAATCGCTATTCCATGTTGTCCGTACTATTTGTACGGATCGCAATTGCACAGAGCTTGAACTGGCAACACGTTGTGATTCGGCTTGCATGATTGCTAGTGTGTATGCGAAATATCCGGAATTGCAGGGCAAGAGCACTGCAAGTGCGATGGACAATCTTCGTCCGGGGAATGTGACCGGGAATACCGCCGCAAAGGCGCCACAAAGGCTTCAAATTCTGATGAACAGAAAGTGGGCAGTAGTTCGGGTGCCTGTGATGCCTCACACTCCAACTCCTCCAACCCATGGTTTGATGGTGTAAAGTGAAACGGCCGGGTGGAAAGATGGGCGTCGTGGGGTCCAAAACGGACGTGGGGCACCCGTTGACCGGCCAGGACGAGCCACCGATTGCTTGCCCGGGTTCTCTCCCCATGCAGTGTGCATGGGCACTCTTACCGCCGACAAGAGGCCAAGGTGGGGCGCTACGACACAATGCGTAGCCGGGAGTACTTGGGGGCCTTTGTGCCCTTAAACATAAATACCACCCGTGTCGGCAATGCATGTTGTTTGCTGGTTCGTGCCATTGTGCTGCGAAGCATGCCATAGAGAAGGGGCCACCGACGGCATCATGTCGCAAATGGCATGTTGGACATGGGCTAGTACCGCAAATAGCCAAACAGAGGAATGCCAACGAGTAGCAAAGGCATGCTATGTGGTGGGAACACCGTGATTCCGTGTGGTATGTGCGACATGGGAAGAAAACGTTTTTTCTGTAGGACCCCCTTTTTTTCGTACCCCCCCCCTAGGGGGGTCACACCCCAAAAAAAATATCCCACCCGGTATCAAAATTTTTTTCGTCCCCCCCCCCCTTGCATACATCCTCTCCCGGCCGGGCTTGGTGCGGTCAATCAACCGCTCCTTCCCATTGACGTTCATCGTCCGGGGGGATGCCTACCCCATGGCCGGGGGCAATTGGACCCAACTCACCATCTCCTTGGCCAACTTCGACCGCCGGGCCCGCTCCCCCGCGGGCTTTTGGGTGTTGAGCATTGCCAATTGCGATGACAAGGCCATGGACACCCCTGGGACGTCGTGGAAGAGCAATTGGGTGGTACTCCTCTCACCTAGTGCCTTTCACTCGTTCTAGTTTTGATCTAGTTAGCCTCGTACACTGCTCGCCGGAAGGTAGGCTAGACTAGACTAGAACGAAATGAAGCACCCCCCATGTCTCGTGTTTAGGTGATTCAAGACATCATCGACATGGGGCTCGTCCAATGGGGGGCCTCCAAGGAGGAGGCAAAGGTGCTCCTCGGGGGGGATCAACCGTTGACACGAAGGGTAATCGGGGTGTCCACATGCCCCCAAGTGGGCTCCATATTCCATGAGGGGACATGCAATGCCCAAAAGAAGACTTGGGAAGGTAGTGCTATCCCGCGGACCATGGAGCGTGATGAGTCCCACTACACGGCCTTCCTCCTTGGGACGCCTTCTTTGCAAGCCGCTGGCTGTAGGATTTTAACATTGCCACGTGCCCAGATTGTCTTGTGCATTTTGCACCTGACAATGGCCATGGGCCGCTTGTTGGGGTAGTTTGTCGACCAGGAGATCAGGGTGGTCACCCCTGCGCTCTGTCAAGACCTGCAAGTTCTCCTGCCGGAAAGGCGTGCAAGTTAGAGCGATTATGGGTCAGCTTCCCCGGACGGGGAAGAAAGGGCCAATTTTTTTGAGGTTTGGCCAGATATTGCTAGGTGCCTCGGCATTAGGCGGAGCACGGCCAAGTACAAGGGCAATGCGAACATGTGGGACTTGCTCCAGGCCCTCCATTGTACATATCAGGGCCCTAACCCATTGAAATGCGCCGCCCTGACAAGGGAATTCCGGCGGCACTGTACTATTGGTACAGCATCATGGTATCTACTGATCCTGGAGCATGATGTAGATGCCATGTTGCAGAACATTAAGCCATTTGGGTTGGCTATCTTCTTGGCTGACATTTCGGAAAGCATCAACCGCTTTCTGAAACATGGTCATCACGAGCACAGCAACCGGGGGGGGGGGGGGGATTGTCGGGTGGAGGGGGTGGACGAGGTGTCGGGTTGTCAGTGGTCGGCCATCCACAGGGAGGCCAATGTGCAAGCACAGTGCATGACATGGCTGTTTGCATACTTCGACGTGTCGTGGATTGTCCCCGGGGGGGCCGGTCGCAACTGCCGTGCTCGGGCAGGGGTGCCATGGAGGTGAGGAGGGGCCAAGGCCACATGCAGGCTTCCCTCGAACAAAATCTTCAGCATTAGCAACATGTCCGCCAAGGAATGGATTGAGCAAATCATGCAGCAGGTATTTTGTCGTGTTTTCTAGCGATGATCCAGGGAAGCGTTCTAGCGTTGATCTAGTTTGCACGATCCGTCGCTAGAACGTCGCTAGACCGCCGCTAGAAAGGTGCCCAGAACACCGCTAGAACGGTGCTGCGTTTTTTTTGTTGTAGCAACAGCAGACGGCGGAGCTGCTCGCATCGGTGGTCCGCCAGCAAGAGCAGCAGAAGCAGCAGGCCCAGCCCAAGGCCGAGCAGACCAACGCCAAGCCCAAGGCCGCGGCTGAGGCCACCACAAGCCACCCCCCCTCGCCAAGCCCAAGCCGAAGCCCCAACCCCAAGCCCTACCTCCTCCGTTGACACCCCCTCACCTGCTGGCCGCCAAGAACTCGGCCAAGGCGGCCCTGGAGGACGAGCACCCGGAGGAGCTGCTGGGGAGCTGCGAGGTCTCTCAGCTTCCTTCGCGGCGCAGAACGGGGCAAACGCCAAGGCGGAGACCAAGGTGGCCCAATGGGAGGCCAAGCTGGAGGCGCCGCGCGGCACGGGGGATGAGGAGCGGGTCGCCATGGCGGAGTACTCCCTCGAGAAGGCGAGGGCGAAGGTGGAGGAGAAGGAGGAGATGATCCAGCAGCTGGATCGCAGTGTGCGGAGGATGGAGAGGAATCGTGGCGGTGGAGGCAAAGTTGAAAGGGGAGGAGGTGGAGGAGAAGGTGGTGGAGGAGAAGGCGGTGGTCGGGGGGCAGTGGCTGAGGGTTTTTTTCGGGTCGAGGAATGCGGGGGCCATCCAGGACCTTCCATGGGACCCGGCCATCCTGGCTGGCCCCCACCGCCCAAACCTGGACCACCCCCTCCTCGTCCCCCCGGAGGGTCTGGTTTGGGCTCTCCGTTTTTTTATGCAGCGGGTGCATCCAGGGCTTTTGGGGCAGGGGAGGTGGGTATGGGTGGACGAGGGGGGGGTCGTCCACCTGGACAAGCCCGGGCGGAAATGGGGGGGAGACGCCCAAATAGGGGGTGAAGACGTTTGAGTTGGCCCCACTCAACCTCTTCACCCCCCAGAAAAAAAGGGGGGGCGAGCCATTGGCGATTCATCGCCATGTGGTAGCAGGCGCTGGAGTTGGGGGGGATGGAGATTGTGGGCAGGACCTAGACTTGGTTGGCGCCGATGGAGATGGGGGGGGGTTCGACCCGGCGGCGGCCAACCGTGGGGCGCATGCCGGATTGGTGAATGGTATCGCCTCCCGGCCGACCTCCAAGCCGAAGCAAGCCGCAACCCCCGCAACTGGGGCTCCCCCGCAGCCGCAGCTCCCCAACCTCCGGGACGCCTTCGCCAAGGCCCTAGGGGCCATCCCCCCCGCCATGGACCGGCAAGGCACGGTACGTTGACTGCGTTTTAGCGTTGATCTACTGAACCGTTCTAGCGTTGATCTAACCACCACCGCCGCCGCCGCCGCTAGAACGCCGCTAGAGCGTCGCTAGAACAGTTGCCTAGAACGTCCCTAGAACACACCTGCCTCATGTTTATGTTCTCAAGTTGTGAGCGTGCAGACTTTTTGGAGCCGACCCACGCGGGGTGCGCGTGGAGTGGCGCGATGGCTCAGGTGGGACACACCTCGTGGGGGTCACCGAGTTGGGCCGGATGATGGGGAATGACCCCAATTTGGCCCTCTCGGTACCGCACCGGTTAGGTAGGTGGGAGGTGGGCAGGAGCGGGGGGGGCATGGACCCGCAGCGCAAGGGTTGGATGAGGGTGCAGGTGCGGCCGGAGGAGACCAGCATCAGCAACAGCCTCAACAGCAGCGGCAGCACCAGTGGTGAGAGGACACCCCCCCAAGGCCCCCAATTGCAAGCCTCCCCCCCAAGGCCTCCAAGAAGAAACTCCGCCACTTCGAGAGTAGCGAGGAAGAGCCCCCCCCCCGAAGCCCAGACCAAGCCCAAGGGCAAGGGCAAGGGCAAGGGCACGCCCCCCCGCCCCCCCAAGTCCCCAGCCCCCCCCTTGGAGAATGGGGGCCGGGACCCCTATGGGAATGTGCCGGGGGTGGGAGACATGTGGTATGTCCCTTGGAAGGAGGGGGGCAAAGGGGGGACCGTTAGCCAAGTGACGGTGATGGGGGATGGGGATGAGGAGTTGGACCCGGGGGAGTGGTGGGTGGTGTCGCAGGGGTCCAATGGGGAGGAGGGGAAGAAGGGGAAGAAGAGGAAGCGGGAGAAAGGCGGGGGCACCTTCCGGGTGCCGATGGGGTACTCTTCCTCACCCGGGAGGATGCGCAGGCACACCTCCGGGAGGCCTTGCGGGAGGGGGGCGACGGGGACGACGGGGATGACGGGGATGACGGGGATGACGAGGGGGACGAGGATGGCGACAAGGGGGAGGGTGGTGACAAGGGGGGTGAGGTGGGTGGTGACAAGGGGGGTGAGAAGGAAGGGGACACGGGGGCTGAGAAGGGGGCTGCCAGGAGCAGGGATGTGCCCCGGCAACCCCCCACCACGCAAGAGGGGTAAGCTGCGTATCGCGACTCGCGAATGGGGGCCTGGGGGGGCAGGGGGGCTAATCGGGCTACCTGGGCTGATCGGGCTAACCCACCACCAAGTGGCCGGCCCCGGCCCGCGAAGTGACGTTCCAAGTGACCTATGGGCCGGGCTGGGGGGCTAACCAGGCTAACCGGGGGGTGGGGGGGGGAACCCGGCGCTCCGTGCGTCGGGTCAAGCATCGGGACCCTGTGATTGGCCACGACTGGCCATGGTAGCCAAGGCAGCTTCTCTTTGAGGAGTGGCGGAGCATTCATATATATTGTTATAGCAGCGTTCTAGCGAACCGCTCTAGCGGCGTTCTAGCGGCGCTACAGCGGCGCTCGCTAGATTGTCAGTGGAACGCCGCTGCAACGAAAATTTTTTGGGCTCCAAAACCGGGTAAAAACAGTGAAATTGTGAAAAAAACAACCATGGCCCCCGAGTACGGATAAGGGGGTCAAGGTTACACCCCTCAAATTCCCCGCGGGGGGGGGGGCACCTCTTTTTTTTTGTTCCAGCCACTCTAGCGGCGTCTAGCCTAGAGCGAGATCGGGTCTTCTAGCGTGTACCAAGGGAAATGCTCCACCACTCCTGAAAGAGAAGCTGCCCCGGCTAACATGGCCAACCATGGCCAATCACAGGGTTGCAATGCTCTATCCAACTCACGGGGCGCCGGATTCCTCCAGCCCACCCCCCGGTCAGCGCGGTTAGCCCCCAACCCTAGCCCATGGGTCCTTTGGAAGGCCACTTGGCGGGTGGGCGCCAAGTTACTTGGTAGTGGCGTGGCCCGATTAGCCCGGTTAGCCTGATTAGGCATGAGCACCCGTACCTCGCACCGGGGAGATCTCCTGCGGCGGTACGGTCTGACCATTGCCCCGTGGTCCTGCGCATCCCACTGGCAGTGGCTGCCAAGGAGAGGATCACACGGCTGGCCTACTCGCACGATCAGGGCAGGCTGCACGCCATACATCCGGATTCACCGGGGGTCCGCCAAGCGGCGGTGGCAGTGCTGCACTGGGCGTGTGATGATCCGGCGCTTCGGGGTTGGCTCTTGTCGGATCAGGACACTGCCGCCACGGGTACGCTGGAAGTTTAAGCGGTCTTTGACATGCTCTATGCCTTCCGTGACGAAGTGTCCCGTATAACGGGGATGCGCATGCCATAGGGCATGGACCTGTGATACCCGTATGAACAAGCGGAGACGGAGGCGTTGCTGTCCGAAGTCCGCACGGATCAACAGGCCCCCGCGTGGCGGGCCTAGGAGTTGTGGAAACGGTAGGCGGAGGGGGCAGGGCGCTCCTCTAAACAAGCAACCGCCCTGCTGCAGCACCTCCGGGAGGTGGACCCTGACTTTTCCCCCGGCACCATGGACGACTTGCGCGATGCTCTAGATCAACAGCTTGAACAGCTTTACCTTCGTGTGGAACACCTCGGGGTTGTCCTCACATGCAACTAGCGCGGGTCCATCAAGGACTACTGGCGGGGCAAGGTACTGGTTTGCAACTCCGGTGGACGGCGATCCGCGGGGCCATCAACGTGGTCAGCTACGCTCCCTCAGGTACGCTCCCTGTGGCTTATGGTCGGTACGCGTCCGGGAGTTGGAGAAAGTGATCATGGAGGCCTCACAGAGGTCATTGGGGAGTTCTAGAGGTGCTGGGCGGCGTTGTATGCCAAGAGGCCGGTGAAGCTACCGGCCTTCGAAAGGCTGGTCCGGGCCCACATCCATCGGGGTGTACCTGACGAGTGGAAGTCGGTACAAGACTACACCCTGCCGGACCTCAAGGTCAAGGACGCCGTGAAGCAGGCCGCGGAGGACGACAACGCGCCGGGGTCCAATAGAGTCACGGCGGCCTTCATCGCGGAGCTGCCCGAGCCGGTGCAAGGGCTCTGGTGCATGCCTACCAAGCC
Source organism: Eutreptiella sp. 'Long Island Sound 2002' (assembly GCA_964036045.1). NCBI lineage: Eukaryota > Euglenozoa > Euglenophyceae > Eutreptiales > Eutreptiaceae > Eutreptiella > Eutreptiella sp. 'Long Island Sound 2002'. The sequence continues at coordinate 160,992,743 of OZ038379.1, read as the reverse complement.
ATCCTCCGTGGCGAAGAAGTCCGGGAATCGTGGCATGAGGCCATCATCTAGCTGATGCCCAAGGGTACGACCACGGGAGACTTGGATGCGTACATGCCTGTAGCGTTGGGACAGCAGGACATGAGAATGCTTATGACCCCCTTCATGCGGAGGTTCACGGCAGTCCTGGCTCGTAAGGGAATGGCTGCAAAATGGCAGTTTGCCGCCATGCCGTGGCTAGGCGGCGGGCCCAGTGTTTCTGGCACAACGCAGAGTGCAGCGCGCACAGGAGGAGAATCATGTCCCGGCCTTTGATGTCTCCAAGGCCTTCGACACCACCCGGCATGCGGCTTTGGCTCTCGTCCTGCGCCACATGGGGGATTAGGAGGAGCTTATCAAGGTGTTCCATACCCTTAGCTGCGGCTCCACAGTGCGCATTGTCACAGCGCACGGTCCCACCTCGAGCATCCGCCTCCATCGAGGCCTAAGGCAAGGCGGCGCGGAAAGCGCGGTGCTCTACCTCCTCCTCTTGGAACCCCCCTTGGGGGCCTGGCCCGCAAAGCCCAAGGGGATGCCCGCCATGCGGTGCCGCCCCTAGTACAAGCGTATTGTGACGACCTCTTGGTGATAGCGCACTCCTTACCGCACTTCCTGGAGTACGGAGCGGCGATTGCGCAATACTTGGCAGACATGGGTATGTCCCTCAATGTTGGCAAGTGTGCGTACGCCCCTACCACTCGCGTCCCCTCGATCATGGCGCACGTGGACCCTAGCAACGCGGTAACTCGGTTGGTCTGGCTGATGGCCAAGAGTACTGTGCCGTACTTTGGCCTCAAGCTGGATCCGGAAGGAATGGCATCCATGAAGGAGAAGTTTGTACTCCGCTGCGAAGCTCTCTTAGGTTGGTGCAACAACACCGTGGGGTCGGCGTCGGCACCTCATGAGGTGATGGCAGGAGTGGTTGGTGGCATTGTGCAGTACGCAGTGCCGTACTTGTTGGACACTTCGGAGGAAGTGGTGAGGTTAAATGGTGCCATCAAGGCTGCAAACGTGGCCAAAGACCTGTCCAATGTGGTGGTGCGGTGTGGCAAGGGGCTTGCGTTGGCGGATATATTCGGGTCCTGTGCCGTGACTCCGTGGTAGTTACTTTGGCTCAGCTCACGCTTCATCGCTCGGCTGTAATCAAAGGTGAATTGAGAGGCATGCTCAACGACCTGCACACGCAGCGTGGCGTGTGCGGTCAATTCATGGTTGCCTCCACGGCCGTGTGTCGACCGAGTGCTCAGAGCGATGGGGACGCTCGGAGTCGGACTCCTCATGGCACCATCGGTGTACTCGTGCGTGCACGCCCATGTGCCGTAGGTGCAATGGGCGGGACGGCGGTAGGCAGCCCGGTCCTACACCTTCTAGGGTAGAGACATTTGTGTGGTGTATGGGCCCCGCACGGACGCGGCGGTGAGGTCCTTGGTGGATCTGGCGAATGACCTCTTGCACGCGCGGCTTCCATGCCATGAGCCCGGGCATTGGGCCGTATAGCTTTAGGATTGTCACGAAGACCATCTGCATCTTCCGAATGCGGGAGTTGGGTCCACTCAGCTGGACCACGTGTGGCTAACAGGTCTCCAAGCGGTCTCCTAGAACCAGATGCCCAATCCCCTGACCCATCGTCTACTTCACACGGTGCGGCACAAAAAGCCCACCAAGCGCACAAGGCAATCAGCTACGGGCGATGTGTATGTGGTGGGCGGGTGCTGGGACAATCATTGGAACGCGGACTTTCCAGGGCCGTCCATGCTGTTCGTTTCATTGGCTCCCTTGATGTTCTTATTGCGGGATGTCCCTGACGGTCATCAGCAACAGGACGATCCGGCCTCCATCCGCCTTCTTACGCCAAATGCCAGGGGAAGGTCTTGACCCTCCGCCTCTGTGGGTTGTCCACGGGAGGTCGGCGTTTGACAGGGCATGCAAGGCGGTGTGGGGACGAGAAGAGTGGGCCCTAGTACTACTACCACCGTCAGGCCTTGCCCCTGATGCCCATGCGTAGCCCAGTCTTGGACGTGGTTAGGCTGGACAAAGTGCCAGATGAATGGCACGTCGCTGTCGTTTCGCTGCGCAAAGGCGGAGCGGTGGAGCAGGGAACGGTGGTGGTGTATCAACCGCTCAGCTCCACGGCCGTCTGGGCGGCGGAGTATACCACAGCCCTCGACACCATCAAGTCCATTTGCGGATGCGACGTACACTGGTGGCCACACGGAGTGTATCGGGCTAAAGCTGTTCTCTCTCCGGTGCTGACGGCTTCCAATGTAGCGTTGCTAGGGAGAGTCGTGGTGCGCCCACATTCAGACGTGGCATGGCTGGAACCCCACAGGTACCGCTGCGTGCAGGTGGCGGTGAAGGTCCCGTCGTTTGATGCCTCTCCGCAGGAAGATGAGGTCACCAACGTGGCAGTGGCGAGCCATGGCATCCCCACGTGGGCAGGTGCCATCTGCGGCACGGTCTCCGAGACAAAGATCATCGGGGCAGCCGCATGCCTGCTCCACACCCCTCCGTCAAGCCACACAATTCATGTCGTGGATGCCTCCATCGTAGGGGCGCACCTGCGCAGGGCTCAGGAGGTCCTTTACCGCGGCGGCAAAGGGCCAACCTCCCGGTTCATCAACCATCACACGTTGAACTGGGTCGTGGAGGGGCTGCGTCGATTGCCACGCAGACTCCATCGCTGGGTGGTATGGCAGAGCTCATAATTGGCAGCAGTCCCGGTGGTGGAAGCGGACTTCGTCGGGGCGCACGCAGAGGCCCCGCTCGTACACCTATCGTTGCCAAAGGAACACGCAACCCTCTTGGTCGCTCATGAAGGAGGGGTGCTAGAACCACATGTGGCTTCCATGTGGGCCCTCTAGCAGGTTAGGGAGGTGGTCTGGAACTCGTTCCCCGAGCGCACCAGGGCCCACACGCCGTTCCCTGGTGCTTGTGAAGCTGTGCCTCTGGGAACGGTGCATCATGGCCTTAGGCACTGAGACCTGCTGCGAGCATGGGACGGCCACCTCCCCAGCATGCAAGTTATGCGACGGTGGCGGCAAAAAATCGCCCGTACGGTGATTCCGGCGCTTCCGTGCATCTTATGTGGAGAACCTAAGGAAGACACGCCCCACATGCGCATCCTGTGCGCAAGGGACGAAGCGGTGGCGCGGTGACTGTGTGCGAAAGTTGAGGATTTCATTGCGGACCTGCCGTGCGCGGACAAAGCCATGGTGGTCTTGTCGAAAGAGCACGGGTGTCCGTGCATAGTCCTTAATGGCAGGGGTAGTCCCGGGAGAGCTCAAGTGGCTCTTCGCGGGGGTGAGGGCTGCGTCGTCCCGGGGCGTGGTGAAGGCCAAGCTATTCATGGAGGACATGATCCAGATTTGGGAAGATGGTTACGCCTGGAGGAATACTCGGCTCACCAAGATCATGCACTTGCTGCAGCGAGATCGGAGGAAGGCTGCGCACGCAATCCTGCGAGGTGATACCCCCTTCTACCCGTTGGCTGGAAGGGTTAGGTAATTGCCGCCGTGAAACCCTTTAGATGCCCTCCCAGGCAGCCTTCAGGCGGCCTTTCAGCGGGCGCTGTTGCACGCGTTGCTGGTGTCGAGGTTGTACATTACGCACAATGACGCCACGTCCACATTTGCCTAGTGGATGGCGGCAGCAGCGCAGACCTTTGGCTAGTGGATAGAATCCTAGGTAGCCCAAGACTTCCCCGCATTCCGGGAGTGGTCCCGTACGGTGTCCGCACAATCCTGGGCCACCATCCATGGTACCATGGTAAGTGCCACAGATGATCGTGAAAAACCCCGGCTCAAGGTTCTTGCAAGCCATCGTGCTGTTGGGAACATCCTGTGCTGGCCCGGTCAAGTGTTGCCAATCTTCCAACAAGCGTTGTGCTCCCTCCCGGTTCTGGCGATGGCCACCGTGTTAGACGTGGGGGAACTATGGTTGTATGATCAGCGCCTAAAAAGGATCGTTCCGATAGCGGAGAGGCAAAGGTGCATGGCAGTTGTGGTGGGGTCCAAGCAACTTACGCGGATCCAAGTGGACGACGTGCTACCTTGCGTCACGGAGGTGTTACTTTCGCTGCAGGATGGGAACGACAACGTGGCTGCAGACGCCCGTCAGACTTTGGATACTTTGGACCTTGGGCCGGTAGTCGAGGCACCGCCCGGGGGGCAGCGATTGATGGTCGCATCAGCCCGGAGCCCCGGTCAAGCCAGGGTGGACGTCATTGGGGAGATAGTGCACGACTATTGGAAGAGGCTCCTGGCGGGGGGTAAACCGAGTCTCCCGGCAGTACGGTGGCCCCGGCTACTCGAGTACCTCTCGGGGGGGCTACTCAAGTACTTCTCGAGGGGACGGGAAGGACAGCCAGTTCTCGTCCTAGCGTCCACGAGGGAGCAGGCGAAGCAGAGCCTACTCCGTAGTGCCACTGCTCGTGCACTGTCGGGTGCGCTTCTCCGCTACAATGTGACCTACAATGATGTATAGTAGGACCTGTGGTCTCAACGGTGCGAAGGCGGCCGTGTCCCATCACAGTCGGTGCCACCGCAAAAGTGCAGCGGGTGCGGCAGAACAGTGCCGGTATGGGTGCATCAATGTGCCTCTATCCCACTTTTTGGGTCATGCCAGGAGCGTTGCCGGTAAGGGGTAGCCCAGAGCCAGGTGGGTGCTACACCACTCAAGAAAAATGTCGCCGCGTGCGTCGGATGGGATTTAGCACGACTTGCTGGGTGTCCAAGTGGATGGAGTGCTCTGCCTAGATGACCCGACCGCAGCACTTCCCCTGCTGCTGTGGTGGGACACGGTGGACAGTTCCTCACGAGTTCTGTTGGTCTGGCTTTATTGAGGAATTTAGTTGGGGAGCTATTGGTTTTCGGGGGTGATGCTGCGTGGCCGAGTGTGAAGATGGGGGACGAGCCGAGTGTTGTCCGTCTTAGGGACACGAAGGCGGAGGTGGTATTTAAGAAGTGGCCTCCTACCAGCCTGTGTGTGCGGCAACGGCGGACGTGATATGACGGCCAACGCGACGTGGCAGGTATTGCCGGCCTCATAGTGCACCGTACGGCCTCTGCACACGCGGTTAGGCTGGTGAAGTATGGCTACCCCCGCCTGCCCCGGGTCGCCGCATCCTAAAGTGAGGTGTCATGGGTTGTCGCGACCAAGGTAATATGGCCCAAACCCCTGTAGGGTATTCCTATGGTAGCACGGTCTCTACTGGCGGCCCTGCAAGGGTAGTCAGAGGGGTTCATCCTCAGGTTACTCTCGGGGTTGACTGGGTACGTCTGTCGGTGGCCAGGCCCCAAGTTCGTCAGCCACCGACAACGTGGCATGCCTACTTACAGCATAGGCCTGTGCCTCACCCCCTTGACCTCTCATACAATCACGGTGTACGACGATACATCACCGGCTGCTCATGTCATGTTCCCCCTATATAGCCCTTTGTGCTCGCTGCCACCGTGTAGGCTATGCCTGCCGCTTCTATCTGTGCGTCACCCCACCGCCCGTTAGCAGCACCGCCGGGCCATACCGCCACTCCACCGCGTTGTCGCATCACCCGCGGGTGCCTTTCCCCGCGCTCATGATAGCCACCTTTCCCGCCGCCATGCTACTGGTTTATCGTGCTGAGGTCAAATGGTTAGGCCATGTACATGCCCGCAGGCATTATCCCTCTAGTTTGTTTGAGGGGCCAAGGGATGCCCCAGTACTCCCTTTGAGTTGTTTCAGGGGTTAGAGGGACACTCCAGCGTCTCCATGAGTCGCTCGAGGGGTCGCGGGACACCCCAGTACTCCCGCCGAATTGGTTCTTGGGCTCGTGGGTGGCCCTTGTACCTCCCTGAGTTGGTCCCGGGGTCAGGGGACACCCCCGTACTCCCACTGATTTTCCTCCGGAGCCCATGGGCGGCCCCAATACCTCCCCGGCTCCACCATTCTACCATCCGCCACCCACTTGTAGCACCCTAACGTAATCCATGCCGCCGCCCATGCGGTTGTGACTTCATGCGCCACCCCACCTACCGAGCTGCTACCCGTAGCCCATGGCAAATACCAATGGCGCTGGAGCGGAGATGGCACAACCACGGGAGCTGGCCAATCAGTGCACATAAGGGTCAAGGGTAGGCGTCAGGGCAATGTATGTCGGCTAGATGAGGTGAACCTGATTACCACGGCCCGGGATGAACTTTTGGTGGGTACCTCTACAGGGGGTCAATAATCAAGCTACGGCACCCGGCAGCCCAAATCCCAGCCAGCGATATTCACGGGTTGTGCCTCTCATGCTGGGTGGTGGTTGGCATCCCCCCTGTGGACCCTCATGATATATTATGTGAGGGTATGCACAATTACCACGGGTCAACTCAGGTTGCAGTCTTCGGGAGAGGGTACCAGTCCTATATATGCCGGGTCCGGTGGGAGTATACCGCGGGCGCGGCTCATGGCTAGTGGTGCCAATGGAATATTACCATGAGCTTATATACGGCGATGTATCTCATTCTGGGCATACACATGAGGTGCCCGGGGTGGGCATATAGTTTTCATGGCCTGTACGATGCGGACAAGGGGGCAATGAAGGCTGAGGGCTAGGCTAGGCGGGAGCTTTCCAGACACCCTGGCTGCACATCCTTGGACTTATGCATGCTCGATACTGGTTGCTGGGTGTACATGGTCCGAGGGGATGAAACGTCCAAGGATTCCAGGGGTGGACACCATTACGGGGCTACCTCTTGCTTCGCCGCATGCATGCTGATTTGTTTCTTGGTTGCTGCATTGCACCCATCGGAGGCACCCTTGCTTTTTGCTTGTTGCCAGGCTGCTGTGTTGCCATGCCTTGCCCCTTTACCCCGGGCGGCCCAACGGGCCAGCGCTCGTCGCCGTTGCTAATGCTAATGCTCTGCAATTGCCATTACCCCCTAAGCTTGGTTGGCCGGTATCCTCGGTCCTCAGGGTCCTCCGTCAAGCTGTAGGCCACCTTAGGCAGCCCTGGCACCCACGGGATCGAGCGAGGCAGGAACCACCTGTCGGTGCGAGATGCCCGGTAACTCCAGTAAGACGGCATGATAAGTGGTTATGATTATGACTATGACTACATATGCAATATGTATAAGGCACTTTTTTGTTGACATGAATATCATCAATACAACCTATCATACTATCCTTCTAAAACCTAAGTTCTCAGCATTCAAAAAACTAGACAATCACGAGCAAATAAAACAACATGGACATTGTACACAAATGGACAAATGCTGATAGATACTATAGCAGTTGAGACATGAGGTAACCAAAGGCGTTTGCGCTGCGCCTAGGCGAAGCAAAGCAGGGAGTATGGAGCACTACCGAACCTTACCCTTAGTACACGCTAGGAGACCCTATCTCGTTGTAGCCGAGATGGCGCTCGAAGGCTAGAATGAAAAAAAAGGTGTGCCCCCCCCCCCCCGCTGTGGTACGTCGCGCATATTTTGAGGATTCTAACCTGCACTGCCCTATCCGTATTTGGAGGCCCACGGTTTTTTCACACTCTTTTCATCTGATTTTCAAGTAAAAATTTTTCTCGTCCTAGCGGGGTTCTAGCGAAAACCGCTACAACGTCGCTAGAACACCGCTAGAATATCGCTAGAACGATGTATATAAATGCTCCACCAGTCCTCAAAGAGAAGCTGCCCCGGCTACCATGGCCAACTATGGCTAATCACAGGGTCGCAATGTTCCACCCGACTCGCAGAGCGCCAGGTTCCCCCAGCCCACCCCACGGTTAGCGCGGTTGGCCCCCCACCCCACTCCATCGGTCCTTTGGAAGGTCACTTTGCGGGCCGGCGCCAGGTCACTTGGTGGTGGCTTAGCCCGATTAGCCCGGTCAGCCCGATTAGCCCCGCTGCCCACCACCCCCCCTTTCGCGGATTGCGACACGCAAACTACCCCTTCTGCGTGGGGGGGGGGGGGTTGCCGGGGCGCATCCTTACTCCCGGCACCCCCGTTCTCAGCCCCTGTGTCCGCTTCCTTCTCGACCCCCTCGTCACCCCCCTCGTCAGCCCCCTTGTCACCCCCCGCCCCCTTGTCGTCACCCTGGTCCCGCTCGTCATACCCGTCATCCCCGCCGTGCCCGTCATTCCCTTCCTTCAAGGGCTCCCAGAAGTGGGCCCCCGCCTCCTCATGGGTGCGGATGAGGAGCTCCCCTGGCACCCGGACGGTGCCCCCTCGTTCTCCCCTTCCTCTTCTTCCCCTTCTTCTTAGTCTCTCTCCCCCCTCCCCGGTGGACCCCACCGACGCCACCCACCAACCTCTGGGGTCCACCTCCTCATCCCAATCCCCCAACACCGTCTGTTGCCTGACGGTCCCCCTGTTACCCCCTTCCGCCCGAGGGACATACCAGATGTACCCACACCAGGCACATTCCCATAGGGGTCCTGGCCCCTATTCTCCAAAGGGGGGGGCCTGGGGTTTGGGGGGGGGCTTGGCCTTTGGCTTCACCTTAGGCTTGTCCTTGGCCTTGGGCTTGGGGTGGGTCTCGGGGGGGGGCTTCTTCCTCGCTACTCTCGAAGTGGCGGGGCTTCTTGGGTTACCTGGGGGCCTTCCGCGGGGGCTAGGGGGCCTTAGGGGGGGGGGTCCTCGCCCCACTGCTGTTGTTGGTGATCCTCCCTCCGCCTGCTGCTGCTGGTGCTGTTGCGCCCTCCCCCCTCCTCCCCCACCTTCATCCAACCCCTCTGCCGTGGTTCCACGCCTCCCCCACCCGTTCCTTTCCGTCTCCCACCTACCCAACCAGTACCACAACGAGAAGGCCATGTAGGGGTCATTCCCCAACCTCCGCCCCGACTCGGCGAGCCCCACGATGTGTGTCCCCCCCCCCCCCCCGGCCGTCGCGCCACTCCACCCGCACTGCGTGGGGCTCGGCATCACAGGACTCCGGGTTAACGTATTCAGCATACCGTGCCTTGCATGTCGAGGGTGGGGGAGCTTGCCCCGGGGCCTTGGCGAAGGCGTTCCGGGGGTCGGGGGATGCGGCTCCTTGGGTCCCCTTTTTGCGCGGGCAGCGGGGGTCGCGGGCTTGGACTTGCGGTTGGAGGCGATGCCGTGCGCCAATCCGGCATATGCCCCCTGGTTGGCCACCGCCGACGGTTGAAGTCTCCAATTCCCATTATCTCCGACCACGTCGGGGACCACTTCCACGTACTCCCAAGGAAATCCATACCCCCCAATCCCATGGCCTGCAAACACACGCAAATGAACCAGAAATGCTCGGCCCCCCTTTTTTGACGTCGGGGGTGAAAATGTTGAATTGGACCAATTCAAACATCTTGACCCCCTTGTCGGAAGGGGGGGCCGTTTGCCCCCCCTTCCCCCAGGGCATTTCCTCTTGCCACCACCAGTCCCCTGCAACCCCCCCCACACACAGGGGTTTGTACTGGTGGATGCCCCCCTCATTCGCCCACACCCACCTCCCCTGCCCCAAAAATTTGTGATGCGCACGGTGCATCAAAAAACAGATAGTCTCAATCGGACTCACCGGGGGACCAGCAGGGAGTGGTTGAGGTTTGGGGGTTGGGGACCCGGCAGGATGGCAGGGTCCCATGGTAGGTCCATGATGGCCCCTGCCGCCCGCCCGCCAAAAAAACTCCCCAACCACTCCCCCCCCCCCCGTTACCTTTTCCTCCACCACCTTCTCCTCAACCTCCTCCTTCACCTTCTCCTCCACCATCTCCTTCACCTCTACCTGCACCACCTCGTCCACCACCTCCTCCTTCACCTTGGCCTCCGGCACCACCCATTCCTCCAACCGCCGCCTTCACCTCTCCAGCGCCCGCACGTTGTCCTCCCTGTCATGCACCTTTTGCCGCGCCCTCTCTAGGTTGGCGGCGGCCCAACCTTCACGCTCCTCCCCCCCCCCAGCCGGCAACTTCTTCACGTTGCCCTCCCACTCCACCACCTTCGCCTCCGCCCTTGCCCTTGCCTCCCGGTGCGCCTGCAGGGAACTTGAGAACCTTTGCAGGTGTCCCCGCATGCAGTTTGTCGCCGTCCCCCTGCACCACCTCCTCCTCCACCTCCTCCGGCTTGACCGCCTTGGGCGATTTCTTGGCGGCGCGTTGGTGAGGTGGTGGCAATGGAGGAGGAGGAATTTGGGCTAGGGGTTAGGGCTTGGGCTTGGGCTACGCTTTGGGCTTTGGCCGGAGTTGGGGTTGGCGTTGGCGAACAAAGTCGGCTAGCAACTCGGCGGCACGGGGGGAACGTCTCCTCAGTTCTGGTACGTGACCCCCCCCCCCTCCCTGCCCTCCGGGCCAACTTAGTTCCCAAGGGTCAACAGCTGCTGGCCGTACATATAGCGGCGCCAAAGGCGCCCAAAATTTTTTTTTCATTCCCCTTGCCCATTGTCCACTTTGCACCCCAACATTATCGTTGGACCCAACCTTGACTCTAATGCCCACCCAACCCTCAGCCTACTCCTAGCCCTACCCCCAAACATTTCCCTTGACCCTAGCCCTAACCCTAACCCTAACCCTAGCCCTAACCCTAACCCTAACCCTAGCCCTGCCCCTAGCCCTAGCTCTCACCCCACGCTCGGGTTAGAATGAGTGTTGGGGTCCAAAATGGAGAGCAGTGATGTGACAAAAGCAGCCATGAACGCATTTTATGGGATCTTGTGCAGCCCAATTAAGATGGCCAAACCATCTCGCCTCAAAGGTTAGGGTTAGGTTGATGGTGATGGTATGGTTAGATTGAGGGCAAGGGTAGGTAAGGGGAGCTTGTGCACCCCTGCTCCCCCCCTTTACCACCCCAAATTGCCCCACTTGGACCCCACCCCGACCGACCCTCCCAACCGCCCCTCCCAACCGCCCCCCCCCATCGCCCCTCCCTGAACCCCCCCCCTCAAATGCCCCCCCCCCCCCTCACCCCCCCCCCCCCCCCCCTCCCGGGGGCCTTCGGCCGATTTCTATTGCAAGGGGGGAGTCGCGTATAAAAGCAAGGAGACGTCCCCCCCGTGCTCGGCGGTGTGGGATTGCTAAGCAAAAAGTGGAGAAGTGTTCTAGCGACGGTCTAGTCAGCTGTTCTAGCGGGTTTTAGCGACGTTCTAGCGACCAATCGTGCTTGCTGAAGCAACACTAGAAAGGTTCCCTGGATCATCGCTAGAATGCACGACAAAATACCTATTCCATGATCTGATCCATCCATTCGTGCTGTGGATTGGCGGACATGATGCTAAAGAGTCTGTCGAAGGGAAGCCTGCATTTGGCCCTGGCCCCTCCTCACTTCCATGGCATCCCTGCCCGAGCTTGGACTTTGCAACCGTGGCCCCCTTTGCAAAACCCATGACATGTCAACGTACGCAAAAAGCCATGTCATACATTGTGTTTGCACACTTTGGATGGCCTACCATTTACGCCCTAACACCTCATCCACCCCCTCCATCTGACAACCCCCCCCCCCCCCCGGATGGTTGTGCTCGTTATGACCATGTTTCAGAAAGCGATGGATGCTTTGTGAAATGGCACCGCAGAACCTGGCCAACCCAAATGGCCCAATGTTGTGCAACATGGCATCTACATCATGCTCAAGGCTTAATAGATACCATGATGCCGTACCAAAAGTACGGTGACAGCGGAAATCCTTTGCCGGTGCGGCACAATTCAATGGATTTGGGACGTGATATGTACAGCAGAAGTCCTGTAGCAGGTCCCACAAGTTCGCGATGGCCTTGTTCTTTGCCGAGCTCGGCCTGAAACCAAGGCACCTAGCAATATCCGGCCATCCCCCAAAAAAATTGAGGCAGTTTTTCTCCCCGTCTGGAGAAGCTGACCTGTAATGGCTCCAACATGCACGCCTCTCCGACACGAGAATTTGCAATTCTTGACGGAGCGATCGGGTAACCGCCCTAGCCTCCCGGTCTACAAAGTCCGGCAACGAGCGACCCATGGCCATCGTTAGCTGCAAAATGCACAAGACGAATACGGCACGTGGCAACTTTAGAAATCGCTACATACTGCCACCAACGGCTTGACATGGCTAAACATGAGACATTGGGGGTGGTTCATTTGGATCTAGTCTAGTGAAGCCTAGCTTCTAGCGAGCGGTGTCCGAGTCATCCCCGTGACGTTGCATGGGAGGTACAGAAACCTCCTTACCGCAACCGGTGTGGGGTGCGGTTCGGGGCGCACAACGCACCGGCCGCGGAGGAGGCCCACAACCTGTTCTTGGCCTGGGAACAGATTGCGCCCTTGCTTCGATATGTCGAGAAGGACCCCACGTGGGTAGTGTTTGTGGGGCTGCGAAAATTGCTAGTACTCACCCCTTCCGGCAGTGCCACGGCCTTCGTGTCGTAATGTTGCCGCTGCGTTTTGGGAACACTGCTGCGCTGAGTCAGTGTCGCACTATTTGTTGTTCCTCGAAGACAATTGTGATAGAATGCTTCAGAATGCGGATGCATGCGGGGTCGGATTGGCTGCCGTGTCGGGGGACGTTGTGGACCGCACCAATTACATTTTGAAGAAGAGGTACAATGGGCATAGTTCTAGGGGTGGGGGTGTGGGTAAAAGTGTAGTGCAACGGGAAGCAATGGTCGTCCCGAAAGTTTCGGAATGGTGGTTTCTAACTTTTGACCTGCCGTTCTTATACTATAACACCCCCCACACCGCACTGTGCACATCCGCTTCAATTCTAAGCACCACCACCCAAGCATAGTGCATCCAAGCTCCCTCTGCGACCCAACTTTTTTTACTCTTCGCCCATCCATGGATGCCGCCGTGCTGAGGAAGCTGCTCGACGAGAGTCAGAAGGCCCCCCTCACAATGGTGGTATGTGGTATGTCTGTTGTTGTTCGCTTTGGTGTTGGATTCATCATTCGGCGTTCGGAAAAGCCAAACTGCCGTCATAAATGATTTATGAACCGATTTATGAACTGATAAATGATGAAACGGTTTTATGAACGAATTATGAACAACCTCTACCACTTCCACGGAAGCACCGGCGGGCAGCCCGGGCTCCAGCTCCAGCTCAAGCTCAAGCTGAAGCTCCACCCCCACCTCCAACTCAAGGTCCTCCTCCTCCTCAAGCCCACTCCTCCGGGCTAGTCCTCCCTCGCCGTTCACCCCGCATCCCCACCCGCCGGCGACTCCTCGAGTGAGGAGTCGTCGGACTCGTCGGAGCAGGAGGGGAAGAGGAGCAAGAAGGAGAAGAACAACGAGGAGAAGAAGAGGAAGGAGGAGAACAAGGAGGAGGAAAAGAACAAGAAGGAGGAGGAGCCAGCGGGGGGGAGGGTGGTAAAAGAAGAGGACCCCGGGAAGGACATCGAGGAAGTGAAGGCCGAGGCGGAGGAGGTGGCAGTGGAGGACGCACGGGTTGCGGGGCTTGTGGGTGTGACTCCATGGGTGAGGGGGGAGCCCGGCCATGCACGGGGCTTGAGCCACGCCAACCAGCGACATGTGCTGGCCCTCCTCTAGGTGCAGGAAGCGCTGTCCAGTTGGTACTTGCCAGATGCCCCCCTTTTTTCGGCACACGACGTGGCATATGTTACCCTGCGCTGGGCACTTCACCGCCTTTTGCGGCAACAAGGTTGCGGGGCGGGCCCGGCAGCACACAACGGGGGCATGGACATCTAAACCCCAGCTGGGAAAAGCGCTGTCCCCCATCCCCGAACCAATTAATGTTGGGGACTTGACGCAAGCTAAAGTTTTTACGGGCCCGCAGGGTGCCTTGATGCGGGGGTCCCATTCGGAACTGTGCTTCCTCCACCTGGAGGAAAAGGGGTGGGTGATGCTGCAGCGCTCGGGGCACATAGTGCGAATTCATTTTGGGGGGGATGTATGACCGTGGGCAGGAGGCCTTGTACGAGGGGCCCGTTGAGGGCCTCACCATCACCCGCCCCATCAAGCCCCTTGGGCGGGCAGCCCAGGCCACAAGCAGCACCACGGCCCCTAGGGGCGCCCCCTAGGGTACCCCTCCCAACGCAGCTGTGCATTTCCGGACCGCCCTGAGCGCCACGGGCACCTTCGGTCCACAGCCGGATTTCGAGGTATCTCCGTTCATAATTCGCTCATAATTTGTTCATAATTTGCACGTCATAATTCAGCGACACTGCACTGCCCGTTTATGAACCATGCACGCGTTTTACGAACTTGTGTTATGAACACATTTTATGAACGGGACTGTCACAGATCATCGACGTGGAGGTGAACCCGGCGAACGTCACGGGGGTTCGCATCCGTTACCGGCCTGGCACCGCCGAGTTCCCCATCGCCCCGTCCGCCCTGTACAAGCTGCTCCTCCTCAACCCGCAACGGGGGCGTTCTATCCTGTCTGGGTTGTGCTAGTGGGAACGGTCCCGGCGCCTAACCGACACTTGGGCGGCGGATGCGCCGTGCTAGGCTACCCTGGGCGAGTTGGGGTGGGAGGGCTGTGCTAATGAGGAGATCTTGTTTTCCAGTTGTGAGTTGACCCCCGCCCTGCCCCCGCAGCGCCTCCCCAGCAAAGCCCCCCCCCCCGCAGAGAAACCCAAACACCCCGGCCTGCCCCCCCCCCCCCCCCCAAAGCCCACCAAACCCAAAAAGCTCCGCGCGGACAAGCGCATGTCCTTCGAATCGAGCAGCGGCTCGTTTTCGGACCAAGCACCCCCCCCCGCAAATAGGGCAAGGAGGTGAAGGGGAAGCGGCCGTGGCAGCAAAAGCGGTGTGAGGAACCCCCCTTTTTGGAGGGGGATGAATCACCTGACTCCTTGCTTGGTGCACACATTCTTGTGCCCTACACCGAAGGTGTTTACCGGGGGGTTGTGACCTCGGTTGTGGGGGGGGCTGGGGGGAGAGTCGGGGTGGAACACCCAGGGGAAAAGGAGATGTTTCGGGTTGATAGGCATTTGTTGTATGCATGTCATGCTTCAGCACCGACCCGTTGGGAGCAGCAGAACACTACAGCTGCAACGAACAAGCCCCCCAAGACCAAAACGAAGCCTAACCCCAAATCCGACGCTGACCCGCCGGCTTAGCCGGCGCCCAAGCCCGCAAAGCCTGACCCCAACCCTGAGGCTAAACAGGCCCCTCAGCCCCGGCCCAAAGCTGCCCCTGAGGCCGCCCCCATGGAGGTGGATGGCCGAGCGCAACCCTCGGCCAAACCCCCCGCCGAACCCAATGCCCAAACCCATGCTCAGGCCCCGGATGAGGGCGAAACCTAGCCCACAACCCCTCTTTGGGATGATACGACTTGAGGTATGAGGTGCAGGCGGCAAGAAGAAACAAGGACAAGGGACAACACGACCCACACCCAGGAAGGGCATACCACGACGGGGGGACCTGCGCCGCCCCACCCCCACCGAACGCCGCACGACTCCCGGGGGCGCACCCCCCAACACGCACCGCCGAAGCAAGCATCGGACGCCGTACGGATCACACCAGCGCACACCCACCAGCCACCGGAAACCACACGGGGGATGGAGGGCAACCAATTGAAAATTGAGCAAGTTATGTGTACCTGTGCATGTGTTCATAAAACACGTTCATAAAAAGCGATCATAACACGATCCACGTGTTCGTACAACCACTTCTAAATTATGAATTGAATTATGAACCGAATTATGAACACGAGAGGATGTTTTTCATATTTTGCAAAAACTGGCAAAATTGGTAATTCTTACGAAAAAACCCCGGACCGCAAAGAGAAACTCACCTCGAGGGTGTTGACCGAGCCCCCCAAGTTTTGAACAGAACTAGCCCATGGGTAACCTAGCCATAGCAAAATGCGTTCGTACTTCATAAAACATTTATGATGAACAAAACAATCTTTCATACAGGTACCAGAAGGTTAGCGTACTCATTCAAAAGTACTGTTCACAGAGGGTACGCAGCATTCAGCCCCTAGCCATTTGCCTTGGTCGCCGTGGATGACATGGGGGAGATAATGCGGTGCGCGACCGCATGCTTTAGCAAGTCGCAGTTGTGTTGTGTTCCATTTTAATATGGTACACCCACGTTGTAAGGTATAACTTGTACCGTCCGCAATGTCCAACATGATGTGCCATGGTTGCAGGTTTTGTGGCGCGGGGGGGGAAATTTGGAACCGCCCACAAGCGGACGGAAAGGGTATGTAACCCATGTTGTATGGGGAAACTGATATGCTTCGAACCCCTTAACCTTCCGCTCCCACAGGACAGAACCGAGGACGAAGGGGGGGAGAATGGGGGAAAACGGGGGGCAGCGGTGGAACATGTGGAAGATGGAGGCACATTGGTGCGGGAAGAAGGTACAATCTTCACTTGTCAGCCGCGAAGGCAAAAATTTTGCCACGCATACAAACACTACGATTAATGTTGTTTTCCGGTTTTCGGTCTTGAGGGGAACAGAGTGCACACTCTTAACATGTGCATTCATCAAGCCATTAGAAGAACAAAAGCAAGCGTATCCATAAATGGTGGAAATACGTGAACATGCACTCATTGTGAATCAATTTTAAAGTGCTCTTCCTCATTTCCCCCCGTCGTTCCGCATTTCTCTCATTGCCACCAATTTTTCATTAGGTGTATTACTTGCTGCACACCCAACACTCCCCAAGGCAAACGAAAAGTGTTTTTTTTTTTTACGCTTTGGGCACAATTTTGCACCCAATTTTTCGAATAACATCAATGAATTCGGAAAATAGGACCCACTCCTAGATTTTCACGGCTTGGAGTTGTTTCGGCAGCGTTAGAGGCTCATTGTCGGACATGGGTAAATAGGCTGGCACGTTGTTGTCACATTGCTCTTTGCCCTCCGCATGCCGAGTAGTGTGGCTTGAAAAAGAATTTTTCCTCACAACCAACGCTTATGCTGCCAATAATATAGTATTACTTCTTGGCACCCTTAGTCTATTACTTGCAACGGCACTCGTTTTTCAACATACAGTCGACCACTATTTGGTCCGGATGTAGCTTGCCCGTGGGCTGATGCGGCCCTTCCACTTGTGCGTCATAGGCTACAAACTGCCAAGTCACACACGAACTTTATGATAGCATTTCCTCAAGCAGCACAGAGCCCATGGTAAGGCCTATTGGTTCCCCTTCCAGAATATTCGCTTTCGTCAATGGGAGAACCACATGCCGGTACAAGGATTCCTAGCCTCCAAACAAACCATTTCCTCAAACAAAAAAGAACCCAGTTTGGTATGCTAAGGGACGAATATCTGGGGTGCCAAAAAACTTCTACCCAATCACTTTGCGTCACGTTCCTCGCGCATCATTTCGAGCTTTGTCCAAAGGCATAGCGCCACGCCACATGCCTATGCCACCCTAAATATGATATCGCGCGAATTGAAAAAATTGCCAAATTTAAAAGTCTGTTCTCAAAGAAGTGCTGCAATTCAAAATATCACCCCCCCAATCCCCATCTAGCGCGTGTAGCTCAACCTTATGAAGGTAAACAAAAAGATTTAAAGGATGACAAATCCGGCGTTCCTCCAATTACCAATTGAGATCATATCTAACACGGCCAAAAAACAAATCTTCTTCCGCGACTAGTAGGGTGGCACGCCAAAAAACAACCTGATGGCTTTGACTTTACAAAGCAACAAAGCGCGAAGAACAAGCGGAAGACCACTAACGGACTTTTAGTTTGATGTGGGGCCCGCTGTCCCTTCACTGATGGATTCTCATAGCGGCATCTTTGGCAATGTCCACGTTTGAAAAATTGCCACGTTTGACGACCCTCGGATGCCTTGTAATGCCTGCATATTTACGGAGTGCAGGCCTCTTGTTTATCTACGACCTTTGAGCGTAGGCGGACATATTTGTGTAGCCGGAGAAGTCTACCACGGCTCAGCCATCCGCAAGCAGCCATTGTTGGGAATCTTGCTCTTATGCTACTAAAAACTCCCAAGCCTGCACATTTCGTCAAAGAAAAGATTTTATGGGGGTTTCCAATGCACCGTCAGTGTGGATTCGTTTTTAGTGGCTGCATTTTACGGCAATTGTATTCCAAATTTGTACAAATTCAATCGTGACTGATGAAATGCACCTTTTTCAGATTTAGGCAAAACGATATTTTGTTTACGAACCTGAACTCACCTTAATGGGCCAGCACATTTAAGACGGAATACAAGTAGCATCATGTGGCGCCTTCGAACAGGCAGTTTGGAGTCAGCTGGTTCTGTACAGTAGTGCCCCCTCCCCTCCTCCGTTTGCGGAACATCATTTCCGCGTTGCGGCACCAACGCAACGAGTCTCTGAGGAACCCCAGCCCACCCACCTACAACATGACGGGTGGCCGCCGAGGCACCGCTATTGCATACTCTTGGCACGCACATGAACCCAAAAATTGTTCCAATCAGAATATTTCGAATGGGTACAATTGTGGCCTAGCACAATGCCTTCCAAGACAAAGCCCAAACAATTTGCAATGACCAATTAGCTAGGTCCATACCCACAAGGTCCGAAAATTTAAAAGGATATTATTTGTCTGGTTTTTACATCTTCAGCGTGCCAAGGGCTTGTGTTTGTCATTACGTCGTTGCGAAAATGTTGTGTGGGAGTAGAGCAATGCCTCCCTAGGTGTTTAGATTTTTAGCTTGTCACATCTACCTTCAATAGTGCTCTTCTTTGTGCTCCAACGAAGATGATTCTCTGACTTCCCAAACGGTGACACGAACCGTTTCCCTTAAGAGTTCTCACTTCATGTAGAGTAGCTTATGCGGCATGATAGCAGAGAATAAAGCCCAATCATGCCCTGCACAAGGACAAGACGTCGTGTCTTGGTGCATGCGAGCATGCTTCTGCAAAAGGCACCCGTTGCGGCGTTCGTGCGATGTGGTCTAGATGGTTGTCCAAGTTACCTGATCACTCCGTCCAAGGCGGGGTCATCGGCCAGCTGTTCAATGTTTGCCATTTTTGAGCTTCAAATTGCGATGGAGCAATGCAAAGGGCACATGAGAACACAACAGTGTGTGATGACGACCACTTGGTTCAACCAGCAGCCTAGCTATGTGGATTGACGCCTTTTCCAACATGAACGGTGTTGACTGTGCATGCTCTTACCTTGTGGTGTAAGCCGTCCCTTGGGCCCACCAAAGACATGCAACGGATTCCTACACAACCTCATTTATTGGTGATCCAATTTTGGGTGGCGGTGGAATTCCAATGATGCGATGCACCAATGGGGAGCTCCGGCCTAGCAAAGCATCAACCGGCTGCTCGTGGGATTCGTCAACCAATTGTTTGGTGCCCGCATTGAGCTAAGTTGCCTACAAACACATAGGTAAATCGTTGGAACTAACTTGTTCCAACGGGTGTTGAGGTAAACTGCCTTCATATGACACACCGCTATAACAATTTAGTGGAACACCACCAGAATGATTGTGTGTGCACAAACCGCACCTTGATGTAGGCTATCCATCGCTGCCCGTGTCTCCCCATAGATAGGAGCCCCGAGCACACATGCACATGCAACGATGTGTCCCCAATGCCCCTTGTTTGAGATGGACACACTCAACCGAGACCACTTGCGACCAACACGTGGATAGTGGTCCCCCCTAACATTGCATATCAAGAGGAAGGACAATTCAATTATGCTGCAAAGCCGGGGCTAGCTGGCAAAGCATGGAAGCGACGGTGCCCACGGCTAGGTGACGCCTACGGACTTCAGAACGTATGTGCTGACCGAAGGGGGCAAGCTGCGGCACCATGAGTAGCCTTCGGCAGCATGGCGGTGAAGCCATCTATGCAGAAATTTGGTGAACAAACGCCAACGAGGTGGCCACAGTTACCTTCAACCCCAGCTCGGTGTAAACCTCACAAAAGCGTGCCATAGGTTGAATTGGGAACACAAAAGTTTAGGATAAGCTCGCAACACTGGTGTGAGAGGAGGACCTTGGAGGCCACTTTCTTGATTGCGTTGTGCAAACCCCCTTGAAAAAACTAGGTTTGGGCCAAGCACATGGCCGAAGGAAATGGGCCACGGGCGTCAAGAAAGGCGAGAACGTTTTATGCTAAGACCGCCGCAATGAGATTCTCGGTTTGCAGGCACCCACCAAATGGACAAGGAGGGTAGTCACTTGCTTAATGCCTCACGTGCACCCATGCTGTGGTATTTCACGTTCCGGACCACCAACGCCTCCTTGTGGTTCGGTGATTCTTTCTGTTGCCCATTTTTTTAGCACATTGCCATTCGATTACATATAGCATTACATGTACCCATAGTCAATTTTCATTTGAAAAGGGTGCCACAGATCACTTCAAGTACAAAAAACCACTTTACATGACATGCATATTGTCATGTGCATCATGTCTAGTATGCACCATATGTTTCGCTATGCCTGTGTATTTTGTGCTTGTGTGAGTGTTTAGAGAGTCCATCATGCATTCGTTGACGCACCTCATTGTATATCTGTAGTTGAACAGGGCATTTCTTTCTCCTTGTCGGACCTTTGCACCCACAAAGTTGTCTTAGGTTGGATCAACTAGTAGTGCAGACTGTTGGGAAACAATGAACCCTCCATCTCATACATTGGTAGCTTGTTTGCATAACAAAAGGGAAACATATAGTCGCAATGATGCTGATTGCTCCGTTTTCTCTAAATGTGGTGTTGTCATGGGTTCCCCTCACTTGTGCATCCGTCACACAATTTTTCAAAAATACAACAAGGGCGTTGGAAAGAGGGGAATTTCATGGGTAGTTTTTTGACATATTTCCGTAACAAGCTTCAGTGGGGGCACTTCGCGAAAGAAGCCGTGTAAGACTTTGGAAACCTCTTGAGACGGTCAACGATTTTGTTGGACCTTACCGCGATGCTGGAAGGCCACCCGTCCTTGAATCGGAGGTTTACACATTCGTGCAAAAAGAATGGAAAGTAGTGGGACTGAGAACTCGGTGCACAATGCTGTGAGAGAAGTTGCAATAGCCCAAGCACCGCGGACTTGGAGCCAGTTGACAAATGTGCTACAAATTCTGCAGCAGCTATGCCACCATGGTGCTTGTCTTTAGTTTGTGTCCTTGGTGTCAATACTACACTGATCTTGAGGTATCTTGCACTATGGTAATTCATTTTAAACTTAGTCATAGACGTTCACTTTTGTGAGAGCACCATGCTTGCAAAAGAAACACCAAATAAGGTTTCTTCCAAGCCTTTGGTGTCTCCAAGGAATATAAGTGCGGTGAAACCTAGCCCACTTGCTATGTTTGTAAGACGGGTTCAACTGGCAACCGCTGCGTGTGCCCCTCAAGCCTTGATTGCATTGGGCACGCTTGTGGCGACAGATGAGGATGAAGGGCATTAATCGCAGCGTTGTTGAATGTTGTCATCATCCTTCCTTGCCCTATTGGCACCAGGATGGTGCACACAGCACGTGCTAGGCTTTATGGGAGTCACATGTGGGTCCAAAAGGGGTCACAAAAGCTCTTTCCAAACCACCAATTTGTTCCCATGCAGACCCCTTCTAGTGCCCAAACAAAGGGTTTTAGGCTTTTTTGAGCCTTAGTAGCACATATCAGATGTGTACAGGGGCGTCGAGGGTGGACATGCTATGTTTGAATGTCATGGATTGTGTTCGGCACGCTTGTGGTGATAAATGATCATGACATGGCCAGATAGCATGTGAGCCATTTCAATGTAGCCAACACCCCTGCGAAACGTGGAAGGCTCCCCTAGACACTAAAGAGGGTTGCAAATTGTATTCTCCGGCTCAATGATCAAAACCTGTACCGCTATGCCCTACGGTCCACGTTGTTGGAGGTGGGAACGTTAGCTACGGGGCTAAAATAGGATGCATGCTGAAGGGCACTTGGAATAATCCCCAGGCACTTTCCCCCTTCTACTTGCAAAAGCTTCCGCACCCGCTTTGCTCGCTTGACACACACACACACAACGAGCTCTCCCCTGCACACCTCCCCTATCAACCTCACCCCGCCTTCCCCTCGGACCCCCATTTGCTGCACGGTCGGTCCCAATTTGCCAATTTCAAGGGTTCTTTGGACCTTGGAAAGGCTCATGAGGGTCTGAAATGGCTCAAAATGGGCCTAAAACGTTTCTTTGCGCTCCCCAATAGCTCCATAAACACCTTTGGAAAGAAGCATTTTTGATCACTTTCAGACCCATAGTTCACCCTGTAGCCCTCCGCTAGCATTCACAATACGCACACTGCACCACTCCAATGGGGTATTGAAGGGTGTTGGCTACATGGAAATAGGTTGAAAGTAATGCCCATCCACTGCAACACAACACGTTCCACCCGAACCCCCCTTGTACACATGCTTGGTTCTACAATAGTGCTCTTCTTGCCGTGCTGCATATTTTCATTGAGATGGTGGAGGACGCCTTAGCATTGCATTTGCTAATAGTTTGGTGGTTGCAACATAATGTTGCTATTTGCTTTTCCGAACTACGAGCGGTTTGTCAATGGTTGGGTTTATCAATGTCCGAGCAATGATGCCGGTGGTCATTCACAGACACATTTGATGTTGTCTCTAATTCTAAGTTGTATACTTTTTCAACCTATCGTGCTGCTATTGCTATCCGTGACCCCATGGGTCAAGAAATTTCGACTTATACAACGTCTCACCAGGCGGCTTGAAGATGGTTGATTGGCATCCCAAGGTGAATTTGTTGTCAACCCATGTCCTTACGGTAGTCGACACCAACACAGTGCGCACGTACTAATTGTGAGCAAAGACTCCCTTCTTGGTTGCGGTCATGACATTGCTCCATCAATTGATTACCTTTGACTTTCATTTCATCGGCTTGAGCTTGTCAAATGCACACGCGACTTGAGCAACTAGGTGGCACAGTAGGAGTGCTCTTACAAGTGTACCTTGGGAAAACGGCCACTACTAGTCTAATAGTAATAACACTAATAGCCGTTCAACACAATGAACAAGGTTGCTTTGGTAGAGGTGATGAATCTGATGAAGACCAGGATTTTGAAAATGGTGATCCGAAGTAATTCCACCTTCCCCCAAGACTTAGCTTGCAAAAAATCCTGCGGCGTGTAAGAAGAGATGAGAACATCGCGAGCGAAGAGCAAGGGTCCAAAAACCATGGATCGAATTCAAACACTCCACAAAAAGGTGCATCCTGGAAAAAAAACTCCAAAATAGCGCTTCTAAAGGCCGACTTTGCGGTATTTTGGGGGCCAAAATAGAGAGTGTTCAAGCCACCGCTTCTGGTTCAAAACACACTAGACAGCAATCAAACGTGTTCGTTCATTGTGTGGTTGCTTCCAATGTGAATAACCCTCTTCATGGGCATCCTAGGCTCCCAAACCACCCACCTCCCCTAGAGCCCCCTAGCGTGTGCTGCCATGTGAGTTAGACAATGATCAACACTTTTTTTTTATCATTATGTAGGTGGGTTTCAATGCAAATCGACCCCTGCACAGACACTGTAGGCACCCAACCTACCCCCAAAAAGGCTTCTTTGGCTATTTGTGGCGACTTTAAAACCCAAGTCTGCTCCTTGCGACACTCATTGCCGGCCACCAACGTTGAGTTTAATTCTCATACTTTGTGTGATCCCACCTCACACCCATAGATATCATCCACCAAACCTTGATGAAATCCATAGCAATTCGCGCGCGCTTGCGTGCTGCTTGTTCCTTGATGTTGTTGTTGCTGCTTGCCAAATTTGGTATGTCCACCTGAGACACTCAAGAGGGTTTCAACATCAGAATTATTTCCACCGGCTCGGATCCAAATATGTACGCCCACCCCCAATCAATATTGACCCTTGAGGCCGAGCTGTTGGGAGCAGGAACATTCTCTACGGGGCTAAATGAGCACGCATGTTAAGGGGCGCGAAGATAGTGTTATGAACACCCTTTTAGCTGCTTCGTTCGCTCAAGACACATGCCCCCCAACACTTCCCCATGACCCCTCCCCTATCACCTCTTCCCCTGCCTTCCGTCTGGTCCCGCCTTCGGTACACGCCCCCAAAATTGCCCATTTTTAAGCTCTTCAGAGCTTGTCAGGGCCTATGTGCGTGCAAGATAGATGAAATGAGCCCGAGGGTGATCCGTGGTTCCAAAAATTGTCAAAAACGATGGCTTCCACAGTTGCTCATAAATCCCTTGCGGTGCCGAACAAGTGGTCCAAGGCTATTCTGAGGCATATTTGGACCGTATTAGCCCATGCAAATTCCAAAAGGGTGGTCCAAGGGGCCTATTAGGGTTCAAAATTCGCTAGCTCATGAGACATGCCCCCAAGCACTTCTCTCACACCCTCTCCTATCACCCCTCCCCTTGCATTCCCTGTAGAACCCCCCCATGCTTCACCACCAGCCCAAAAATTGCCCATTTCAAGGCTTTTTTGGAGCTTAGATGGGCTCAAGATAGCTCAAGATAGCCTTAAACCACTTGGTTGAGCTCCCCAAGAGGTCCAGGAACATCTTCGGAAAATTTCTTTTTTGGCCACTTCTACACCCAAAGGCGTCCCAATAATGCTATTCTAGCAGTGCGCTTGCTACACCGCAAGTAGCTTGCAAATGATCCCCTTCATCATAACTTATTACCATTAAGGTGCCCAATGCAATCCATGGTATTCAAACACCGCACATTGCGCTCACAAGCTCCAACAAAGCCTTCAAATGGGCAATTTTGGGACTGACCGTGCAGCAAAGTGGAGTCCAGGGGGAATGCATGGGGAGCGGTGATAGGGGAGGGGTGCGGAGGGAGTGCTAGGGGGCATGTGTCTCGAGCGAACGAAGCCAGGGAGGAAACATTTGCGGGGCCATAGAAGGGGGGAAGTGGCGGGAATCATTCTAGGTGTCACTCAACATGCATGCTTATTGAGCCCTGTCGCTAAAGTTCCCACCCCCACAAGCTTGGTCCCAAGGGTCAATCTTGATTAGAATTCGTGTTGGGCCCAAAATGGAGAGCCACGATGTGGCCAAAGGCCACAATGCACAAATGTTTGAAGGTCTGTTCAGCCTAGCCAACAAGGCTAGCGTGGTAGAACTAGCAAGGTACAAAGGTGAGGTACCTCAAGGTAGAGTTAGGTCAACTAACTTATGGAACCAATCTTTGACCCTCTTTTGAGTGTGTAGGGGGGACCTATCAATTTTGGCGGCAGCAAGCAAGCACGCGCGAAATGAGCAATGATCACAAGTGGGTCGTGGTAACTCGGATTCGGCTCAAACGTGGGTCAATGATACCTTAGACTGTGGGTGTGAGGGACAATCAAACAAAGCTTGGGCACGCAACTCAACGGTGGTCGGCGGGAACGGATGTCACCACTCGTGGACTCAAGTTTCAAATTTTGTCAACAATTGCCCACAAAACCACCCCTTTTTTTGGGCAATTTGGGTGCCTCAGCTGTCTATGGACCTAGCTGATTAACAAACACGTTTCTTCAACGTCTAATGGGTTTTGCACCACGTAGTGGGATCCACGACCTCTTTTTGGGCCCAAAATACTGCAAATCAGCGTTGACAAGCACTATTTTTGCATACTTCCAACCTTTTGTGCTGTGATTGGTTGCCATGGATTGTGTTGGACACCCTTGTGTTGATGCATAATGATCAATGGGAGGGCTTCCAACCTATTTCCGGACTGCCAACACCCTTTAATGTCATGTTGGCACGACCACTGTGCTTGGTGCCCGTGCTGAGGTAGGGTTGCGTGGGTCACATGTGGGTCCAAAAGTGGTGAAAAAGATTTTTTCCAAAATTGTTCCTAGATCCCTGAGGATGCTCAAACAAGTGGACTGAGGTTTTTTTTTGGGCATTATTTGACCCATATTAGCCGTTGCAAGTTCACAAAACCCCTTGAAACAAGCAATTTAAGGACTGGCATTGCATACGGGTGGTCGGGGGGGGGGGTATGCTTCGTTTGAATGCCATGGAATGCACTGGGCATCCTTGTGGTGATAAAAAATACCGAATGGGGTCACTAGCGAGCTGTCTCCACGCCATCAACACCCTTCGATGCCCCATTGGGCACCATGGAGTGGTGGAGCGCGCTTAGTACACATGCTACGGTAAGGTTCCGGGGATCACTTGTGGTTCCAAAACTGGTCAAGAATGTTTTTGTGCGAAGTTGTTCCTAGACCACTTGGGGTGCACAACTAAGTCCTTCACTGCTATTTTGAGCCATGTTTGACCCATATGATGCATGCAAGTTTCCAAGCACCTTGGAAATGGGCAGTTTTGTGACCGACGGTGTAGTGCAAGGGGGAGGTGGGGTAATTGCACGGGGGAGGGAGGGTTGTACTTAAGGAGTGCAGTAGCAGTGCGGGGAGGGTATGTCTCGTCTCTCGAGCTAGCGAAGCGGGCGAGTGATAGTTTGGCTGATGGTTATGGGGGGAAAGTGGCGTGAATTGTTCTCGGTGTCCTTCAACATGCATCCTTATTGAGCCCCGTAGATGATGTTCCCTCCCCCACCGGCTCAGTCCCAGTGTTCAGGCTTGTTTTAAGGGGATTGTATGGTTAGAAGGAGGGCAAGGGGAAGTTAGGGGAGCCTGTGATTAACCAATGCTTGGTTTTGGGGGCATGTAACCCCCCCTCCCCCAATCGCCCCTCCCTGGCCCTTCCCCACAATTGCCCCTCCCTGACCACACAGCCCCCCCAAAGGGGGGCCCCGGCCAACTATTAGTGGGGGGGGAGTCCGCGTCCAAACCGAGGGATCGCAACCCCAATGCTTTGGTGGTGGGATGGAACGGCTTCATGACCCATGGGTTGATGCATTCTCACACAAGGACAACTTTGAGGCATCGGGAAAAGCTGTTATTCAACCTTATACAAGCTTTATTGCAACAACAACTTTTTTAATATGACGTTTGAACCAAGGCTGAAGGGGGCTACAGTGGCATTTGCCTCGCAACAAGCACTAGCCAATAACCACCAGGCACACAGGGTAAAAAGCCAACTAACACCACTGAATCATGGTGATAGCAACAAGGTTTGTAAGGCGTAGGCCTAGCACAGAAAAACCCCAAAAAGGCAAAAGAAAAAGGAAAACAAAATACAAATTGCACACAGCAAAAGAACATGTAAGCAACAGCAAAGCTAGACAAGGGCAAGGGACAAGGGAACCCCATGGTCTGCATTTATTCCTGCCTCGCTAGGGAGAGCACCTGGGAATTGGACTCAAAAAATGTGCCCCATACAATTATAAGGGAGGGGGGTCTGGGTGGGCTAATGTCAGGTGGGCACCTCTTATCCAAACACACACCCTGTTGTAAACCCACCCCTCTTTGAAGTTAGGAGCCTCTGAGTGGTTGCAATGCAGCAGCTCTTGGTATTCGGCTATGTTACACAGGTTGTCTACCAAAGGTTCCACCTGAATCTTCACTGCACTCACCTTAATTAGGTTTTACCCTTCTTTCTCTTGTAAGCGAGGCCTACGCCCCTTTACCCCAACTCCACCCCCTACTGCAAGTTTTCTGTTTGTTTGGATTTTCATGCTACACACGTCTTTGATCATGGATGTAGTATCATTTTGCGCCTGCAATTTCTGCACCAGGCCTTGGCATTAGTTGGCAAGAATGTTGCTGAGCTTGGTCACGAGTCTCTAAAGGTGACTAGGGCCAAGACATCCATCGAGGACAAGGTGGCTCGTCCCGTCCCAAGCCCAAATTCAATGTCTATCGCCCCGGCGCCCCTGGTACCAAGGTCCGTGCCTCGACTGGTGACCAAAGAATCATGGATTTCCTCTTCTTCTTCTGCACCAGCTGACAAATCAAAGGCGGCACGGTTCGAATTGGGTGCACCGAAACAGGCAGCAAAAGGTGAGCATTTGGGTTTGCGGGTAAGGAACTATCCTAACCTAGAGGTTCCCAAGGTTGATCTGCTCGATGATCACGTCAGCCTCAGCTGTGCAGCGGCTGTGCAGGGGCTCACCTCCCCTCTGTCAGTCTGTTGTGTGTTCTGTTCCTCCCTCTCCTGCTCTCTTCCACTCCTCTTCCTGCCTCTTTGCCTGTCTCTTTCGCTGCTGTCTTGCAGTTCCAGGATCATGTGCACCATCCTTGTGCCCCATTGCCCGGATTTTACACACATTTTCCACATGGGTCCCTGCCGGCCTGTCTTTTGGACGCCCAATGTTTGCTTGTGCAGGCACGTCTGACCCAAAGTGATATCGGACTGAGCCATAAGCACAATGTAGTTGGAAGGGTGAGGAGGGACAATATTTTGCTCGTTGGTTGCTATGTAAGTGGGGCCAGGCTGCATAGTGTGGGCAGGCTGCATATTATTCCCATGGTTGTGTGTGCAACAATATGTCTTTTCTTTGATTCTCCTGTGCCCCACTTCTGGCAATTCACACAATGCACAGAACATGGAGAGTGGACCGAGGTATCTTGGACAATGCTCATCCCAACAGCATGTTTGGAAAGTTGTCGGGCCCGGAAGTCCTACGTGGCCCCTGCATTCTTGGGGGTCCACAGCAAAGGGGACAGAATTTTCGGGTGCATTTGGCGCCACCCTATGTATGGCCCATAGCCATTGATCCTTGGTAACTAAGTGGGCCCGGAGGGCAGGCAGGGGGGGGGGGGTCACGTACCTGAACTGACCCCCGTGAGGGACAGGGGGGAGGGGGGGGGGCGTTGAGGGCCCGGGCACCGTGAGCCAGCCACTTTTGGTGTTGTCCCCTTCACATGTGGCACATGTGCACAGCATAGGACATAGGAACAGAAAGCGATATCCTCTGCTCACCGGGGGCATTTTGGGATATACCTAGCGATGGGCGTGCAATATGGTCCGTGGGGTTGGTACCGGGTCTTTGAAATGGGTACCGTTGGACGCTCGGAAGAACGCTCGGAAGTTTTGATTCGGAAAGCGGCTCCAAGACCGCAACCAATATTGGTAGCGATGTCCTGGGGACTTTCCAGCCCAGACTCCTAGGGGCGCTTGGAAGAAATTTTGGTGGCAATCTTGGAAGCATACCGTGTAGGAATGTTGTTAGCAACCTTGGTACCAACTTTGCATGCAAACTGCTAGCGTGATCCTAGAGACCTAGGTGAAAGGTAGTATTGTTCACTTTTCACCTTTGAGTCTGGTGAGAGGAGCGGCCCCCTCCCCATACTAGGGGCCAAAACGAGGTTGGTGGGAGGGGCAAGCCCGTCCCCAAACTAGGGGGCAAAACAAGGTTGGTGAGACCGGAGGCCCCCTCCCCACAGTGCTGTGTATAGCAACCAAACTAGCATCAGACATCAGGCATCAAAACTTTACGGACAATTGTTGCCATTGCACGACCCCCCCACCCACCCCCCCCATCACGATGACTTACATAAGACCCCCCCCCAACCCACAAGGAGATCTCCCTGATTATCTCCCACATCAATCCTCCCCTAGTGCGGCCATGGAGCCCCCCTTTTTACATTTGCCGCCCACCAGAAAAAAACACGGTGGGTCGTTTCATGACCCCGCCCTCCCAGTCACACCGTGACGTAATGTGATGTGATGTGATGTGATGTAATGTGATGTGATGTGATGTGATGTGATGTGATGTGATGTGATGTGATGTGATGTGATGTGATGTGATGTGATGTGATGTGATGTGATGTGATGTGGTGTGGTGTGATGTGATGTGATGTGATGTGATGTGATGTGATGTGATGTGATGCGATGCGATGCGATGCGATGCGATGCGATGCGATGCGATGCGATGCGATGCGATGCGATGTGATGTGATGTGATGTCATGTGATGTGATGTGATGTGATGTGATGTGATGTGATGTGACGTCACCTAACGTGACGTGATTTGATGTGATCTGACGTGAGGTGACGTGACGTGACGTGACGTGACGTGAAACTACGTGATGTGATGTGATGTCACTATGTGCATTAGGTTTTTGGAGGGTATTCTTGCCCACTTTTTGTGCACGTTAAAACTTGCTGACACCCCAAATGTTGATGGAGGCATGGGGCGGCATGGAGCGGTTGGGGGGGGGGGGGGGGGGCAACACTACTGCTTTTGGGAACCATCAGCGGGAAACTGTTGTCAACCTGTGACGAAATGGGGCACCCCTAGAAAAAAGTTAGTGTGATTAATATCCACTACTGAGAACCGTTTTTTTTTGCATTGTTGCTAGTGCTTGTTTTGCTTTCAGCAAACGAACATCCTCTGAATCACCGTGGATCTGCACCACCCCTTCTTGCGCCGGATTGTGCATCTTTTATCCTAACAAGCACTTTTCTGCTTCACCGTTTGGTTTTCTTGCCACTCTGGCCCACGCCAAAACAAGAGCATTACCGGCAGCCGAAAAACATTGAATCCCGTAGTGCATACTACTCCCAATCGGCCGGTTGGACGATTGGTATAGCGAAAAAGGCAACAAAAACTTTACAACCAACTTTTTCTCACAATTATTTTTCGTTGCCCATCTTTGTACTATGCAATATGCTTCACAACGAATTAATGACGCATTTGGTTTTGGACCCCCCAAAATGTTAGCGCCAGGGGGAAGAGGGGGCGGGAAGGCATGGCTTGGTTCCAACCACCAACCCACCCAAACATAAGAGTTTAAAAAATGCCGATGCACTTTGGAGCTTGCCCTTGGTGTTCTACTATGCATCATAAAAGTTGTGGATTGTTTGAGGTTTTTGGTGACACTTCATCCCTGACCCAATTAGGTTGACGATTGGATCAACACAAACTCCTTTCTCCTAATGGCGGCCAACAAAGCCTTTGGAACTAGAAATATAACAACCATTCACCTTTCTTTTTCTCAGATTTGATGATGGTTTGAAGATGTGTACATTGGGTTTTGGGAGGGTATGCCTTTTTCTTATTCATAGGTTTTGCATGCTGGGCGGTGGCCAGGAAGGTTGGAATCCACTTAGGCGTTTGTAAAATCCACCTGCTGAAGCAAGCAGTTTCAAAAAAGGATGATGCTCAAGCCAAAGGAGTTGTTTGACTAACATCTCGCCGATGCTGTGACAGCAGGGCATGCGCACTAGTGCGTAGGCGAGACGTAAGGGTTTGTGGTGCTTGCCCTAGGGTGAACCATAGGGAAGTATCCCTCGGTGCATATCTTGGTTGCGATGGCGAGTATTATTTATGGTGGCTCATGCAGGCCGGGTGGTGGGTTGAGTTGTTGAGGAATGGAGTGGAGCAATCTTCCATACCAGCATCCCCTAAGCGCACGCGGGGTTGAGATCTTGAGGCAAGGGGTGGTCCCTCTGCCAGTGTGGCCGGGACTCATGAGCAGGGGGGGGGGTATTGCATGGTGAGTAAGGGGAGTAAGCTCACGGTAACCAAACTTTGGTGCAGTTAGTCTCATTTCCACATACTGTGTTTACAGGGCAGACCACGCGTGTGCGCATGGTACAACTCGCAGGCGCGTCCGTGGACGTATATTTCGGGGGCCTGTTGCTCCACATAGACCGACCCCACCAAAGCGTGGGACTCCTTATGCCCCATTTGAGGGGCCATGCAAAAGCATGGGGTTCCGTATCCCCATCTCAAGGGGTCACGCCAAAGCGTGGGAGTCCGTATCCCCATCTCGAGGGTCTAAGCCAAAGCATGGGAGTCCGTATCCCCCACTTGAGGGGCCATGCAAAAGCATGGGAGTCGGTTTCCCCAACTCAAGGGGCCACGCCACAGCCTGGGAGTTCGTATCCCCAACTCCAGGGGCTTAGCCAAAGCATGGGAGGCCGTATCCCCAAATCGAGGGGCCATGCAAAAACAAGGGAGTCCGTATCCCCAACTCAAGGGACCACACCAAAGCGTGGGAGTCCATATCCGCAACTTGAGGGGCCATGCAATAGGATGGGAGTCCGTATCCCCAACTCAAAGGAGCACGCCAAAGCGTGGGAGTCCATATCCCCAACTCAAGGGGCCACACCAAACCGTGGGAGTCGGTATCCCCAACTCAAGGGGCTACGCCAAAGCATGGGAGTCCGTATCCCCAACTTGAGGGGCCATGCAAAAGCATGGGAGTCTGGATCCCCAACTCAAGGGGCCACGCCAAAACGTGGGAGTCCGTATCCCCAACTCGAGGGGCCATGCCAAAGCATGGGAGTCCGTATCCCCAACTTGATGGGCCATGCAAAAGCATGGGGATCCGTATCCCCAACTCAACCGGCCACGCCAAAGCATGGGAGTCTGTATCCCCAACTCGAGGGGCTACGCCAAAGCATGGGAGTCCGTATCCCCAACTTTCGGGGCCAGGCAAAAGCAAGGGAGTCCGTATCCCCAACTAAAGGGACCACGCCACCCCTAAGCCAGGGAGTCTGTATCCCCACCTCAAAGGACCACGCCAAAGCGTGGGAGTCCGTATCCGCAACTTAAGGGGCCATGCAAAAGGATGGGAATCTGTGGCCCCAACTCAAGCGACCACGTCAAAACGTGGGAGTCCGTATCCCCAACTCAAGGGGCGATGCCAAACTATGGGAGTCCGTATCACCAACTCAAGGGACCACGCTGAGGCGTGGAAGTCCGTATCCCCGACTTGACGGACCACGCCAAAGCTTGGGAGTCCGTATCCCAAATTGAGGAGCCACGCCAAAGCGTGAGAGTCCGTATCCCAAATGGAGGGGCCACGCCAAAGCGTGGGATTCCGTATACCAAATGGAGGGGCCACGCCAAAGCGTGGGAGTCCGTATCCCAAATTGAGGGCAACGCCAAAGCGTGAAAGTCTGTATCCCCAACTCGAGAGGCCATGCAAAAGCAAGGGAGTCCGTATCCCCAACTCAAGGGACCACACCGAAGCGTGGGAGTCCGTATCCCCAACTCAAAGGACCACGCCAACGCGTCGGAGTCCGCATCCCCAACTTAAGGGGCCATGCAAAAGCGTGGGAGTCCGTATCCCCGACTTAAGGGGCCATGCAAAAGCATCGGAGTCGTATCCGTAACTCATGGGGCCACGCCAAAGCATGGGGGTCCATACCCCCAACTCAAGGAACCACGCTAAGGCGTGGGAGTCCGTATCCCAAACTCAAACAACCATGCCAAAGCGTGGGAGTTTGTATCCCCAACTCAAGGAACCACGCCAAAGCGTGGGAGTTCGTATCCCCAACTTGAGGGGCCATGCCAAAGCATGGGAGTGGGCATCCCCAACTCAAGCGTCCACGCCAAAGCGTGGATGTCGGTATCCCCAACTCAAAGGACCACGCCAAAGCGTGGGAGTCCGTATCCCCAACTTGACGTGCCATGCAACAGCATGGAAGTCCGTATCTCCGCCTCAAGGCGCCACGCAGAAGCGTGGCAGTCCGCATCCCCAACTTCAGGGGCCATGCCAAAGGGTGGGAGTTCGTATCCCCAAATCAACGAACCATGCCAAAGCGTGGGAGTCCGTATCCCCGACGGAAGGGGCCACGCCAAAGCGCGGCAACCCATATCCCCAACTTGTAGGCCATGCAAAAGCATGGGAGTCCGAATCCCCAAATCAAGGGGCACCACCAAAGGGTGGGAGTCCATATCCCCAGCTAAAAGGGCCACGCCAACGCGTGGGAGTCCGTATCCCCAACTCGAGGGACCATGCAAAAGCATGGGAGTCCCTATCCCCAACTTAATGGGCCATGCAAAAGCATGGGAGTTCGTATCCACAACTCAAGGAGCCAAAGCGTGGTTGTGGGTGTGGGTGTGGGCGTGGGAATCCTTGTCCTCAACAACGGCCGAGGGAGGATAAATGGGGCAACGCATTGTAGCTTGAAATGAACGGTTTTCACATAGTGGCTTGGAGCAAAAGGGCGGATAGTCGCCCTCACTTTGGGGGATATGTACACCTGTATGGCCACATGTTGAAAAAAAGGGTTTTTTTAGAAGTCGTGGTTTGGGGCAATGCATTCTAGCTTGAAAAGACAGTTTTTCGACACAATGGCTTGCAGGCAAACAACGTATGGCGGTCCTCAGTTTGAAGGCCTGTATCTCTTCACCTAAAAGGCCAAGTCATGGAAAAAAGGTTTTTTTACAAAAGCTGTAGCTTGGGGCAACACATTATAGCTTGAAATGAATATTTTTGACACAGTGGCTTAGAGCAAAAGGTTGGATCGTCGTCCTCACCTTAGGGGGTTGGATCCCCATACGTATATGGCCAAAGTTTGAAAAAAATTTGTTTTTGAGACGTTGTGGCTTGAGGCAACACATTGTAGGTTGAAATGACAATTTTTGACACAATGGCTCACAGCACAAAAGCGGAGAGTGGGCCTCAAAAAGGTTTTCTGAGAAGCTATGGCTTGGGACAACACAATGTAGCTTGAAATGAATATCTTTGACGCAATGGCTCAAAGCAAAAGGGCGGATAGTCGATGTCACTTTGGGGTGTTGGATCTCTACACCTAAATGGCGAAACGATGAAAAAAACTGGTTTTTGAGAAGCAGTGGCTTAGGGCGACAAATTTCACCCTTGAAATGAATATTTTTGGAACATTTCCTTAGGGTGAAAGGGCGGATAGTCAACCTCACTTTGGGGGCTCAGATCTCTACACCTAAATGGCGAATTTGTGAAAAAAATGTTTCTCGGAAGCTGTGGCTTGGGGGAACCCATTCTAGGTTGAAATGACAATTTTTGACACAGTGGGCGGATAGTGGACGTCACTTGCACGGTATGCATGTCTTGATCTGAATTGCGAAGTTATCAAAAAAAAGGGGTTTTTTAAGAAAATGTGGCTTGGGGCAACACATTCTAGCGTGAAAAGAATATTTTGGACACGGCTTGGAGCAAAAGGGCGGATAGTCGTCCTCAAGTTAGGGAGTTGGATCTCCAAACCTAGATGGCCAAATTAAGGGAAAAAAAGACATGGTTTTTGAGAAGCTGCGGCTTGGGGCAACACATTCAGGTTGAAACGAATATATTTGGACACAATGGATAGTGGACCTTACTTTTGGGCGGTTGCACCTCGACACCTAAATCCCCCAATGACGCAAAAAAGGGTGTTTGAGAAGCTCCGGCTTGGGGCAACAAATTGTAGCTTGAAAATGAAGATATTGACACAATGGCAGAGACTCAAACCGCGGATAGGCAACCTCACCTTGGGTGGTCCAATCTCTCAACCAAAATGGCCAAATCATGAAAAAAAGGGTGTTTTCTTGGGAAGTTGTGGCTTTGAGCAATAGATTCTACGTTGAAATGACTATTTTTGACACAGTGGGCGGATAGTGGAGCTCACTTTGGGGGGTTGCATCTCTTCACCTAACTGGCGCAATTATGAAAATTTTTTTTTGAGGAGTTATGGCTTGGGGCAACACATTCTGGCTTGAAATGGCCATTCTTGACACGGTTGGCGGATAGTGGACCTCACTTTGATGGGTTGGATCTCTTTTACTAAATGCCCAAGTTCTGAAAAAATGATGTTTTTGAGAAGCTGTGGCAACACATTGTAGCTTGAAATGACCAGTTTGAACTAAGTGGCGTACAGCGAACGGGCGGATAGCCGACCTCACTTTCGAAGGTTCGATCTCTTCACCAAAATAGCCAAATTATGGAACACAAGGCTTCTTTTTAGAAGCTGTGGCTTGGGGCGTACATCCTAGGTTGGAAGGACCAATTTTTCAAACAGTGGGCGGATAGTGAGCCTCACTTTGGGGTTTTGAAGCTCTTGAACTAAATGGACAAATGATGAGAAATTTTTTTTTGAGAAGCTGTAGCTTGGGGCAACACATTCTAGCTTGAAATGACCTATTTTGACACAATGGGCGGATGGTCAACCTGATTTTGGGGGTATGCATCACTTAAACTAAATGCCAAATGAATGAAGAAAAAAATTTTTTTTAGAAGATGTTGCTTGGGGCAACACATTGCAGCTTGAAATGACCAGTTTTGACCTAATGGCTTAGAAGGAAAGGGCGGATAGTCGACCACACCTTGGGGGGTTGGCTCTCTCCACCTAAGTGACCAAATTATGCCAAAAAGGACTTTTTCTGAGAAGCTGTGCCTTGGGGCAACACATTCTAGCTTGAAATGACCATTTTTGACGTAGTGCCTTAGAGCAAAAGGGCGGATGGTCGCCGTCACTTTGTGGGGTTGGATCTCTCCAGCTAAATGGCCAAATGGTGAAAAAAAACATTTTTTGGGGAGGTTGTGGCTGGGAGCAATACAATCCAGGTTGAAATGACCATTTTGGACAAAGTGGGCGGATAGTGGACGTCACTTTGAGCGGTCGCGTCTTTTCAACAAAATGGCGAATTTATGAAAAAAAAAAAAAAGGGGGTAGTTGAGAAGCTGTTGCTTGGAGCAACACATTCTGGCTTGAAACGTGCAATTTGAACATATTGGCTTAGAGCAAAAGGGCGGATAGTCGACCTCAAGTTTGGGGATGGGATATCTACACCTAAGTGGCCAAGTTACGGAAAAAAAAGGCTCCGTTGAGAAGTTGTGGCTTGGGGCAAAACATTCTAGCTTGCAATGACCATTCTTGCTATAGTGGCTTAGAGCAACAGGGCAGATAGTTGACCCCACTTCGGAAGGTTGAATCTCTACACCTAAATGTCAGATTTTTTTGAGAAGGTGCGGCTTGTGGCAACAAATTCTACCTTGAAATGAAAACAGAGGCTTAGAGCAAAAGGGCGAATAGCCCACCTCAGTTTGGGGGGTTGATCTCTACACCCAAATGGGACATCATGAAAAAATGTGTTTTTGAGAAGCCGTGGCTTGGGACAACATATTCTAGGTGGAAGTGAATGTTGTTGACACAATGGGTCATAGCAAAAGGGCGGATACTTGTCCTCACTTTGGAGGTGGTATCTCTACAGCGAAACGGCCAAAACTATGAAAAAACCGGTTTTTTTGAGAAGCTGTGGGTTGGTGTAACAAATTCTAGCTTGAAATGAAGATCTTTGACACAATGCCTGGGAGTGAAGAGGTGCATAGTCGGCCTCACTATGGGGGGTTGGATCCCTGCACCTGTATGGCAAAATTATTAAAAAAAAAAGGGGAGTAGGTTGAACAAGCTGTGGCTTGGGGCAACACTTCGGCCTCACTTTGGGGGGTTGGGTCTCTACACCTTTATGGCCAAAAAATGTAACAAAAATTTTTTTAGAAGCTGTGGATTGGGGCAAAATAATGCAGCTTGAAATGACATATTGTTGACACAACGGCTGAGAGCAAAATGGCGGATATATGACCTCACTTCGGGGGGTGGGATTTCTACACCTATATAGGCAAATTATATAAAAAAGGGTTTTGTGAGAAGGTGTTGCTTGGGGCAGCATTCTAGCTTGAAATGACTAATTTTGACACAGTGGCTCACAGTAAAAGTGCGCATCGTCAACCTCACTGTTGCGGGGTGGATATCTACGCCTTTATGGCTAAATTATGAAGAAAAAAAAAGCCGGGGTTGAGAAGCCATTGGGTTGCGGCCACAAGTTCTAACGTGAAATCAATATTTTTGACACCATGGCTCACATCAAACACGGGGATAGTCGGACTCCCTTTGGGGGGTTGGAACTCTGCACCTATATGGCCAAACTATCAACAAAAAAAGGGGGGGTTTCTAAAGCTTTGGCTTGGGGCAACACATTCTGGCTTAAAATGACCATTTTTGACATCGTGGCTCATAGCGAAAGGGCGGATAGTCCACTTCACTTTGGGGGGTTGGACCTCTAAGCCTTTATCTTCAAATAATAAAAAGAAAAGATTTCGAGAAGCTGTGCCTCGGGGCAACACATTCTAGCTTGAAATGACAATTTTGGACACAATGGCTCAGAGGAAAAGGGCGGAGAGTCCTCCTCACTTTGCAACTTGGATCTCTACACCTAAATGAGCAAAGTATGAAAAACAGGTTTTTTCAGAAGTTGTGGCTCGGATTATCACATTTTAGCTCGAAATGAATGCTTTTGACCAAATGTTTCACAGCAAATAGGCGGATAGTTGACGTCACTTTGACGGGTTGGATCTCTACACCAATATGGGCAAATGATGAAAAAAGAGTTTTTTGAGAAGCTGGCGCTTGGGGCAACAAATTCTAGGATGAAATGACCACTTTTGATAAAATGGCTCAGGGCAAAAGGGTGCATAGTCCACCTCACTTTGGGGGTTGGATCTCTGCGGCTTTATGGCCAAATTATGAAAAAAAGGGTTTGTTGAGAAGCCGTGGGCTTGCGGCAACAAATTCTAGGTTGAGATGAATATGTTTGGCACCATGGCTCAAAGCAAAGAGGCAGATAGTTGCCGTCACTTTGGGGGATTGAATCTTTCCGACTATATGGCAAAATGATAAAAAAACGTTTTTTGAGAAGCCGTGATTTCAGGCAAGACTGTGTAGCTTAAAATGACCATTTTTGACACAACCTAGAGACCCACGGTAAATCCAAGATGTTAAACTTTACATTTTAACATTTGAAGGTCATTGAAATTTCAATGACAAATTTGAACATGTTAAACCAAACATACCCAAAATTTAAATCTTTGCAATGCTATTTGAATGCGGATGCTATAGTCTCGTGGTTGTTTTATGTGGTACAATGTTGGACCATGGGTTTGCAGAAATGTTACATTGCCTAGGGGTGGGGTTTTCAACCTGTAGTTCCTTTCTTTAGGCCCACCTCCAACCCCACTCCACACCCACTCATTTTTTGTGTAGCTCTTGTTTGTTATGCCGTTCTCACGGGACGCCATTCTCGAGATTAGGATGACACTTGTGCGTGTCAGTGGAGCCAAGTGTTCGCGAGACCCGTTGGTCTCCGCACTCCTTGGTGAGAGCGTGGCTTCATCACCCTTGGCCGAAGTGCGAAGGGTAGATGGCACCAATGTTGGCTACCCCTCCTTTGTTTGCACCAAGCAAATGGAGGTGGTGAAGCCCATGAATGCCCATGACTATCCCCCCCCCTCCGCTAGTGGCCGTATTCCACCCCTGCACTTGTGGGCCTAGTACATTCGATTGCGCCCACCAAAAGTGGTGAACATTGATTGGCAGCGGCCCCTCGTGTTTGTTGTATGTGTGGATGCAAATATGCGCGCGAGCGGGAGTTGGACCCCATGATCCATTAAGCTCCCCAAGCATGGCAAATCGGGGCGCACACCCGCCTATTTGTGGGTAATTGGGATGGCTGTGTTCAGGGATAAAGTGATCTCCCCTTTGGCCACTTTATGGGTTGAGAACGTTTCGGTATTTGGCCCTCTCGTGTTGCACTGATATTTGCCACATTGCGTTTAAAATTTGCTTCGTTTAAAACCGAAAATCCATTAAAATTCAAAGAAAACAAGAATTTTAGATAATTCTTGAACCAAAAAGATGTGCTCGGAAATCAATGCACACATTTTTTTGTAGGTTTTGCAACAAATTCTTGACCGCATGTAGTTTTATTGAGCATCAAGTTTGGTGCCTGGTGAATTCCCCCTACTAGAGGTGACCGCCCCCTTGCGTATCGCCTCAGGAACGGCACTACATTGCCCATGGTGGGCTCTATTGGCCTAAAAGGCCCCTAAAATAGCATGCCTATTACAAAAATGTATTTGGCCCTAGAGGGAACGTTTTGTTCCATCCGGGGACCGGGTCTGGCGGGGGGTTCCTCCTTACCATTTTTCGGCTTCTAAAACATCCCTAGGGCCACTGCGGTAGGACACCCCAGCCCCTTTTGCACACACACATGCACACACACACACACACACACACCCACACACAAACACAGCAATTAAGGTTTGGGAGGGTTTGCCCCTTTTTTGCTGCAAATGGATGCTAAACCAAATGCAACAATGAAGAAACAACAGAAAAAGGTTGAAGGTATGTCTCCATGTGTGTGTGTGTGTGTGTGTGTGTGTGAGGTGTGTGTGTGTGTGTGTGTGTGTTTATGTGTTCCTTGTTGGTATTTTGGTCTTTGGGGTTGTGGTGTGTGGGGGTGTGGGGTGTGATGGTGTGGATTCTAGGGCCGTGGTGTGTGGTGTGTGGCGTTGTGGTTTGTTCCGTTGTGATGTATTGGGGTGTGGTTTCTAGGTGTGTGGTGTGTTGGGTTGTGGTTTCTAGAAGTGTCGTGGTGGCAGGGAGGATCGGGGTTGTGGTGTGTGCAGCTGGGGTTGTTGTGCAGGTCGACCCAGTGGTATGTAAAGCCCCCCCCCCCCCCAGGGTAGTCAACCAAGACAACACATCTAGGGGCTCCGTTAACACAACCGCACCTCGGGTTTAGACAAACAGAGGGTCCGAACCAATTATTCACTGCTTTTGAGTGTGCTTATTTGGATTTTGTTTGTTTAAAATACAATCACGGGGTCGTTTTTTCGTTTAAATTTCAATCGCGGTGTCAGTTTCACCTTTAAAATTCAAAGAACAAAGTACCCATTAAACTCTAAACCACACATTTTAAGCCAGTTTAAGTTTTCATTGGTTTTTTTTGTTTTGCAGATGTAATATGCTGCACCGTACTCTAATCTACTATATTGTGTTATATTGTACTTTACTGCATTGTACTGCACACTACTGTGTTGTGGTCTGTTGTCCTTTACTACACTATACTATAGGTATGTACGCACTGTATTGCATTGCACTATACTGTTCTGTATTGTAACGCACTTTATTGTACCGTACTATACTATATTGTGTTGTGTTGTTCAGTGTTGTCTTGTACTGCTATACTTTACTGTGCCGTACCGTCCTGGACTATATCATGCTGTACTATACTGTACTGCACTGTACTATACTGCACTGCACTGTGGTATACTCTACTATGCTGTGGTTTGTTGTCCTTGACTGTGCTATATGTACATACTTACTGTACTGTAATGTGTCGTACTGTA
The DNA here is from genome assembly GCA_964036045.1 of Eutreptiella sp. 'Long Island Sound 2002'. Lineage (NCBI taxonomy): Eukaryota > Euglenozoa > Euglenophyceae > Eutreptiales > Eutreptiaceae > Eutreptiella > Eutreptiella sp. 'Long Island Sound 2002'. The sequence goes on along the minus strand of OZ038379.1, from coordinate 160,952,207 downwards.
ATGTACCGAGCTCTACTATATTGTGCTCTGATGTAATGTGCTGTGTTGTACTGCTTATGTGCTGTCCTGTACCGTGCTGTGCTCTAGTGATGTCCTTTATTGTGTTCTACTTTGTTGCACTGTATTGTGCTGTACTCTAATGTTCGATATTGCACGGTGCTGTACTCGGCTTACAACTTGCTGCACTTCGTTTCAATGCTTTGCTTTAAAATCTAAAATTTAAAGAGTCCAAAAAGTGGCGTTAAAATTTAAAAGAAAAAAATGAAAAAAATCTTTGAAAAATTCACCCCCCCCCCCTTGTGATGCCGTGCACCCATTTTTGTGCAGGTGAACCACAACATCACACCCCAAAGTCCTAGAAACCACATCCCCGTACACCACACCCCCAAAAACAACTGCCACACACAGCAAAACCCCAGAAACCACACCTCCACACACCACTACCCCATACACAACACACCCACATACCACTGCCCCACACCCCACAACCCCACACACCACAGCCCCAAACGCCGCAATAGCAGCCAAGCAAAGTGTGAACTAGCCCCATCACCTGCTTTGGGGCAATCTACAACCTAGAACCTAGCCACAATGAACACACAAACACACACGAGAAACACGCAAACATGCCTCTAACGTCTTTCCGTTGGTTTGCGCTTGGCCGTTCACGTGCAGAAAAAGGGCATGCCCTCCCAAACCTTAGCTGTTGTGTGTGTGTGTGTGTGTGTGTGTGTGTGTGTGTGTGTGTACACAATGGGTCGGGGAGGTAGAAGGTAAGAGGGGTATAAGGGACGATGTTCATGCGGATCTGTGTGTATGTGTGTGTCCGCATTTGGTTGGTTCTTGTTTCCCTCACAAGTTGTCTTTGTGTGTGTTTCTGTGTGTGTGTGTGCATAATGCGGGGGGGGGGGGGGTACAGGGTACTACGGTGGCCTGTATATCAAGCCTGCTAGCTGCCCAAGTGACCCCCAAAAACACCCTAATTCCAACCCACACAACCCTTGCGAAGCCCCTAACCAAAGCCAAGGTACCCCCGCACTATGGGACCCGAAGACGGTGCCCAAAAGGTCTAGGCCCAAAATGTTGGGCCTCGAACTTGGGTTGTGAGAGCCAATGGGTATGTGCCTTGTGCTTTTTTTGCTTGTGTTTGAGGGTTTCATGTTTCTTAAATTTTGGCTTGTGTGTGTGGCTATCATTTTATCATGTTTGTTAGCTGAGGGGGGGGGGGGGCGTACCGGTGTAAATGGGTAAAAATATTAGAATCGGTCTCCCCGCTAAATTTTGACTTTGACATTTACTTTAAAATTCAGACTTCATAGATTTGAAAGGCCGCGAGCATTACAAAAAAATTTAAACTCAAAAACACACACCGGCATTAAAATTTAACCAAAGCAACCCCCCGGACTGGAAGATTTTCTCAGCCACCGCTCTATTGCCCGCAAAAAAATGGCCAAATGTCAAAAATGTTGGCTTTAACGTGCTGCAGGGAACGACTTAGAGCAAAAGCGCGGATAGCCGACCTCACTTTGGGGCCTTGGATCACCACACCTATGTGCCCTAAGCCACCGTGTCAAAAATGGTCTTTCAAGGTAGAATTTGTTGCCCCAAGCCACAACTCCTCAAAACACCCTCTTGCTCACAATTTGGCCGTTTAGGTCTGATCATCCAAACCCGCAACGTTAGGTGAATTATCGGCCTTTTTGTTGTAAGCCACCTTGTCAAAAATGTTCATTTCAACCTATAGAGCCAAATTTTGAAAAAGGGGCAATCATGAAATAACAACAAACACCCACAAGCCCCCATTTCATGGCTCGCCTTTAGGTGCTTGGTGCTATTTGCCACAGGATTCCACATGGTTTGTGTTATTTCCGACGGGCTCTGGGAGGGTTTCGGTCATTGGATGGAGGCTTGTAGGTGTTCATTGTTACTTTATGGTTGCGGTTGGGTGCTTGGTCCTGGTTTTGGAGGCTTTTGGATGGTTCCAATTATTTCCTACATGCTCAGGGAGGGTTGTAGTCATTTGTGGTGGATGTTCGTTGGTTTTTCTTGGTTGCTTTGGGGGGCTTGATGCTATTCGTCGGAGGCTTCTGGATGGTTTTTGTTGGTTCTAGCGGGCTGTTGAAGGGTTGTAGTCATTTGCTAGAAATGACAACAAACCCCAAAAAGCGCAACAAAGACCCACAAGCCTCCAGCAGATGGCTATAACCCGCCAACAGCGTGTAGGAAATAACAAGAACCATCAAAAAACCTCCAAGAACTAGCAACAAGCACCCAAAAGCCACCAGAAATAATAATCAACACCCACAGCAAATGGCTAGAACCCTCCAAGAACCTGCAAAAAATAGCACAAACATCCAGAAGACTCCAAGAAGTAGCACCAAGCACCCAAAAGGAAATCACAACAAACACCCACATCACATCACTACAAGAACTCCCAACGCAAACCGAGCAACATCGCCGTGTAGCTGTATGTAGCAGAAAGCAGGTTGTGGATGTGGACAGCATATCCGGTGATGCATGTCCTAGAGGTATCCTAAGCCAAGGACAGTACAACGTTCACACTTCAAGTTAAGAACTAACTTCATTCTGCCTTTTCTTTTATGTATCTCTGCACAAGCTAGGTACAATGGCATCTGCTATGGTGCACAAAAGTCTTGGATACACGCTTTGAAGTTGTCAAAAATGCTCGGAAAAACGCTCGGGACATTTGGTCGGAAACACCGCTCCAAAAACGCAGCCGATATCGGAAGCGATGTCCGAGGGACTTTTTGGCCAAGATTCCTAGGTGCGCTTGGAAAAACTTTTCTATGCAATGTTGCTTGCAATTTGTGAAATCCTCTCTGCCACATAAGCTGGATTTGCTTGGCATACATGGGTGGCATTTCAAAAAATCCTAAGCAATATGAGTACCATTTTCAATCCATTTTTTACCTTCTATGTTGCGTGTCTCAGCGACATGTGTCGCTGGAGACTGCCAAAGAATGCAGGGGTGGCGTAGTTTTCCTGCCCACTAGCGCCCCGCGAGAGATGCAGGGGTTGGGTTTTTGTCCCTTTGGCCGGGGACCCACGAGAATGTAGGGGTAACATAGCATTTCTGCCCACTTGGGGCCCCCCGAGAAGGCAGGGGTGAGGTAGCCACTTTTCATTTTGTCCCATGTTTTAGACGCCAGATTCCGCACGACAAGGCACTAGACAAATCTCGTTTGCTGTGTGCTGCAGATCCCAGCCATAAGATCTAGCCTAGCTCATGGGTGGTACTTGCAAGGGCGCACATTGATGCCTACATAGTGCACAAAACCCTTTTTTTCATAATTTTGCTATATACGTCTCGAGATCCAACGCCCCAAAATTGAGGACAACTATGCGCCCTTTTGTTCTACGCCACTGTGCCAGAAATGGGCATTTGAAGCTAGAATGTGTTGCCCCAGACCACAGTTTCTCAAAAAACCCGTTTAATATGACTTTGGCCATTTAGGTGCAGAGGTCCCAACCCCAAAATGAGGTTGACCATCCGCCCTTGTGCCCTAAGCCACCGTGTCAAAAGCGGTCGTTTCAAAGTACAATGTGTGGCCCCAAGCCACAACTTCTCAAAAAACGTGTTTTCTCATACTTTGGCGACTTAGGTGTACAGATCCAAGCCCCAAAGTGACGGCGACTATCCGACCTTTTGCTCTCAGCCATGGTGTGAAAAATCGTCATTTCAAGCTGGAATTCATTGCGCAAAGCAACATCTTCTTAAAGGCTTTTTTTTCCCATAATTCTGCCACATAAGTTTGCTCTAGGTACCCCTTGAGATGGGGATACCGACCCCCATGCTTTTGCATGGCCCCTCAAGTTGGGCATACGGACTCCCACGCCTTGGCGTGCTTCCTGGAACTAGGGATACAGACTCCCACGCTTTCGCGTGGTCTTTTAAGTTTGGGGTATGGACTCCCATAGTTTGGCTCGCCCCTTGAGTTGGAGATCCAGACTCCCAAGCTTTTGCATGGCCCCTTAAGTTGGGGATGCGGACTCCCATGCTTTGGCGTAGCCCCTCGAGTTGAGGATGCGGACTCCTACGCTTTGGCGTGGCCCCTGAGTTGGGGATACGGAGTCCCATGCTTTTGCATGCCCCCTCAAGTTGGACATACGGACTCCCATGCTCTGGCGTGCTTCCTTGAATTCGGGATACAGACTCCCACGCCTTGGCGTGGTCTTTTAAGTTTGGGATATGGACTCCCATAGTTTGGCTCGCCCCTTGAGTTGGGGATCCAGACTCCCAAGCTTTTGCATGGCCCCTCAAGTTGGGGTTGCGGACTCCCATGCTTTGGCGTAGCCCCTCGAGTTGGGGATGCGGACTCCCATGCTTTGGCGTGGCCCCTGAGTTGGGGATACGGACTCCCATGCTTTTGCATGGCCCATCAAGTTGGGGATACGAACTGCCATGCTTTGGCGTAGCTGCTCGAGTTGGGGATACGGACTCCCACGCTTTGGCATGGCCCCTTGAGATGGGGATCCAGACTCCCATGCTTTTGCATGGCCCCTCAAGTTGGGGATACGGAGTCCCACGCTTTGGCGGGGTCGGTCAAATTGGGAATACCGACTCCCACGCTTTGGCGTGCTTCCTTGAATTGGGGATTCAGACTCCCACGCTTTGGCGTGGTCTTTTAAGTTTTGGATATGGATTCCCACGCCTTAGCGTGGTACCTTGAGTTGGTGATATGGACTCCAATATTTTGGCTCCCCCCTTGGCTTGGCGATCCAGGCTCCCATGCTTTTGCATGGCCCCTCGAGTTGGGGATACGGACTCCCATCCTATTGCATGGCCCCTCAAGTTGGGGATACGCACTCCCACGCTTTGGTGTGGTCCCTTAAGTTGGGGATACAGAAGCCCTTGCTTTTGCATGGCCCCTCAAATTTGGGATACAACCTTCCACACTTTGGCTTGGGCCCTTGAGTTGCGGATACGGACTCCCATGCTTTGGCGTAGACCCTTGAGTTGGGGATACGGACTCCCATGCTTTTCCATGGCCTCTCAAGTTCGGCATACGGAGTCCCACGCTTTGGTGGGGTCCGTCAAGTCGGGAATACGGACTCCCACGCTTTGGCGTGCTTCCTTGAATTGGGGATACACACTCCCACGCTTTGGCGTGGTCGTTTAATTTGGGATATGGACTCCCACGCCTTAGCGTGTTACCTTGGTGATATGGACTCCCATAGTTTGGCGCGGCCCCTTGAGTTGGGGATACGGACTCCCTTGCTTTTCCATGGCCCCTCAAGTTGGGGATATGGACTCCCACACTTTGGCATGCTTCCTTGAATTGGGGATATAGACTCCCACGCTTTCGCGTGGTCTTTTAAGTTTGGGATATGGACTCACGCGCCTTAGCGTGGTACCTTGAGTTGGTGATATGGACTCCCATATTTTGGCTTGGCCCTTGACTTGGAGATCCAGGCTCCCATGCTTTTGCATGGCCCCTCGAGTTGGGGATACGGACTCCCATCCTATTGCATGGCCCCTCAAGTTGGGGATACGGACTCCCACGCTTTGGTGTGGTCCCTCAAGTTGGGGATACGGACTCCCTTGCTTTTCCCTGGCTCTCAAGTTGGGGATACGGACTCCCACAATTTGGCCTGGGCCCTTGAGTTGGGGATACGGACTCCCATAATTTGGTGTAGACCCTCGAGTTCATGATACGGACTCCCATGCTTTTCCATGGCCTCTCAAGTTCGGCATACGGAGTCCAACAGTGGTGGGGTCCATTAGCTTGGGAATATGGACCCCCCACGCTTTGGCGTGCTTCCTTGAATTGGGGATACGGGCTCCCACGCTTTGGCGTGGTCTTTTAAGTTTGGGATATGGACTCCCACGCCTTAGCCAGGTACCTTGGTGACATGGAGTCCCATAGTTTGGCGCGGCCCCTTGAGTTGGGGATACCGACTGCCAATTTTTTTCCATGACCTCGCAAGTTCGGCATACGGAGTCCCACGCTTTGGTGGGGTCTGTCAAGTTGGGAATACGGACTCCCACGCTTCGGCGTGCTTCCTTTAATTGGGGATACAGACTCCCATGCTTTGGCATGGTCGTTTAAGTTTTGGATATCGACTCCCACGCCTTAGCGTGGTACCTTGGTGATATGGACTCCCATACTTTGGCGTGGCCCCTTGAGTTGGGGATACGGACTCCCTCGGTTTGGCGTGGCCCCTGGAGTTGGGGATGCGGACTCCCATGCTTTTGCATGACCCCTCAAGTTGGGGATACGGACTCCCATATTTTGGCGTGGCCCCTTGAGTTGGGGATACGGACTCCCACGGTTTGGCGTGGCCCCTTGCGTTGGGGATCCAGACTCCCATGCTTTTGCATGGCCCCTCAAGTTGGGGATGCGGACTCCCATGCTTTGGCGCAGCCCCTTGAGTTGGGGATACTGACTCCCACAGTTTGGTGTGGCCCCTTGAGTTGTGGATACGGACTCCCACGCTTTGGCGTGGTCCTTTGAGTTGGGGATACGGACTCCCATCCTATTGCATGGCCCCTCAAGTTGGGGATACGGACTCCCACGCTTTGGTGTGGTCCCTTGAGTTGGGGCTACGGAATCCTTTGCTTTTGCATGGCCCCTCAATTTGGGGATACGGCCTCGCATGCTTTGGCTAAGCCTCTGGAGTTGGGGATAGGGACTGCCAAGCTTTGGTGTGGCCCCTTGAGTTGGGGATACTGACTCCCATGCTTTTGCATGGCCCCTCAAGTTGGGGATACGGACTCCCATGCTTTGGCCTAGCCCCTTGAGATGGGGATACGGACCCCCATGCTTTGGCGTGGCCCCTTGAGATGGGGATACGGACCCCCATGCTTTTGCATGGCCCCTCAAGTTGGGGATACTGACTCCCATGCTTTTGCATGGGCCCTCAATTTGGGGATGCGGCCTCCCATGCTTTGGCCTAGTCCCTAGAGTTGGGGATACGGACTCCCTTGCATTTGCATGGGCCCTCAATTTGGGGATACGGACTCCCATGCTTTGGCGTAGACCCTCGAGTTGGGGATACGGACTCCCACGCTTTGGCGTGGCCCCTTGAGATGGGGATACGGAACGCCATGCTTTTGCATGGCCCCTCAAGTTGGGCATACGGAATCCCACGCTTTGGTGGGGTCCATCGGCTTGGGGATACGGACTCCCACGCTTTGGCGTGGTTTTTTAAGTTTGGGATACGGACTCCCACGCTGTAGCGTGGTACCTTGAGTTGGTGATATGGCCTCCCATAGTTTGGCTCTCCCCTTGAGTTGGGGATTCAGACTCCCATGCTTTTGCATGGCCCATGACGTTGGGGATGCGGACTCCCATGCTCTGGCGTAGCCCCGCGAGTTGGGGATACGGACTCCTACTTTTTGGTGTGGCCCCTTGAGTTGGGGATACGGACTCCCATACTTTTGCATGGCCCCTCCAGTTCGGCATACGGGTCCCACGCTTTGGTGGGGTCCGTCAAGTTGGGAATACGGACTCCCACGCTTTGGCGTTGTTCCTTGAATCGGGGATACAGGCTCCCACGCTTTGGCGTGGTCTTTTAAGTTTTTGATATGGACTCTCACGCCTTAGCGTGGTACCTTGGTGCTTTGGACTTGCATAGTTTGGCATGGCCCCTTGAGTTGGGGATACGGACTCCCGTGCTTTTCCATGGCCCCTCAAGTTGGGGACACGGACTCCCATGCTTTGGCGTAGCGCCTCAAGTTGGGGATATGCACACCCAAGCTCTGGCGTGGCCCCCCAAGTTGGGGATACGTACTCCCACGCTTTGGTGTGGTCCCTTGAGTTGGCGAGACGGGCTCCCTTGCATTTGCACGGGCCCTCAATTTGGGGATACGGCCTCCCATACTCTGGCGTAGCCCCTCGAGTTGGGGATACGGACTCCCATGCTTTTGCATGGCCCCTCAAGTGGGGGATACGGACTCCCATGCTTTGGCGTAGACCCTAGAGTTGGGGATACGGACTCCCACGCTTTGGCGCGGCCCCTTGAGATGGGGATACGGACCCCCATGCTTTTGCATGGCCCCTCAAGTTGGGCATACGGAGTCCCACGCTTTGGTGGGGTCCGTCAAATTGGGAATGCCGACTCCCACGCTTTGGCGTGCTTCCTTGAATCGGGGATACTGACTCCCATGCTTTGGCGTGGTCTTTTAAGTTCGGGATCCGGACTCCCACGCCTTAGCGTGGTACCTTGAGTTGGTGATATGGCCTCCCATAGTTCGGCTCGCCCCTTGAGTTCGGGATTCCGACTCCCATGCTTTTGTGCGAATTCGTGCGAATTTCGTACGAATTCACGTGAATTCACGTCCGTGAATCGGCTACAGGCTTGCCGGGTGTCGGCACCTCTCGTTTTGGGCACGGTTCGGACATGATGGATGCTTTTGGGGCGGGACCTTCATTGGATGATGCGTAACGAAGCTAGGGGAGGAATTTTGGCCCCTCAAATCTCTCGGAATGAACCAATAATATGGCATTTTCCCCCAAAAACCTCAAAATTTGGGTAAATTCACGTGAAATTCACGCAATTATTCAAACGGCCACTTAACGGCCGTTCACGAAGGGTACATGCATGGCCCATGACGTTGGGGATGCGGACTCCCATGCTTTGGCGTAGCCCCGCGAGTTAGGGATACGGACTCCCACGTTTTGGTGTGGCCCCTTGAGTTGGGGACACGGACTCCCATGCTTTGGCGTAGCCCCTCAAGTTGGGGATATGCACACCCAAGCTTTGGCGTGGCCCCCAAAGTTGGGGATACGGACTCCCATGCTTTCGCGTAGCCCCTCGAGTTGGGGATACGGACTCCCATCCTATTGCATGGCCCCTCGAGTTCGGAACAGGACTCCCACGCTTTGGTGTGGTCCCTTGAGTTGGCGATACGGACTCCCTTGCATTTGCACGGGCCCTCAATTTGGGGATACGGCCTCCCATGCTTTGGCGTAGCCCCTCGAGTTGGGGATACTGACTCCCATGCTTTTGCATGGCCCCTCAAGGGGGGCATACGGACTCCCATGCTTTCGCGTAGACCCTAGAGTTGGGGATACGGACTCCCACGCTTTGGCGTGGCCCCTTGAGATTGTGATACGGACCCCCATGCTTTTGCATGGCCCCTCAAGTTGGGCATACGGAGTCCCACGCTTTGTTGGGGTCCGTCGAATTGGGAATACCGACTCCCACGCTTTGGCGTGCTTCCTTGAATTGGGGATACTGACTCCCACGCTTTGGCGTGGTCTTTTAAGTTTGGGATACGGACTCCCACGCCTTAGCGTGGTACCTTGATTTGGTGGTATGGACTCCCATAGTTTGGCTCGCCCCTTGAGTTGGGGATTCAGACTCCCATGCTTTTGCATGGCCCCTGACGTTGGGGATGCGGACTCCCATTCTTTGGCGTAGCCCCTCGAGTTGGGGATACGGTCTCTCATGTTTTGGTGTGGCCCCTTGAGTTGGGGATATGGACTCCTACTTTTTGGGGCGGCTCCTTTGGGTTGGGGATACGGACTCCCATCTTATTGCATGGCCCCTCAAGTTCGGGATATGGACTCCGACGCATTGTTGTGGTCCCTTGAATTGGGGATACGGACTCCCTTGCATTTGCATGGGCCCTTAATTTGGGGATACGGCCTCCCATGCTTTGGCCTAGTCCCTGCAGTTGGGGATACGGACTTCCTTGCATTTGCATGGGCCCTCAATTTGGGGATACGGACTCCCGTGCTTTGGCGTAGACCCTAGAGTTGGGGATACGGACTCCCACGCTTTGGCGTGGCCCCTTGAGATGGGGATACAGACCGCCATGCTTTTGCATGGCCCCTCAAGTTGCGCATACGGAGTCCCACGCTTTGGTGGGGTCCATCAGCTTGGGGATACGGACTCCCACGCTTTGGCGTGCTTCCTTGAATTGGGGATACAGACTCCCACGCTTTGGCGTGGTCTTTTAAGTTTGGGATACGGACTTCCCCGCCTTAGCGTGGTACCTTGAGTTGGTGATATGGCCTCCCATAGTTTGCCCCCCCGACTCTCATGCTTTTGCATGGCCCCTGACGTTGGGGATGCGGACTCCCATGCTTTGGCCTAGCCCCGCGAGTTGGGGATACGGACTGCCACGTTTTGGTGTGGCCCCTTGAGTTGGGGATGCGGACTCCCATGCTTTTTCATGGCCTCTCCAGTTCGGCATACGGGTCCCACGCTTTGGTGGGGTCCGTCAAGTTGGGAATACGGACTCCCACGCTTTGGCGTTGTTCCTTGAATTGAGGATACAGACTCCCACGCTTTTGCGTGGTCTTTTAAGTTTGGGATATGGACTCCCACGCCTTAGCGTGGTACCTTGGTGATATGGACTCCCATAGTTTGGCGTGGCCCCTTGAGTTGGGGATACGGACTCTCTTGCTTTTCCATGGCCCCTCAAGTTTTGGGATACGGACTCCCATGCTTTGGCGTAGCCCCTCGAGTTGCGGTTACGGACTCCCACGCTTTGGCTTGGGCCCACTAAGTTGGGAATACGGACTCCCACGCTTTGGCGTGGCCCCTTGAGTTGGGGATGCGGACTCCCATGCTTTTGCATGGCGTCTCAAGTTCGGCATGCGGGGTCCCACGATTAACTGGGGTCCGTCAAGTTGGAAATACCGACTCCCACGCTTTGGCGTGCTTCCTTGAATTGGGGATACAGACTCCCACGCTTTTGCGTGGTCGTTCAAGTTTGGGATATGGACTCCCACGCCTTAGCGTGGTACCTTGAGTTGGTGATATGGACTCCCATAGTTTGGCGTGGCCCCTTGAGTTGGGGATACGGACTCCCTTGCTTTTGCATGGCCCCTCAAGTTGGGGATACGGACTCCCATGCTTTGGCGTAGCCCTTGGAGTTGGGGATATGGACACCCAAGCTTTGGTGTGGCCCCTTGAGTTGGGGATACGTACTCCCATGCTTTTGCATGGCCCCTGAAGTTTGGGATACGGACTCCCATGACTCGGCGTAGCCCCTCGAGTTTGTGATGCGGACTCCCATAGTTTGGCGTCGCCCCTTTAGTTGGGGATACGGACTCCCACATTTAGGCGTGGCCCGTTGAGATGGGGATACGGACTCCCATGATTTTGCATGGCCCCTCAAGTTGGGGATACCGACTCCCACGCTTTGGCGTTCTTCGTTGAATTGGGGATACAGACTCCCACGCTTTGGCGTGGTCGTTCAAGTTTGGGATATGGACTCCCACGCCTTAGTGTGGTCCCTTGAGTTGGTGATGCCGACTTCCATTGTTTGGCGTCGCCCCTTGAGTTGGGGATACGGACTCCCACATTTTGGCGTGGCCCCTTGAATTGGGGATGCGAATCCCATGCTTTTGCATGGCCCCTTAAGTTGGGGATACGGACTCCCACACTTTGGCGTGGACCTTTGAGTTGGGGATACGGACTCCCTTGCTTAGGCGTGGTCCCTTGAGTTGGGGATACGAACTCCCTTGCTTTTCGGTGGTCCCTCAAGCTGCGGATACGGACTCCCACGCTTTGGCGTGGTCCTTTGAGTTGGGGAACCGGAATCCCATGCCTTTGCATGGCCCCTCAAGTTGGGGATACAGACTCCCATGCTTTGGCGTAGCCCCTCAAATTGGGGATACAGACTCCCACGTATTGGCCTGGCCCCTTGAGATGGGGATACGGACTCCCATGCCTTTGCATGGCCCCTCAAGTTCGTCATACGGTGTCCCACGCTTTGGTGGGGTCCGTCAAATTGGGGATACCGACTCCCACGCTTTGGCGTGGTTCCTTGAATTGGGGATACAGACTCCCACCCTTTGGCGTGGTCCCTTGAGTTGGGGATACACACTCCCATGCTTTTACATGGCCCTTCAAGTTTGGCATACGGCTCCCACGCTTTGGCGTAGTCCGCGAGGTTGGGGCAACGGACTCCCGTATTTTAGCGTGGTTCCTTGCGTTGGGGATACAGACCCCCACGTTTTAGTGTTGTCCTTTGAGTTTGGGATACGGACTCCCAGGCCTTAGCTCGGTCCCTTGAGCCGGGGATACGTACTTCCATAGTTTGGCGTAGCCCCTTCAATTGGGGATACGGACTTTCACGGTTTGGCGTGGCCCCTTGAGTTGGGGATACGGTCTCCCATAGTTTGGCGCCGGCCATTGAGTTGGGGATACGGACTCCCATGCTTTTGCGTGGCCCCCGGAGTTGGGGATATGGACTCCTACGCTTTTGCTTGGCTCCCTGAGTCGGCGATACGGACTCTCATACTATTGCATGGCCCGTGAAGTTGGGGATACAGACTCCCACGCTTTGGCGTGGTCCGTTGTGTTGGCGCTACGGACTCCCAAACTTTGGCGTGGTCGCTCGAGTCGGGGATACCAACTCACACACTTTTGATGTCTCTTCGAGCTGCGGATATGGACTTCCATGCTTTAGCGTGGCCTTTTGAGTTGGGATACGGAGTCCCACACTTGGCGTTGCCCCTTGAGTTCCGCGTGGCATTATTCTATTTACGTACTCTCAGTTCCCATTTCTGACGTCGCTAGTGGTGAAATCAACCATTCATCGGTCATTGTGTGTCATGGGCGGGTCATTAGTGTAGACGAATTTGCTATTCTGCAGTTGCACGTGTTGAATGGCATGTTGGTGCAAAAGGTATTGAAGTTTAGAGGTGAAGATTGCTATTTCGTTAAGTTGACGGCAAACGGGGACCACCTGTGGTTTGGGCTGGCGGCACGTTTGAGTGCACCCACCACGGAATTTTCCTTTGAATCCTCCTAAGTTTGCTCCTTTGATTGGTGTCCCTCCCTACCCCAAATTACCATGTGATATCAACGATGCATTTTGTTCGCCGAAGGTTGGATCAACCGCACCAACCTCAGGTACATGTGAATTGTGCAACCGGGTCGTCCCCTTACACAGCGTGCGAACTCATATGGGGTGACACATCTTGAGGGAGGCATGTGTTGCCAAAGCCTGTGGTTTCTTTGGAAGTAAGGAGAGCACCATAGAATTCCTGTGCAACGGCCACGGTACGATTCTTTTCATCATCTTGACAAAGTGGCCCCTGGAGCCCACTAACGTCTGGTGTGGGGCAATGGCCAAGGCTTCCGCATGCAATCCTTGCACACGCCGGCCGATGCACTGCACCTTGTGTAAGGCCACCGTGTGGTTGCAGAACATGCAAATGCAATTCGATGTAGAGTATGGCGATCTCGCTCTACCCGGTAGGCTTTGTGCCCCACCCTAGGAGCGGGATGTGGTCCTCACTTGGATTGCGCATGATGGATGTACGAAGAAAAAAATGGGAGACACTGCGAGAAGAAGAGGCGGCTCTGGCAATGGGCTCTCCTTCGGCAACCCCCCCTACCAATGTTGTTGACTCCTTTTCCTCTACCTCCCCATTCTCCTCCTCCTCCTCCTCCTTTCCCTCCTACTCCTCCTCCACTTAGGTGTCATCAGGTGCGTACCGCACACGCCCTTTGGAGAGTGTAGTGCACTGCAAGAAAGTGGAGTTGGCATGGACACGGCCCCGAAAGCGGGGGAATACAAATGTCTGTGATTTCGACACGTCGTCGGAGGGAGAGCTTTTTAAGGAAGCCCCGGGGGTAGTGAAACAAAAGGGGGGGGGACGGAACGAACGGTAGTTGTGTATACAAGGAAGCCAACAAAAAAAACTGCCATAGAGCAGCATTTGTGTGTATGCCGAAGGAAAAAAACATACTACCTTAGAGCAGTACTTGTGTTTACGGCAAAGGAAAAAAAAACTAATCTGGTGTTGTCATAGGCCTCGTCAGTCTGCCAAGCACCCAGTTGCTCTGTGGTGGGCTGGGCCGTGTTGGAGGAAAGAACATAAATCTATGGCCCTCCACAGGCACGGGTTGTGGGCGCCTACAGCCATCATTGCAATGGTCACGAGGTAGAGACGAGGCCTCAGTTGCTGGAGAGTAACCCCTTACACCACCGCTCTTGGGCTAGATTAGACTAGGCCCCTACTAACCCTCTACCTCATCCCCCCTCCCTTTAGAGACTAGCTAGTTACCCAGAGAAGCCCGCCTCGGCGGCTAGCCTCGCCCCACAAGAGCCCCCCCCCCCCACCCCCTCTGGGGGCCTACGGCCCACTTCTCCTGAGGGGGAGGTTCTAAAGGCGAGGAGACGCCCCCCCTCTTGCCCTCTCTAGACATTGGCTTGGGACTGTTGAATCGTGTGCGCCAAACGCGCCTGTAAGCAGCTTTTGTTTGTTGGTACTAAAATGTTTTTGTACCCCATGTTTTTACTCGATACACTCGAAAATTTTAGCATAATTCAAAAATGGACAAGACTGCGTTTTTTTCCAGCTAGCCCAAAATTAATATCCCACTTCAGAATAGCAGTTTTTAGAGACAACCAATACTCAAGTTCGTAGGACACTGCACATGCAATTCTAGGATCCTTGGTTCAATTCCCAGGGTCGGCCAAAGGGAGCCACTAGGGGACACGGGTGGTTTAAGGCTCGCGCCTATTTTTTTTCCTTTTTTCTCCTCAATTGCTCTGTCAGGAAGCTTCCTCGCCAAGATAAGGGTTCTGTAACCACTTGTCATTTTGTCCCCTTTTGTGGGGACCCCCAAGAACGCAGGGCTTGTGTGGCGCTCGGTCCCCTTTTTTGGGGATGCCCGAGATTGCATGGGTTACATGGGGGTAGGATCAACAGCTGCTCCTCCACCACCACCTCCTCCTCCTCCCCCTCCCCCCCCCCCCTCCTCCTCCTCCTTCGCCTCCTCCTCCTCCTCTTGCTGCCCCTCATTCCGCTCCTCAACCCGCTATGCCGCCAACAACATCTTACACTCCAACCATGCTACCCTGGGAATCCAAGGTCGCTACAGAGGAAGATTTTGGGACACGGCCATGGAAGTCCACCGGGAGGCGGACCAAAGTTTTGAAGCGGCTAGACGCTCTTCTTGAGGCCTCAAAGAAAAGGGCCCATGCGACAAGCGATGCGTCCATCGAAGACCCTGACGAGTTCGATCGTCTCTAGGACACACATCATTAGGACTCCTTTACTTACGTCTCACGCACCTCCACCACTGCCATCACCCCTGTTTTGACAACTCAAGGAGAAGGACCCCATGAGTGGCACGCGATGAGCTCTTGGACATGATGTGCCACGGCTGTGTGTGCATAGTATGTGTGCACGTTCTTGGCAATGTCATACGCCCAGAGACCCTGGAAAGGACCTTTTCACTGCCCATTGTTGCTGCTTGCTGTTGCTTCCTTGCTTCTTGCTTGTGACCAAAATATGTTGCTCATCCTTGGACCCGAGGAAGGGGTGTAAATCCTCGACATGGTAAACCCAGCTTGGTAATAGTTACGAGTAGGACGGGGCTCGGTGCTAGTTCTGCGTAACACATTGGAAATCACTGTGGACTAAAGACCTCTTTCTTTGGGGGTGTCCCTCAACCGTCACGACGATGGTTCTCAAACAAGGCACAAAAACGGCTCGTTTTCACCTCAAAATGGACCACCGTGTGGCACCACGGCATCACACATGCCTCATTGAACACCCATTTGCCATCATTTGATAGCCCAATCACTATGAAAGAAGAACGGCCCTCATTTGGAACACCTACGCGGAACACCGGCGATTGTCCGGAAATTTGAGGATGATCGTCAGCCCAAAGACGGCCTTTTTGGACACTACATTTGCCGTAGAACGAGCTAAACGGCTCAAAATGCAACAAAACCTATTTGTGATGATGTGTGTTTCCTCCACGGTTGTTTTGAGGGAGTTGGATACCGTTTTGGAGCTAACGTGTCATTGCAAGGACTTTTGGATCACGTGTTTTAGCCTGCTTGCTGCTTGTTGCTGCTTGCTGCTTGATAAATTGTGTTGCACATCCTAGGACCCTCAAAAGGGATGTAAAAGCTTGACACGGTAAACGCAGCTTGGTAAAAAAACTCGCAACTAGGACCGAGCTGGGTCCTAGTCTTGCTTCACGCCTTGGAAAGCATTGCGGACGAGAGACCGCTTCCTTTGGTGATGTGCCTCCACGTTCAGGACGATGGTCCTCATCACCCATTAATTAAATGCTGGCCTGGTCGCTGGCCGAATGGCAAATTTACGCGTAAATGCGTAAATTTTACGAAAACGGCCACTTCTTGGGCCACCGCAGTGTTTACAGGTGTAAATTCGGTGTAAATTTGTGTAAATTGCTATTTTTGCACTATTTCATGATGGAATTGACTTTCTTTGTCTTGCAAGTTGCGTGCTTTTTGTCATTTTGTTCACAACGTTGCCATTCGTACATGGTTGTCAAGGCAAATTTTTCCCGCGCGTGGTGAGGTAGGGTAATCTATGCATAGGAGAATGGTTAAGAGCAAACCTTGGGGGTAGAAGGGGGTTGGTGACGGGGGGGGCCTCCTCCCCAAACTTGCTGGCACAACAACGTTCGTATCAACCGGTTGGGTAGACAAATGAAAAATGCATGTAAAGAAGAGACGAATAATTGTAGAGTAGAAAAATGTCCGTGGTAGGGGCGGCCTCCTCCCCAGACTTGGGGGCACGACAAGGTTGCTTACAAGAGTGTCCTTCTTTCCCTTGCGTTGTCATTGCACCCCCCTCCCTCTTTCTTTTGATTAGTGTTGACATGGGTTCTGACATATGCGTGCGGCTGCGTGGCCCCATTGCGCCATTTCGCCAACGTTGCTGAGGCCCTCCGCTATCTACGCTCGGCGGACGGAGGATCTCTGCACATCCACCACACCCAAGTCGCGCGGGCCGCCAACAACAAAATTTACAACAATTTCTAGTCTACTGGCCGCTGGCCGAAAAGCCTCGGGCCAAAGTTTCTTTTAAGGGTGGTCCTCATACACGGCCCAAAAACGTGTCGTTTTCACCCCATAATGGACCACTACGTGGCAGCATAGCATGGCGCATGCATTATTGAATAGCCCTTTGCATTCTTTGGATAGCCGCATCCCCATGGAACAAGAACGGCCCACATTGAAAACGCCCACTTGACACACCGGCGATCCTCCTAAATAACCTCTCAGAGGTTGTTAGATCAAAGCCAGGCAGGCGTATGTAGGGGAAAACGCCATTTACCCCCCCCCATTTGGGCCTTTTTGGGGCTATTCGCGTACCCTACCCCAAGGGGTTGAATTGTTAGTTTAACCCCTTGTAAAATCATGATTTTGTCCAATAAACGCCTCCCCCTATGAGTTTTTGGTCCGGACCCCCAACTTGATACCCACTTTTTTCAGGTTTTGAGGGAGGGGCGGGGGTGGGGCTGCGGGGGGGTCAAAAATGTTCCAAAAAATGAACCCCCCCCTTTTTTGGGTCGAAAATCATGAATCTTTTGGTTTTTTTCTATTTTCAGCCGAAAAAGTGTTTCCGGGTCCCGACTCTATGGGGTTTGTATGGGGCGGAGTAGGGAGATATACAAGATGCTTATGCACTTTTCAGCCATTTTTGGTGTGTTGGCGGTTTTGGCAACCTCGGTGACCCCGTGGTACCCACTCTGAGGGGTGTGAGTGGGGAGGTTGTGACAGTATATGCCTGCTAGGATACGAAAGGACGTTTTTTGCAGTCTGTAGCCTTGTTGAGAGCCGGTCACAACCCGTGCCAAAGACGCGAAATGACTCTTTCCACCAATAATGGCCTAGTGAATGGGCCGGTACACAACCTGCTTATGCAGTTTTTCACACTAGGCAGCTCAAAAATCGAAATCACCCAAAATCACCTCGCGGAGGTTGTTAGATCAAAGCCAGGCAGGCAGGCGTATATAGGGGAAAACGCCACATACCCCCCCCCCATTTTGGCCTTTATGGGCCTATTCGCGTACCCTACCCCAACGTGTTGAATTGTTAGTTTAACCCCTTCTAAAATCATTATTGCTTCCAATAAACACATTCCCCAATGAGTTTTTGGTCCGGACCCTCCCACGGCCCCACACTTGAAACCCAATTTTTTGACGTTTTCCGGGAGGTGTGGGGGGGGGGGGGGGGGGGTAAAAAATGACCTCCCCTTTCTTTCGGTCGAACATCATGAATTTTTTGGTTTTTTTCGATTTTGAGCCGAGAAAGTGTTTCCGGGTCCCGACTCCATAGGGTTTGTATGGCGCGGAGTGGGACGAGCGCTTATGCAGTGTATGCCCTTTTCAGCCATTTTTGGTATGCTGGGGGTTTTGGCGACCTCGGTGACCCTGTGGTACCGACTTTGAGGGGTGCGAGTAGGGATGTTGTGACAGTATATGCCTGCTAGGATACGGAAGAATGTTTTTTGCAGTCTCTAGCCTTGCTTAGGGCCGTTCACAACCCGTGCCAAAGACGCGAAACGGATGTTTTCACCAATAATGGCCTAGTGAATGGGCAGGTACACAACCTGCTTATGCACCCTGGACACCCTGGACAGCATGTTTCAGGCCGTATTTACGTGCCTCATACCCTATTTGGGTATGAGGTCCCGGGGGGCGGGGGTCTCCTCGGGGATTGGTACACAACCTGCTTATGCAGATTTTCACCCCGGATAGCTCAAAAACGGAATTTTTAGAAGCTCATTTTTTTGATATTATGACCACCTAAAATGACCATCCAAGCTATGCAAAGCATGTTTTAGGCCGTATTTACGTGTTTTTCAGCCTATTTGGGTGTTAGGTCGGGGGGGGGTCTCCCAGGGGGTACACAACCTGCTTATGCAATTTTTGACCCTGGGCAGCTCAAAATCGAAGTTTTCGAAACTTGGTTTTTTTTGATATTGTGACCACTTAAAATGACCAGCAAAGCTATTTAAAGCATGTTTTAGGCCGTATTTACTTGTTTTTCACTCTATTCGGGCATCAGGTCCCGGGGGGAGGGGGGGCTCCCAAGGGATTGGTGCACAACCTACGTATGCGGTTTTTCACCCAGCACAGCTCAAAAATAGAAGTTTTCGAGACTTGTTTTTCTGATATTGTGACTACCCAAAATGACCATCAAAGCTATGTAAAGCATGTTTTAGGCGGTATTTATGTGTTTCTCACCCTATTTGGGTATCAACTCCCGGGCTGGGGGGGTCTCCTAGGGGATTGGTACACAAGCTGCTTATGCAGTTTTTCATCAACTAAAATGACCATCCAACGTATGTAAAGGATGTTTTAGGCGGTATTTACATGATTTTCACCCTATTTGGGTATTAGGTCCAGAGGGGGGGGGGGGCTCCCAAGGGATTGGTACACAACCTGCTTATGCAGTTTTTCACCCTGGGCAGCTCAAGAATGGACGTTTTTGAAACTTGTTTTTTATGATATTGTGACCACCTAAAATGACCATCCACGGTATGTAAAGCATGTTTTAGGCTGTATGCACATGTTTTTCACCCTATTTGGGTATTAGGTCCGGGGGTGTGGGGGGGCTCCCAAGGCATTGGTACACAACCTGCTGATGCATTTTTTCACCCCGGGCAGCTCAAAAATGGAAATTTTCGAAACTTGTTTTTTTGGATACCGTGATCAACTAAAATGATCATCCAAGGTATGTAAAGCATGTTTTAGGCCGTATTTATGTAGTTTCCACCGTATTTTAGGTGAGTGTTGCTCGGGTTAGATTCTCTGCGAGGTGGACTTGCCGAACGCATTAGAATTTTTCGAAAGTTTTTTTTTTGATATTGTGACCACCTAAAATGACCATCCAAGGGATGTAAAGCATGTTTTAGGTCCCATGTACGTGTTTTTCACCCTATTTGGGTATTAGGTCGTGGGGGGGGGGTCTCCCAAGCGATTGGTACGCAACCTGCTTATGCAGCTTTTCACCGTGGGCAGCTCAAAAATCAAGTTTTCGAAACTTGTTTTTTTTTTTTGATATTTTGACCACCCAAAATGACCATCCAAGATATGTAAAGCATGTTTTACGCCGTATTTACGTGTTTTTCACCATATTTGGTTTTTAGGTCCGGGGGGGGGGGGGGGGGGGGGCTCCCAAGGGATTGGTACACAACCTGCTTATGCAATTTTTCACCCTAGGCACCTCAACAATCGAAGTATTCCACACTTGTTATTTTGATACCATGACCACCTAAAATGACCATCCAAGCTATATAAAGCATATTTATAGGCCGTATTTACGTGTTTTTCATCTGATTTGGGTATTGGGCCGGAGGGGGTGGGGGTCTCCCAAGGGATTGGTACACTACCTGCTCATGCTGTTTTTCACCCTGGGCAGCTCAAAACCCGAAGTTTTCGAATTTTTTTTTTTTGAAACCATGATCACCTAAAATGACCATCCAAGCTATATAAAGCATATTTTAGGCCGTATTTACGTGTTTTTCATCCTATTGGGGTATTAGGTCCGGGGGGGGGGGGGTCTCCCAAGGGATTGGTACACAACCTGCTCATGCAGTTTTTCACCCCGGGCAGCTCAAAAATCGAAATTTTCGAAGGTTATTTTTTTGATATCGTCATCACCTAAAATGACCATCCAAGGTATGTAAAGTATGTTGTAGGCCATATTTTCATGCTTTTCTCCCTATTTCTGTTTTTTTTTGGGGGGGGGGGTCAAACGGGATTGGTACACAACCTGCTTATGCACATCCCCATCCTGGGCAGCTCAAAAATTTTTTTATAACATCATCTTCACAAAACAAGCCCCAAATCGGCCGTTTTTGACCACCAAATCAGCCATTTAACGGGCTACACGGCATTGAACAGCATGAAACCTGTTTGTGGTGATGCCCGTTTGCTCCTCAGCCGCTTTGAGCTACTCGGATGCCGATTTTGAGCCACAATGTCCCCGCAAGGACTTTTGGATCGCCTGCTTGCTGCTTGCTGCTTGTTGCATGTTGCTACTACATTGTGCTGCTCCTCCTTGGACCCTAAGAAGGGGTGTGAAACCTCGACAGGGTAAACCCAGCTCACTAATGAAGATTTCTACTGCGACCGAGCTGGGTGAAACATGTCGCCAGTGCATTTGAGACACTTGCTTAGCACATCATTGGCGATCGTTCTGAATTTTCACGACGATCGTCATGAAACCTGACTCAAAATAGGCTGAACAAGGCCAGTGTATCAAGACTCGAACTAGGACCGAGCTGGGTCCTAGTCTTGCGCAACGCCTTGGAAATCACTGCGGATGAAAGACCGCTTGCTGTGCATATTTGCCTCTGGAGTCAAGATGTACGGCTCGAAAAGGGCTCGTTTTCATCTCAAAATGGACCACCGCGTGGCACTAGCGCATGGTACATGCCTTATCAAACACCCATTTGCCATCCTTTGATAGGCCGATCGCTATGAAAGAACAATGGCCCTGATCGGAAACACCTACTTGGCACACCGGCGATCGTCCAGAACTTTCAGCACGATCGTCCTGAAAACACCCCAAAAACGGCCACCTTTGGACACCAAATCAGCTGTAGAACGAGCTAGACGGCTCAAAGTGCAACCAAACTTGTTTGTGGTGATGCGCCTTTGCTCCCCGGTCGTTTTGAGCTACTTGGATGCCGGTTTTGAGCCACGGTGTCGTTGCAAGGACTTTTGGACCGCCTGCTGCTGCTGCTGATGCTGATGATGCTGCTTGCTGTTGCTTGCTAAAACGTGTAGCTCAGCCTTGGACCCTAAAAGGTGGTGTAAAACCTCGACAGGGTAAACGCAGCTCGGTAATCAAGACTCGACCTAGGACCGAGCTGGGTCCTAGTCTTGCGTAACGCATGGGAAATCACCGTTGAAGAAAGACCGCTTGCTTTAGAGATGTGCCTCCATGGTTACGACGATGGTCCTGAGGCACGGCTCAAAAACGGCTCATTTCTACCT
Organism: Eutreptiella sp. 'Long Island Sound 2002'; assembly: GCA_964036045.1. Taxonomy (NCBI): domain Eukaryota; phylum Euglenozoa; class Euglenophyceae; order Eutreptiales; family Eutreptiaceae; genus Eutreptiella; species Eutreptiella sp. 'Long Island Sound 2002'. Next base: position 160,930,496 of record OZ038379.1, on the reverse strand, counting down.
CAAAATTGACCACCACGTGGCACCACGGCGTGGTACACACCTTATAGAACACCCATTTGCCATCCTTTGATAGCCCAATCGCCATCGGCCCTCATCAGAAACATCCGCTTGGCGTAGCGGCGATCGTCCTGAGTTTTCAGGACGATCGTCCTGAAAACAGCCCAAAACAGCCCAAAAACGGCCATTTTTGGACACTAAATCCGCGGTAGAACGGGCTAGGCGGCTCGAAACGCAACCAAAGTTGTTTGTGGTGATGCGCCTTGGCTCCCCGGTCGTTTTGAGCTACTTGGATGCCGGTATTGAGCCGCGGTCTGGTCGCAAGGACTTTTTGAGCGCCTGCTGCTGCTTGCTGCTGCTGCTTGCTACTGCTGCTGCTGCTTGCTAAAACGTGTTGCTCACCCTTGGCCCCTAAAAAGTGGTGTAAAACCTCGACAGGGTAAACCCAGCTCGGTAATCAAGACTCGAACTAGGACCGAGATGGGTCCTAGTCTTGCGTAACGCCTTGGAGATCACTGCCGAAAGACCGCTTGCTTTTCAGAATTGCCTCCACCGTCGGGATGATCGTCCTAAAACACGGCTCAAAAACGGCTCATTTTCACCTCAAAATGGACCACTGCGTGGCACCACGGTGTGGTACACGCCTTATTGAACACCCATTTGCCATCGTTTGATAGCCCAATTGCCATGAAAGAACTAGGGCCCTCATCAGAAACACCTGCTTGGCGTAGCGGCGATCGTCCTGATCTTTCGGGACGATCGTCCTGAAAATAGCCGAAAACAGCCCAAAAACGGCCATTTTTGGACACTAAATCGGCCGTAGAACGGGCTAGACGGCTCAAAACGCAACGAAACTTGTTCGTGGTGATGCGCATTTGCTCCCCGGTCATTCTGAGCTACTTGGATGCCGGTTTTGAGCCGCGGCGTGGTCGCAAGGACTTTTTAACCGCCGGCTTGCTTGCTTGCTGCTGCTGCTGCTGCTGCTGCTGCTGCTGCTGCTGTTGCTGCCAAAACGTGTTGCTCACCCTTGGACCCTAAAAGGTGGTGTAAAACCTCGACAGGGTAAACCCAGCTCGGTAATCAAGACTCGAACTAGGACCGAGCTGGGTGCTAGTCTTGCGTAACGCATGGGAAATCACCGTTGAAAAAAGACCGCTTGCTTTGGAGATGTGCCTCCATGGTTACGACGATGGTCGTGAAACACGGCTCAAAAACGGCTCATTTTCACCTCACAATGGACCGCCGCGTGGCACCACGGCGTGGTACACGCCTTATTGAACACCCATTTGCCATCCTTTGATAGCCCAATCGCCATGAAAGAACAACGGCCCTCATCGGAAACACCTGCTCGGCGTAGCGGCGATCGTCCTGAAATTTCAGGACGATCGTCCTGAAAACAGCCGAAAACAGACCAAAAACGGCCATTTTTGGACACCAAATCGGCCGTAGAACGGGCTAGTTTTGAGCTACTTGGATGCCGGTTTTGAGCCGCGGTGTGGTCGCAAGGACTTTTTAAGCGCTTGGTTGCTGCTGCTGTTGCTGCTGCTGCTGCTTGCTAAAACGTGTAGCTCAGCCTTGGCCCCTAAAAGGTGGTGTAAAACCTCAACAGGGTAAACCCAGCTCGGTAATCAAGACTCGAACTAGGACCGAGCTGGGTCCTAGTCTTGTGTAACCATCGGGAATGACCGTTGAAGAAAGACCGCTTGCTTTCGAGATGTGCCTCCACGGTCGGGACGATCGTCCTGAAACACGGGTCAGAAACGGCTCATTTTCACCTCAAAATGGACCACCGCGTGGCACCATGGCGTGGTACACGCCTTATTGAACACCCATTTGCCATCCTTTGATAGCCCAATCGTCATGGAAGAACAACGGCCCTCATCGGAAACACCTGCTCGGCGTAGCGGCGATCGTCCTGAAATTTCAGGACGATTCCCCAAAAAAGGCCAAAAACAGCCCAAAAACGGGCTTTTTTGGACACTACATCGGGCGTAAAGCGAGCTAGACGGCTCGAAATGCAACGAAACTTGTTTGTGGTGATGCGCCTTGGCTCCCCGGTCGTTTTAAGCTACTTGGATGCCGGTTTTGAGCCGCGGTGTGGTCTCAAGGAGTTTTTAAGCGCCTGCTTGCTGCTTGCTGCTGCTTGCTGCTGCTGCTGCTACTGCTGCTTGCTAAAACGTGTAGCTTAGCCTTGGCCCCTAAAAGGTGGTGTAAAACCTCGACAGGGTAAACCCAGCTCGGTAATCAAGACTCGAACTAGGACCGAGCTGGGTCCTAGTCTTGCGGAACGCATTGGAAATCACCGTTGAAGAAACACCGCTTGCTTTGGAGATGTGCCTCCATGGTTACGACGATTGTCCTGAAACACGGCTCAATAACGGCTCATTTTCACCTCAAAATGGACCACCGCGTGGCACCATGGCCTGGTACACGCCTTATTGAACACCCATTTGCCATCCTTTGATAGCCCAATCGCCATGAAAGAACAACGGCCCTCATCGGAAACACCTGCTTGGCGTAGCGGCGATCGTCCTGAACTTTCAGGACGATTGTCCTGAAAACAGCCGAAAACCGCCTAAAAACGGCCATTTTTGGACACTAAATCAGCCGCAGAACGGGCTAGACGGCTCGAAACGCAACGAAACTTGTTTGTGGTGATGCGCCTTGGCTCCCCGGTCGTTTTGAGCTACTCGGATGCCGGTTTTGAGCCGCGGTGTGGTCTCAAGGAGTTTTTAAGCGGCTGCTTGCTGCTTGCTGCTGCTTGCTGCTGCTGCTGCTGCTGCTGCTTGCTAAAACGTGTAGCTCAGCCTTGGCCCCTGAAAGGTGGTGTAAAACCTCAACAGGGTAAACCCAGCTCGGTAATCAAGACTCGAACTAGGACCGAGCTGGGTCCTAGTCTTGTGTAACGCATCGGAAATGACCGTTGAAGAAACACCGCTTGCTTTAGAGATGTGCCTCCATGGTTACGACGATGGTCCTGAAACACGGCTCAAAAACGGCTCATTTTCACCTCAAAATGGACCACCGCGTGGCACCACGGCGTGGTACACGCCTTATTGAACACCCATTTGCCACCCTTTGATAGCCCAATTGCCGTGAAAGAACAACGGCCCTCATTGGAAACACGTGCTTGCCGTAGCGGCGATCGTCCTGAACTTTCATGACGATCGTCCTGAAAACAGCCAAAAACAGCCCAAAAACGGCCATTTTTGGGTACTAAATCGGCCGTACAACGGGCTAGATGGCTCAAAGTGCAACGAAACTTGTTTGTGGTGATGCGCCTTGGCTCCCCGGTCGTTTTGAGCTACCTGAATGCCGGTTTTGAGCCACGGTGTGGTCTCAAGGACTTTTTAAGCGCCTGCTTGTTGCTTGCTGCTGCTGCTGCTACTGCTGCTTGCTTAAACGTATAGCTCAGCCTTGGCCCCTAAAAGGTGGTGTAAAACCTCGACAGGGTAAACGCAGCTCGGTAATCAAGACTCGAACTAGGACCGAGCTGGGTCCTAGTCTTGCGTAACGCATCGGAAATGACCGTTGAAGAAACACCGCTTGCTTTAGAGATGTGCCTCCATGGTTACGACGATGGTCCTGAAACACGGCTCAAAAACGGCTCATTTTCACCTCAAAATGGACCACCGCGTGGCACCACGGCGTGGTACACGCCTTATTGAACACCCATTTGCCATCCTTTGATAGCCCAATTGCCGTGAAAGAACAACGGCCCTCATTGGAAACACGTGCTTGCCGTAGCGGCGATCGTCCTGAACTTTCATGACGATCGTCCTGAAAACAGCCAAAGTGAGCTCAAAAACGGCCATTTTTGGGCACTAAATCGGCCGTAGAACGGGCTAGATGGCTCAAAATGCAACGAAACTTGTTTGTGGTGATGCGCCTTGGCTCCCCGGTCGTTTTGAGCTACCTGAATGCCGGTTTTGAGCCACAGTGTGGTCTCAAGGACTTTTTAAGCGCCTGCTTGGTGCTTGCTAGTGCTGCTGTTGCTGCTTGCTAAAACGTGAAGCTCAGCCTTGGCCCCTAAAAGGTGGTGTAAAACCTCGACAGGGTAAACCCACCTCGGTAATCAAGACTCGAACTAGGACCGAGCTGGGTCCTAGTGTTGCGGAACGCATTGGAAATCACCGTTGAGGAAAGACCCCTTGCTTTCGAGATGTCTCTGCATGGTTACGGCGATTGTCCTGAAACACGGCTCAAAAACGGCTCATTTTCACCTCAAAATCGACCACCGCGTGGCACCATGGCGTGGTACACGCCTTATTGAACACCCATTTGCCATCCTTTGATAGCCCAATCGCCATGAAAGAACAACGGCCCTCACCGGAAACACCTGCTTGGCGTAGCAGTGATCGTCCTAAAATTTCAGGACGATCGTCCTGAAAACAGCCGAAAACCGCCTCAAAACGGCCATTTTTGGACACTAAATCGGCCGCAGAACGGGCTAGACGGCTCGAAACGCAACGAAACTTGTTTGTGGTGATGCGCCTTGGCTCCCTGGGCGTTTGGAGCTACTCGGATGCCGGTTTTGAGCCGCGGTGTGGTCTCAAGGAGTTTTTAAGCGCCTGCTTGCTGCTTGCTGCTGCTTGCTGCTGCTGTTGCTGCTGCTGCTTGCTAAAACGTGTAGCTCAGCCTTGGCCCCTAAAAGGTGGTGCAAAACCTCGACAGGGTAAACCCAGCTCGGTAATCAAGACTCGAACTAGGACCTAGCTGGGTCCTAGTCTTGTGTAACGCATCGGAAATGACCGTTGAAGAAACACCGCTTGCTTTAGAGATGTGCCTCCATGGTTACGACGATGGTCCTGAAACACGGCTCAAAAACGGCTCATTTTCACCTCAAAATGGACCACCGCGTGGCACCACGGCGTGGTACACGCCTTATTGAACACCCATTTGCCACCCCTGGATAGCCCAATTGCCATGAAAGAACAACGGCCCTCATCGGAAACACCTGCTTGCCGTAGCGGCAATCGTCCTGTTTTTTTATGACGATCGTCCTGAAAACAGCCAAAAACAGCCCAAAAACGGCCATTTTTGGGTACTCAATCGGCCGTAGAACGGGCTAGATGGCTCAAAATGCAACGAAACCTGTTTGTGGTGATGCGCCTTGGCTCCCCGGTCGTTTTGAGCTACCTGAATGCCGGTTTTGAGCCACGGTGTGGTCTCAAGGACTTTTGGAGCGCCTGCTTGTTGCTTGCTGCTGCTGCTGCTGCTGCTTGCTAAAACGTGAACCTCAGCCTTGGCCCCTAAAAGGTGGTGTAAAACCTCGACAGAGTAAACCCAGCTGGGTAATCAAGACTCGAACTAGGACCGAGCAGGGTCCTAGTCTTGCATAACGCATTGGAAATCACCGTTGAGGAAAGACCGCTTGCTTTCGAGATGTGCCTGCATGGTTACGGCGATTGTCCTGAAACACGGCTCAAAAACGGCTCATTTTCACCTCAAAATGGACCACCGCGTGGCACCACGGAGTGGTACACGCCGTATTGAACACCCGTTTGCCATCCTTTCATAGCCCAATCGCCCTGGAAGAACAACGGCCCTCATCGGAAACACCTGCTTGGCGTAGCGGCGATCGTCCTGAACTTTCAGGACGATCGTCCTGAAAACAGCCGAGAACAGCCCAAAAACGGCCATTTTTGGACACTACATCGGCCGCAGAACGGGCTACACGGCTCCAAATGCAACGAAACTTGTTTGTGGTGATGCGTCTTGGCTCCCTGGTCGTTTTCAGCTACTTGGATGCCGGTTTTGAGCCGCGGTGTGGTCTCAAGGACTTTTTAAGCGCCTGCTTGCTGCTTGCTGCTGCTTGCTGCTGCTGCTGCTGCTGCTGCTTGCTAAAACGTGTAGCTCAGCCTTGGCCCCTAAAAGGTGGTGTAAAACCTCGACAGGGCAAACCCAGCTCGGTAATCAAGACTCGAGCTAGGACCGAGCTGGGTCCTAGTCTTGTGTAACGCATCGGAAATGACCGTTGAAGAAACACCGCTTGCTTTAGAGATGTGCCTCCATGGTTACGACAATGGTCCTGAAACACGGCTCAAAAACGGCTCATTTTCACCTCAAAATGGACCACCGCGTGGCACCACGGCGTGGTACACGCCTTATTGAACACCCATTTGCCATCCTTTGATAGCCCAATTGCCATGAAAGAACAACGCCCCTCATCGGAAACACCTGCTTGCCGTAGCGGCGATCGTCCTGAACTTTCATGACGATCGTCCTGAAAACAGCCAAAAACAGCCCAAAAACGGCCATTTTTGGGCACTAAATGGGCCGTAGAACGGGCTAGCTGGCTCAAAATGCAACGAAACTTGTTTGTGGTGATGCGCCTTGGCTCCCCGGTCGTTTTGAGCTACCTGAATGCCGGTTTTGAGCCACGGTGTGGTCTCAAGGACTTTTTAAGCGCCTGCTTGTTGCTTGCTAGTGCTGCTGCTGCTGCTTGCTAAAACGTGAAGCTCAGCCTTGGCCCCTAAAAGGTGGTGTAAAACCTTGACGGGGTAAACCCATCTCGGTAATCAAGACTCGAACTAGGACCGAGCTGGGTCCTAGTCTTGCATAACGCATTGGAAATCACCGTTGAGGAAAGACCGCTTGCTTTCGAGATGTGCCTGCATGGTTACGGCGATTGTCCTGAAACACGGCTCAAAAACGGCTCATTTTCACCTCAAAATGGACCACCGCGTGCCACCACGGAGTGGTGCACGCCGTATTGAACACCCGTTTGCCATCCTTTCATAGCCCAATCGCCATGGAAGAACAACGGCCCTCATCGGAAACACTTGCTTGGCGTAGCGGCGATCGTCCTGAACTTTCAGGACGATTGTCCTGAAAACAGCCGAAAACAGCCCAAAAACGGCCATTTTTGGACACTATATCGGCCGTAGAACGGGCTAGACGGCTCCAAATGCAACGAAACTTGTTTGTGTTGATGCGCCTTGGCTCCCCGGGCGTTTGGAGCTACTTGAATGCCGGTTTTGAGCCGTGGTGTGGTCTCAAGGACTTTTTAAGCGCCTGCTTGCTGCTTGCTGCTGCTTGCTGCTGCTTGCTGCTGCTGCTCCTTGCTAAAACGTGTAGCTCAGCCTTGGCCCCTAAAAGGTGGTGTAAAACCTCGACAGGGTTAACCCAGCTCGGTAATCAAGACTCGAATCAAGACTCGAACTAGGACCGAGCTGGGTCCTAGTCTTGCGTAGCGCATTGGAGATCACCGTTGAGGAAAGACTGCTTGCTTTCGAAATGTGCCTCCACGGTGGGGACGATGGCCCTTAAACGCGGCTCAAAAACGGCTCGTTTTCACCTCAAAATGGACCACCGCGTGGCACCACGCCGTGGTACACGCCTTATTGAACACCCATTTGCCATCCTTTGATAGCCCAATCGCCATGAAAGAACAACGGCCCTCATCTGAAACACCTGCTTGGCGTAGCGGCCATCGTCCTGAACTTTCAGGACGATCGTCCTGAAAACAGCCAAAAACAGCCCAAAAACGGCTATTTTTGGACGCTAAATCGGCCGTAGAACGGGCTAGATGGCTCGAAACGCAACGAAACTTGTTTGTGGTGATGCGCCTTGGCTCCCTGTTCATTTTGAGCTACTTGAACGCCGGTGTTGAGCCGCGGTGTGGTCTCAAGGAGTTTTTAAGCGCCTGCTTGCTGCTGCTGCTGCTGTTGCTGCTTGCTAAAACGTGTAGCTCAGCCTTGGCCCCTAAAAGGTGGTGTAAAACCTCGACAGGGTAAACCCAGCTCGGTAATCAAGACTCGAACTAGGACCGAGCTGGGTCCTAGTCTTGTGTAACGCATCGGAAATGACCGTTGAAGAAACACCGCTTGCTTTAGAGATGTGCCTCAATGGTTACGGCGATTGTCCTGAAACACGGCTGGAAAACGGCTCATTTTCACCTCAAAATGGACCACCGCATGGCACCACGGCGTGGTACACGCCTTATTGAACACCCATTCGCCATCCTTTGATAGCCCAATCGCCATGGAAGAACAAAGGCCCTCATCGGAAACACCTGCTTGGCGCAGCGGCGATCGTCTTGAACTTTCGGGACGATCGTCCTGAAAACAGCCAAAAACAGCCCAAAAACGGCCATTTTTGGACGCTAAATCGGCCGTAGAACGGGCTAGATGGCTCGCCAAAACGTGTAGCTCAGCCTTGGCCCCTAAAAGGTGGTGTAAAACCTCGACAAGGTAAACCCAGCTCGGTAATCAAGACTCGAACTAGGACCGAGCTGGGTCCTAGTCTTGTGTAACGCATGGGAAATCATCGTGGAAGAAACACCGCTTGCTTTAGAGATGTGCCTCCATGGTTACGACGATGGTCCTGAAACACGGCTGGAAAGCGGCTCATTTTCACCTCAAAATGGACCACCGCATGGCACCACGGCGTGGTACACGCCTTATTGAACACCCATTCGCCATCCTTTGATAGCCCAATCGCCATGGAAGAACAACGGCCCTCATCGGAAACACCTGCTTGCCGCAGCGGCGATCGTCCTGAACTTTCGGGACGATCGTCTTGAAAACAGCCAAAAACAGCCCAAAAACGGCCATTTTTGGACGCTAAATCGGCCGTAGAACGGGCTAGATGGCTCGCTAAAACGTGTAGCTCAGCCTTGGCCCCTAAAAGGTGATGTAAAACCTCGACAGGGTAAACCCAGCTCGGTAATCAAGACTCGAACTAGGACCGAGCTGGGTCCTAGTCTTGTGTAACGCATGGGAAATCACCGTGGAAGAAACACCGCTTGCTTTAGAGATGTGCCGCAATGGTTACGGCGATTGTCCTGAAACACGGCTGGAAAACGGCTCATTTTCACCTCAAAATGGACCACCGCATGGCACCACGGCGTGGTACACGCCTTGTTGAACACCCATTCGCCATCTTTTGATAGCCTAATCGCCATGGAGGAACAACGGCCCTCATCGGAAACACCTGCTTGCCGTAGCGGCGATCGTCCTGAACTTTCGGGACGATCGTCCTGAAAACAGCTGAAAGCAGCCCGAAAACGGCCATTTTTGGACGCCAAATCGGCCGTAGAACGGGCCAGACAGCTCGAAATGCAACGAAACTTGTTTGTGGTGATGCGCCTTGGCTCCCCGGTCGTTTTGAGCTACTTGGATGTCGGTATTGAGCCGCGGTGTGGTCGCAAGGACTTTTTATGCGCCTGCTGCTGCTGCTGCTGCTTGCTGCTGTTTGCTGCTGCTGCTTGCTAAAACGTGTAGCTCAGCCTTGGCCCCTAAAAGGTGGTGTAAAACCTCGACAGGGTAAACCCAGCTCGGTAATCAAGACTCGAACTAGGACCGAGCTGGGTCCTAGTCTTGTGTAACGCATGGGAAATCACCGTGGAAGAAACACCGCTTGCTTTAGAGATGTGCCTCAATGGTTACGGCGATTGTCCTGAAACACGGCTCAATAACGGCTCATTTTCACCTCAAAATGGACCACCGCATGGCACCACGGCGTGGTACACGCCTTATTGAACACCCATTCGCCATCCTTTGATAGCCCAATCGCCATGGAAGAACAAAGGCCCTCATCGGAAACACCTGCTTGGCGCAGCGGCGATCGTCCTGAACTTTCGGGACGATCGTCCTGAAAACAGCCAAAAACAGCCCAAAAACGGCCATTTTTGGACGCTAAATCGGCCGTAGAACGGGCTAGATGGCTCGCCAAAACGTGTAGCTCAGCCTTGGCCCCTAAAAGGTGGTGTAAAACCTCGACAGGGTAAACCCAGCTCGGTAATCAAGACTCGAACTAGGACCGAGCTGGGTCCTAGTCTTGTGTAACGCATGGGAAATCATCGTGGAAGAAACACCGCTTGCTTTAGAGATGTGCCTCCATGGTTACGACGATGGTCCTGAAACACGGCTGGAAAGCGGCTCATTTTCACCTCAAAATGGACCACCGCATGGCACCACGGCGTGGTACACGCCTTATTGAACACCCATTCGCCATCCTTTGATAGCCCAATCGCCATGGAAGAACAACGGCCCTCATCGGAAACACCTGCTTGCCGCAGCGGCGATCGTCCTGAACTTTCGGGACGATCGTCTTGAAAACAGCCAAAAACAGCCCAAAAACGGCCATTTTTGGACGCTAAATCGGCCGTAGAACGGGCTAGATGGCTCGCTAAAACGTGTAGCTCAGCCTTGGCCCCTAAAAGGTGATGTAAAACCTCGACAGGGTAAACCCAGCTCGGTAATCAAGACTCGAACTAGGACCGAGCTGGGTCCTAGTCTTGTGTAACGCATGGGAAATCACCGTGGAAGAAACACCGCTTGCTTTAGAGATGTGCCTCAATGGTTACGGCGATTGTCCTGAAACACGGCTGGAAAACGGCTCATTTTCACCTCAAAATGGACCACCGCATGGCACCACGGCGTGGTACACGCCTTGTTGAACACCCATTCGCCATCTTTTGATAGCCTAATCGCCATGGAGGAACAACGGCCCTCATCGGAAACACCTGCTTGCCGTAGCGGCGATCGTCCTGAACTTTCGGGACGATCGTCCTGAAAACAGCTGAAAGCAGCCCGAAAACGGCCATTTTTGGACGCCAAATCGGCCGTAGAACGGGCCAGACGGCTCGAAATGCAACGAAACTTGTTTGTGGTGATGCGCCTTGGCTCCCCGGTCGTTTTGAGCTACTTGGATGTCGGTATTGAGCCGCGGTGTGGTCGCAAGGACTTTTTATGCGCCTGCTGCTGCTGCTGCTGCTTGCTGCTGTTTGCTGCTGCTGCTTGCTAAAACGTGTAGCTCAGCCTTGGCCCCTAAAAGGTGGTGTAAAACCTCGACAGGGTAAACCCAGCTCGGTAATCAAGACTCGAACTAGGACCGAGCTGGGTCCTAGTCTTGTGTAACGCATGGGAAATCACCGTGGAAGAAACACCGCTTGCTTTAGAGATGTGCCTCAATGGTTACGGCGATTGTCCTGAAACACGGCTGGAAAACGGCTCATTTTCACCTCAAAATGGACCACCGCATGGCACCACGGCGTGGTACACGCCTTGTTGAACACCCATTCGCCATCTTTTGATAGCCTAATCGCCATGGAAGAACAACGGCCCTCATCGGAAACACCTGCTTGCCGTAGCGGCGATCGTCCTGAACTTTCGGGACGATCGTCCTGAAAACAGCTGAAAGCAGCCCGAAAACGGCCATTTTTGGACGCCAAATCGGCCGTAGAACGGGCCAGACGGCTCGAAATGCAACGAAACTTGTTTGTGGTGATGCGCCTTGGCTCCCCGGTCGTTTTGAGCTACTTGGATGTCGGTATTGAGCCGCGGTGTGGTCGCAAGGACTTTTTATGCGCCTGCTGCTGCTGCTGCTGCTTGCTGCTGTTTGCTGCTGCTGCTTGCTAAAACGTGTAGCTCAGCCTTGGCCCCTAAAAGGTGGTGTAAAACCTCGACAGGGTAAACCCAGCTCGGTAATCAAGACTCGAACTAGGACCGAGCTGGGTCCTAGTCTTGTGTAACGCATGGGAAATCACCGTGGAAGAAACACCGCTTGCTTTAGAGATGTGCCTCAATGGTTACGGCGATTGTCCTGAAACACGGCTCAATAACGGCTCATTTTCACCTCAAAATGGACCACCGCATGGCACCACGGCGTGGTACACGCCTTATTGAACACCCATTCGCCATCCTTTGATAGCCCAATCGCCATGGAAGAACAAAGGCCCTCATCGGAAACACCTGCTTGGCGCAGCGGCGATCGTCCTGAACTTTCGGGACGATCGTCCTGAAAACAGCCAAAAACAGCCCAAAAACGGCCATTTTTGGACGCCAAATCGGCCGTAGAACGGGCTAGATGGCTCGCCAAAACGTGTAGCTCAGCCTTGGCCCCTAAAAGGTGGTGTAAAACCTCGACAGGGTAAACCCAGCTCGGTAATCAAGACTCGAACTAGGACCGAGCTGGGTCCTAGTCTTGTGTAACGCATGGGAAATCATCGTGGAAGAAACACCGCTTGCTTTAGAGATGTGCCTCCATGGTTACGACGATGGTCCTGAAACACGGCTGGAAAGCGGCTCATTTTCACCTCAAAATGGACCACCGCATGGCACCACGGCGTGGTACACGCCTTATTGAACACCCATTCGCCATCCTTTGATAGCCCAATCGCCATGGAAGAACAACGGCCCTCATCGGAAACACCTGCTTGCCGCAGCGGCGATCGTCCTGAACTTTCGGGACGATCGTCTTGAAAACAGCCAAAAACAGCCCAAAAACGGCCATTTTTGGACGCTAAATCGGCCGTAGAACGGGCTAGATGGCTCGCTAAAACGTGTAGCTCAGCCTTGGCCCCTAAAAGGTGATGTAAAACCTCGACAGGGTAAACCCAGCTCGGTAATCAAGACTCGAACTAGGACCGAGCTGGGTCCTAGTCTTGTGTAACGCATGGGAAATCACCGTGGAAGAAACACCGCTTGCTTTAGAGATGTGCCTCAATGGTTACGGCGATTGTCCTGAAACACGGCTGGAAAACGGCTCATTTTCACCTCAAAATGGACCACCGCATGGCACCACGGCGTGGTACACGCCTTGTTGAACACCCATTCGCCATCTTTTGATAGCCTAATCGCCATGGAGGAACAACGGCCCTCATCGGAAACACCTGCTTGCCGTAGCGGCGATCGTCCTGAACTTTCGGGACGATCGTCCTGAAAACAGCTGAAAGCAGCCCGAAAACGGCCATTTTTGGACGCCAAATCGGCCGTAGAACGGGCCAGACGGCTCGAAATGCAACGAAACTTGTTTGTGGTGATGCGCCTTGGCTCCCCGGTCGTTTTGAGCTACTTGGATGTCGGTATTGAGCCGCGGTGTGGTCGCAAGGACTTTTTATGCGCCTGCTGCTGCTGCTGCTGCTTGCTGCTGTTTGCTGCTGCTGCTTGCTAAAACGTGTAGCTCAGCCTTGGCCCCTAAAAGGTGGTGTAAAACCTCGACAGGGTAAACCCAGCTCGGTAATCAAGACTCGAACTAGGACCGAGCTGGGTCCTAGTCTTGTGTAACGCATGGGAAATCACCGTGGAAGAAACACCGCTTGCTTTAGAGATGTGCCTCAATGGTTACGGCGATTGTCCTGAAACACGGCTGGAAAACGGCTCATTTTCACCTCAAAATGGACCACCGCATGGCACCACGGCGTGGTACACGCCTTGTTGAACACCCATTCGCCATCTTTTGATAGCCTAATCGCCATGGAAGAACAACGGCCCTCATCGGAAACACCTGCTTGCCGTAGCGGCGATCGTCCTGAACTTTCGGGACGATCGTCCTGAAAACAGCTGAAAGCAGCCCGAAAACGGCCATTTTTGGACGCCAAATCGGCCGTAGAACGGGCCAGACGGCTCGAAATGCAACGAAACTTGTTTGTGGTGATGCGCCTTGGCTCTCCGGTCGTTTTGAGCTACTTGGATGTCGGTATTGAGCCGCGGTGTGGTCGCAAGGACTTTTTATGCGCCTGCTGCTGCTGCTGCTGCTTGCTGCTGTTTGCTGCCGCTGCTTGCTAAAACGTGTAGCTCAGCCTTGGCCCCTAAAAGGCCGTGTAAAACCTCGACAGGGTAAACCCAGCTCGGTAATCAAGACTCGACCTAGGAACGAGCTGGGTCCTAGTCTTGCGTAACGCATCGGAAATGACCGTTGAAGAAACACCGCTTGCTTTGGAGATGCGCCTCCACGGTCGGGACGATCGTCCTGAAACATGGCTCAAAAATGCCTCATTTTCACCTCAAAATGGACCACCGTGCGGCACCAAGCCATGGTACATGCCTTGTTTAACACCCATTTGCCATCATTTCATAGCCCAATCGCCATGGAAGAACAACAGCCCTCATTGCAAACGCCGACTTGCCACACTGAGTTTTCAGGACGATCGTCCTGAAAACAGCCCAAAAACGGCCATTTTTGGACGCTAAATCGGCCGTAGAACGAGCTAGACGGCTCGAACCGCAACGAAACTTGTTTGTGGTGATGCGCCTTGGCTCCCCGGTCGTTTCGAGCTACTTGGATGCCGGTTTTGAACCACGGTGTGGGCGCAAGGACTTTTTATGCGCCTGCTGCTTTCTGCTGCTGCTTGCTGCTGCTGCTTGCTGCTGCTAAAACGTGTTGCTCACCCTTGGCCCCTAAAAGGTGGTGTAAAACCTCGACAGGGTAAACCCAGCTCGTTAATCAAGACTCGAACTAGGACCGAGCTGGGTCCTAGTCTTGCGTAACGCATTGGAGATCACCGTTGAGGAAAGACCGCTTGCTTTAGCGTTGTGCCTCCACGGTCGGGACGATTGTCCTGAAACACGGCTCAAAAACGGCTTGTTTTCACCTCCCAATGGGCCACCGCGTGGCACCACGGCGTGGTACATGCCTCATTGAATACCCATTTGCCATCTTTTGATAGCCCAATCGCCATGAAAGAACAACGGCCCTCATCGGAAACACCTGCTTGGCGTAGCGGCGATTGTCCTAAACTTTCAGGACGATCGTCCTGAACACAGCCGAAAACAGCCCAAAAACGGCCATTTTTGGACACTAAATCGGCCATAGAACGAGCTAGACGGCTCGAAACGCAACGAAACTTGTTTGTGGTGATGCGCCTTTGCTCCCTGGTCATTTTGAGGTGCTTGGATGCCGATTTTGAGCCGGAGTGTGGTCTCAAGGTTTTTTTAACCGCCTGCTGCTTGCTGCTGCTGCTTGCTGCTGCTAAAATGTGCTGCTCAGCCTTGGCCCCTATCAAGATGCGAACTAGGACCGAGCGGGGTCCTAGTATTGTGTAACGCATTGGAAATTACCGTGGAGGAAACACTGCCTGCTTTGGAGATGTGCCTCTACCGTAGGGACAACCGTCCTGAAAAACGGCTCCAAAACGGGTCATTTTCACCTCAAAATGGACCACCACATGGCACCATGGCATGGTGCATGCCTCATTGAGCACCCACTTGCAATCATTTGATGGCCCAATCACTATGAAAGAGCAACAGCCCCCATCTAAAACACGTACTCGGCACACCGGCGATCGTCCTGAACTTTCAGGACGATCGTCCTGAAAACAGCCCACAAACGGCCATTTTTGGACACTGAATCGGCCGTAGAATGGGCTAAACGGCTCAAAATGCAACGAAACCTGGTTGTGGTGATGCGCCTTTGCTCCCCGGTCGTTTTGAGCTACTTGGATGCCGGTTTCGAGCCACGTCATGGTCGCAAGGACTTTTCAACCGCGTGCTTGCTGCTGCTGCTTGCTGCTGCTGCTTGCTGTTGCTGCTAAAACGTGTTGCCCACCCTTGGACCCTAAAAGGTGGTGTAAAACCTCGACAGGGTAAAGACTCGAACTAGGACCGAGCTGGGTCCTAGTCTTGCCTAACGCATTGGAGATCACCGTTGAAGAAAGACCACTTGCTCCAGAGATATGCCTCCACGGTTAGGACGATCGTCGTGAAACACGGCTCGCAAACGGCTTGTTTAAACCTCAAAATGGACCACGGCGTGGCACCACGGCATGGCGCATGCCTTCTTGAACACCCGTTCGCATTCCTTTGATAGCCCGATCGCTATGGAAGAACAACGGCGCGCATTGAACACGCCCACTTGACACACTGGCGATGGTCCTGAACTTTCACGACGATCGGGCTGAAAAGAGCCCAAAAACGGCCCTTTTTGGACACTAAATCAGCCATACAACGTGCCAGGCGGCTCCAACTCTGACGAAACTTGTTTGTGGTGATGCGCCTTTGCTCCCCGGTCGTTTTGAGCTACTTGGATGCCGCTTTTGAACCATGGTGTGGGCGCAAGGACTTTTTAACCGCCTGCTTGCTGCTGCTGCTTGCTGCTGCTGCTTGCTGCTGCTGCTTGCTGCTGCTAAAACGTGTAGCTCACCCTTGGCCCCTAAAAGGTGGTGTAAAACCTCAACAGGGTAAACCCAGCTCGGTAATCAAGACTCGAACTAGGACCGAGCTGGGTCCTAGTCTTGCGTAACGCATTGGAGATCACCGTTGAAGAAAGAACGCTTGCTTTGCAGATGTGCCTCCATGGTTACGACGATGGTCGTGAAACACGGCTCAAAAACGGCTCATTTTCACCTCAAAATGGACCACCGCGTGGCACCACGGCGTGGTACCCGCCTTATTGAACACCCATTTGCCATCATTTGACAGCCCAAACGCCATGAAAGAACAACGGCCCTCATCGGAAACACCTACTTGGCGTAGCGGCGATCGTCCTAAAATTTCAGGACGATTGTCCTAAAAACAGCCGAAAACAGCCCAAAAACGGCCACTTTTGGACACCAAAACGGCCGTAGAACGGGCTAGATGGCTCGAAACGCAACGAAAATTGTTTGCGGTGATGCGCCTTGGCTTCCCGGTCGTTTTGAGCTACTTGGATGCCGGTTCTGAGCCGCGGTGTGGTCGCAAGGACTTTTTAAGCGCTTGCTTGCTGCTATTGCTTGCTGCTGCTGCTTGCTGCTGCTAAAACGTGTAGCTCGTCCTTGGCCCCTGAAAGGTGGTGTAAAACCTCAACAGGGTAAACCCAGCTTGGTAATCAAGACTCGAACTAGGACCGAGCTGGGTCCTAGTCTTGCGTAGCGCATTGGAACTCACCGTTGAAGAAAGACCGCTTGCTTTGGAGATGTGCCTCCATGGTTACGACGATTGTCTTGAAACACGGCTCAATAACGGCTCATTTTTGCCTCAAAATGGACCACTGCGTGGCACCATGGCGTGGTACACGCCTTATTGAACACCCATTTGCCATCCTTTGATAGCCCCATCGCCATGAAAGAACAACGGCCCTCATCGGAAATACTTGCTTGGCGTAGCGGCGATCGTCCTAAAATTTCAGGACGATCGTCCTGATAACAGCTGAAAACAGCCCAAAAACGGCCATTTTTGGACACTAAATCGGCCATAGAACGGGCTAGACAGCTCGAAACAGCACAAAACCTGTTTGTGGTGATGCGCCTTTGCTCCCCGGTCGTTTTGAGCTACTTGGATGCCGGTTTTGGGCCGCGCCGTGGTCGCAAGGACTTTTGGACCGCCTGCTTGCTGGCTGCTGCTTGCTGTTGCTTGCTAAATCGTGTAGCTCATCCTTGGACCCCAAAAGGTGGTGTAAAACCTCGACACGGTAAACCCAGCTCGGTAATCAAGACTCAAACTAGGACCGAGCTTGGTCCTAGTCTTGCGTAACGCATGGGAGTTTGTGCCTTGAAGACGTTTGTGCCCTACTTCCCGTGGAATAAAAGAAACAATCGGACCAAATGTCCGGGAAAATTGAAAAATGATTGCAATGTCCGGATACAGCCCATAAGGTCATAATGACCCAACTCTACTCCCCCGATTAGAGTAAATCCCCCGGTCTTAGGTGCTATGCTGCCTGGTTGGGTTGTTTGTATAACGGAGGGGGCGCTTCCCATCGGCTAAGAGCATAGCACCCGTTGCCCCCCAGCCTTCGTAAAACCACAAGTCTTGGTGAACCCAGATATGTTGAGACATCCGCATGTTCATGAAGTTCTTCCAAAATGTGCCCTATGAAGTATGATGGCTGCGCCAAACCACATACAACATGGATAGTAGCACTTCCAAACTTCTCAAGCCACTTGCGAGTTTGTGCAATTGCATCTTATATTCAGTTGCAAGGGAAAGCCCACTTGCCCATCTGAACATGCCCCAACAAAGTCCACCCTTGGTACGCGTTTGAAACCCAATGTTGTTCCCGACTAGAATATTCCCAATGGGAACAATTCCCGCCGGAACAATCTCGTTGGGAACACCGCTGGAACAAGTGTCGCACGCCAGATAACCAGATCCATCACCATGAGTTTCCAAGTTCGTAAATGATGTTTTTTGTCTCTTTCTTGCATGTATAACGCGTCCAAGGCTTGTCTTTCCCATCGGGGCCATGTTGACATCTTGTGAGCCGTTGGTGGCACCTTCCACTAGGTGTACACATTTCGAACTTTTCGTATCCATTTGCAAGCATGCTGTTTCTTGTAGTTCAGACGCAGCGTTGTATGACTTTTCAACGTCGGCGTCCCCATTCTCCCGCTTGATTTGTGCATTGTGGCCATGCCTGGGGTCCCATTTTGGTATTTGTTCCTTGCCTGAATGCTCGGTGGGTCTACGGGCATCTTCCCCTAGAGGTATGCATTGCCAAATTTCGCTTCGTAGTTCATTGTTGTAGCTTCTTCATGCCTAGATCGCAAACCCGCGTTGCGCAACTAACCACCCACCTCGTCCATTTGGCTAGTGCTGTTAGCCTCCGGGACGGGGCTCTTGTTGGGGAGCTCATAGCGGAATGGGCCATCTCCTCTCCACACGCCCGCCGCCAATTTGCGGTGGCCGTGCGCTTGGCCCAACCAAGCTGTGTACGAGAGATACAGCAGGGGGCAATCGCCAAGTACGCCTCCGAGGTGCTCCCCCCCGCCAAGTACGCCTCCGAGGTGCTCCCCCCCGATGAGTGTTGCGAGCTCATCCTCAACCTGCGTGCGCCCAAATCCGCTTGGCGCACGCTCTCGGAAATGTGTACACCCTCCGGGGGCTGAAGTACACCGCGACCACGGGCCTTCCATTCGCCCGTCCGATTTGCCCTGAGAGGGCTTTCCAGCAGCGCTGGCAAGATCTACTGCCCCCCTTGGAGCTGGCCCCCGCGGTGAGCACTTCGGATCCCAAGGCCACGGGCATCAGTTGGCCGTGGGCATCATGGCTGCGCTACATTGCTAGCCAACCCCCGTTGTGCCGCATGATCGATTGGTCGTTCCCCCTGACTTTCATTGTCAGGGGGGATGGCTACCCCTGCGCAGGCGGGGAGTGGTCCCAATTGTCTGTGTCCATCGCCAACATGGGCCTTTGGGGACGAATTCCCGCCTGCGTGTGGGTCATCGGCCTCGCAATCTGCGGGGACAAAGCGATGACGACCCTAGCAACCCTTTGGGAAGACAATATTAAGGTGTGCCGCGCACACACCGTGTTGTTCCGGCGACGTTCGGATAACTTGTTCCGGCGACGTTCCGGCGACGTTCAAGTGTTTCGTTGGAACCGCCACCGGAACAATCTGGTTCCAACAAAATTGATGTTTTTTTCTTAGGCCATCCAATAGGGTCGTGGACACCCACCGGGTGGTCTTCAATTCCCATGAGGAAGCGGCCGATGCCTGGCTCGGTGGTGATTCCCCCTGGGTGCGCCGCATTATCGGGATCACACCGGCCCCAGAAGTGGGGTCACTATACAACGAGGGGATTTGGGACTCTGACGCCGCTGTGTGGCGGGGCAAAGACGTGGCAACAAATATGAGCATACCAGCGGGGACCCCCAAGGCTAGCAAACAACATATTTTGCCACCATGTACGGGTAGGCTTGGTTGGGGGGTAAATAAATTTTGAACTTTTTTTGTTCCGGCCAGATAGCCTAGAACATTGGAACAATTTGGCCGGAACAACATTGGGTTTCAAACGCGCACCAAGGGCACCTCGTACAAACGCCCAACCAATGCTTGTTGACTCCAACCAATGCTTTGTTCAGCAACAAGGGAAAGCTCACTTGCCCACTCTGAACATCCCTTCTTCAAAAGAGTGCAACTTCTAAAAAGCCGATATCCATGTTTCTGGACCCCACTGCAATTCTTTGTTCGGCAGCAAGGGAAAGCCCACTTGCCCACTCTGAACATGCCCCTCTTCCACAGAGTCCACCTTGTAGAATCGTCAAATCCATGCTTCTTGACTGCGGCCAATGCTTTGTTCAGCAGCAAGGGAAAGCCCACTTGCCCACTCTGAACATGCCCCAACAAAGTCCACCTTGTACAAACGCCCAATCCATGCTTTTGGACTTCAGCCAATGCTTTGTTCAGCAGCAAGGGAAAGCCCACTTGCCTACCCTGAACATCCCTTCTTCAAAAGAGTGCCACTTGTAAAAACCCAATATTCATGTTTCTTGACCCCACTTCAATGCTTTGTTCAGCAGCAAGGGAAAGCCCACTTGCCCACTCTGAACATCCCTTCTTCAAAAGAGTGCCACTTGTAAAACGCCCATATTCATGTTTCTTGACCCCACCCAATGCTTTGTTCAGAAGCAAGGGAAAGCCCACTTGCCCACTCTGAACATCCCTTCTTTTAAAGAGTGCCACTTGTAAAACGCCCATATTCATATTTCTTGACCCCACTTCAATGCTTTGTTCAGCAGCAAGGGAAAGCCCACTTGCCCACTCTGAACATGCCCCTCTTTTACAAAGTGCTCCTTGTATAATCGTCCAATCCATGCTTCCTAACTCCGGCCAATGCTTTGTTCAGCAGCAAGGGAAAGCCCACTTGCCCACTCTGAACATCCCTTCTTCAAAAGAGTGCAACTTGTAAAAAGCCCATATCCATGTTTCTTGACCCCACTTCAATGCTTTGTTCTGCAGCAAGGGAAAGCCCACTTGCCCACTCCGAACATTGCTTCTTTAAACGAGTGCCACTTGTAAAACGCCCATATGCATGTCTCTTGACCCCACGTCAATGCTTTGTTCAGCAGCACGGGAAAGCCCACTTGCCCACTCTGAACATGCCCCTCTTTTACAAAGTCCACCCTGTAGAATCGTCCAATCCATGCTTCTTGACTCCGGCCAATGCTTTGTTCAGCGGCAAGGGAAAGCCCACTTGCCCACTCTGAACATCCCTCCATCAAAAGAGTGCCACTTGTAAAACGCCCATATCTATGTTTTTTGAACCCAGGTCAGTGCTTTGCTCAGCAGCAAGGGAAAGCCCACTTGCCCACTCTGAACATGCCCCTCTTTTACAAAGTCCACCTTGTACAATCGTCCAATCCATGCTTCTTGACTCCGGCCAATGCTTTGTTCAGCAACAAGGGAAAGCCCACTTGCCCACTCTGAACATCCCTCCTTCAAAAGAGTGCCACTTGTAAAACGCCCATATGCATGTCTCTTGACCCCATGTCAATGCTTTGTTCAGCAGCAAGGGAAAGCCCACTTGCCCACTCTGAACATGCCCCTCTTTTACAAAGTCCACCTTGTACAATCGTCCAATCCATGCTTCTTGACTCCGGCCAATGCTTTGTTCAGCGGCAAGGGAAAGCCCACTTGCCCACTCTGAACATCCCTCCATCAAAAGAGTGCCACTTGTAAAACGCCCATATCTATGTTTTTTGAACCCAGGTCAATGCTTTGCTCAGCAGCAAGGGAAAGCCCACTTGCCCACTCTGAACATGCCCCTCTTTTACAAAGTCCACCTTGTACAATCGTCCAATCCATGCTTCTTGACTCCGGCCAATGCTTTGTTCAGCAGCAAGGGAAAGCCCACTTGCCCACTCCGAACATCCCTCCTTCAAAAGAGTGCCACTTGTAAAACGCCCATATGCATGTCTCTTGACCCCATGTCAATGCTTTGTTCAGCAGCAAGGGAAAGCCCACTTGCCCACTCTGAACATGCCCCTCTTTTACAAAGTCCACCTTGTACAATCGTCCAATCCATGCTTCTTGACTCCGACCAATGCTTTGTTCAGCAGCAAGGGAAAGCCCACTTGCGCACTCCGAACATGCCCCAACAAAGTCCACCTTGTACAAACGCCCAATCCATGCTTTTTGACTCCAGCCAATGCTTTGTTCAGCAGCAAGGGAAAGCCCACTTGCCCACTCTAAACATGCCCCTCTTCCACAAAGTCCACCTTGTACAATCGTTCAATCCATGCTTTTTGACTCCAGCCAATGCTTTGTTCAGCAGCAAGGGAAAGCCCACTTGCCCACTCTAAACATGCCCCTCTTCCACAAAGTCCACCTTGTACAATCGTTCAATCCATGCTTTTTGACTCCAGCCAATGCTTTGTTCAGCAGCAAGGGAAAGCCCACTTGCCCACTCTGAACATCCCTTCTTCAAAAGAGTGCAACTTGTAAAAAGCCGATATCCATGTTTGTTGACCCCACAAAGTCCAAAATGTGAAACACCCTTTGACCTTTGGCAAGCAACGGCAAATGACTATATTGCTGCCGGCGCCACCGGCTGCGAAGCTCAAGCAATTGCTATTACTTGAGTCCGGTCGGTTGAGGCGAAGCACATATGAAGCTTTTGAATGCTACTTATACTTGTCCTTCAAGAGATTATATGCCTTCAAAAGCAATTGAAAGCGATCCGTGGCCCAAGAGTCTTTAGACTTATCAGGATGCAGCTGAACACTGAGCTTCAAGTAATGTTTGCGAACATCTTGAGCACTCGTGGCACCCAGTAGAGTTTGAGCCATGGTGACCTTGTCGTTGGAGTTCGACAATAGTGCTCCAATTTCAACCAATCTAGATCCCGGCACGGCGGAAATGTGGCATGCAACCCAAGGTGTAGGCGGACCATGCATTGATTGGGAAGAAGAAGAAGAAGATGACGATAATTGGATGGACGTTGCAAATGCAGGGGGTGCGGAGGTTTGTGGCGATAGTGAGGAGGCTTTAGGAGGTGAAGTTGCATGGCATGTTGTTGCCGGTGTTGATGCGGATGAACGGTGTCTCCGCTTTGAAGGTGCGTTGGGTGAGATTTCATTGTCACGTACACGTTGTTTTCCTTTCCGTTCTAGTCTTTGTTGTCCTCGTTCATCTAGCAACGTTCGTGCTTCGGAAGCGGCGTTGATGAAAGTGTCTTCATCCAATGCGGATTGCAGCACCGTGTCAATGATATCCCCTTCCATTTCTTGTCTTTCACGGGAGTGTGTATGTGTACCCGTACATTGCCTTTTGCGGGCTCCCAAAGACGGTGTATTGATTGGTCGTTTGCCACTAGTGTGGGGCTTGACGATGGAAGCATGTTGTACATTTTCCTCCTCTTGGCGAGCATTGCTGGGATTATGTTTGCAACTTGTTTCATGCAGTCGCCGATGATGTGGAGTGGCGAACACCCGACCACATTGCTTGCCGCAAGGAAATGTTTCTTTTTTAGGGGACTTCGTGGATCCCTTGCGATGCATTCTCTTGTCGTGGCCTCTCATGTCGTAGTCAATATCCCATTCACGGTACATGGCCTTCAACAAGTTGTGAGCATTCTCATAGCTTGTTTTCAACATATATCGAACAACCATGACTTTGGGAACAAGTGACTTCAATCGACCCCGCCAATCTTCCGGTGCCTCTTCATGCTTCCGCAAGCGAATAACACGAAGACCACCACCTGTGCGAACCCGGCTAATGCCCACGTAGAAGGCGTTGTACGTCAACGCAGGTAGGCTCTGGTCATCCACCACCAAGATGATTTTATCCATTGACCTACATTGCACCCCATGATATGTTGATCCAAAGGTCCATCAGAAGGGATGTGCGTGAGTATACAAAGACCCACCGCCTTTGGTGCGCACAGCAACAAACCGATGAATGTTGATCTTGCGTTGCACTTGCATGAGAGGAACAACGACCTTTGATGCATCCTCATGTTGCATTCCACCTGTACTTAAGGCTGAAGCATCAATGGCAATGGTGACACAAAATGGTGGGAACTCAAGCATCACTACAGTACCAGGACGCGCATCACGGATCTCTTGCGCTCTACTTTGCGCTTCATCGGCATGCAGCACAATGCTATGCAACCGTCCTTGGGTGCCGTTGGACAATCCTTTCTCTGGTCTTAAATTGCTTGTGAGGCAACAAGGTGCTTGTGGGACAAAGTATGCGGTCATGTCTTTCACCGTGTCATATATGAAATTTGAATTGTGTCCAAACTTCTTTTCATACTTGTCAACCATTGGCAACCTCCAAGCTACAATGGGCAATCCTCGAGCAATAGCAAATCGTTGAAGCATGACTTCATTCACAGCGTGAACGGTCTTTTGATGAGTGCTAACGATTGTGGTTTCTTGCCAGGTAGGGTCCTTGAATTCCTCTGGGGTGATTTCCATGATGGTATCCAAGAATTCCATGCGTGTTTGTAGAGCACTAGTGGTCCACTCACGGAAGGCGGATACCGATGCACCATATTGTGGATCCGTGGCTCTATGTTGTTTCACGAGACTCACCTCATCAAACTTTTGGAACAATTCCCGGCCAAATACATCATTCAAGTCTTGCCCACCAACTTGAACTTTTACGGATCCAAACGATTCCGTTTGACCAACAGGCGTTAATTGCACGAAATCACCCATCAATAGCACGCACATACCGCCAAATGGTTTATCTTGGCATTGCATGATCTCACATAGGCGGCTATGAATATCCCGTAGCATGCGACAACCAACCATTGAGACTTCATCCACTATCAACACTTTGCAACCTTCAAAAAGTTTGCCCAAGCGGTGCAACTTTTCCTTGTCGCTCTCGCATTGCAGCGTTTCACTGTCTCCATCGAAAACAGCAAGGCCCAATGCATGATGGATGGTAGATCCCTTTGCCAAATTACTTGCGGCGATTTCTGATGGAGCAACAAATCGCACAACGTTCCAACCAAAGCTTTTTCGTAATCTTGCATGGATTTCCCGTGCCACCCAACTCTTTCCCGTTCCTCCGCCAGCATGTAGGAAGACTAAAGGTGCAATTGGCTTTGCGGATGAGTCGCACGTGGCCTCCAACCTCACGTAATTTGTGATCCTGTCGATGATCTCTTCTTGATCTGGACTTCCTGTTGATCTCATGTGACGAGCACATGTGGAAGAAACATCTGTCTCCGGTGACTTCTCCTCAGCCTGATATCATCGAATACTCTTTGGGCAAGGGAGTAAATATCATCTCCATGTGGGCAATGATCATCATCGCCCAAAGCATAAAGAAACTTTGTTTCTTTTTCCCGTGAGGCATGACTCATTGCCGGTGCCAGCCCCAATTGCAAATTCAAGGCTTCTTTGAGGATATCAAACTGCTCACTTGAAGCCGAACGTCCTCTTTTATTTGCGTTTTGGGCTCTTTGTATTGCTTCCTGCATATCTTGCACCGCTTCGGCGAACCTGGTATCTTTCACCTCCGTTCTCGTTTCCTTCAGCTCCGCCATCTCCTTACCCGCGTTGAAATCAATATCCAACGGGTGCCTCACACCCCAAATCTTCCTACAACGCTTTCGAATGTCATCCGTCAATGACTTTCGCAAGCGATCATAGTGCCCAATCTTCTTCAACCGGACAACCATGGAATGCCGACTGCGCTCCAAGTAGCCTGCATGTGCGGTCTTGCAATGTTCCTCCCGTTGCAAGTAATGGTTCCAAGTGATTTGGGGCGGTACTTTGATATCCCAAGGAACAAAATTGCACATGACAAACTTGGCCCATGCCTTCCTTGTGCGAGCACTACCATCCACACCGGGCCACACGGGCATGCGCTTCCCTGCCAAGATAGGGCACCTAGATTGTGACACTAGGTATTGCACGTAATTGCTATCATCAAGCACATGCCGGGGATGGAAATCAAACATGGCATTTTCAGGGCGTCCATCATTGACTCCGTCGGTAACTTCAATAGGGTCCGTTGCACGCCGTTGCTCTATTTTGATGAGACAATAATACTCAAGAGCGCAAAGGGCCCTAAGCCGCCTCCCACGACAAGCATAATTGATGGCGGGCGTGACAGCAATTTGCCGGGCTTCCAATCCTTCACCTACTGTATAAACGTACGCTCGGCAGGTTGCATCCGCATCGGATTGCGCCACATCCATTGTCAAAGAGTTCAGGTGTTCCACAAGAGTATTGTTGTCTTCTTGGTCATCCTCTGAAGAACCTGTGCCATTGTCATTGGGAGGCGGATGTGTGCGCGTTTGTGATGCTTGCTGCATATCAACATTTGATGTTGCCAAGGGATCATCATCCACCACATCTGACACAGATGACGAAATGGATGGCGCGTCTACACAAATATTCTGCAAGTTTGCATGACCTTCATCATCACTTGTATTCTCCCCGCCTGCATCTTCCAACATTCCACTGAATAAAGTAGGAATGGTGGTTACAGTGCTCCAAGGATGCACAACGGCAAACTTGTGAGAGCAATGCCATGAGGGATATCCCAACAAGGAGACGGCTGCCATTTGCGCACTAAATTCCACCTTCTTGTCCAACGAGTTGATGATGCGCTTTAGCAACAAGGCCTCCTTCTCTCCGGGTTGTGCAAACTCCGTGGTGTCCATTTTGTCCACCTCACGAGTCACTTGACGAATTGTGCTCAACACATTGGCAATCCTTACCGGATTCTTGCTACAGTAACCAACAACGTATTTGGCCACAGCAACTAGCACATCCTCACCTCCGAGGAATTGCACATTTGTGTTGCTAGCATACAGGTAGGCCAAGAGTTTGTTGGTTTCAACCACACGTCCATCACAAGGATGTGGCCGCCGCAACTCCCATATGTTGAGAACACAGCTTACCTTTTCATCATTGGCATCGAATTCTACTTCCGACTCATACATCCGGATGTTGTGTATTCTTGAAGGGGTATGATACGCCACCAAGAAATGTGGCCGTGTTTCACTGTACCCTTCTCCTGCTGCACGAGGCAACCCAAAACGGCACCCGCTCTTTCCTCCTGGTGGTTTACCGCAACTAGTAATGAGACACCTATGGATTTGAATGTGTCCAAAGACCTTGGAGGCAAACTGTTCAATTTCCCGTGCCGCTTCATGGGGGTCGTCCGGCAATGGAGGCAAAAGTTGCTTCTCCTCTAGCATACGTGGGGCTTCAACCTTGTGCTTTAGTCTATGCTCATAATCCTGGTGAATATGGGCATCCAATGCGGCACATATTTGTTGATCCAACACCGTGGCAACAGCTTTCACAAGCTCGCTATTCCCCACAACCATGTCCAACAACCATGGGGGAATGCCACCCCAAAAGAGACCATGGAAATGGAGAGAGCCTCGGCCTTGGCACTCATAGCATGTGCAATGGTCCACACATGTACCAAATAGACCCTTCTTACGGTTGCACACCGCACGATCTTTCTTGGTTTGCTTGGAACTCGGAAGACCTAGCAAAACCTCCAAGAAAGCCCGCACTTGTCGCTCAAAAATGCGTGCGGCGGCCACAGGGTTTTTGGATAACGCTTCAAATCGCCGCGAAACCTATGGCAATGGAACACGGGCTTGCCGATCACCCATCGACAAACATAAAGACAACTCGTTATCTATATCATTTGGTGCAACCGTGTAGAAGAGACTTGGAGGCCCAAAGAATAGCAGCATATTCATCTTCCCCATCACTGCATACCGCTCCGAAGTGCTGAACGGCACCGCTGCATGGCAAGTCCGGAACAAAGGCATGAATGTGTGCACAAGGTGTCGTGCTTCTTTTCCTTGGGAGTTTGCTTCTGCCTTCTTCAAATCTTCCTCAAGATTGGGCGTGTTGATGGCCGTTTCAAATGCCTTCCTTCGATTGGGATTGGCATAAATGGCATCCCTAACACTTCGCAATGTTGTGTGGCGGAACTTTTGATTGAAGAGCAGCAAACAAAAGTCGCGGGCCTCAGCAAAGCGATTATCATATTGCAACAACATGTACCTTGTATCGGCTTCCGAAACTCCACATGGCCGCTTGATACCACTTCCAAACATAAACAACGAGGGAAAGGACAACGTCAAAAGGCGGTCATTGGCCTCAAATTCGTTCATGCCAACTTCTTCTCGTCGAACTATACTGTTACGACGGTCCGCTAGCATCTCCTTGATAGATTGAAGAACTTGTGGCACATCGTTCCCATCTCGATTCAATAATGCTCCATCCGAAAGCATAACAGCATCCAATATTACCTCACCATCATCCAAGTCACCTTTTCTTGCACCTGCAATGTCCGCACAAGATTGCTTTTCGGGTGCAATCACGTCCGGATGATCACCAATGGACATATTGTCAAATACAGCATTTGGAAAATCAACAACTTCAGGTGGTGCAACCTCCAAGATTTCGATGTTGGCATATTCCGGATTGATCACTTTCAAAACTCGCAACCATTGAACCAATTGATCCCATCCCGGTGTGAAGATTCGCTCTACTCGTTCTTTGCAGTGTTGATCACGACGCATAGCCTCCGCATCACGGCGCGGTCCCACAAAAACTACCTTTGTACCCACAAGAGCCTCTACGTCCGGGAGACGTGCTGCCAACACTTCAGGTCCATCATGCGGTACGGAAATAGCGTGCCCTCGAACACCCCATTGCGATGTTGCACCATTCTTGGCACTAACAAGCTTCACGGTGTTTACTGTCGTCCGCACTCGTCCCAACATACGCTCCTCCAAATCCGTTAACTCCGGTAAGTCGCATCACTTACCAAAATGCTTGCCACTAGCAATGGCATTTGGTGGCACTTAACCTTTCTTTGGATGAAACAAACTCCGATGACATGAATTACACAATTGCACTACACCATTAGATACAAGATCATGGTGCAACCAATGTAGCCTTGTGTCTTGTTCAAAGACCGCGGCATACTTGCGGTACTCAGTGGGAATACCATGGTACCATGAAATTTGTGTTGTGTCCAACCTTAAAAGGTCCCACTTAGATACCTCCACTTCCTTCACTTGTTGGAAGTCCCGCACTCCACAGCACCCGCAAGTTTGAATGTCCTCGCATACTCCCACTTTTTTGTGCCACTCTTTGGCCAACGCCACCATATGTGCGGTGTCCACCTTCTCATCTAGTATAGCTCGCACCAAGGCCTCCAAAGACTCACAACTCTCCAAATTGGCTGCGGGTTGAACCGGAAATCTATCCATCCCAGTTTGCTCCCCAAACCCTCTCACAATCGAAGCAAGGGATGTGCCAACGTTTGATCGTG
Source organism: Eutreptiella sp. 'Long Island Sound 2002' (assembly GCA_964036045.1). NCBI lineage: Eukaryota > Euglenozoa > Euglenophyceae > Eutreptiales > Eutreptiaceae > Eutreptiella > Eutreptiella sp. 'Long Island Sound 2002'. The sequence goes on along the minus strand of OZ038379.1, from coordinate 160,901,801 downwards.
CAAACTCATCAGGTGATTGGCTTGCAACCGACTGCAGCATGGCTTCCTCTTCTTCATGCACAACGGAACCGGAGGGTTCTATCTCATCGCCTCTCTCCCACATGTGTTGAATGGCTTGCGTTGACTGGCTGGCCAAGGTGTCACGCGCATAATTCAAAGCACGCCGAACGGCCCCAGCTTGCCCTGCCCGTTGCTTATCCTCCTTAGCGCCAGCTTCGCCCCCCACTTGCCCCGCCCGCTGCTTGTCCTCCTTAGGGCTAGCTTGTCCTGCTCGCTGCTTGTCGTCCTTGGAGCCCGCTTGCCCTGCGCGCTGCTTGTCCTCTCGGGATGCCACCACACCACCCGCTTGCCCTGCCCGCTGCTTGTTCTCCTTGGAGCCCGCTTGCCCTGCCCGCTGCTTGTCCTCCCGGGATGCCACCACACCACCCGCTTGCCCCGCCCGTTGCTTCTTCTCCTTGGAGCCCGCTTGCCCTTCCCGCTGCTTATTCTCCTTGGAGCCCGCTTGCCCTACCCGCTGCTTGTTCTCCTTGGAGCCCGCTTGCCGTGCCCGCTGCTTGTTTTCCTTGGAGCCCGCTTGCCCTGCGCGCTGCTTGTCCTCCTTAGTTTGTGATGCGTTGCAAGTGGAGCAAACAAAGCCTCGACTCTTCATTTTTTTGTATGTACGATCAAAGTTGGTGGTACAACCCCAACATTGCCAACGCATCACACAAATTGAGGAAATGACGGAGTCATCTACATGCACGGCATTGTCCACAGGCACCCCCAACCAATCACATCCATATTCTGCCGCAAGTTGATGGCAATGCAACGTGGTGACGGATGGGCGACCATCTTTTCCTTTCGCATTTGCCTCTTTCTCTTGTGGTTGAGATTGTTCTGAACACTTGTGCTTTCCCGGACCAAACTTCTTCATGTTATCCAACCGTACATCCTTGGATTCTCCACAAGATGCACAAGTCCAACGCATGACCGCCTTGGCCTTCATGTCTTGGTTGTCTTGGCGTACCCAGTTCCATCCCCATCGGCGAGCCACATCATAACAATCTTTTTCGGTCAGTGAAGGCGTAGGCATGTCTCCAATGGAAAATACAATAAGATCCACACCAAAAGGATGGTGACAAAACAAGCAACTAAGCGTCCAGATCGGGGCACAAATTGGGAACTAACCAGAGCATGGTCAAACATCATAGGTGTTCCTCGTTGGGAAAGTGAACAAGTTTGATTGCCGTGAGAAGGCCTACACGGCGACCAAGGTACCCACATAACAAGCACGTTTTGATGCCATGAGAAAGCCTACATGGCAACAAGCGCACATATGGAGCAAGTGCACTCAACGAATGACCGATTGTGACGAACGAGCATGGTCAAACAAACACTGGTGTTTGCTCATTGGACAACGTTCATTCGTTTGATTGCCGTGAGAAAGCCTACACGGCAACCAAGGTACGTTCATAACAAACCGCCTGGATACCATGAGAAAGCCTACATGGCAACAAAGGCACATATGGATCGCCAGGTGTTGCGAGCTGCTTACTCCTACCGTGTGCGCTCTTGAACACTAACTGAAAAACGCCTATTTTTCACTCCAAATGGACCATGGGAAGACACCGCGGTGCGGAAGATGCCTTCTTCATCACCCATTTGCAAGGATTTGATTGTCTAATCGTTGTGCAAGAACAACAGCATTGACTGGAATTGCCTACTGGACAAACCAACGATCTTTCTGAGTCTAGAGGACGATCGTCCTGAAAACGGCTCAAAAACACCCATTTTGGGACACTAAATCGGCCGTAGAACGGGATAGACAGCTCGAACCGGCACGAAACCTGTTTGTGGTGATGCGTGTTTGCTCCCCGGTCGTTTTGAGCTACTTGGATGCCGGTTTTGAGCCGCGGTGCGGTCGCAAGGACTTTTGGACCGCCTGCTACTGCTGCTGCTTGCTGCTGCTTGCTGTTGCTTGCTAAAACGTGTTGCTCACCCTTGGCCCCTAAAAGGTGGTGTAAAACCTCGACAGGGTAAACCCAGCTCGGTAATCAAGACTCGAACTAGGACCGAGCTGGGTCCTAGTCTTGCGTAACGCATTGGAAATCACCGTTGAGGAAAGACTGCTTCCTTTAGAGATGTGCCTCCATGGTTACGACGATTGTCCTGAAACGCGGCTCAATAACGGCTCATTTTCACCTCAAAATGGACCACCGCGTGGCACCATGCCGTGGTACACGCCTTATTGAACACCCATTTGCCATCCTTTGATAGCCCGATCGCCATGAAAGAACAACGGCCCTCATCGGAAACACCTGCTTGGCGTAGCGGCCATCGTCCTGAACTTTCAGGACGATCGTCCTGAAACCAGCCCAAAACAGCCCAAAAACGGCCTTTTTTTGGACACTAAATCGGCCGTAGAACGGGCTAGACGGCTCAAAACGCAACGAAACTTGTTTGTGGTGATGCGCGTTGGCTCCCCGGTCGTTTTGAGCTACTTGGATGCCGGTTTTGAGCCGCGGTGTGGTCTCAGGGACTTTTTAACCGCCTGCTGCTTGCTACTGCTGCTGCTTGCTGCTGCTGCTGCCAAAACGTGTAGCTCATCCTTGGCCCCTAAAATGTGGTGTAAAACCTCGACAGGGTAAACCCAGCTCGGTAATCAAGACTCGAACTAGGACCGAGCTGGGTCCTAGTCTTGCGTAACGCATTGGAGATCACCGTTGAAGAAAGACCGCTTGCTTTAGAGATGTGCCTCCACGGTCAGGACGATTGTACTGAAACACGGCTCAAAAACGGCTCGTTTTCACCTCAAAATGGACCACCGTGTGGCACCACGGCATGGTACATGCCTTATTGAACACCCATTTGCCATCATTTGATAGCCCAATCACCATGGAAGTACAACGGCCCTCATTGCAAACGCCCACTGGACACACCGGCGATCGTCCTGCGATCGTCCTGAGTTTACAGGACGATCGTCCTGAAAACGGCCCAAAATTGGCCATTTTTGGACACTAAATGGGCCGTAGAACGGGCTAGACGGCTCAAAACGCAACGAAACTTGGTTGTGGTGATGCGCCTTTGCTCCCCGGTCGTTTTGAGCTACTTGGATGCCGGTTTTGAGCCGCAGTGTGGTCGCAAGGACCTTTTAACCGCCCAGTCTTGCGAAACGCATTGGAGATCACCGTTGAAGAAAGACCGCTTGCTTTAGAGATGTGCCTCCACGGTCAGGACGATTGTCCTGAAACACGGCTCAAAAACGGCTCGTTTTCACCTCAAAATGGACCACCGTGTGGCACCACGGCATGGTACATGCCTTATTGAACACCCATTTGCCATCATTTGATAGCCCAATCACCATGGAAGTACAACGGCCCTCATTGCAAACGCCCACTGGACACACCGGCGATCGTCCTGCGATCGTCCTGAGTTTTCAGGACGATCGTCCTGAAAACAGCCCAAAAACAGCCAATTTTGGACACTAAATGGGCCGTAGAACGGGCTAGACGGCTCAAAACGCAACGAAACTTGGTTGTGGTGATGCGCCTTTGCTCCCCGGTCGTTTTGAGCCACTTGGATGCCGGTTTTGAGCCGTGGTGTGGTCGCAAGGACTTTTGGACCTTCTGTTGCTTGCTGCTGCTGCTGCTGCTGCTTGTTGTTGCTGCTAAAACGTGTTCCTCAGCCTTGGCCCCTAAAACGTGGTGTAAAACCTCGACAGGGTAAACCCAGCTCGGTAATCAAGACTCGAACTAGGACCGAGCTGGGTCCTAGTCTTGCGTAACGCATTGCAGATCACCGTTGAGGAAAGATTGCTTGCTTTCGAGATGTGCCTCCACGGTCGGGAAGATCGTCCTGAAACACGGCTCAAAAACGGCTTGTTTTCACCTCACAATGGACCACCGGATTTCCCGTGCCACCCAACTCTCTCCCGTTCCTCCGCCAGTATGTAGGAAGACTAAAGGTGCAATTGGCTTTGCGGATGAGTCGCACGTGGCCTCTTAACCTCACGTAATTTGTGATCCTGTCGATGATCTCTTCTTGATGTGGACTTCCTGTTGATCTAATGTGACCATCACACGTGGAAGAAACATCTGTCTCCGGTGACTCCTCCTCAGCCTTGATATCATCGAATACTCTTTGGGCATGGGAGTAAATATCATCTCCATGTGGGTAATGATCATCATCTCCCAAAGCATAAAGAAACTTTGTTTCTTTTGCCCGTGAGGCATGACTCATTGCCGGTGCCAGCCCCAATTGCAAATTCAAGGCTTCTTTGAGAATATCAAACTCCTCACTTGAAGCCGAACCTCCTTTTTTAGTTGCGTTTTGGGCTCTTTGTATTGCTTCTTGCATATCCTGCACCGCTTCGGCGAACCTGGTATCTTTCACCTCCGTTCTCGTTTCCTTCAGCTCCGTCATCTCCCTTCCCGCGTTGAAATCAACATCCAACGGGTGCCTCACACCCCAAATATTCCTACAACGCTTTCGAATGTCATCCGTCAATTACTTTCGCAAGCGATCATAGTGCCCAATCTTCTCCAACCGGACAATCATGGAATGCCGATTGCGCTCCAAGTAGCTTGCATGTGCGGTCTTGCAATGTTCCTCCCATTGCAAGTAATCGTTCCAAGTGATTTGGGGCGGTACTTTGATATCCCAAGGAACAAAATTGCACATGACAAACTTGGCCCATGCCTTCCTTGTGCGAGCACTACCATCCACACCCGGCCACACGGCCATGCGCTTCCCTGCCAAATCCATAGGTGTCTCATTGCTAGTTGCGGTAAACCACCAGGAGGAAAGAGCGGGTGCCGTTTTGGGTTGCCTCGTGCAGCAGGAGAAGGGTACAGTGAAACACGGCCACATTTCTTTGTGACGTATCATACCCCTTCAGGAAGACACAACATCCGGATGTATGAGTCGGAGGTAGAATTCCATGCCAATGATGAAAAGGTAAGCTGTGTTCTCGTCATATGGGAGTTGCGGCGGCCACATCCTTGTGATGGACGTGTGGTTCAAACCAACAAACTCTTGGCCTACCTGTATGCTAGCAACACAAATGTGCAATTCCTCGGAGGTGAGGACGTGCTAGTTGCTGTGGCCAAATACGTTGTTGGTTACTGTAGCAAGAATCCGGTAAGGATTGCCAATGTGTAGAGCACAATTCGTCAAGTGACTCGTGAGGTGGACAAAATGGATACCACGGAGTTTTCACAACCCGGAGAGAAGGAGGCCTTGTTGCTAAAGTGCATCATCAACTCGTTGGACAAGAAGGTGTAATTTAGTGCGCAAATGGCAGCCGTCTCCTTGTTGGGATATCCCTCATGGCATTGCTCTCACAAGTTTGCCGTTGTACATCCTTGGAGCACTGTAACCACCATTCCTACTTTATTCAGTGGAATGTTGGAAGATGGAGGCGGGGAGAGTACAAGTGATGATGAACATCATGCAGACATGCAGAATATTTGTGTAGACGCGCCATCCATTTCGTCATCTGTGTCAGATGTGGTGGATGATGATCCCTTGGCAACATCAAATGTTGATATGCAGCAAGCATCACAAACGCCAACACATCGGCCTCCCAATGACAATGGCACAGGTTCTCCTGAGGATGACCAAGAAGACAACAATACTCTTGTGGAACACCTGAACTCTTTGACAATGGATGTGGCGCAATCCGATGCGGATGCAACATGCCGAGCGTGCGTTTACACAGTGGGTGAAGGATTGGAAGCCAAGAAAATTGCTGCCACGCCCGCCATCAATTATGCTTGTCGTGGGAAGCGGCTTAGGGCCCTTTGCGCTCTTGAGTATTATTGTCTCATTAAAGTAGAGCAACGGCGTGCAACTGACCCTATTGAAGTTACCGATGGAGTCAATGATGGACGCCCCGAAAATGCCATGTTTGATTTCCATCCCCGGCATGTGCTTGATGATAGTAATTACGTGCAATACCTAGTATCACAATCTAGGTGCCCTATCTTGGAATGTGTCCAAAGACCTTGGAGGCAAACTGTTCAATTTCCCGTGCCGCTTCATGGGGGTCACCCGGCAATGGAGGCAAAAGTTGCTTCTCCTCTAGCATACGTGGGGCTTCAACCTTGTGCTTTAGTCTGTGCTCATAATCCTGGTGAATATGGGCATCCAATGCGGCACATATTTGTCGATCCAACACCGTGGCCACAGCTTTCACAAGCTCGCTATTCCCCACAACCATGTCCAACAACCATGGGGGAATGCCACCCCAAAAGAGACCATGGAAATGGAGAGAGCCTCGGCCTTGGCACTCATAGCATGTGCAATGGGCCACACATGTACCAAATAGACCCTTCTTATGGTTGCACACCGCACGATCTTTCTTGGTTTGCTTGGAACTTGGAAGACCTAGCAAAACCTCCAAGAAAGCCCGCACTTGTCGCTCAAAAATCCGTGCGACGGCCACAGGGTTCTTGGATAACGCTTCAAATCGCCGCGAAACCTCCGGCAATGGAACACGGGCTTGGCGATCACCCATCGACAAACATAAAGACAACTCGTTGTCTATATCATTTGGTGCAACCGTGTAGAAGAGACTTGGAGGCCCAAAGAACAGCATCATACTATTCATCTTCCCCATCACGGCATACCGCTCCGAAGTGCTGAAGGGCACCGCTGCATGGCAAGTCCGGAACAAAGGCATGAATGTGTGCACAAGGTGTCGCGCTTCTTTTCCTTGGGGGTTTGCTTGTGCCTTCTTCAAATCTTCCTCAAGATTGGGCGTGTTGATGGCCGTCTCAAATGCCTTCATTCGATTGGGATTGGCATAAATGGCGTCACTGACGCTTCGCAACGCTGTGTGGCGAAACTGTTGATTAAAGAGCAACAAACAAAAGTCGCGGGCCTCAGCAAAGCGATTATCATATTGCAACAACATGTGCCTTGTATCCGCTTCCGAAACTCCACATGGCCGCTTGATACCACTTCCAAACATAAACAACGAGGGAAAGGACAACGTCAAAAGGCGGTCATTGGCCTCAAACTCGTTCATGGCACTTTCTTCTCGTCGAACTATACTGTTACGACGGTCCGCTAGCATCTCAATGATAGATTGAAGAACCTGTGGCACATCATTCCCATCCCTATTCAATAATGCTCCATATGACAGCATAACGGCATCCAATATTACCTCACCATCATCGAAGTCACCTTTTCTTGCTCCTGCAATGTCCGCACCGGATTGCTTTTCGGCTGCAATCACATCTGGATGATCACCAATGGACATATTGTCAAATACGGCATTTGGAAAATCTACCACTTCAGGTGGTACAACCTCCAAGATTTCGACGGTGGCATATTCCGGATTGATCACTTTCAAAACTCGCAACCATTGAACCAACCGATCCCATCGCGGTGTGAAGATTCGCTCTACTCGTTATTTGCAGTGTTGATCACGACTCATAGCCTCCGCATCACGGCGCGGTCCCACAAAAATGACCCTTGTACCCACAAGAGCCTCTACATCCGGGAGATGTGCTGCCAACACTTTGGGTCCATCATGCGGTACAGAAATGGCATGCCCTCGAACACCCCATTGCGATGTTGCACCATTCTTGGCACTAACAAGCTTCACGGTGTTTACTGTCGTCCGCACTCGTCCCAACATACGCTCCTCCAAATCCGTTAACTCCGGTAAGTCGCATCGCTTACCAAAATGCTTGCCACTAGCAATGGCATTTGGTGGCACTTGACCTTTCTTTGGATGAAACAAACTCCGATGACATGAATTACACAATTCCACTACACCATTAGATACAAGATCATGGTGCAACCAATATAGCCTTGTGTCGTGTTCAAAGACCGCAGCATATTTGCGATACTCAATGGGAATCCCATGGTACCATGAAATTTGTTCTGCGTCCAATTTTAAAAGATCCAACTTGGATACCTCCACTTCTTTCACTTGTTGGAAGTCCCTCACTCCGCAGCACCCGCAAGAATGAATGTCTTCGCATACTCCCACTTTTTTGTGCCACTCTTTGGCCAACGCCACCATATCCGCGGTGTCCACCTTCTCATCCAGGATAGCTCGCACCAACACCTCCAAAGACTCACAACTCTCTAAATTGGCTGCAGGTTGAACTGGAAATCCATCCATCCCAGTTTGCTCCCCAAACCCTCTCACAGTTGAAGCAAGGGATGTGCCAATCTTTGATCCCGTAAACTAATCAGGTGATGGGCTTGCAACCGATTGCAGCATGGCTTCCTCTTCTTCATCCACAACGGAACCAGAGGCTTCTATCTCATCGCCTCTCTCCCACATGTGCTGAATGGCTTGTGTTGACTGGCGTGCCAAGGTTTCACGCGCATAATTCAAAGCACGCCGAACGGCCCCGGCTTGCCCTGCCCGTTGCTCATCCTCCTTACCGCCTGCTTGGCCCCCCACTTGCCCCGCCCGCTGCTTGTCCTCCTTAGGGCTAGCCTGTCCCGCCCGCTGTTTGTCCTCTTTGGAGCCCGCTTGCCCTGCCCGTTGCTTGTCCTCCTTGGAGCCCGCTTGCCCTGCGCGCTGCTTGTTCTCCTTGGAGCCCGCTTGCCCTGCACGCTGCTTGTTCTCCTTGGAGCCTGCTTGCCCTGCACGCTGCTTGTTCTCCTTGGAGCCTGCTTGCCCTGCACGTTGCTTATTCTCCTTGGAGCCTGCTTGCCCTCCACGCTGCTTGTTCTCCTTGGAGCCTGCTTGCCCTGCACGCTGCTTGTTCTCCTTGGAGCCTGCTTGCCCTGCACGCTGCTTGTTCTCCTTGGAGCCCGCTTGCCCTGCCCGCTGCTTGTCCTCACGGGGTGCCACCACACCCCCCGCTTGCCCTGCCCGCTACTTGTTCTCCTTGGAGCCCGCTTGGCCCGCGCGCTTTTTGTCCTCCTGAGATTGTGATGCGTTACAGGTGGAGCAAACAAAGCCTCGACTCTTCATCATGTTTTATGTACGATCAAAATTGGTGGTGCAACCCCAACATTGCCAGCGCATCACACCAGTTGAGGAAATGAGGGAGTCGTCTACATGCACGACGTTGTCCACAAGCACCCCCAACCAATCACATCCATATTCGGCCGCAAGTTGATTGCAATGCAACGTGCTGACGGATGGGCGACCATCTTTTGCTTTCGCATTATCCTCTTTCCCTTGTTGTGGAGATTGTTTTGAACATTTGTGCTTTCCCGCACCAAACTTCTTCATGTTCTCAAACCGTACATTCTTGGATTCTCCACAAGATGCACAAGTCCACCGCATGACCGCCTTGGCCTTCATGTCTTGGTTGTCTTGGCGTACCCACTTCCATCCCCATAGTCGAGCCACATCATGACAATCGCTGTCGGTCAGTGAAGGCGTAGGCATGTGTCCAAATAAAAAAATCCACACCAAAGGATGGTGACAAAAATAGCAACTAGGCGTCCATAAAGGGACACAAATTGGGAACTAACTAGAGTATGGTCAAAGATCATAGGTGTTCCTCGTTGGAAAGTGAAATGGCTTGATTGCCGTGAGAAAGCCTACACGGCGACCAAGGTACCCATATAACAAGCACGTTTTGATGCCATGAGAAAGCCTACATGGCAACAAAGGCACATATGGAGCAAGTGCACTCATCAAACAAACACTTGTGTTCCCTCATCGGACAAAGTCAATATTAGTTTGATTGGCGTGAGAAAGCCTACACGGCAACCAAGGTACGTACATAACAGCCGCATGGATGCCATGAGAAAGCCTACATGGCACATATGGATCGACGGGTGTTGCGAGTTGCTTGCTCCTACCCATTATTCACCCCAAATGGACCACGGGAAGACACAGCGGTGCGGAAGATGCCTTCTTCATCACTCATTTGCAATCATTTGATTGTCTAATCGTTGTGCAAGAACACGGCGACCAAGGTACCCACATAACAAGCACGTTTTGATGCCATGAGCAAGCCTACATGGCAACAAAGGCACATATCGAGCAAGTGCACTCATCAAACAAACACTTGTGTTCCCCCATCGGACAAAGTCAATATTAGTTTGATTGCCGTGAGAAAGCCTACACGGCAACCAAGCAACGTACATAACAGCCGCTTGGATGCCATGAGAAAGCCTACATCGCAACAAAGGCACACATGGATTGTTGCGAGTTGCTTGGTCCTACCTATTATTCACCCCAAATGTACCACGGGAAGACACAGCGGTGCGGAAGATGCCTTCTTCATCACTCATTTGCAATCATTTGATTGTCTAATCGTTGTGCAAGAACACGGCGACCAAGGTACCCACATAACAAGCACGTTTTGATGCCATGAGCAAGCCTACATGGCAACAAAGGCACATATGGAGCAAGTGCACTCATCAAACAAACACTTGTGTTCCCTCATCGGACAAAGTCAATATTAGTTTGATTGCCGTGAGAAAGCCTACACGGCAACCAAGGAACGTACATAACAGCCGCTTGGATGCCATGAGAAAGCCTACATCGCAACAAAGGCACACATGGATTGAAGGGTGTTGCGAGCTGCTTGCTCCTACCGTGTGCGCTCTTGACCACTAACTCAAAAACGCTCATTATTCACCCCAAATGGACCACGGGAGACACCGCAGTGCGGAACATCCCTTCTCCATCACTCATTTGCAATCATTTGATTGTCTAATCGTTGTGCAAGAACAACAGCGTTGACAGGAATCGCCTACTGGACAAACCAACGATCATCCTGAGGACAATTGTCCCTAAAACAACCCAAAAATGAAAACATGGCTCAAAAACGGCTCATTTTCACCTCAAAATGGACCACCGTGTGGCACCACGGCGTGGTACACACCTTATTGAACACCCATTTGCCATCATTTCATAGCCCAATGGCCATGGAAGAACAACGGCCCTCATTGCAAACGCCCACTTGACATACCGGCGATCGTCCTGAGTTTTCAGGACGATGGTCCTGAAAAAAGCCCAAAAACGGCCATTTTTTGACACTGAATCGGGTGTAGAGCGGGCCAGACCGCTCGAAACGGCACAAAACTTGTTTGTGGTGTTGCGCCTTTGCTCCCCGGTCGTTTTGAGCTACTTGGATGCCGGTTTTGAGCCGCGGTGTGGTCGCAAGGACTTTTTATGCGCCTGCTGGTTGCTGCTACTGCCGCTGCTTGCTGCTGCTACTGCTGCTGCTTGCTGCTGCTCCTGCTGCTAAAATGTGTTGCTCACCCTTGGACCCTAAAAGGTGGTGTAAAACCTCGACAGGGTAAACCCAGCTCGGTAATCAAGACTCGAACTAGGACCGAGCTGGGTCCTAGTCTTGCGCAATGCATGGAAAATCTGCGTTGAATAAAGACCGCTTGCTTTAGAGATCTACCTCCATGGTTACGGCGATTGTCCTGAAACACGGCTCGAAAACGGCTCATTTTCACCTCAAAATGGACCACCGCGTGGCACCATGGCGTGGTACACGCCTTATTGAACACCCATTTGCCATCCTTTGATAGCTTAATCGCCATGAAAGAACAACGGCCCTCATCGGAAACACCTGCTTGGCGTAGCGGCGATCGTCTGGAACTTCCAGGACGATCGTCCTGAAAACAGCCAAAAACAGCCTAAAAACGGCCATTTTTGGACACTAAATTGGCCGTAGAACGCGCTAGGCGGCTCGAAATGCAACGAAACTTGCTTGTGGTGATGCGCGTTGGCTCCCCGGTCGTTTTGACCTACTTCGATGCCAGTTTTGAGCCGCGGTGTGGTCGCAAGGACTTTTTATGCGCCTGCTTGCTGCTGCTGCTTGCTGCTGCTTGCTGCTTGCTGCTGCTAAAACGTGTTGCCCACCCTTGGCCCCCAAAAGGTGGTGTAAAACCTCGACAAGGTAAACACAGCTCGGTAATCAAGACTCGAACTAGGACCGAGCTGGGTCCTAGTCTTGCGTAACGCCTTGGAGATCACTGCGGGTGAAAGACCGCTTGCTGTGCAGATTTGCCTGCACAGTCAGGACGATCGTCCTGAAACACGGCACAAAAACGGCTCGTTTTCACCTCAAAATGGACCACCGCGTGGCACCACGGTGTGGTACACGCCTTATTGAACACCCATTTGCCATCGTTTGATAGCCCCATCGCCATGAAAGAACAACGGCCCACATCGGAAACACCTGCTTGGCGTAGCGGCGATCGTCCTGAAATTTCAGGACGATCGTCCTGAAAACAGCCGAAAACCGCCTAAAAAAAGGCCTTTTTTGGACACTAAATCGGCCGTAGAACGGGCTAGACGGCTCGAAATGCAACCAAAGTTGTTTGTGGTGATGCGCCTTGGCTCCCCGGTCGTTTTGAGCTACTTGGGTGCCGGTTTTGAGCCGCGGTGTGGTCGCAAGGACATTTTATGCGCCTGCTGCTTGCTGCTGCTGCTTGCTGCTGTTGCTGCTTGCTAAAACGTGTTGCTCAGCCTTGGCCCCTAAAAGGTGGTGTAAAACCTCGACAGGGTAAACCCAGCTCGGTAATCAAGACTCGAACTAGGACCGAGCAGGGTCCTAGTCTTGTGTAACGCATTGGAAATCACCGTTGAAGGAAGATTGCTTGCCTTAGAGATGTGCCTCCATGGTTACGACGATTGTACTGAAACATGGCTCAATAACGGCTCATTTCTCCCTCAAAATGGACCACCGCGTGGCACCACGGCGTGGTACAGGCCTTATTGAACACCCATTTGCCATCCTTTGATAGCCCAATCGCCATGAAAGAACAACGGCCCTCATTGGAAACACCTGCTTGGCGTAGCGGCGATCGTCCTGAACTTTCAGGACGATCGTCCTGAAAACGGCCAAAAACGGCCTAAAAACAGCCGTTTTTTGACACTAAATCGGCCCTAGAACGGGCTAGACGGCTCGAAATGCAACAAAACTTGTTTGTGGTGATGCCCCTTCGCGCCCCGGTCGTTTTGAGCTACTTGGATGCCGGTTTTGAGCCACGCCGTGGTCGCAAGGACTTTTGGACCTTCTGCTGCTTGCTGCTGCTGCTTGCTGCTGCCGTTGTTGCTTGCTAAAACGTGTAGCTCAGCCTTGGACCTTATCGGGACTCGAACTAGGACCGAGCTGGGTCCTAGTCTTGCGTAACGCATTGGAGATCACCGTTGAACAAAGATCAAGACTCGAACTAGGACCGAGCTGGGTCCTAGTCTTGCGTAACGCATTGGAGATCACCGTTGAAGAAAAACCGATTGCTTTGCATATGCGCCTCCACGGTCAGGACAATCGTCCTGAAACATGGCTAAAAACCGGCTCATTTCCACCTCAAAATGGACCACCGTGTGGCACCACGGCATGGTACGCGCCTTATTGAACACCCATTTGCCATCATTCGATAGCCCAATCGCCATGGAAGAACAACGGCCCTCATTGCAAACGCCCACTTGACACACTGGCGATCGTCCTGAGTTTTCAGGACGATCGTCCTGAAAACAGCCCAAAAACGGCCTTTTTTGGACACTAAATGGGCCGTAGAACGGGCTAAACGGCTCGGAACGCAACGAAACTTGGTTGTGGCGATGCGCCTTAGCTCCCCGGTCGTTTTGAGCTACTTGGATGCCGGTTTTGAGCCGCGCCGTGGTCTCAAGGACTTTTGGGGCGCCTGCTGCTTGCTGCTGCTGCTAAAACGTGTTGCTCACCCTTGGCCCCTAAAAGGTGGTGTAAAACCTCGACAGGGTAAACCCAGCTCGGTAACCGCTTCCTTTAGAGATGCGCCTGGACGGTCACGACGATCGTCCTCAAAAACGGCTCAAAAACGGCTCATTTTCACCTCAAAATGGACCACCGTGTGGCACCACGGCATGGTACACGCCGTATTGAACACCCATTTGCCATCATTTGATAGCCCAATCGCCATGGAAGAACGACGGCGCTCATTGCAAACAACCACTTGACACACCGGCGATCGTCCTGAGTTTTCAGGGCGATCTTCCTGAAAAAAGCCCAAAAACGGCCATTTTTGGACACTAAATCGGCCGTAGAACCGGCTAGACGGCTCGAAACGCAACAAAACTTGTTTGTGGTGATGCGCCTTTGCTCCCTGGTCGTTTTGAGCTACCTGAATGCCGGTTTTGAGCCACGGTGTTGTCGCAAGGACTTTTGGACCTTCTGCTGCTTGCTGCTTGCTGCTGCTTGCTGCTGTTGCTCCTGAAACGTGTGGCTCATCCTTGGACCCTAAAAGGTGGTGTAAAACCTCGACAGGGTAAACCCAGCTCGGTAAAAAGGTGGTGTAAAACCTCAACAGGGTAAACCCAGTTCGGTAATCAAGACTCGAACTAGGACCGAGCTGGGTCCTAGTCTTGCGTAACACATGGGAGTTTGTGCCTTGAAGACGTTTGTGCCCTACTTACTTTGGAATAAAAGAAACAATTGGAACAAATTTCCGGAAAATTGAAAAATGATTGCAATGTCGGGATACAGCCCATAAGGTCATAATGACCCAACTCTACTCCCCCGACTAGAGTAAATCCCCCGGTCTTAGGTGCTATGCTGCTCCGATGGGTTGTTTGTATACCGGAGGGGGCGCTTCCCATCGGCCAAGAGCATAGCACCCGTTGCCCCCCAGCCTCCGTGCCGTTGGCATAAAACCACAAGTCTTGGTGAACCCCGATATGTTGAGACATCCTCATTTTCATGAGGTTCTTCCGAAATGTGCCCCATGAAGTATGATGGCTGCGCCAAACCACATACAACATGGATAGTAGCACTTCCAAACTTCCCGACCCACTTGCGAGTTTTGTTCAGCAGCAAGGGAAAGCCCACTTGCCCACTCTGAACATGCCCCTCTTCCACAAAGTCCACCTTGTAGAATCGTCCAATCCATGCTTCTTGACTCCGGCCAATGCTTTGTTCAGCAGCAAGGGAAAGCCCACTTGCCCACTCTGAACATGCCCAACAAAGTCCACCGTGTAAAAACGCCCAACCAATGCTTCTTGACTCCAACCAATGCTTTGTTCCGCAGCAAGGCAAAGCCCACTTGCCCACTCTGAACATCCCTTCTTCAAAAGAGTGCCACTTGTAAAACGCCCATATCAATGTTTCTTGACCCCACGTCAATGCTTTGTTCAGCAGCAAGGGAAAGCCCACTTGCCCACTCTGAATATGCCCCTCTTCCACAAATTTCACCTTGTAGAATCGTCCAATCCATGCTTCTTGACTGCGGCCAATGCTTTGTTCAACAGCAAGGGAAAGCCCACTTGCCCACTCCGAACATGCCCCAACAAAGAGCACCTTGTACGAACGCCCAATCCATGCTTTTTGGCTCCAGCCAATGCTTTGTTCAGCAGCAAGGGAAAGCCCACTTGGCCACTCTGAACATCCCTTCTTCAAAAGAGTGCCACTTGTAAAACGCCCATATCCATGTTTTTTGACCCCACGTCAATGCTTTGCTCAGCAGCAAGGGAAAGCCCACTTGCCCACTCTGAACATGCCCCTCTTTCACAAAGTCCACCTTGTAGAATCGTCCAATCCATGCTTCTTGACTCCGGCCAATGCTTTGTTCAGCAGCAAGGGAAAGCCCACTTGCCCACTCTGAAAATGCCCCAACAAAGTCCACCTTGTACGAACGCCCAATCCATGCTTTTTGACTCCACCCAATGCTTTGTTCAGCAGCAAGGGAAACCTCACTTGCCCACTCTGAACATCCCTTCTTCAAAAGAGTGCCACTTGTAAAGGGCCCATATCCATGTTTCTTGACCCCACTTCAATGCTTTGTTCAGCAGCAAGGGAAAGCCCACTTGCCCACTCTGAACATGCCCCAACAAAGTCCACCTTGTCCAAACGCCCAATCGATGCTTTTTGACTCCAGCCAATTCTTTGTTCAGCAGCAAGGGAAAGCCCACTTGCCCACTCTGAACATCCCTTCCTCAAAAGAGTGCAACTTGTAAAAAGCCGATATCCATGTTTGTTGACCCCACAGAGTCCAAAATGTGAAACACCCTTCGACCTTTGGCAAGCAACTGCAAATGACTATATTGCTGCCGGCGCCACCGGCTGCGAAGCTCAAGCAATTGCTATTACTTGAGTCCGGTCGGTTGAGGCGAAGCACATATGAAGCTTTTGAATGCTACTTATACTTGTCCTTCAAGAGATTATATGCCTTCAAAAGCAATTGAAAGCCATCCGTGGCCCAAGAGTCTTTAGACTTATCAGGATGCAGCTGAACACTGAGCTTCAAGTAATGTTTGCGAACATCTTGAGCACTCGTGGCACCTAGTAGAGGTTGAGCCATGGTGACCTGGTCCTTGGACTTCGACAATAGTGATCCAATTTCAACCAATCTGGATCCCGGCACGGCAGAAATGTGGCATGCAACCCAAGGTGTAGGCGGACCATGCATTGATTGGGAAGAAGAAGAAGAAGATGACGATGATTGGATGGGCGTTGCACATGCAGCGGGTGCGGAGGTTTGTGGCGATAGTGAGGAGGCTTTGGGAGGTGAAGTTGCATGGCATGTTGTTGCCGGTGTTGATGCGGATGAACGGTGTCTCAGCTTTGACGGTGCGGTAGGTGAGATTTTATTGTCACGTACACGTTGCTTTCGTTTCTGTTCTAGTCTTTGTTGTCCTTGTTCATCTAGCAACGTTCGTGCTTCGGAAGCGGCGTTGATGAAAGTGTCTTCATCCAATGCGGGTTGCAGCACCGTGTCGATGATATCCTGTTCCGTTTCTTGTCTTTCATTGTTGTGTGTATGTGTACCCGTACATTGCCTTTTGCGGGCTCTTGGAGACGGTGTATTGATTGGTCGTTTGCCACTCGAGTGGGGCTTGACGATGGAAGCATGTTGTACATTTTCCTCCTCTTGGCGAGCATTGCTGGGATTATGTTTGCAACTTGCTTCATGCAGTCGCCGATGATGTGGAGTGGCGAACACCCGACCACATTGCCTGCCACAAGGAAATGTTCCTTTTTTAGGGGACTTCTTGGATGCCTTGCGATGCATTCTCTTGTCGTGGTCTCTCATGTCGTAGTCAATATCCCATTCACGGTACATGGCCTTCAACAAGTTGTGAGCATTCTCGTAGCTCGTCTTCAACATATATCGAACAACCATGACTTTGGGAACAAGTGACTTCAATCGACCCCGCCAATCTTCTGGTGCCTCTTCATGCTTCCGCAAGCGAATAACACGAAGACCACCACCTGTGCGAACCCGGCTAATGCCCACGTAGAAGGCGTTGTACGTCAACGCAGGTAGGCTCTGGTCATCCACCACCAAGATGATTTTATCCATTGACCTACATTGCACCCCATGATATGTTGATCCAAAGGTCAATCGGAAGGGATGTGCGTGAGTGTACAAAGACCCACCGCCTTTGGTGCGCACAGCAACAAACCGATGAATGTTGATCTTGCGTTGCACTTGCATGAGAGGAACAACGACCTTTGATGCATCCTCATGTTGCATTCCACCTGTACTTAAGGCCGAAGCATCAATGGCAATGGTGACACAAAATGGTGGGAATTCAAGCGTCACTAAAGTACCACCACCTGCATCACGGATCTCTTGCACTCTACCTTGCGCTTCATCGGCATGTAGGATAATGCTATGCAACCGTCCTTGGGTGCCGTTGGACAATCCTTTCTCTGGTCTTAAATTGCTTGTGAGGCAACAAGGTGCTTGTGGGACAAAGTATGCGGTCATGTCTTTCACCGTGTCATATATGAAGTTTGAATTGTGTCCAAACTTCTTTTCATACTTGTCAACCAATGGCAACCTCCAAGCTACAATGGGCAATCCTCGAGCAATGGCAAATCGTTGAAGCATGACTTCATTCACAGCGTGAACGGTCTTTTGATCAGTGCTAACGATTGTGCTTTCTTGCCAGGTAGGGTCCTTAAATTCATCTGGGGTGATTTCCACGATGGTATCCAAGAATTCCATGCGTGTTTGCAGAGCACTAGTGGTCCACTCACGGAAGGCGGATACCGATGCAGCATATTGTGGATCAGTGGCTCTATGTTGTTTCACGAGACTCACCTCATCAAACTTTTGGAACAATTCCCGGCCAAATACATCATTCTAGTGTTGCCCACCAACTTGGACTTTTACAGATCCAAACAATTCCGTTTGACCAACAGGCGTTAATTGCACGAAATCACCCATCAATAGCACGCACATACCGCCAAATGGTTTATCTTGGCATTGCATGATCTCACATAGGCGGCTATGAATATCCCGTAGCATGCGACAACCAACCATTGAGACTTCATCCACTATCAATACTTTGCAACCTTCAAAAAGTTTACGCAAGCGGTGCAACTTGGCCTTGTCGCTCTCGCATTGCAGCGTTTCACTGTCTCCATCGAAAACAGCAAGGCCCAATGCATGATGGATGGTAGATCCCTTTGCGAGATTACTTGCGGCGATTTCTGATGGAGCAACAAATCGCACAACGTTCCAACCAAAGCTTTGTCGTAATCTTGCATGGATTTCCCGTGCCACCCAACTCTTTCCCGTTCCTCCGCCAGCATGTAGGAAGACCAAAGGTGCAATTGGCTTTGAGGATGAGTCACACGTGGCCTCTAACCTCACGTAATTTGTGATCCTGTCGATGATCTCTTCTTGATCCGGACTTCCTATTGATCTAATGTGACCATCACATGTGGAACAAACATCAGTCTCCGGTGACTCCCCCTCGGCCTTGATACCATCGAATACTCTTTGGGCATGGGAGTAAATATCATCTCCATGTGGGTAATGATCATCATCGCCCAACGCATAAAGAAACTTCGTTTCTTTCTCATGTGAGGCATGACTCATTGCCGGTGCCAAGCCCAAGTGCAAATTCAAGGCTTCTTTGAGGATATCAAACTCCTCACTTGAAGCCGCACGTCCTCTTTTATTTGCGTTTTGGGCTCTTTGAATTGCTTCTTGCATATCTTGCACCGCTTCGGCGAACCTACTATCTTTCACCTCCGTTCTCGTTTCCTTGAGCTCCGCCATCTCCTTACCCGTGTTGAAATCAACATCCAACGGGTGCCTCACACCCCAAATCTTCCTACAACGCTTTCGAATGTCATCCGTCAATGACTTTCGCAAGCGATCATAATGCCCAATCTTCTTCAACCGGACAACCATGGAATGCCGACTGCGCTCCAAGTAGCTTGCATGTGCGGTCTTACAATGTTCCTCCCATTGCAAGTAATCGTTCCAAGTGATTTGGGGCGGTTGTTCCATATCCCAAGGAACGAAATTGCACATGACAACTTCGGCCCATGCCTTCCTTGTGCGAGCACTACCATCCACATCGGGCCAGACAGGCATGCGCTTCCCTGCCAAGATAGGGCACCTAGATTGCGACACTAGGTATTGCACGTAATTGCTATCATCAAGAACATGCCAGGAATGGAAATCAAACATGGCATTTTCAGGGCGTCCATCATTAACTCCATCGGTAACTTCAATAGGGTCCGTTGCACGCCGTTGCTCTATTTTGATGAGACAATAATACTCAAGAGCGCAAAGGGCCCTAAGCCGCTTCCCACGACAAGCGTGATTGATGGCGGGCGTGACAACAATTAGCCGGGCTTCCAATCCTTCACCCACTGTATAAAGGTATGCTCGGCATGTTGCATCCGCATCGGATTGTGCCACATCCATTGTCAAAGAGTTCACGTGTTCCACAACAGTATTGTTGTCATCTTGGTCATCCTCTGAAGAACCCGTGCCTTGTCATTGGGAGGCGGATGTGTTGGTGTTTGTGATGCTTCCTGCACATCAACATGTGATGTTGCCAAGGGATCGTCATCCACCACATCTGATACGGATGACGAAATGGATGGCGCATCTACACAAATATTCTGCAAGTCTGCATGACCTTCATCATCACTTGTACTCTCCCCGTCTCCATCTTCCAACATTCCACTGAATAAAGTAGGAATGGCGGTTACAATGCTCCAAGGATGCACAACGGCAAACTTGTGAGAGCAATGCCATGAGGGATATCCCAACAAGGAGACGGCTGCCATTTGCGCACTAAATTCCACCTTCTTGTCCAACGAGTTGATGATGCGCTTTAGCAAGAGAGCCTCCGTCTCTCCGGGTCGTGCAAACTGCGAGGTGTCCATTTTGTCCACCTCACGAGTCACTTGACAAATTGTGCTCAACACATTGGCAATCCTTACCGGATTCTTGCTACAGTAACCAACAACGTATTTGGCCACAGCAACCAGCACGTCCTCACCTCCGAGAAATTGCACATTCGTGTTGCTAGCATACAGGTAGGCCAAGAGTTTGTTCGTTTCAACCACAGGTCCATCACAAGGATGTGGCCGCTGCAACTCCCATATGACGAGAACACAGCTTACCTTTTCATCAATGGCATCAAATTCTACCTCCGACTCATACATCCGGATGTTGTGCCTTCCTGAAGGGGTATGATACTCCACAAAGAAATGTGGCCTTGTGTCATCATACCCTTCTCCCGCTGCACGAGGCAACCCAAAACGGCACCCGCTTTTTCCTCCTGATGGTTTGCCGCAACTAGCAATGAGACACCTGTGGATTTGAATGTTGCCAAAAACCTTGGAGGCAAACTGTTGAATTTCCCGTGCCGCTTCATGGGGGTCGTCCGGCAATGGAGGCAAAAGTTGCTTCTCCTCTAGCATACGTAGGGCTTCAACCTTGTGCTTTAGTCTATGCTCATAATCCTGGTGAATGTGGGCATCCAATGCGGCACATATTTGTTGATCCAACACCGCGGCAACGGCTTGCACAAGCTCGCTATTCCCCACTGCCATGTCCAACAACCATAGGGGGATGCCACCCCAAAAGAGACCATGGAAATGGAGAGAGCCTGGGCCTTGGCGCTCATAGCATGTGCAATGGGCCACGCATGTACCAAATAGACCCTTCTTCCGGTTGCACACCGCACGATCTTTCTTGGTTTGCTTGGAACTCGGAAGACCTAGCAAAACCTCCAAGAAAGCCCTCACTTGTCGCTCAAAAATGCGTGCGGCGGCCACAGGGTTTTTGGATAACGCTTCAAATCGCCGCGAAACCTATAGCAATGGAACACGGGCTTGCCGATCACCCATCGACAAACATAAAGACAACTCGTTGTCTATATCATTTGGTGCAACCGTGTAGAAGAGACTTGGAGGCCCACAGAACAGCATCATACTATTCATCTTCCCCATCACGGCATACCGCACCGAAGTGCTTAAGGGCACCGCTGCATGGCAAGTCCGGAACAAAGGCATGAATGTGTGCACAAGGTGTCGCGCTTCTTTTCCTTGGGGGTTTGCTTGTGCCTTCTTCAAATCCTCCTCAAGATTGGGCGTGTTGATGGCCGTCTCAAATGCCTTCATTCGATTGGGATTGGCATAAATGGCGTCCCTGACGCTTCGCAACGCTGTGTGGCGGAACTTTTGATTAAAGAGCAACAAACAAAAGTCGCGGGCTTCAGCAAAGCGATTATCATATTGCAACAACATGTGCCTTGTATCCGCTTCCGAAACTCCACATGGCCGCTTGATACCACTTCCAAACATAAACAACGAGGGAAAGGATAACGTCAAAAGGCGGTCATTGGCCTCAAACTCGTTCATGCCAACTTCTTCTCTTCGAACTATGCTGTTACGACGGTCCGCTAGCATCTCCCTGATAGATTGAAGAACCTGTGGCACATCGTGCCCATCTCGATTCAATAATGCTCCATCCGAAAGCATAACAGCATCCAATATTACCTCACCATCATCCAAGTCACCTTTTCTTGCTCCTGCAATGTCCGCACCGGATTGCTTTTCGGCTGCAATCACGTCTGGATGATCACCAATGGACATATTGTCAAATACGGCATTTGGAAAATCAACCACTTAAGGTGGTGCAACCTCAAAGATTTCGACGTTGGCATATTCCGGATTGATCACTTTCAAAACTCGCAACCATTGAACCAATCGATCCCATCGCGGTGTGAAGATTCGCTCTACTCGTTCTTTGTAGTGTTGATCACGACGCATAGCCTCCGCATCACGGCGCGGTCCCACAAAAATGACCTTTGTACCCACAAGAGCCTCTACATCCGGTAGACGTGCAGCCAACACTTCGGGTCCGTCATGCGGTACAGAAATGGCATGCCCTCGAACACCCCATTGCGATGTTGCACCATTCTTGGCACTAACAAGCTTCACGGTGTTTACTGTTGTCCGCACTCGTCCCAACATACGCTCCTCCAAATCCGTTAACTCCGGTAAGTCGCATCGCTTACCAAAATGCTTGCCACTAGCAATGGCATTTGGTGGCACTTGACCTTTCTTTGGATGAAACAAACTCCGATGACATGAATTACACAATTGCACTACACCATTAGATACAAGATCATGGTGCAACCAATATAGCCTTGTGTCCCGTTCAAAGACCGCAGCATACTTGCGATACTCAATGGGAATCCCATGGTACCATGAAACTTGTTCTGCGTCCAATTTTAAAAGATCCAACTTGGATACCTCCACTTCCTTCACTTGTTGGAAGTCCCTCACTCCGCAGCACCCGCAAGAATGAATGTCTTCGCATACTCCCACTTTTTTGTGCCACTCTTTGGCCAACGCCACCATATCCGCGGTGTCCACCTTCTCATCCAGGATAGCTCGCACCAAGGCCTCCAAAGACTCACAACTCCCCGAATTGGCTGCAGGTTGAACTGGAAATCTATCCATCCCAGTTTGCTCCCAAAAGCCTCTCACAGTTGAAGCAAGGGATGTGCCAACGTTTGATCGTGCAAACTCATCAGGTGACGGGCCTGCAACCGATTGCAGCATGGCTTCCTCATCTTCATCCACAACCGAACCGGGCGGTTCCATCTCATCGCCTCTCTCCCACATGTGCTGAATGGCTTGCGTTGACTGACTTGCCAAGGTTTCACGTGCATAATTCAAAGCACGTCTAACGGCCCCAAATTGCCCTGCCCGTTGCTTATCCTCCTTAGAGCCTGCTTGGCCCCCTACTTGCCCCGCCCGTTGCTTGTCCTCCTTAGGGCTAGCCTGTCCCGCCCGCTGTTTGTCCTCCTTGGAGCCCGCTTGCCCTGCCCGCTGCTTGTTCTCCTTGGAGCCCGCTTGCCCCGCCCGCTGCTTGTTCTCCTTGGAGCCCGCTTGCCCTGCCCGCTGCTTGTTCTCCTTGGAGACCGCTTGCCCTGCGCGCTGCTTGTTCTCCTTGGAGCCCGCTTGCCTTGCCCGCTGCTTGTCTTCTCGGGATGCCACCACACCACCTGCTTGCCCTGCCCGCTGCTGGTTCTCCTTGGAGCCCGCTTGCCCTGCCCGCTGCTTGTCCTCTCGGGAGGCCACCACACCACCCGCTTGCCCTGCGCGCTTTTTGTCGTCCTTAGATTGTGATGCGTTACAAGTGGAGCAAACAAAGCCTTGACTCTTCATTCTTTTATATGTACGAACAAAGGTGGTGGTACAACCCGAACATTGCCATCGCATCACACGAATTGAGGAGATGAGGGAGTCATCTACATGCACGGCATTGTCCACAACCACCCCCAACCAATCACATCCATATTCTGCCGCAAGTTGATGGCAATGCAACGTGGTGACGGATGGGCGACCATCTTTTCCTTTCGCATTTGCCTGTTTCTGTTGTGGTTGAGATTGTTTTGAACACTTGTGCTTTCCCGGGCCAAACTTCTTCATATTATCAAACCGTACATCCTTGGATTCTCCGCAAGATGCACATGTCCAACGCATGACCGCCTTGGCCTTCATGTCTTGGTTGTCTTGGCGTACCCAGCTCCATCCCCATAGGCAAGCCACATCATGACAATCTTTGTCGGTCAGTGAAGGCGTAGGCATGTCTCCAAATGGAAAATACAATAAGATCCACACCAAAAGGATGGTGACAAAAAAAGCAACTAAGCGTCCAAAAAGGGGCACAAATTGGCAATTAACCAGAGCATGGTCAAACATCATAGGTGTTCCTCGTTGGGAAAGGGAACTAGTTTGATTGCCCTGAGACGGCCTAGGTCAGCTATGGGTATAGTAACCCAATGGGCTATCAGACTTCAGACTTCAGACTTTTATGGACCATCCTGCCCAACCCCCAGCACCCAAGCCCCCCATGATAGACCCCCCCCCCCAATATCAGACTAGTGGACAAGTGGAAAATGGGAAAATATGGAACCTCGGAAAACGTTCAACATGGGGGAAAGCATAGTACCCCCCCCCCCCCGCCTGTATACATCAGTGGAAGCGGCCATGTTGCAGTGCCTAGAAGGGGAGGCTGCAGTGGCAGACGATGGTGACATTTTGCCATCTTTTGGGGGGTCGGAAGTGCCACTGGCTTGTCAAGGCGCAACACGCAGCCGCGCTGACCGACAAGCCCCGACTGAGCACACTGAGGGCACTTTGGTCGAACCAGATGGTAGTCCTGCTCAGCATGGTGGCAACCATGACTTCTTCACTTTCCGAAGGGGCATGGACTGTGCAATGTGCAGGCAATCTGTGCGCATCTGGTGCAACACATGTCTGGTTTGCCATACATGCTTCGTCAAGGATCCAAGACCGTGTGGTGAGGCAGTGGTGCAGGTTGTGGATGATGCAGCTGAGGCTGCCGAAAACAATAGTGAAGAGGAGGCAGTGGCACCACGGAAGTCAGACCCAAAGCGTGCCTTGGCCCGTGCACAGGCCAAGTTGGTATGTGCTGCAAAATCAGGCACATTGCGTGACTGGACACGCGCTCGCATCTGTGATTGCTTGGCAAGCATGGGTGTGAAGGTGCCAAATAGCAAGACCCGGGGAGAAACCCGAGAACTTGCTATGCAAGAGTTGTTGCCTTTGCTAGCCCAGATGGACTGTGACTGGGTCCCCCCAACGGATCGTGTTACCCGTTCTGCTGCACCTCCCAGCATCTCACAACCATGTTCCCAAGTGCCGGTGGATGACATGGACGGACTCATTGATGAATGACAGTGTTGGCGTTGCAGTGGTATTGTGCTTTTGCATGCCCGCTGTGCCAATCCCCATGTTCTCCTTCTCTGCAGGTCCATTGATACATTAGCAAGCATCAGTATGTAACGTTTTCCCAATTCCCTTGGTTTTCCCTTTTCCCACATTTTCCCCAACGCCCCATTTTCCAAGAGGTATGGGTGTTTTTTTTTGGGGGGGGGGGGTACTTGTGCTACATTGTTCCCAGAATTGCCTTTTCCGCATTTTCCAACCCCGTTTTCCGCCCAACCCAACCCATCATTTTCTTGAACTGAATGGTTGTGTGTTTTGGGGGCGGGGCCTTGTATCAGACTTTTCCTAGTGTTCCCTTCTCCACATTTTCCATTCCAACCTATTTTTCTGACGCACAATTTTCCCGAGGTGAAGTTCCTCTGTGTCTATGGGGGGTGGGGTATTGCACTTTTATCCCCATTTTCCTGTGAAGTGGCTATGTGTCTTGGGGGGGGGGTCTGCACTGTTATAACCATTTTCCTGAACTCAAGTTCCTAAGTTCCTGTGTGTGTGTGTGTGTGGGGGGGGGGGCTGCACTTTTGCACTTTTATCAGACTTTTGCTTGGATGTGCTCTAATGTGGGTCCGCAACACGACATGCCAAATCAGACTTCAGACTTCAGACTTTATACCCATAGCTGGCCTAGGTACCCACATAACAAGCACGTTTTGATGCCATGAGAAAGCCTACATGACAACAAAGGCACATATGGAGCAAATGCACTCAACCAATGGACAATTGTCAGGAATGAGCATGGTCAAACAAACACCGGTGTTCTCCACCGGGCAACGTCAATTCTTTTGATTGCCGTGAGAAAGCCTACACGGCAATCAAAATACGTACATAACAGCCGCGTGGACGCCATGAGAAAGCCTACATGGCAACAAAGGCACATATGGATCGCCAGGTGTTGCGAGATGCGACCAAAGTACATACATAACAGCCACTTGGATGCCATGAGAAAGCCTACATGGCAACAGAAGCACATATGGATCACCAAGTAGTGCGAGCTGCTTGCCCCTACCGCGTGCGCTCTTGAAAACTAACTCAAAAACTGCCCATTGTTCACCCCATATGGACTACAGGAAGACACCGCGGTCTTGCGTAACGCATTGGTAATCACCGTTGAAGAAAGACCGCTTGCTTTAGAGATGTGCCGCCACGGTCATGACGATGGTCCTAAAACGCGCTCAAAGCGCGCTCAAGAACGGCTGGTGTTCACCTCGAAATGGACCACCGTGTGGCACCACGGCATGGTACACGCCTTATTGAACACCGATTTGCCATGATTTGATAGCCCAATCGCCATGGAAGAACAACGGCCCTCATTGCAAACGCCCACGTAACACACCGGCGATCGTCCTGAGTTTTCAGGACGATCGTCTTGAAAACAGCCCAAAAACGGCCATTTTTGGACACTAAATCGGCCGTAGAACGGGCTAGACGGCTCAAAACACAACGAAACTTGTTTGTGGTGATGCGCATTTGCTCCCCGGTCGTTTTGACGTACTTGGATGCCGGTTTGGAGCCACGGTGTGGTCACAAGGACTTTTGGACCTTCTGCTTGCTGCTGGCTGCTGCTGCTGCTGCTGCTTGCTAAAACGTGTTGCTCATCCTTGGACCCTAAAAGGTGGTGTAAAACCTCGACAGGGTAAACCCAGCTCGGTAATCAAGACTCGAACTAGGACCGAGCTGGGTCCTAGTTTTGCACAACGCATACGAAGCGTTTGTACGTAATGGACGTGGGAGTGGTTGTTAGTACCTAGTGGAAAATGATTAAAAAAGATTAGTAATCAAATTTGTAACATGGTAAGGCATCTGAAAAGACATCTTATACATTGAGTGCCCAATGACATGGCAAGAGAAAGCCTACTTGCCATGCTTTGCGGCAACGTTGTCATTGTGGACCAAAGTCTAACATGGTCGGGCATACAAACGAACGGGAAAAATTGGAAAATCCTTACAATGTCGGGATACAGCCCATAAGGTCATGATAACCTAACTCTACTCCCCCGACTAGAGTAAATCCCCCGGTCTTAGGTGCTATGCTGCTCCGATGGGTTGTTTGTATACCGGAGGGGGCGCTTCCCATCGGCCAAAAGCATAGCACCCGTTGCCCCCCAACCTCCGTGCCGTTGGCATAAAACCACAAGTCTTGGTGAACCCAGATATGTTGAGACATCCTCATTTTCATGAGGTTCTTCCAAAATGTGCCCCATGAAGTATGATGGCTGCGCCGGACCACATACCACATGGATAGTAGCACTTCCAAACTTCTCGACCCACTTGCGAGTTTTGTTCAGCAGCAAGGGAAAGCCCACTTGGCCACTCTGAACATGCCCCTCTTCCACAAAGTCCACCTTGTACAATCGTCCAATCCATGCTTCTTGACTCCGGCCAATGCTTTGTTCAGCAGCAAGGGAAAGCCCACTTGCCCACTTTGAACATGCCCCAACAAAGTCCACCTTGTACAAACGCCCAATCCATGCTTTTTGACTCCAGCCAATGCTTTGTTTAGCAGCAAGCGAAAGCCCACTTGCCCACTCTGAACATCCCATCTTCAAAAGAGTGCCATTTGTAAAAAGCCGATATTCATGTTTCTTAGTCCAATGCTTTGTTCAGCAGCAAGGGAAAGCCCACTTGCCCACTCTGAACATCCCTTCTTCAAAAGAGTGCCACTTGTAAAACGCCCATATTCATGTTTCTTGACCCCACTTCAATGCTTTGTTCAGCGGCAAGGGAAAGCCCACTTCCCCACTCTGAACATGCCCCTCTCTTACAAAGTCCATCTGTATAATCCTCCAATCCATGCTTCTTGACCCCGGCCAATGCTTTGTTCAGCAGCAAGGGAAAGCCCACTTGCCCACTCTGAACATCCCTTCTTCAAAAGAGTGCAACTTGTAAAACGCCCATATCCATTTTTCTTGACCCCACTTCAATGCTTTGTTCAGCAGCAAGGGAAAGCCCACTTGCCCACTCTAAACATCCTTTCTACAAAAGAGTGCCACTTGTAAAACGCCCATATCCATGTTTCTTGACCCCACGTCAATGCTTTGTTCAGCAGCAAGGGAAAGCCCACATGCCCACTCTGAACATGCCCCTTTTTTACAAAGTCCACCTTGTACAATCGTCCAATCCATGCTTCTTGACTCTGGCCAATGCGTTGTTCAACAGCAAGGGAAAGCCCACTTGCCCATTCTGAACATGCCCCAACAAAATCCACCTTGTACAAACGCCCAATCCATGCTTTTTGACTCCAGCCAATGCTTTGTTCAGCAGCAAGGGAAACCTCACTTGCCCACTCTGAACATCCCTTCTTCAAAAGAGTGCAACTTGTAAAAAGCTGATATCCATGTTTCTTGACCCCACTTCAATGCTTTGTTCAGCAGCAAGGGAAAGCCCACTTGCCCACTCTGAACATCCCTTCTTCAAAAGAGTGCAACTTGTAAAATGTCCATATCCATGTTTCTTGACCCCACTTGAATGCTTTGTTCAGCAGCAAGGGAAAGCCCACTTGCCCACTCCGAACATGCCCCTCTTTTACAAAGTCCACCTTGTACAATCGTCCAATCCATGGCTCTTGACTGCGGCCAATGCTTTTTTCAGCAGCAAGGGAAAGCCCACTTGCCCACTCTGAACATGCCCCAACAAAGTCCACCTTGTACGAACGCCCAATCCATGCTTTTGGACTCCAGCCAATGCTTTGTTCAGCAGCAAGGGAAAGCCCACTTGCCCACTCTAAACATTACTTATTCAAAAGAGTGCAACTTGTAAAAAGCCGATATCCATGTTTCTTGACCTCACAAAGTCCAAAATGTGAAACACCCTTTGACCTTTGGCAAGCAACGGCAGATGACTATATTGCTGCCGGCGCCACCGGCTGCGAAGCTCAAGCAATTGCTATTACTTGAGTCCGGTCGGTCGAGGCGAAGCACATATGAAGCTTTTCAATGCAACTTCTACTTGTCATTCAAGAGATTATATGCCTTCAAAAGCAATTGAAAGCGATCCGTGGCCCAAGAGTCTTTAGACTTATCAGGAGGCAGTTGAACACTGAGCTTCAAGTAATGTTTGCGAACATCTTGAGCACTCGTGGCACCCAGTAGAGTTTGAGCCATGGTAACCTTGTCCTTGGACTTCGACAATAGTGATCCAATTTCAACCAATCTGGATCCCGGCACGGCGGAAATGTGGCATGGAACCCAAGGTGTTGGCGGACCATGCATTGATTGGGAGGAAGAAGAAGAAGATGACGATGATTGGATGGGCGTTGCACATGCAGGGGGTGCGGAGGTTTGTGGCGATAGTGAGGAGGCTTTAGGAGGTGAAGTTGCATGGCATGTTGTTGGCGGTGTTGATGCGGATGAACGGTGTCTCCGCTTTGAAGGTGCGGTGGGTGAGATTTCCTTGTCACGTACACATTGCTTTCCTTTCCGTTCTAGTCTTTGTTGTCCTTGTTCATCTAGCAACGTTCGCGCTTCGGAAGCGGCGTTGATAAAAGTGTCTTCATCCAATCCGGGTTGCAGCACCGTGTCAATGATATCCCCTTCCATTTCTTGTCTTTCACGGGTGTGTGTATGTGTACCCGTGCATTGCCTTTTGCGGGCTCCTGGAGACCGTGTATTGATTGGTCGTTTGCCACTTGAGTGAGGCTCGACGATGGAAGCATGTTGTACATTCTCCTCTTGGTGGGCATTGCTGGGATTATGTTTGCAATTTACTTCATGCAGTTGCCGATGATGTGGAGTGGCGAACACCCGACCACATTGCCTGCCGCAAGGAAATGTTCCCCTTTTAGGGGATTTCTTGGATCCCTTGCGATGCATTCTCTTGTCGTGGCCTCTCATGTCGTAGTCAATATCCCATTCACGGTACATGGCCTTCAACAAGTTGTGAGCATTCTCATAGCTCGTTTTCAACATATATCGAACAACCATGACTTTGGGAACAAGTGACTTCAATCGACCCCGCCAATCTTCTGGTGCCTCTTCATGGTTCCGCAAGCGAATAACACGAAGACCATCACCAGTGCGAACCCGGCTAATGCCCACGTAGAAGGCGTTGTACGTCAACGCAGGTAGGCTCTTGTCATCCACCACCAAGATGATTTTATCCATTGACCTACATTGCACCCCATGATACGTTGATCCAAAGGTCAATCGGAAGGGATGTGCGTGAGTGTACAAAGACCCACCGCCTTTGGTGCGCACAGCAATGTACCGATGAATGTTGATCTTGCGTTGCACTTGCATGACGGGAACAACGACCTTTGATGCATCCTCATGTTGCATTCCATCTGTACTTAAGGCCGAAGCATCAATGGCAATGGTGACACAAAATGGTGGGAACTCAAGCATCACTACAGTACCAGGACGCACATCACGGATCTCTTGCGCTCTACTTTGCGCTTCATCGGCATGCAGGACTATGCTATGCAACCGTCCTTGGGTGCTGTTGGACAATCCTTTCTCTGGTCTTAAATTGCTTCTGAGGCAACAAGGTGCTTGTGGGACAAAGTACGCGGTCATGTCTTTCACCGTGTCATATATGAAATTTGAATTGTGTCCAAACTTCTTTTCATACTTGTCAACCATTGGCAACCTCCAAGCTACAATGGGCAATCCTCGAGCAATAGCAAATCGTTGAAGCATGACTTCATTCACAGCGTGAACGGTCTTTTGATGAGTGCTAACGATTGTGGTTTCTTGCCAAGTAGGGTCCTTAAATTCATCTGGGGTGATTTCCACGATGGTATCCAAGAATTCCATGCGTGTTTGCAGAGCACTAGTGGTCCACTCACGGAAGGCGGATACGGATGCAGCATATTGTGGATCCGTGGCTCTATGTTGTTTCACGAGACTCACTTCATCAAACTTTTGAAACAATTCCCGGCCAAATACATCATTCAAGTGTTGCCCACCAACTTGGACTTTTACGGATCCAAACAATTCCGTTTGACCAACAGGCGTTAATTGCACGAAATCACCCATCAATAGCACGCACATACCGCCAAATGGTTTATCATGGCATTGCATGATCTCACATAGGCGGCTCTGAATATCCCGTAGCATGCGACAACCAACCATTGAGACTTCATCCACTATCAACACTTTGCCACCTTCAAAAAGTTTACGCAAGCGGTGCACCTTTGCCTTGTCGCTCTCGCATTGCAGTGTTTCACTGTCTCCATCGAAAACAGCAGGGCCCAATGCATGATGGATGGTAGATACCTTTGCCAGATTACTTGCGGCGATTTCTGATGGAGCAACAAATCGCACAACGTTCCAACCAAAGCTTTGTCGTAATCTTGCATGGATTTCCCGTGCCACCCAACTCTTTCCCGTTCCTCCGCCAGCATGTAGGAAGACTAAAGGTGCAATTGGCTTTGCGGATGAGTCGCACGTGGCCTCTAACCTCACGTAATTTGTGATCCTGTCGATGATCTCTTCTTGATCTGGACTTCCTGTTGATCTAATGTGACCATCACATGTGGAAGAAACATCTGTCTCCGGTGACTCCTCCTCAGCCTTGATATCATCGAATACTCTTTGGGCATGGGAGTAAATATCATCTCCATGTGGGTAATGATCATCATCGCCCAAAGCATAAAGAAACTTTGTTTCTTTTTCCCGTGAGGCATGACTCACTGCCGGTGCCAACCCCAATTGCAAATTCAATGCTTCTTTGAGGACATCAAACTCCTCACTTGAACCCGAACGCCCTCTTTTATTTGCGTTTTGGGCTCTTTGAATTGCTTCTTGCATGTCTTGCACCGCTTCGGCGAACCTGGTATCTTTCACCTCCGTTCTTGTTTCCTTCAGCTCCGCCATCTCCTTACCCGCGTTGAAATCAACATCCAACGGGTGCCTCACACCCCAAATCTTCCTACAACGCTTTCGAATGTCATCCGTCAATGACTTCCGCAAGCGATCATAGTGCCCAATCTTCTTCAACCGGACAACCATGGAATGCCGACTACGCTCCAAGTAGCTTGCATGTGCGGTCTTGCAATGTTCCTCCCATTGCAAGTAATCGTTCCAAGTGATTTGGGGCGGTACTTCGATATCCCAAGGAACAAAATTGCACATGACAAACTTGGCCCATGCCTTCCTTGTGCGAGCACTACCATCCACACCGGGCCACACGGGCATGCGCTTCCCTGCCAAGATAGGGCACCTAGATTGTGATACTAGGTATTGCACGTAATTACTATCATCAAGCACATGCCGGGGATGGAAATCAAACATGGCATTTTAGGGGCGTCCATCATTGACTCCATCGGTAACTTCAATAGGGTCCGTTGCACGCCGTTGCTCTACTTTGATGAGACAATAATACTCAAGAGCGCAAGGGGCCCTAAGCCGCTTCCCACGACAAGCATAATTGATGGCGGGCGTGACAGCAATTTGCCTGGCTTCCAATCCTTCACCCACTGTGTAAACGTACGCTCGGCATGTTGCATCCGCATCGGATTGTGCCACATCCATTGTCAAAGAGTTCAGGTGTTCCACAAGAGTATTGTTGTCTTCTTGGTCATCCTCAGAAGAACCTGTGCCATTGTCATTGGGAGGCGGATGTGTTGGCGTTTGTGATGCTTGCTGCATATCAACATTTGATGTTACCAAGGGATCATCATCCACCACATCTGAGCCAGATGACGAAATGGATGGCGCGTCTACACAAATATTCTGCATGTCTGCATGATGTTCATCATCACTTGTACTCTCCCCGCCTCCATCTTCCAACATTCCACTGAATAAACTAGGAATGGTGGTTACAGTGCTCCAAGGATGTACAACGGCAAACTTGTGAGAGCAATGCCATGAGGGATATCCCAACAAGGAGACGGCTGCCATTTGCGCACTAAATTACACCTTCTTGTCCAACGAGTTGATGATGCGCTTTAGCAACAAGGCCTCCTTCTCTCCGGGTTGTGCAAACTCCGTGGTATCCATTTTGTCCACCTCACGAGTCACTTGACGAATTGTGCTCAACACATTGGCAATCCTTACCGGATTCTTGCTACAGTAACCAACAACGTATTTGGCCACAACAACTAGCACGTCCTCACCTTCGAGGAATTGCACATTTGTGTTGCTAGCATACAGGTAGGCCAAGAGTTTGTTGGTTTCAACCACACGTCCATCACAAGGATGTGGCCGCCGCAACTCCCATATGACGAGAACACAGCTTACCTTTTCATCATTGGCATGGAATTCTACTTCCGACTCATACATCCGGATGTTGTGTCTTCCTGAAGGGGTATGATACGCCACAAAGAAATGTGGCCGTGTTTCACTGTACCCTTCTCCTGCTGCACGAGGCAACCCAAAACGGCACCCGCTCTTTCCTCCTGGTGGTTTACCGCAACTAACAATGAGACACCTATGGATTTGAATGTGTCCAAAGACCTTGGAGGCAAACTGTTCAATTTCCCGTGCCGCTTCATGGGGGTCGTCCGGCAATGGAGGCAAAAGTTGCTTCTCCTCTAGCATACGTGGGGCTTCAACCTTGTGCTTTAGTCTGTGCTCATAATCCTGGTGAATATGGGCATCCAATGCGGCACATATTTGTTGATCCAACACCGTGGCCACAGCTTTCACAAGCTCGCTATTCCCCACAACCATGTCCAACAACCATGGGGGAATGCCACCCCAAAAGAGACCATGGAAATGGAGAGAGCCTCGGCCTTGGCACTCATAGCATGTGCAATGGGCCACACATGTACCAAATAGACCCTTCTTACGGTTGCACACCGCACGATCTTTCTTGGTTTGCTTGGAACTTGGAAGACTTAGCAAAACCTCCAAGAAAGCCCGCACTTGTCGCTCATAAATCCGTGCGGCGGCCACAGGGTTCTTGGATAACGCTTCAAATCGCCGCGAAACCTCCGGCAATGGAACCCGGGCTTGGCGATCACCCATCGACAAACATAAAGACAACTCGTTGTCTATATCATTTGGTGCAACCGTGTAGAAGAGACTTGGAGGCCCACAGAACAGCATCATACTATTCATCTTCCCCATCACGGCATACCGCTCCGAAGTGCTGAAGGGCACCGCTGCATGGCAAGTCCGGAACAAAGGCATGAATGTGTGCACAAGGTGTCGCGCTTCTTTTCCTTGGGGGTTTGCTTCTGCCTTCTTCAAATCTTCCTCAAGATTGGGCGTGTTGATGGCCGTCTCAAATGCCTTCATTCGATTGGGATTGGCATAAATGGCGTCCCTGACGCTTCGCAACGCTGTGTGGCGAAACTTTTGATTAAAGAGCAACAAACAAAAGTCGCGAGCTTCAGCAAAGCGATTATCATATTGCAACAACATGTGCCTTGTATCCGCTTCCGAAACTCCACATGGCCGCTTGATACCACTTCCAAACATAAACAACGAGGGAAAGGATAACGTCAAAAGGCGGTCATTGGCCTCAAACTCGTTCATGCCAACTTCTTCTCGTCGAACTATACTGTTACGAAAGTCCGCTAGCATGTCCTTGATAGATTGAAGAACCTGTGGCACATCATTCCCATCTCTATTCAATAATGCTCCATCCGACAGCATAACGGCATCCAATATTACCTCACCATCATCCAAGTCACCTTTTCTTGCTCCTGCAATGTCCGCACCGGATTGCTTTTCGGCTGCAATCATATCTGGATGATCACCGATGGACATATTGTCAAATACGGCATTTGGAAAATCAACCACTTCAGGTGGTGCAACCTCAAAGATTTCGACGTTGGCATATTCCGGATTGATCACTTTCAAAACTCGCAACCATTGAACCAACCGATCCCATCGCGGTGTGAAGATTCGCTCTACTCGTTCTTTGCAGTGTTGATCACGACGCATAGCCTCCGCATCACGGCGCGGTCCCACAAAAATGACCTTTGTACCCACAAGAGCCTCTACATCCGGTAGACGTGCTGCCAACACTTCGGGTCCATCATGCGGTACAGAAATGGCATGCCCTCGAACACCCCATTGCGATGTTGCACCATTCTTGGCACTCACAAGCTTCACGGTGTTTACTGTCGTCCGCACTCGTCCCAACATACGCTCCTTCAAATCCGTTAACTCCGGTAAGTCGCATCGCTTACCAAAATGCTTGCCACTAGCAATGGCATTTGGTGGCACTTGACCTTTCCTTGGATGAAACAAACTCCGATGACATGAATTACACAATTGCACTACACCATTAGATACAAGATCATGGTGCAACCAATATAGCCTTGTGTCCCGTTCAAAGACCGCAGCATATTTGCGATACTCAATGGCAATCCCATGGTACCATGAAACTTGCTCTGAATCCAACTTTAAAAGATCCAACTTGGATACCTCCACTTCCTTCACTTGTTGGAAGTCCCTCACTCTGCGGCACCCACAAGAATGAATGTCTTCGCATACTCCCACTTTTTTGTGCCACTCTTTGGCCAACGCCACCATATCCGCGGTGTCCACCTTCTCATCCAGAATAGCTCGCACCAACGCCTCCAAAGACTCACAACTCTCTAAATTGGCTGCGGGTTGAACTGGAAATCTATCCATCCCAGTTTGCTCCCCAAACCCTCTCACGGTCGAAGCAAGGGATGTGCCAACCTTTGATCCCGTAAACTCATCGGGTGATGGGCCTGCAACCGATTGCACCATGGCTTCCTCTTCTTCATGCACAACGGAACCGGAGGGTTCTATCTCATCTCCTCTTTCCCACATGTGCTGAATGGCTTGCGTTGACTGGCTTGCCAAGGTTTCACGTGCATAATTCAAAGCACGTCTAACGGCCCCAGCTTGCCTTGCCCTTTGCTTATCCTCCTTAGCGCCTGCTTGGCCCGCACGCTGCTTGTCCTCCCTAGGGCTAGCCTGTCCTGCCCGCTGCTTGTCCTCTCGGGATGCCACCACCCCACCCGCTTGCCCTGCCCGCTGCTTGTTCTCCTTGGAGCCCGCTTGCCCTGCCCG
Organism: Eutreptiella sp. 'Long Island Sound 2002'; assembly: GCA_964036045.1. Classification (NCBI taxonomy): domain Eukaryota; phylum Euglenozoa; class Euglenophyceae; order Eutreptiales; family Eutreptiaceae; genus Eutreptiella; species Eutreptiella sp. 'Long Island Sound 2002'. Next base: position 160,865,938 of record OZ038379.1, on the reverse strand, counting down.
CTGCTTGTTCTCCTTGGAGCCCGCTTGCCCTGCCCGCTCCTTGTTCTCCTTGGAGCCGGCTTTCCCTGCCCGCTGCTTGTCCTTCCGGGATGCCACCACACCACCCGCTTGCCCTGCCCGCTGCTTGTTCTCCTTGGAGCCCGCTTGCCCTGCCCGCTCCTTGTTCTCCTTGGAGCCGGCTTGCCCTGCCCGCTGCTTGTCCTTCCGGGATGCCACCACACCACCCGCTTGCCCTGCCCGCTGCTTGTTCTCCTTGGAGCCCGCTTGCCCTGCGCGCTTTTTGTCCTCCTAGGATTGTGATGCGTTACAAGTGGAGCAAACAAAGCCTTGACTCTTCATTTTTTTGTATGTACGATCAAAGGTGGCGGTACAACCCCAACATTGCCATCGCATCACACGATATGAGGAGATGAGGGAGTCATCTACATGCACGGTATTGTCCACAACCAGCCCCAACCAATCACATCCATACTCTGCTGCAAGTTGATGGCAATGCAACGTGGTGACGGATGGGCGACCGTTCTTTCCCTTCGCATTTGCCTCTTTCTCTTGTGATTGAGATTGTTTTGAACACTTGTGCTTTCCCGGACCAAACTTCTTCATATTGTCGAACCGTACATCCTTTGATTCTCCACAAGATGCACAAGTCCAACGCATGACCGCCTTGGCCTTCATGTCTTGGTCGTCTTGGCGTACCCACTTCCATCCCCATAGGCGAGCCACATCATGACAATCTTTGTCCGTGAGTGAAGGCGTAGGCACGTCTCCAAATGGAAAATACAATAAGATCCACACCAAAAGGATGGTGACAAAAAAAGCAACTAAGCGTCCAAAAAGGGGGACACATTGGCAATTAACCAAAGCATGCTCAAACATCATAGGTGTTCCTCGTTGGGAAAGTGAACTAGTTTGATTGCCGTGAGACGGCCTACACGGCGACCAAGGTACCCACATAACAAGCACGTTTTGATGCCATGAGAAAGCCTACATGACAACAAAGGTACATATGGAGCAAGTGCACTCAACCAATGAACAATTGTGAGGAATGAGCGGTCAAACAAACAGCGGTGTTGTCCACCGGACAAGGTCAATTCGTTTGATTGCCGTGAGAAAGCCTACACGGCGACCAAAGTACGTACATAACGGTCGCTTGGATGCCATGAGAAAGCCTACATGGCAACAAAGGCACATATGGATCGCCACGTGTTGCGAGCTGCTTGCCCCTACCGTGTGCGCTCTTGAACACTAACTCAAAAACGCCCATTGTTCACCCCAAATGGACTGTGAACTAGTTTGATTGCCGTGAGACGGCCTACACGGCGACCAAGGTACCCACATAACAAGCACATTTTGATGCCATGAGAAAGCCTACATGACAACAAAGGCACATATGGAGCAAGTGCACTCAACCAATGAACAATTGTGAAGAATGAGCATGGTTAAACAAACACTGGTGTTCTCCACCGGACAGTGTCAATTTGTTTGATTGCCGTGAGAAAGCCCACACGGCGACACACGGCGACCGAAGTACGTACATAACAGCCGCTTGCATGGCTGCCATGAGAAAGCCTACATGGCAGCAAAGGCACATATGGATCGCCGGGTGTTGCGAGCTGCGACCAAAGTACGTACATAGCAGCCACTTGGATGCCATGAGAAAGCCTACATGGCAACAAAGGCACATATGGATCGCTAGGTGTTGCGAGATGTGTCTCCACGGTCATGACGATGGTCCTAAAGCGCGCTGGATCCCCAGGTGTTGCGAGATGTGCCTCCACGGTCATGACGATGGTCCTAAACCGTGCTCAAAAACGGCTCATTTTCACCTCGAAATGGACCACCGTGTGGCACCACGCCATGGTACATGCCTTATTGAACACCCGTTTGCCACCATTTGATAGGCCAATCACTATGGAAGAACAATGGCCCTCATTGCAAACACCTAGTGCACACACCGGCACTGGTCCTGAGTTTTCAGGACGATCGTCCTGAAAACAACCCAAAAAACGGCCTTTTTTGGACACTAAATCGGCTGTAGAACGTGCTATACGGCTCAAAACGCAACGAAACTTGTCGGTGGTGATGCGCCTTGGCTCCCCGGTCGTTTTGAGCTACTTGGATGCCGGTTTTGAGCCGCGGTGTGGTCGCCAGGACTTTTGGCCCTTCTGCTTGCTGCTTGCTGCAGCAGCTGCTGCTTCCTAAAACGCGCTGAAAAACGGATGGTTTTCACCTCAAAATGGACCACCGTGTGGCACCACGGCATGGTACATGCCTTTTTGAAAACCCATTTGCCATCATTTGATAGCCCAATCACCATGGAAGAACAATGGCCCTGATTGCAAACGCCAACTGGACACACCGGCGATCGTCCTGCGATCGTCGTGAGTTTTCAGGACGATCGTCCTGAAAACAGCCCAAAAACGGCCGTTTTTGGACACTGAATGGGCCGTAGAACGGGCTAGACGGCTCAAAACGCAACGAAACTTGTTTGCGGTGATGCGCGTTTGCTCCCCGGTCGTTTTGAGCTACTTGGATGCCGGTTTTGAGCCACGGTGTGGTGGCAAGGACTTTTGGACCTTCTGCTGCTTGCTGCTGCTGCTTGCTGCTTGCTAAAACGTGTAGCTCATCCTTGGCCCCTAAAACGTGGTGTAAAACCTCGACACCGTAAACCCAGCTCGGTAATCAAGACTCGAACTAGGACCGAGCGGGGTCCTAGTCTTGCGTAACGCATTGGAGATCACCGTTGAGGAAAGACAGCTTGCTTTCGAGATGTGCCTCCATGGTCGGGACGATTGTATTGAAACACGGCTCAAAAACGGCTTGTTTTCACCTCAAAATGGACCAACTCGTGGCACCACGGCGTGGTACACGCCTTATTGAACACCCATTTGCCATCATTTCATGCCCCAATCGCCATGAAAGAACAACGGCCCTCATCGGAAACACTTGCTTGGCTTAGCGCCGATCGTCCTGAACTTTCAGGACGATCGTCCTGAAAACAGCCCAAAAGAGCCCAAAAACGGCCATTTTTGGACACTAAATCGGCCGTAGAACGGGCTAGACGGCTCGAAACGCAACGAAACTTATTTGTGCTGATGCGCCTTGGATCCCCGGTCGTTTTGAGCTACTTGCATGCCGGTTTTGAGCCACGGTGTGGTCTCAAGGACCTTTTAAGCGCCTGCTGCTGCTACTTGCTGCTGTTGCTGCTAAAACGTGTTGCTCACCCTTGGCCCCTAAAAGCTGGTGTAAAACCTCGACAGGGTAAACCCAGCTCGGTAATCAAGACTCGAGCTAGGACCGAGCTGGGTCCTAGTCTTGCGTAACGCATTGGAGATCACCGTTGAAGAAAGACCGCTTCCTTTAGAGGTGTGCCTGCATGGTTACGGCGATGGTCCTGAAACGCGGCTGGAAAGCGGCTCATTTTCACCTCAAAATGGACCACCGCGTGGCACCACGGAGTGGTACACGCCTTATTGAACCCCTATTTGCCATGCTTTGATGGCCCGATCGCCATGAAAGAACAACGGCCCTCATCGGAAACACCACCTTGGCGTAGCGGCGATCGTCCTGAGTTTTCACGACGATCGTCCTGAAAATAGCCAAAAGCAGCCTAAAAACGGCCTTCTTTGGACACTAAATCGGCCGTAGAACGGGCTAGACGGCTCAAAACGCAACAAAACTTGTTTGTGGTGATGCGCCTTGGCTCCGCGGTCGTTTTGAGCTACTTGGATTCCGGTTTTGAGCCACGGTGTGGTCGCAAGGACTTTTTAACCGCCTGCTGCTGCTGCTGCTGCTTGCTGCTTGCTGCTGCTAAAACGTGTTGCTCACCCTTGGCCCCTGAAAGGTGGTGTAAAACCTCGACAGGCTAAACCCAGCTCGGTAATCAAGACTCGAACTGGGACCGAGCTGGGTCCTAGTCTTGGGTAACGCATGGGAAATCACCGTTGAAGAAAGACCGCTTGCTTTAGAGATGTGCCTCAACGGTTACGGCGATTGTCCTAAAACACGGCTGCAAAACGGCTCATTTGCACCTCAAAATGGACCACCGCATGGCACCACGGCGTGGTACACGCCTTATTGAACACCCATTCGCCATCCTTTGATAGCCCAGTCGCCATGAAAGAAGAACGGCCCTCATCGGAAACACCTGCTTGCCGCAGCGGCGATCGTCCTGAACTTTCAGGACGATCGTCCTGAAAACAGCCGAAAACAGCCCAAAAACGGCCATTTTTGGACACTAAATCGGCCGTAGAACGGGCTAGACGGCTCAAAACGCAACAAAACTTGTTTGTGGTGATGCGCCTTGGTTCCCCGGTCGTTTTGAGCTACTTGGATGCCGGTTTTGAGCCGCGGTGTGGTCACAAGGACTTTTCAACCGCCTGCTTCTGCTGCTGCTTGCTTGCTTGCTGCTTGCTAAAACGTGTAGCTCACCCTTGGCCCCTAAAAGGTGGTGTAAAACCTCGACAGGGTAAACCGAGCTCGGTAATCAAGACCCGAACTAGGACCGAGCGGGGTCCTAGTCTTGCGTAACGCATTGGAGATCACCGTTGAGGAAAGACAGCTTGCTTTCGAGATGTGCCTCCATGGTTACGACGATCGTCCTGAAACAAGGCTAGAAAACGGCTTGTTTTCACCTCAAAATGGACCAACGCGTGGCACCACGGCGTGGTACACGCCTTATTGAACACCCATTTGCCATCTTTTGATAGCCCAATCGCCATGGAAGAACAACGGCCCTCATCGGAAACACCTGCTTGGCGCAACGGCGATCGTCCTGAACTTTCAGGACGATCGTCCTGAAAACGGCCGAAAATAGCCCCAAAACGGCCATTTTTGGACACTAAATCGGCCGTAGAACGGGCTAGACGGCTCAAAATGCAACAAAAATTGTTTGTGGTGATGCGCCTTGGCTCCCTGGTCGTTTTGAGCTACTTCGATGCCGGTTTTGAGCCGCGGTGTGGTCTCAAGGACTTTTTCACCGTTGAAGAAAGGCAGCTTGCTTTGCAGATGTGCCTCCAGGGCCAGGACAATCGTCCTCAAACACGGCTGAAAAACGGCTAATTTTCACCTCAAAATGGACCACCGTGTGGCACCACGGCATGGTACATGCCATATTGAACACCCATTTGCCATCATTTGACAACCCAATCGCCATGGAAGAACAACGGCCCTCATTGCAAACGTTCACTTGACACACGGGCGATCGTCCTGAGTTTTCACGACGATCGTCTTGAAAACAGCTCAAAAACGGCCATTTTTGGACACTAAATCAGCCGTAGAACGGGCCAGACGGCTCGAAATGCAACCAAAGTTGTTTGTGGTGATGCGCCTTGGCTCCCTGGTCGTTTTGAGCTACTTGGATGCCGGTTTTGAGCCGCCGTGTGGTCTCAAGGACTTTTTAAGCGCTTGATGCTGCTTGCTGCTGCTTGCTGCTGCTGCTAATACGTGTAGCTCACCCTTGGCCCCTAAAAGGGGGTGTAAAACCTCGACAGGGTAAACCCAGCTGCCGTGAGAAAGCCTACACGGCAACCAAGGTACGTACATAACAGCCGCTTGGCCGCTTGGATGCCATGAGAAAGCCTACATGGCAACAAAGGCACATATGGATGGACGGGTGTTGCGAGCTGCTTGCTCCTACCCATTATTCACCCCAAATGTACCACGGGAAGACACAGCGGCGCGGAAGACGCCTTCTTCATCACTTATTTGCATGGGAAATCACCGTTGAGGAAAGACTCCGTGCTTTAGAGATGTGCCTCCCTAGTGACGGCGATGGTCCTGAAACGCGGCTGGAAGACGGCTCATTTTCACCTCAAAATGCACCACTGCGTGGCACCACGGCGCGGTACACGCCTTATTGAACACCCATTTGCCATCCTATAATACCCCAATCGTCATGAAAGAACAACGGCCCTGTTGAGGAAAGACCGCGTGCTTTAGAGCCTTTAAAGCCTACACGGCGATCAAGGTACCCACATAACAAGCACGTTTTGATGCCATGAGAAAGCCTACATGGCAACAAAGGCACATATGGAGCAAGTGCACTCATCAAACAAACACCTGTGTTCCCGTATCCGACAAAGTCAATATTAGTTTGGTTGCCGTGAGAAAGCCTACACGGCAACCAAGGTACGTACATAACAGCCGCTTGGCCGCTTGGAGCCATGAGAAAGCCTACATGGCAACAAAGGCACATATGGATTGACAGGTGTTGCGAGCTGCTTGCTCCTACCTACTATTCACCCCAAATGGACCACGGGAAGACACAGCGGCGCGGAAGATGCCTTCTTCATCACTTATTTGCATGGGAAATCACCGTTGAGGAAAGACTCCGTGCTTTAGAGATGTGCCTCCCTAGTGACGGCGATGGTCTTGAAACGCGGCTGGAAAACGGCTCATTTTCACCTCAAAATGGACCACTGCGTGGCACCACGGCGCGGTACACGCCTTATTGAACACCCATTTGCCATCCTATAATACCCCAATCGTCATGAAAGAACAACGGCCCTCATCGGAAACACCGGCTTGACGTAGCGGCGATTGTCCTGAAATTTCAGGACGATCGTCCTGAAAACGGCCGAAAACATCCCAAAAACGGCCATTTTTGGACACTAAATCGGCCGTAGAACCGGCTAGACGGCTCGAACCGCAACGAAACTTGTTTGTGGTGATGCGCCTTGGCTCCCCGGTCGTTTTGAGCCACTTGGATGCCGGTTTTGAGCCACGGTGTGGTCTCAAGGACTTTTGGGGCGCCTGCTGCTTGCTACTTGCTGCTGCTGTTGCTGCTAAAACGTGTTGCTCTGCCTTGGCCCTTAAAAGGTGGTGTAAAACCTCGACAGGGTAAACCCCGCTCGGTAATCACCACTTAATGGTTGATAGAACAGGCTACACGGCTCAAAATAGCACAAAAGTTGTTTCTCTAGATGCGTATTTGCGCAGCGGTCGTCATCAGCTACTTGCGTGCCTGTCTTGATACACATTGTCCAAAAAAGGACTTTTTTCTCCTCTTGCTTGCAGCTTGGTGCTGCTCTTGCTTGCTTGCTTGCTTGCTCGGTTGCTTTCTGCTTGCTCAATTGTGCTGCTCCGAATTAGATCCCAATGATCACAAGGTGAGTTCCGTTCTCGTCTTTGGGGAATGGCGGCGGCCAGATCGTTGTGGTTGAAACTAACAAGCTATAGGCCTACATATATGGAAACGACACGCATGTGCACTTTCTTTTGAGGTGAGGACGTGCTAGTTGCTGTGGCCCAATACGTTGTTGGTCACTGTAGCAAGAACGTGGTGAAGATTGCTAGCGTGTTGAGCACAACTCGCCAAGTGCCTTGTGAGGTGGAAAAAATGGGACACCGCGAAGTGGGCACAACCAGGAGACAAGGAAGCCATCTCACTCAAATGCATTATCAACTCGTTGGTCAAGAAGGCGGAGTTTCGTGCGCCAATGGCAGGTGTCTCCTTTATGGTGTATCCTTCATGGCATTACTCTCATAAGTTTAGGGTTGTTCATCCCTGGAGGACTATAAACACCCTTCCCGCTTTATTCACCGGGCTGTTGGGAGATGGAGACGGGGAGAAGTGAAAGCGATGAACAACATGAAGCATCAATGTAGAATATCTGTGTTGGTGCGCAATCCCTGCCGTCTCTACTTGTTGTTTGCTACTACTTGCTTCCTCGTGCTGTTGCTGATGTTGCCATTGTTAAAATGTGTTGCACGTCTTTGGACCCTAAGTTGGATTGTAAAACCTAGAAAGGGTACAGCCTGCTGGGTACTCACGACTTACACTAGGACCGAGCTGGGTCCTAGTCTTGCTTAACACATTGGCAATTAGTGTGGAAGAAAGGCCGCTTGCTTTGAACAGATTGCACCAACATCAAGACGATTGTCCTGCAACATAGCTCAAAAACGGCTCATTTTCATCTCATGATGGATGCCTGCATGGCACCCCGGCATGGCGCACTTGGTACGGCACACAACATCCATTTGCAAGCATTGTATAGCCCGATGCCTGGGAAAGAGGAACGGCCCTCATTGGAATTTGTGCTTCACATAGTGGCGATGGTCCTGAAATTTGAGGACGATCATCGAGCAAAGAAGCCCAAAAACGGCCATTTTTGGACAGCAAATCGGCCATAAAACGAGCTAGACCGCTCATAATGGTACAAAACTTGTTGCACGTGATGCGCGTTTGCGCTGCCCTACTTTGAGGTACTTCCATGCCGGTTTTAAAGCAAAATGTTGGCACAAACAATTTGGATGCACATACGATAATTGGTGCCGCTGCTGCTACTGCTGTTTGCTGCTTGCTATAATGTGTTGCTCACCCTAGCCACCAACAAGGGTTTTAAAACATCGAAAGGGTTAACGAAGCTCGGTAATCAAGAGTTAGTCAGGACCGAGCAGGGTCCTAGTCTTGCTCGAAACCTTAGAAAATGCCGTGGAAAAAAACTAGCCGCATCAGAAGCGCTACTAAACGATCACCACCAACATCTTGAAGAAACAACTAAAAATAGTGCATTTTGACCTCAAAGTGCCTAGACTACCCATGGGCACCACGGTGTGGCAGACGCCTCGTTGAGCACCCTCTTGCAAGCCATTGATAGCACAATTGCTATGGAAGACGGCGGGCATTGGAGACACCTACTTGACGCAACATTGATCATCTTGGACTTTCACGGCGACCATATTGACAAAAGGGGGAGGGTCTAGGGGCCAGCCGAAAGGGGGAGGGGTGTGGAAACATACATGGTTAAAGTGCCCGCCTCTTCGCAGTCATCGTTTGAGGCAGGTATGTTTGGGTGAAAATCACCTTGTACGGGTTGTCAGATCAACCAATGCGGGCGTGGATATATAGGGGAAAATGCCAACCCCCCCACCCATTGCGGGGCCTTCATGGGCCGCTTGGCGCACCGGACCGCTATCGGTTGAATCGTTTGCTTGACCCGTGGGGAAAATCTTTCTTGTATCCAACAATTGCACCCCCCCGCCCCATGATTGTTTGGTCCGGAACCCCCTAGACCCCCCCACTAGAAACGCACTTTTTTGAGGTTTTGAGGGGGTGCGTGGGGGGTGGGAGAGATGGATGGATGCGGGGGGCATCAAAGAATAACCCCATCGTTTTTGAGTGGAAAATCATGAATCATTTGGTTTTATTTGGATTCTGGGCCTAAAGGGTGTTTCCGGATCTCGACTGCATGGGGTTTGTATGGGAAGGAGTGGGCAGAGGGCCCATGCATTTTATGCCGTTTTAAGCCTTTTTGCTATTTGGGTGGTTTTGGCGGCTCGGTGAACCCGTGCCACCCAATGTGAGGGGTGTGAGTGCAGTTGTTGTGACAGCATATGCCTCCTAGGATAGGAAAAAGACTGTTTTTGCCATCTCTAGCTCCGCGAAGTGCCGGTCAAAGCCCGTCCCAAAGACACAGAATGACTGTTTCCACCAAATATGCCGTACATCAGTACCAGGGCTGGTGTACAGCATGCTTATGCAGCTTTTCACCTTGGATAGCTCTAAAATTGACGTTGCCGAAACTTACTTTTTTGATACCGTGATCACCTAAAATGACCATCCAAGGTCTGTAAAGCATTCTTCGAACCCCCCCCCCATTATCACGCACCAAAATAGTATCACGCATGCATGATAATGTTTTATACCTCCACAATAATACCATGCCTGCAATTCATGATGTTACAGTTAGCAACACAAATGGCAGAAACCAAGATTTCTCGCAGCACCATTGCTACTTGGTCTAGTTATTTGGAGAGAAATGCGGACATTAACAACTGTCTTGAAACTGGTTTAGGGTTGGGCTTGGGCTTTGGTTTAGGAGCGGATGCATGTCCCCTTGGGTGTTCAGCACGCTGGGGAACAACGAGCTGGAATTTGACATGCAACTTGAGCTTTGTTGGATCAATGTATCCCAAAACCTGCAACAGTGTTGGCGAATCCAGGAGATTCACGGCAGTGTGGTGGCCTGTGTAGCAAAATTCCACAAACAAATTGCGTGCCCGCGCAGCCGTGACTTTGGGGTTGCCTTCCATGAGGGCAGCATACAACTGGTGATTAGCAATTCTGTACCAGGCTGCCAAAGGCATACCGCAACCCAGCCACACGGAAAGCAGCCACGACAACAACTGATATATGGGCAGAGGCGGAATGCAGAATTACTATACACTCTGCATTTGTTCTCTGCAATAGCATTTTCACGTCGGGGACAAAAACATGTCACATGTACACACCCTTGATGACACTAGTCACATTCGTGGTGATCAAAACGTTATGAGAATTGGCAACCACTTTACTTATTTTACTTTTTAGAAGGACTGCAGGCTTCCGGCCTAGCATAGAAAAGGCGTCACCTTCCTTCTTCACACCAAGCATTGCACTTATTGTGCCCATCCTTTTCATGTGATTATCATCCGAGAGTGGCATCACGTTTGTTGACCCCATGTGTTCCACTAATTCCATATCCCCCAAAAGTCCCCCAAGCGCTGCTGGAATTTGATCCAAGGTCACCCACACATGTACTGCAGATGGCTGTGAGTACAAAACGGCGTAGAACTTTTGCAATGGTGCACGCGCTCTGCATCGGACAACTTTGTTCGCCTTTGCAGCTTTCATACAACAATGTTGTGGCGCTTTGGAAATCACCTCGCAGAGGTTGTTAGATCAAAGCCAGGCAGGCGTATATAGGGGAAAACGCCACATACCCCCCCATTTTGGTCTTTTTGGGCCTATTCGCGCACCCTACCCCAAGGTGTTGAATGGTTGGTTTAACCCCTTGTAAAATCATTATTCTGTCCAATAAACGCATCCCCCCAATCCGTTTTTGGGCCGGATCCACGCAGACCCCCCCCACTTGAAACCCACTTTTTGGAGGCTTTCAGGGAGGGGGGGGGGGCAGGGGGGGGGGTCAAAAAATGACTCCCCCTTTTTTGCGGTCGAAAATCACGACTCTTTTGGTTTTTTTCGATTTTGAGCTGAAAAAGTGTCTCCGGGTCCCGACTCTATGGGGTTTGTATGGGGCGGAGTGGGATGAGCGCTAATGCAGTTTATGCACTTTTGAGAAATCACCTCGCAGAGGTTGTTAGATCAAAGCCAAGCAGGCGTATATATGGGGAAAACGCCACATATCCCCCCATTTTGGCCTTTTTGGGCCTATTCGCGTACCCTACCCCAAGGGGTTGAATTGTTAGTTTAACCCCTTGTAAAATCATTATTTTGCCCAATAAACGCATCCCCCAATGAGTTTTTGGTCCGGACCCCCTTAGACCCCCCCCACTTGAAACCCACTTTTTGAGGTTTTGAGGGAGGGGGGGGGGGTGGGGGGGGGTAAAAAATGACCCCCCCTTTTTTTTGGGTCGAAAATCATGAATCTTTTGGTTTTTTTCGATTTTGAGCCGAAAAAGTGTTTCCGGGTCCCGACTCCATAGGGTTTGTATGGGGCGGAGTGGGACGAGCGCTGATGCAGTTTATGCACTTTTTGGCCTTTTTTGCTATGTTGGCGGTTTTGGCGACCTCAGTGACCCTGTGGTACCCACTCTGAGGGGTGTGAGTGGGGATGTTGTGACAGTATATGCCTCCCAAGATACGGAAGGTCGTTTTTTGCAGTCTCTAGCTTTGCTTAGGGCCGTTCACAACCCGTGCCAAAGACGCGAAATGACTGTTTCCAACAATAATGGCCTCGTGAATGGGCCGGGACACAACCTGCTTATTTAGTTTTTCACCCCGGACAGCTCAAAAATCGAAGTTTCCGAAACTTGTTTTTTTGATATTGTGACCACACAATATGACCATCCAAGGTATGTAAAGCATGTTTTAGGCCGTATTTACGTGTTTTTCACCCGATTCGGAATCGAGTCCGGGGGGGGGGGGGGGGGGGGGGGGCTCCCAAGGGATTGGTACACAACC